>JARYHS010011408.1:231490521-231514419 GCA_031002005.1 Vandiemenella viatica | reverse complement strand
GCCTCATAGTCTGCTCCAGGGCGCCGCGGCAGACGACCTCGCAGACGTCGCAGACATCGCTTCCACCCCCCCCCCCCGGGAGGGAGGTATGTTCAGTCTGCCAGTAATGCCCCTGCCAGGCAGACCTCACACACAACGCGCCGGCACGCCGGGATACATATACGACTCCAAACAGGCGCAAAACAAATAGAATCATCTAGAAGCTAAGTGGGACTATTTCTTACAGAGGTCGCCGTACTACCACACAACGGAATTCCTGCGCCAGGCCGCCTATATAAGCGTAGCCGGCCGCTCCACCGCCAGTTCCAGCCTGACCGCTGAACCAGCGTCAACTACAGAAGACCACCGGAAGTTCGCGAGAAGTAGAAGCCGTCTCACTCTACCCCGGATCAGGACCAGGCTGAAATTCTCGACGGTCTTCTGATAACTGTACCCACATTTGTTTATTGTTTACCTGTTGTATTGTGTACCGAGTAATAAACTTCAAGGAACCGTTAAGTGTAGTTCACTTCAGGAAACAAAACAACAACCGCGCCAATCGAAACACACCGGATCGCCACCACCAAGGAAGTTTAAGCAGCAGCTGTCAGCAGGAAAAATCATGGCATCGGTGTTTTGGGACCGGCGTGGTGTACTGCTCATTGATTTCATGCCTAGAGGGGCCACCATAAACTCCACAGGTTATTGTGAGACCTAGAAAAAGGTCAGACGGGCAATCCAAAATCGTCGTAGGGGAAAACTCAGCAAAGGCGTAAGGCTGCACCATGATAATGCCTGTCCACATGTGTCGCAACAAACGAAGGAGTTAATCGACAAATTTGGCTGGAATGTCATTGACCACCCCCCTTACAGCCCCGATTTGGCACCCAACGATTTCCATCTGTTTCCGAAATTGAAGGAGCACCTAGGTGGTCTAACATTCCATACGGACGAGGAGTTGCAAGAAGAAGTTTCCAAGTTTCTCAACGGGTTGGCGGCAGATTTCTTTGAGGTGGGAATGCAAAAGTGGATTACTCGACAGAAAAAAATGCATAGAAAAAAATGGGGACTATGTGGAAAAATAGCTTAAAGATCAACGTTTCCAATGGTATAATCGTTTTTTTCGAATAAAATTCCTTGTGCCTAAAAAAATGTGGGAACCCTATTTTTGAAACAACCCTCGTAATTAGGTTGTATTTTTAATCCTTCTTAAATATGGTAGTGCAAGCATTAGGACATATCCCACCTGGAGATGAATGGTAACATACAGCTCAGGGAAACACGTCTTTCACTGTCAGGTCTGTTAGGGAGTGGATAAACTAAGAACAGTGTTTTACTCTCAAACCTGTTTTGTTTCTCCTTATGCAGACAGAGCCGCTGTCCTGCTAGCGGCAGGAGTTAACGTGACCGTAGGGGCCGTCACGCCATCGGCAGTACAGGTAAATGGAGGGCGGGGAGACGCCTGATGGATAGGCCGCCAGGCGGGCCGATCGCCAGACAGATTGTCACGAAAACCTCGAACACGCGGCGCCGAAGCACTCTGCTGGAATTTACTCCAACCGCTCGTCGAATTTGTCTGTTGGTAAACTCTTGGAAACGAGAAATAGTTAGCAGGATACTAGAAAATCAAAATTATTACTAATGCACAGATGTCGGAATTGTGATTCCGTGTTACACTTGTGCAGGGTAGTTGATAAAATTGCATAATTTGTGTATGTTCTTTTACGAGCTGTTGCCTCCAACTTTGCATAGACCTTTAATATACAGACTTCTCTCTTAAATCAACATTATCAATACCCACATGATCCACAGCTACTGTGGCTCAATGAACACAAATATTTTTGTGGGAACAATTTTTGCAAGAAATTGTAACTTCATTCTGAGGAATGAAACATAAAATGGGTCAGGTAAAGCCTGGAGACCCTGCTGAAGGGTCACGTTAACACTTTTCAGATGACTTAAGCTAAAGTGAAGGAAAGGGGGATGGAAATCGGTCGTGGCCTTTAGGAAACCATCGCGGCATTCGCCTAGAGTGACTGAGGAAAACCACGGATAACCCAGCCAGGATGGCCGGACGGGATTTGAACCCCGTCCTCCCGGATGTTAGGCAGGAGGACAAATTTGCCCTCCTCCTATCTCGGTGCCTCAGAAGAACTCGATGCCGTCCATATTATAATATCAAGATAAACATTTCGCTTGCGAAAAGTGACTTCACTTTAAATGAACGCTAATTTCTAGATACTTTTATCTTAAATTTCTCATCCATTCGACGTAACATCGAAATAAAACATACCTTAATCTGCTCACGGAACCAAGGACTGCATATTAACCTGAACGTTATCAAAATCCAGACAATAGATTTACATTAATCACACCAAGCGAAAAATTATCTTAAATTTCTCAGCTTTTGGAAGTAACATTAAGGTGATAATTACCCGATCTTAACCCAGGGCCACGGACTGTACATAATCAAAACTGTATCAACATTCGTCAGGTACTTTATGCGCATATCACGTGCAACAAAAAATACTTCTAGTTTTTCAGCTTTACAATTCAAAATGAAAAATTTTCTATTAAGCACGTGATACCACGGGCTGTACATTAATCGAAACCGAACTTAACAAATAGTTCTTCTGTGATTCGTCTTCATTGAAAAATAATTTCTATTTTCTTTGCGTTTCGATGTGACATAAAAAATATACTATTTTACCCGCAGGATTACAAGCTGTACATTAATTGAAAACAGCAAAAACTGATCAGTAGTTTTTGTGTTAATCCCGTTCAACTTGCAGACCGACCCTCAGACAGACATCAAACCAAAAGATTATTCTTAACCTGTAGATTACTAACCGTATGCCAAGCTCTATATATAAAAAATTATCATAATATAAACCGTACAGATTTTAGCAGGTAAAATGTATAAATTATGATCATATTATTATTTTGGATTTAATTACAATGAAGCGACCATAATCAGTGTAAGGTATATGAAAAACTTGTAGCTGAGATTTTACGTACGGAATATTTTGATTAGTTGACGTAAGAACAAATAGGTTTAGTGCCAGAGGCAGTCACCCGTGTAGGGAGGTCACAATCGCATAGAGGCGTGAATTCTGGACAGCTTTGTTGGTGGCCGTCCTCTGCTCGACTGCGAGAAAGAATTATCAACAGCGTAGTAGCAGTATCAGAGAGCTGGAGACGCACGCATTTAGTGAAGTCGAGAAATTATGTACCATACTATATAAATTTCAGTGATTGTATACAAATGTGAACAAAATGGAATTTAAAGTGAAAGATCTATCAGTTAAAATTACCTTCAGTATCATGTTCTTTAAATCAGACTCATTCTGATACTATTACAGGGAAGTGTTGTTTACGTTCTTCAGTCGTTCGTAGCCGAATTGATCTGGCCAATAATGTGCAGATTACCAGGGGAACGACGGTAAACAACAAATAAACCCCTTTCAAGTGTCAGGATTGTGCCGGGTGATTGTGCTTAAATGAGATTGTGTTATCAATATGCATCTTAAAGAACAACACTTGTAACCACCTAAATTGATATAATGAAATCATGTGAAAAAGATATCCCTACAAGCTGATTAAGTAAATATAGCATACGGATATATTTATGAATGGAGTAACCGCGTATTTTGGTCAGTTGAGCGAAGGATTGGGGGATGAAAGATTGGTTTTCAAATTCGAAGCTCAGCGTCGGTTCTGGTGACCTTCGTCAATTCTTTCAATTGTCGGATGACTCCCGTGCTGAAAATATAGCAGGAAGTGGAGGGCATCTACAAGAGGCCAGAGCATTCCAAATCTATTTCCAGTGCCGAGGCATTAGGAGTGTGACAGTCCTCTATTATGGGGGAATTGAATCCTACCTACATATACTACTGCTACGTATATATGTGCCAGTAATCTTATTTTAATTATTATCATTCATGAACTAAAACTATTCAATCATGAAATACAGAAGCAATTACACTTTTTATAGCTGCAAATTCTAAGTCTTTACCTTTAACGATCGTATCCTAATTTAATAATCATATATATTATTTCTATCGGGTATTTTTCTGTCACAAGCCTGTATCTTCCTTCATACTTAACCGAAATCAATGAATGAGGTGTCATTTTAAAGCATGTGGTCTCCATTTTGGTCACATCATATTTTAATAAATGAAGTTTTCGCAATACGACCCTTAAAGGGCAAAAATATCAATCTTTCTAAAATGTGTTTTTTGTATCTCGAGCCATTTATCTCCCTGGATATCTAACCAAAATCGATAAATGAGGTAGGATTATGAGGAGTAATGTCAGCTATGTAACATCATATTTTAAGAAAGAATGTTTTTGGAATTCAACCCTTAAAGGGAAAAAGTATTAATTTTTCTATAACACATTTTTGTGTCACGAGCCATTTACCTCTCTTAATATGTAACCGATATAGATAAATGAGGTATCAAATTAACGAATAAGGTCTCCGCTATGGTAACATTATATTTAAAGAAAGAAAATTTTCGTAATTCTACCCTTCAAGGACAAAAATGTCAATTTGTCTAAAATGCGTTTTTTTGTGTCTCGAGCTACTTATCTCGCTGGATATCTATCCAAAACCGATATATCAAGAAAGATTATTAGGAATATTGTCTCAGCTTTGGCGACATTATATTTTTGTAAAGAAGTATTTGTAATTGAACCCTTAAAAGGAAAAGTATAAATGGTTCTACAACGCATTTTTGTATCACAAGCTATTTATCTCCCTTGATATCTAACTGATATTGATAAATGAGATGTCATATTAAAGACTAAGGTCTCCGCCGTGGTAAAATTGTATTTTAAGAAAGGAATTTTTCGTAATTCGAACCTTAAAGGGCGTAATTTTAATTTTTCTAAAACGCGTTTTTTGTATCTCGAGCCATTTATTTCCCTTGACAATTAAACAAAATTGATAAACGAGGTATCATTTAAAAGACTGGGGTCTTAGTAATCATTTCGGTTCCGTTACCACATTTTGAGATCGAAATTTTAAAAATTCTAATATTAGAGGGCAAAAGTATAAATATTTTTACAATGCATTTTTCTGTCACCAAATATTTATTTCCCTTGATACTTAACCGAAATCGATTTAATTATTAAATTATACGCTATGGTCACATCATATTTTAAGAAAAAACTTTTTCCAAATTCAACCCTTAAGGGTAAAAAATATATATATATATATATATATATAATTTCTCAAAACTTTTTTATTTTTTTTTACCGATATCGATAAATGAGGCAGCATTTTAAAGACCATGGTGGCTGCTTTGGTCACACCATATTTTATGAAAGGAATTTTTTGGAACTCGACCCTTAAAGGGCAAAAGTATCAATATTATTTATACAACTTTTTTTTTTTTTTGCAAGTCATTTATTCTCTTTGATACCTTGCGGAAATCTATAAATAACATATCGTTTTAAAAATTAAGTTCTCCAGCTAGGTAAAATCACAAATTAAGAAAGAATTTTTCGGAATTTCTTGCTTAAAGTGGTAGCGCGTATGAGACTGTTCAGAGCCAAGTCCCTAGATTGCAGCAGCGGATATCACAGAGATGTCGATAAAACTTTTTTATTCAATAAGTCGCTTTTCAGATATTTTTTTCTGTTAAGGAAACACTATCGTTTTGCTATACAATTCCAATGTAAACACTTTATTCGCACAGAACAAAAAATATTTCATAGATGTTGATATGTTGTGTGCATTTTGTTTAGGTTGTTTTTATTCTGTTAAGGTCAGTGACAGTTTGTCATATGTACAGAGTGTTTTAAATTTTCGTAACTGTTTCATAATATGTTGCGAGTATTTTGATGCGTACCTATTACAATTAAATATATGTATTTGCTACAAAACTACGGTTCTACTTTTCGTTATGTTACAAGCATTCAACCTCACTATTCATCGCATTTTATTCGCGAAATTTTCTCACGGGTCGTCTAGTATATATTATATTCCTTACTTTGTTACATCTCGTGTAAAGCTCCCAAGAGATATGAGAACATACTATATCAGCTTTCCTCTTAGTATACCTTCAATGAAGGTTCTCTAGACACATTTCCAGGATAAATTTTGGAATCCTTCTTCTCTTTTATCTAAAGCTGCAGTACTTTTCCTCTCACCAATAATTGATTTGGCAGATATAATTGTCTTCTCATAATCTCCCCAAATTAACCTCATTAACTTTTTTTTTTTGCTTACTGCTTTACGCCTCGTCGATGGCTAAGATCATTAGAGGCGGGATGGGACTGGTAACAAGGAACGGGAAGGAATTCGGCAATGGCCTTTTTGAAGGAAGCATCCCGGCATTCGCCTGGAGTGATTTTAGGAAAACATGGAAAACCCAAATCTGGATGCCCGGACGGGGATTCAAACCTGCGTCCTCCCGAATGCGAGGCCAGAATGTTAACCGTTCACCCACCAAGCACGGTTTTATTCTTTCACTGTATCACTTCACATCTTTCATTAATTCAGAACCTTATCTTTTCCAATTCAATATGTTTTATACAATACAAAAAAATATTATTATATTAACTAACTTATATTGGATGTACGCAACATTATCTCCGCAGCTACCAATTTCAGCCTTTCTCCGGTTACCTACATCACGTCAACGACTTTTTAATTTCTTTTTTTCATTCTTACACTGTACATTATTCTTGTCTCCGCTCTCATCGGCATCAGTTACTGTTTGGTCCTGCGCAGACACTTAGAAACGCGCGTTAGTATTATACACATACAAATTTTAATATTTTTTATATAAAATTATTTTAAGATTAACGAAACAATACGTTTCATAGAATTGTGCAATCGTTTAGTGTGATACTCATAAAAACTTTAGTTTATAATAATATTACTTACCGTAAATCATTTTTTTTAAATAATTTTCTATTTTTTTTTCTACTTGTGACTTAACGCCTCGTCGACGTCGATGTCATTAGAGGCCGGATGGGATCGGGAACAAGGAACGGGAAAGAATTCTGCCATGGTCATTTTGCCTGAAGTGATTTGGGGAAAACATGGAAAACCCAAATCTGGATGGCCGGACGGGGATTCGAACCGGCGTCCTCCCGAATGCGAGGCCAGAGCGTTAACCGTTCACCCACCACACTCAGTTTTCTAATATCAATGACCTATGTATCATTTATTAATTACAATTATATTTAATAATTGCATTGATGTTTGTAACTTGACTTGTAATATTTTGAGGTTTCCACAAATGAAGTCTGTTTAATAAACAAGGTAGCAGTATTACATTTAACTAACGAACTTTGACGATGGACCGCACAGATGGCAGCGGTTGTTGATTTGGTAGCCGGTATTTTAGCATGGCAGGGCAGGTTCAATGTGTGTGACATGCGCTTGGAGAAGGTTGTATGCCGCAAGCACAGGCTCTCTGTGCACTAGCTAAAATAGCTGGTGAGATATATGAGAAAGTTATTTCGACGTAATATAAAAGATGTGTCAAGGAACGGTATTAATTTAACCCACTAGTTTTTCAACCAGAACAGACTATGTAGCTCAATTCGTTTCTCCGAGCTAAGGGCTTGTATGTGTTGAAAGAGGATAATTGGGCTGTTCTCGTCTAAATAACACTCCGTAATCCTATCCACTAACGGAGTGGTTAGTTAAAACTTGGCTGACCATTTCCAAAAATAATTGGTGACTTTCAATTGACGATCAATGTCACGATAGCTAACATTTGGGCAAACCAGTCAGGATAGCTTACAACCTCCACAAATTCCCCCTTTTGACAGGTTTAATTTCCAAATATTAGTCCTTGCTCGTATTACGTTCATGTATTTTTAGGATAAAACTACTTGTGCCTTTATAGAAAAAACAAAACAAAAAACCTTTTTTATTCAACGCTAGAATTATATTGCACCAAGTAAATGAATTAGTTAATAATGGTAATTTTCCATGTGTGTAGTAGTTAGTGTCATTCTATATAAGCAGGAGGACTAGGATTTCATGGGATGAATGAAAGGAAATTCTAGACTTGCACGAAAAAGAATCTCACTAAAAGAAGTAGTCAAATCAACTATATTCATAAAGAAGACAATAATTTCATGTTGTCATTGCAGTATCTTAATGGTTTGACATACGGTTTCTCGTATTACCTACGGCATAATCCGTGTTTATAGAAATATGGAACACACAAATTGCCACACGTGTGTTTGAAAACGTAGAGATTGCCATTATTGTTATTCTAGTCTAATAATGAAATCAACGAACAAAACGCAATAACAGCTGTCCTATGTAATCTTATAATCTTATCGAATGATCAGAATGCAAACGTGATCAAATACTCAATTTACTTCCGCAAATTGTCACACGCATTCAACTAAACATAGTTGTAAGTAGTTAATAATAGAATCAGCCAAACTTCAACATAAAAACTATACGTAACATTAATCCAAGCGTTTAAAATACAAAAAATGGTATCTTTTAATATTTCCATTTAGATCACTGGTCACCGTTTCGAATTCATCTTGAACAACCTGTTACATTCGGAAGGACGTGGGTTCGAATCTATTTCATGCCATCCAGAATTAGGTTTTACATGGTTTCCACAGATCACTTCAGGATGGTTCCTTCAATAGGTCATTGCAAAATTCCTTCCCATTCCTTGCTCCATTCCTTTGCTGCCTTTAATGACCTCGACGTCGACGAGGCATAAAGCCACAAGGGGGAAAAAAAGTTATTTTATCTTCTGTTAACAGACACTTTAGAGATTTAATGTAATCCCCCATCTCTTCATGTCCCGAGATAACCTCTTCAACGCAATATTCCACTTAAAATCCATATTAGAATTATCAGCTTTATGTATTCGATTCTTTGTCTTGCTCTACAGTTCTCATCAAAAACTAACAAATTAACCAATGCAAATGACAAAAAATGACACGAGCCACAAGGTCTATGTATCTTTGAGATTCTTCCAGAAACTTCTTTCCTCTCCTTTTGTTTCTATTACACGCTCATTTTGCACTCTAGGAGCATTTCTAACGATTCAATTTTCCTTCTTTCTACTCTACTCTAAGTCGATGATTCACTACTATAAAGTACTGTGCTCCATAGGCAGTTTTAAAAATTTCTTTCTGTGACCTAGAACGATATAAGAAACTAATAGATTTGTCTTTTTCAAGAAAGCTCTTCTCTCTATTACTATTCTGTATTTACCATCTCCTCTGTTTTTACCACCAATTGTAATTTTACCGTCTCCTATTACATTTAATATTATTTTTATAAACTGAAAAAGTCATGGGATATTTTCTAATATCCTTGTCTTGCACTTCTAGATTTTCTTTAACTTAGCTGATCTTCATCTAATACATCTTCTACTGTCATTTTATATTTTATCGTATATTATTCCTAGTCAGTAATTTTGAAGCGAGTGACCTAAGGCAATTACAATAATTTTCGCATTTTTCGCTCTGCAATTTCTTCGGGAATGCACAAACGATACTTTTATTAAAATCAGTTTAAATCTTTGTTTTATATCCTTTTAACATCAATTTGAATAATCTTTAGATTTCATCTACTCTACAAATTTTAGACGTTCAACATAGATTTCACTTTTATCGAATAGTGAAGTAATAATAATAGTATTTGCTACTGCTTAATTTGAGTTAAAATCATTCAAAGCTCTGCTAAATTATGTAGTCAAAACAGGATATTTAAATCATTAAGCTCGATATGGTCTTTCGATTCGTTCCCATCATATAGTTTCTTTATGTATTCCTTCCACTTATATACCTAAAACATTTTTCGCATTAGCATCTTTACGTTTCAACAACTTTTCTTTATCATTACAAAGTTCTGTTTTAAAATACTTCGATAGAAACTAAGAAAGAAATAAAAAGAGTTCAGGAAAACTAGGAAAGGGAGAAGATAGCTCATTGTTAAGTTTTTCTGAATGTCTGATTAGAAAATTTAGATAATTTTTCATTTAAGTTTTTTTCCTCAGTTAGATATGTTTTTATTGGACAGCATTTTAATGCCCAAAGTGATATCGTCAGCGTTTACCATTGACACGAGTCCAGATGTTTTGTCCACCGACCGGGTTAAGGTGTTGTGCAGCAACTGGGCCGAAGCCCTCAAAATGCCACCCCAACCATACCATTCTATCGTACTACTTCACTACGCCCCCGACTCGGGATTGAGTTGGAAGAATCACACCCCCACGCCCCTAATCTTTAAGGGGGAGGTAGGATTCTCCTGTTGAAGAAGCACCTTTAGCCACCGGGAATGTTGCCCGGTGCCCACGGAGAACCTCGTGGCGGTGGTGCTGTCACAACCGAGGGAAATTAATTGGCCTGCTAGGAAAGAATATATTTCCTAATATCCCCGGTTCAGTATCGCACAAACCACGCCATATTTTAGCAAATTTTTTTCTGTTAGCTTACTAGATTACATAGTATCAGTTCGCTCAGGGAAGAGTTCTGCAAGAGTGACAGGCATTGGAAATTGTCTTATCAACTTCAACATTCATCTTCTCTGGGTGTTTGTAACCACTTTTTTGTCGATTTGTAATAAATAATATGCTACTAGAACAACGCTCCTTTCAAGCAACTAACGAGACACCATATCTAAATTTACCTGAATTCTACCTTCTCACGCAAACCCACAATTAACAGTCCATTAGGTTTCACAGAAAAAGAATTAGGCCAAGCAAAACTGAAGGAACAATAACAGCGAGAAGAAGTAAAGTTAATGTTCTGGCAGGTTAGTTAAGTTTTTAGTCCAAACTACAATTCACTCCTGGAAGCAATTTTTACAGTGGTTCGTTTAACGGGGTGTATACGGACTACCATGGCAACGTGTTGCTACACCAGTATCTAACTTAGGATTTCTGCGGAACTGCAATAAACAAGTTCGAATGACTCTGTGTTACAGCAGATTAATGTTATCAATAATAGCGTCGACTATTCATGGACGCGTACACATTAAACATTAAAACAGGAGATAGCAAAATTTCATATTAAGCATAAGCAGAAGCAAATTTTATAGCGGAACGTGAAAGAAAAAACACGATGTTGATTCAAAATGAGATAAATAATGCCGAATTAATATCTAAAGGGACTTTGTTTGTTTTGAATCACGATCTTCTACCAAATACAATAGTTTGACAGTATTGTTTAGGTTGGGAAGCAATTTGTTTTGCTGTCGAAGCTGGTAATGTAGATAGAGGAGTAGAAATTAGTCGTACACAATCTGTTATTACCTATCAAACAAAGCGTTAAACATAATTGCAAATGCTCATCAAGCCTACTAACCTTCTTCTCTGATCAAGCAGTACTACGCTAGAAGTTTCAATTAAGTTGGATATTAGTGAAAATGTTTCTTTAGTGATCATTAATTATGGAATAAGAGTAAAACTGGAGAAATTTGAATTTATGTACTCAAAATATTTTAATACTGTTACTAAATTAATTGAACCTTAACGGATTATGATTGTTTGTGATATACGTATTTCAAGAAAAAGTAATGTGCGGATTTATAAAATTTTATGAGTGAAATAAGGTTTTTTATTCGGGTACCTGCAGTTCGTGGGCAGAAAATAGAGCGAAAACCTCTTCTTGTTCCAACGGTTACAAAGGTTTTGTTTAAAATCAATATATATTAAAGTAATATTAAACTACAGTGGCATATACAGATTCCAGAAATATAGCGATAACATCTTCGGGCGTCATCGGCTAGCAGAAAATAGCCAAGCTACTTGACATGCATCATGACCAAACTGGGTTTTTAGTATATCAGATAATTCTTTGAAATAGGTAACACTATTTACTAGGAGCGACAAGTTTGGATTAACAATAAATGCAGGGACATCTAGGAGGGAACATTCAGTCTGATTGCCTACCCACCTCCGATGCCATTTTATCGCTGATCGTTGTAGTCGGAAGTAAATTGTTGTGTTAGCTGTTTTGCAGAAGTTCGCTCAGTAATTTCATAGCCAAGTCAATAAAACTTCACCTGGAGCAAACTTGTAAGGTCTAGGGTACAGAATGATTGTTTGTGGTGCGGTATAGGAAAATTTCTTCGCTTGGTAAATAAATTTGCTCGTCTCATGCATTAAGGTTGCGGGGCTTTACAGTCTTACCAATATGAACATGAAAGAGCACTGTGTAAGTCGTTTTGTCAGTGAAACTTTGGGAAAGTTTTGATGGACTGTTTTATTTGAATGGTCAATTGTTATCGTTACGAACGGTGTAATATTTACAGTACTCAGCGACTAACTTGAATAAGCGAACAGCCATAGCTCATCTGTGTATTGTAATCTGCGATGATGGTACATGACAGACTCAGGTTACAGTGAATACTTTAATACTTATAGCTCTGTGCATTGAATGACTCATGCTTGAATAAATCAAGTTATAAATCTAAAAGACAAACGAAATATATACATATATATTATAAATGTATATATATATATGGCCGATGGGCCACCTTGTTTGTTCTGTGATATATTCAAATATATATTTCGTTTGTCTTACGCATATATATATGCATAGAGTAGTTTACTGAAACTGATGTTCAGGCCTGATCAGTGCGTAGTAAGGTATCTAGGAAATCCTTCGGAATTCTTTAGGTCTGTTTCATTGTCTAATGTTCTTACCAGAATCTATTCTCAGATTATTCTTTAACTCAGCACGTTGCATAAATTCTTCCTCGTTATGTTCATCCTCGTCAGCAAGCACTGCGTTATAAGATCTATTCCAGCTGTTTCATTTCATCCTAATTAGGTTACATGTCTAATGAATCCGTCGTGATTATCTATAGGGTCACAGATGAAATGAATGAATAGTTATGGAAGCAGAATCGAACGTATATTGCAGCTAATATGGTTGATAATTACTACAATGGGTGAGATACCATCTTAACTCGAAATATGCTGCAGTATTATTTATGGTGCTATATGGAGCCTTGCATCAATTAAACTTAGTACCTGGCTGACCGAGCTTTGCTCAGCGTCTTTTGAGTTTTGTACAATATGCAAGATTTCGTCAAAATCGTTGGAGACTTTAGAGAGAAATTAATTAATCCTATATACAAAAGTCTATTAGTATTAGATATATATATATATACAATATATATTATATATTCACTATATTTCATACCTGCCTACGTAAGAACTGTTTTCGATTAAATACTAAAATTCATGAATGCGCATAGTTCTACATTTTATTTTTAATAATCAACTATAAATTGTGTTTCATCATGATAACACCTATTATACAGGGCGTTCGCCGGAAAACGCTACCCTCCCAGTCTGTTGCCGTCGGCAACTTGCTCGGTCAGTGGAGCCAGCAACTTCCGCCACACTGTTTAACACCTCCGCTGCCCCAACAGTGCAGTGACGCAGTATAAAGGGACCCTTACATTGTTAAGAACGGTTTCTTTGCATTGTAGCTAGTTTGTGACTTCAGTCTCTTATTAATCAGTGTTCTGAATAAACGTTTCTTTGCGGTTTGGCTGGTTTGGGGCTTCATACTCTTACTAATCTGTACCGTGTTTGAGTGTGAGTAAAATTATGGTACGTTACAGTTTGCAACAAAGAATATTTCTCTACGATACATATGTGAAGAAGAAGTCGTTTAAAAAGTGTCGCAGTAAATTTCGTCGCGAATTTCCTGGCGCTTTACTGCCAGCTAAATCAACAATTCTGCGTCTGGTTAAAAAAGTAAGAGAAACGGATTCATTTTTTAACAAAAAGAGACTGTCGGTCAACCGTATTCTCACAGAGGAGAAAATTGACGATATCGCTTTTCGACTAGAACAGTCACCCAAAAAATCATTAAGTCAGTTAGGGCATCGTGTGTCTCGAAATATGTTCAGAAGATGTGAAATGTGCATTACACAAGAGGGTCAACACTTCCAGCATCTTTTATAAGGTAAGCTAATGAATAACGTCACATTTAAATGCTTAGCGCATACAAGTTTATGAAGTTTATGAAGCGTAATTATTATGAAATAGTCCGCGGCCGACGGTCGAACAATGCCGGAAGCTGACCGCTCGCTTGCCGGGAGCAGTTTCTTCCTTGTAGCGCTAACAGTGGGTTGCGTTTCCCGGCGAACGCCCTGTACTTATTCTTTTTTAGATGAGTTTTGGCTGCTTGAAGTTTGATTAAAATTAAATGTTTTTCTTGAAGGCTTCCTACGCATTTTGAAGTGCATGATGTTCTAAAGATCCCTCTCGCATTTTTCTTTAACCCATTTATGGGATATTAATTGTGAACCGTAAAGCAGCCGCCTTTTATGAACATGGATTTATTTTTAATACATATAATTAGGTAGTTTTTATAAATTTGCACCTCTACAATAATTAACAAGTTTGTTTGATATTTGAACTAATGTATACCTCAGAGAAGGAACCAGATATTTTTTAACGAAATTGTAATTCTGTGTAAAAACTAGAAAGTTTTGTTATATATTTAACACCACGAAAATACTGTTTATATCTGTCATTGTTGTTTTAAAGTGACTAATTTTTCTGGACTAATCGTGTAACTGGAATCAATCAACCAATGTGTTTTAATCTATTTGATGCTCAATAACGTTTCGTTTGCTCATTACATTATCAGTAGAATACACAAGTTCGCATTACCTTTATTGATTGCACATTTTTGGACACTTTATGTATTTTCTATGATCATTATCGTAAGCGATAAATGTTCAGCATCCACCTATCAACATAACATCGTTATGTTAAATTCTCTGCTTATTGTTAATTTATATTCACTCGATGTAGATATTTTTATTACAGTCTCTGATGAATTTAATAGTAATTTAAAAAGTATGGAATCACGTTTATATCCGATGCAGTGCATTTATTAATGCACATGCGATGGAATATTTTATTTCGAGGCAAAACATTAGCATTCACCGTTACAGCCGAGAGAATGAGTTATTCAAGTTTTGTTTATAATTTAAGTTACTTTCGCTAGCGTTATTATATGAAATCATTACTTCATTTGAATGAAAATAGTCCCACGTTCATCATGATTTGTGTGGCCTGGCCCACGTTTGAAACTAATATTGCGCGGCATCAACTAAGTATGCTCCTTGATTAGATTCGGGTTTTTTTCCATGGAATTGCTCCATCTAATCTATTGAAATTAAGCCAGAAGAAATTTTCGGATTATAGTATACATGAGGAACGTCATTTTGTGTCCGTCAGCTGTAGGACACTGTATATACAATGGCTACAATACGGTCGATAATATTCTCTTTCAGCAACGCTAACAATTCCTTCTAAATTCCTCAATTTTGTAATAAAAAGCAATAAAGAATTAGAGTTATAGCTTCAAGATTATTGATTAAATGTCTGTTTAATACATCACAATATGCATTATATAACCATCTTTTTACATATTATAAAAGAAAATGAAGCTCCTTTTATGTGGTGTTTCAGGTTTATAGGTTATTTCGATTCTCCAGTCAAATCAAACTTCATCTCATGAACTCTTACGCACCTTTACGAGTTTATTAGACAGTATTTTCATGAACATTAGGTACCTGGACTATCTACAGTATAAAAATAACTTTCTCCATCATTATTATTTGACCTGTTGCCAAGGCTGCAATCTGTTTCGTAATTGACAGAAATTGCCTCCTTTCAAACTTACAAAATTATTTCTTTCGAATTCTTCCATTTTGTTAAGTATTATTTCTACATCTATAAAAACAACATTACCATTACAGCTTCAAAATTTTTGAATAGATGTCTCTTTAGCACATGACAATATGCATTGCGTAAACCAGCGTTTTACGTATTATAATAAACACAATGAAGCTTCTTCCCCATTGTGTTTTAAGTTTATACATCCTTTCGACGCTCCACATTAAACTGTATGTCATCAACTATAACGTATTCTTGATATGTTTAGTTCAACGTCATTCCAATTTTTTTTTTCAAGCTGTTAGTAAGCGAAAAATACATCCGTGGTGGTCATGTTTATGACCTGATACTGACCTAGAATGGCCAACTTTATAGTGAAAATAGACGACACACTATGTGAAATAATGTTTACGTCATAAATGCTCAAAATTATGTCTGCCGACATAGGAAGTGGAAAGAAAGATTGCTGTGCTAAAAGGTATATACCTTATGTACTATATGTACTATATGTAAGTAAAATTGTCCATTATTGTGATTCGGCCCGTTCCCAAGGCTTCAATGCAGTGGCTCCCGTTATTCTGCTCAGACGTGTGGAGCAATATCTGTTTTTTCAGGCAAACCGCTGCCGACGGTGGAGTGGTACCGCGACGACCGCCTCGTGACCAACAGGTCGACTCTTATTCCCGGTGGTAAGGTGCGTTCCGAGCTGGCACTGCGGGCTCTAGGCAGGTCGGACCTGCACTCCCACCTGCGCTGCCGGGCCTTCAACAACCTGCGACGACCAGCTCTTGAGGACGCGGTGCTCGTCGACATGAATCGTGGGTACACACACACGGTCTACTTACAAAACTTTCTTTAGATTCTTAGCACTTCTGTATTAGTAACATTGGAATGTTTGAAATTCCACTTGCAGATTTAGCGGTACTTCAATGATGTTATTATTGCTAACTTTCAGCACCACCTTCTTCTGGGGTATTTCGGGGTAATTTATCGCCAGACGACCACTGGTTACACCACTTCGTCGTTCGTGGTACAATATGTCGTCAACACGGGATAAATATGCCGGATGTAGCCCTAAGTAAGACACCAGGATAGGTGCCGAAACGTTGGCAGTAACAACATAATTAAAGCAGCTATAATTCCGCAGAAGTACGTGGAAAGCATAAAATTTTATATGGAATGTTAAACTTTAAATTGTAGTTTATAATTTATCAAAAAATACGTGAATTGCACATACAATTACAGTACAATAACTTCCCTAATTTAGAATTTTTATTCTCTACCATCATTTTTCCAGTTGTTACGTATTCCTACATAAATTATTCTTTCTGTCATAAACGATTTCGGAAGATGAGAGATATATTAATTGACATTATTGGCACAGCGAGCTTTAAGTCTTCTATTGTAAGAAATTTAATAACAAAAGGTCAACATTGGGTGCGCTTCTATGAGAGTGAAATAGAGTATTTATTAATTGTACTACAAAGATTAAAAGTATCCGAATGACCTGAAAAGCTTACCACTGCAGTTATTCGTGAAACCGTTTCTACTCTTCAGTTCCATACGCTGCAGGTGGTATAGTCAGAAGACTATCCAAAATTGAGACTCACCTAGCTTGCAAAAAAGTTGTGTATTCAGTATACTCGTTTCACAAAAAAGAGGACAATTTTCTTCCGGTAGAAGTGTTGTGCTGAACTATACTACTTTCTCGTGAAATGGGCGAGTCTCAATTTTGTATAGTCACCTGATCATAAAACCTTCAGCGTATAAGACTTTCTAAATAGTTGCGTGGAATGGATTGGCTATGAATTGTAGCGATGGGCGATTGGTGTCGATCGGATACTTATGAGCATGGTACAATCTATCCACTTTAAGCATCTGTTTCATCATCAGGTGTAAGAGTCAGTTAATAATTTAAATTAGAATAACTCCTGCGTATGAAGATATTTTGATTACTGCTTCGATTAACAAAATCATTTAAATTTGTGCCCGTAACTTACAAAACTAAAAACTAAAAAAAGTAATTTAATTGGATTTCTGGGAGGTGAAGATAGTGTTCCCACAGGTTCCACGTATATTGTAAAGTGGAATTACAAAAGTTCTCCCTATATTATTAATTAATATTCAGTTACCAATTTAGACATGATAAACCATATAATAAAAACTGTAAAATGTATTAGTACA
Source organism: Vandiemenella viatica (assembly GCA_031002005.1). Classification (NCBI taxonomy): domain Eukaryota; kingdom Metazoa; phylum Arthropoda; class Insecta; order Orthoptera; family Morabidae; genus Vandiemenella; species Vandiemenella viatica. The sequence goes on along the minus strand of JARYHS010011408.1, from coordinate 231,496,600 downwards.
AAGTTAAACCTTGTAAAACGTCAGGAATAGATATTGCAGAACCGCTATTACCTTGGCAGCGAATTTGTATGTTAATACATTTGGAGAAAAAAGTTGGTAGAGCAGTACAGATTCAGGTATCGATATTCCAGAAATTAATTCAAGTGAGTACCTAGATTAGGATTTAAACCAGAACTTATACGGTGAAGTGTATGTATTTTGACGAGCTTCCGTTTGAAAATTGTAATATAAGATAACAAATTTCTTTGTATAAGATTTCAATAATCATACGAGATTTTAAGTAGTAAGGCTTGCATGGCTTCAAATCCCGTCGGCAACAAACCAACAATCCCATTACTATCTTCAGGGTGATCCGGTCATCGCTGAACTCAGGGATCATCTTGACTATCCTCCTCATATATAAAGCTCATTTTACAAACGAAATAACAAAAAACACTTTACCATAAAAATTATGCTATTTGATGACAGATTCACTCCTTACTGACCTCCGTCGTCAACAGGTGACCAACACACACCCTGATAAATGCTAAAACAATATCTGATACAATATATATTGCGTGTAGAGAACGCTGCAGTTAGAAAAAGATTACACACGTTAAGTATCTACATTCAATAATATAAACAAATTAATCCATTTTCTAAATACCATGTAAGAAAAATTATTATTTCTATTATTTGGCACGCGCTAAATTCCTAATACATATAATAAATTGATAAATTCGTAATTCATTTTTTCTTTGTGCAAGTTATATCTGATAATAACAAATTAATCTGATTAATAAATGAAGCTTGTGTAAGATACATACATACTACTAACTGTTCACACTTTTTCACTTTTCACACTGAACATTTGTGGAATACACTGAAAGTAAATCTAGTTAATGTTGCACTCAAACTATTATACAAAAAATATTGATCGAAAACCTTTGATTTAGTCATGGTAACACTAAACAGGATTAGAGTTAAGTATATCAAGCTACATATTTCAGATACGTTAGTACAGTACTGTCATTTAACGAAGAAAGATGATAAAATGCATTAGAAGGCTGCTCTAGCAAACTCTAATGTTAAAACGAAAGAAAAAAATGTTATATTCCTCAGCGAAGGAAACAATTCAAGTATTACACTGCTCTGATTCATCAATAGTAAAATTACATTACACCCCATTTTCTTCAAGATAATTATTTACCAAATTGTGGAATGATTACTTCACTATTTGCTTTTTGATTCCTCCGGAAACAATGGAATAGGGTAAGTGGCAGTTCATTTAATATAATTATAATCGAAAGATGAGGCGTAAAATCTGGAACGAAAAATGCAAATATCAGCTGTAAATTCATTTTACCAGCATTAAACAGCTGTAAATCTAATATACCCGAATTTCGCTCCAAATATCGTAGACATTTCCTAATGCTTCCTACTCTGGTATTTTCTAATTCGTATCTATCAGGGATTTTTATGAAAATATTTTTTTCCCTCGACCAGGATCTTTCAATCAGTACGCCCCTGTCATGGGCGGCAACCAAGTTAACTCCACTGTTTTGCAGTGCGTCCTCTTGACGTGCGGCTGTTGGGCGCCAGCCAGCCGCTGTCAGCAGGCCGCCGTTACGACCTGCTGTGCCAGTCTTCAGGGTCCAGGCCTCCAGCCAGAATCACCTGGTGGCTGGCTGGAAAGAGGCTCGACCGCTCCAAGGAGACGGTAAGGACACTAGCTTAAAACCACATGTGCGGAAATATATTTTACACCTACTTACCAGTCTTCCTCTGGTTTCATCAAAAAAAAAAAATTATTATTGTATTATTCCTTGCTTTATTAGTGACAAATAAGCTTGACCGTCTGACTGAAAACAGCATTTTCACATGTTTCTTCGTCTAACAAATCACCTTGATACAGATTCATATTTTCATTTGAGATTTACACGAACTTAGAAACTACAGAAAACAATTACGCATCACGCACTCAAGAATGAGTCCTATTTTAATACAGTGATTACAGATTATACTTTACAAAACTTTGATGTTCAGCGATTTATAATATGAGAAGCAAACAGTAATTTTTTTTTATATAATTGTTAAAACATTTCTCTTTCCTGTCTATTTATGACAGTCAAGTAAAACTTCATAGCAACAACCACAAAAGAATATTTAATATTAAGTACCTATACCATCATAAGAGACTAAAACATTATGTCGTCAACATGTTGTTTTATGCGCACTGACAAAACATGAAATGTTTAGTTTCTAAAATAGAACATCTTAACGGTGGTAGTGTTTTAGTAACAAAACCCTGACTTGAAGTTATATTTGGGATCTTAATATGAAAAAAACTTAAAAAATCCAGTTAATAATTTACTGAAATATCTAGAAGATCCAATAAAAATTTTCAGATATATTTGAAATTTAATTAGATAACTTTTTGCTTAGGGCTTTACGCTTCGTCGATATTGAAGGATATTAGAGGCGGCAAAGGACTAAAAGCAAGGAACTGGAAGGAATATTGTAATGGTATTTCTAAAGAAACCATCCTGGAATTGATGTGGAATTATTTCGGGAATCAATGGAAAACTGAAACTTGGTTCGGGTTATACATCGGGATCAGGTTTGAGCCCTGGCTCCTGCGTGTTGGCTGTCCTGATTACGGGATGACGATTTTTAGGTGTTTTTTTCAGCAATCACTTAAGCTAATGCTGCAAAGGTCCCCATTTTCCGCCACGTAAACTACACATTTCACAAACAAAAATACATTTATCACAGATAGCATAAGGTACACGAATCATAGACAGATAGAAACCCCATTGCTTCAGGAACTGATAAACCTTCTTTTAACTATCCAAGGGAAACATTTCACAAATTAGTGATTACAAACCATGACGAGAATAGTGGCTTTACGGAATTCATTATGGCACATTTGCAAATAATATATATAAATGAAGAAGGAAAAAGTCGAAGAAAATTACGATTTGTGTTTAAATTGGTGTTGTAAAGAAGTAATTAAACATTGGTTCTTGTCTAATAAAGAATAAAAAAAGGATTTTTATAGAGTACAAGGGACTGTGTTTTGCTTATTGTTCTTTTTTATCCATATCTTAATAACGAAATACGATTTCCTGGACAAATGAAATAGTGATTTATAGATCGGGTTTTGTATGTCGTAAGTGTAATTGCTATTAATGTCAGTAAATTAAGTATATCGTAACATTGATTACCGTTTTTTTTCTTTCTTTGATTTTTGAAAATGTTATCAATTTTTCCATAATTACATTTCGTATTCAATTTTTCCCTTGCTGTTCCCCTGAGTACATTTCAGCTTTAGGAAGATGATATATGTTTTTAATAAAGAGTTTCTAGTGGGTTTTTTAAATTTTGTTTTTTGCATGCGTTTCGAATTATAAGACCATTATCGGTGCCAGCTTTTATTTTTTTATAACACTCAGTCGGGAAATTGTCCATCGCAGTGTTTTGTTTACTTATGTTTTACACGCGCACATATAACGGCGTTCAGACCAGACCTTTAATGAAATGTTATTTTATGAATTATTTATGCAAGCTGGGAGTTGATAAATTATGGTTTTGTATGGTTTTCGTGTAAGTTTGTGTAAATGAAGATTGTTTTATGGAAAGAAACTATATAAATGCTATGTAATGTGTTCAAAGACAGTTTTATGCATTAAACATGAATTAAACGTTTGTAATTTAAGTGTTGAGGTGAACAACGATGTTTGGAGACAATTTAGACTGGTTTATATTGATAATTTTGTGTGAAAATATTTGTAAATATCACTAGTTTTCATTTCCGTGTGTTTCATGATTATTGTGAATGATTTTATATTAATTCTGATTGTTTTAATGTGGCTTTGATTGTTAACTGCATTGTTGCCATTCGAGAAACATCGGGCGGATTTCTCTGTTGTTCTGGAATTTTCTGTAACGTCTATATAAAACGAGTGTCAGAGACGAGTTAGTTGACAGTTGAAAGTTGAGTCATCAGTCAGTAGTTTAATCGGTGGAACATTCGACCGTATTGTGCTTAGTATCTTAGGTGAAGCCAAGGCCTGTTCATTGTTATTGTGGACCTCACTGGAAAATAAACCGTAAGTAAAAGTATTATCTCAAGTAGGTTATCGTACAGTATTGTCTTCTTAAATCCAAAAACTGTTTCATTTTTTCGAAGCTCTCAATAATGTCACACATGCTATGTTTCTGTAGCAACTAAACACGCTTTTGTTATAGTTTATATCCGTTTCACCACGTTACCTAATAAGTCCAAAGTTTCGCTGCATAATATCTCTCAGAATATTTTAAGCGTGCACAATTTCATTCCTTTGCACACACAACTCTGAGAAGTACGTTCCGTCTGAGTTAAGTAGTCTCACAAAAAAAGTAAAAAAAAAAGTCAGTAGTATTTCAAGCTGCTCTGCTCAGGTCTGCACAAATTAGAAAGGCAGGCGTAACTCCCGGAGTGACGTCACTGTGCGGCGCACGCGTTAGCATTCCGACGGCTCAAAATGCTAATGCCCGCACACGCGTCCCACTTTACAGGCGCCGGCACCACCTTCGCTGTCCTGCCACTCGGTGGCTCCACTCTCCACATCGCCATTATTTATGGGACCCAACGCGCAAGTTAAACCAGTAATTATATGTTCACTAACGAGCCGGCGCTTCCCTGGTAATGAAACTTCACTCGCTAAGCATTCTTGTCATCTCGCGCTAAATATACGGGACCTGCCTCCAGTCCTTCCCTCCGACTAGACGTTGCCCGCCGCCGCGTCTGAGAACCCCTTTAATTACAGTAGGAACGCCGCTCATAATTAAACTACATAAAATATACGCAGCGAATGCAAGTGGCCAGGGGTACTTCCATACGGAGTCTCCCAAGTAAATGCTGCGACTGCAGGAATGCGAATGCCCTCGTACATTCCGCTCACTACCTGCAAGTGGCGAGTAAGTGGATTTCCTCCCAAATGCAGTGCGGTCATTTAACAGCAGGATTTATTAATCCACGAACGTTATAAAAGTTAAGCAAATTCATGTGGTGACGGGGTTTATCATCGGCTGTGCAATCAGCCTCCAGTCGACTAGCCTATCCCAGTGGTGCTATCGGGGAGAGGGGTCCTACAGCTTACGTGGAATCCGAACACGGAAGCATCCTGGCGTACTTCTCATTACACAGAAACTGTGATGGATGTGAAGGTTGGGTTAAGCTTATAAAATTCCCACCGAAACAGGAATTGAACCGAAGACCTTTTGATCTCTGTCAAACGCCTTAACACCGAGTCACCAGATCACTCGATGTATATAGAAATATCGTATGTACTTTTTTGTCTGGATTTCTTTCGTTTCACTGCTGTTTCTACGCAGGATTCACGGAGGTAACCTCGCACTAGCGATTGACCTAGGCACTAAATATAGTGATTTAGGGGTTGACGCCACGCTCTTACCAATCTTTTTCCAGCGTAGTTCCTCCAAGATTCTCATTAGATAGCAGCCTGAGTGGGCCTTGGAGGCAGTTTTGGATGTCTCAGCTTCGATGAAAATCCTCGACCTCGTCAGGGATTGAACCCCGTACGTCCAGACCACAGTCAGGCGCTCTACTGCTTGAACAATATCGTATATACAATACTACGCTTATTTACACTGTAGAGCAATTGAGTTATACATAATTGTCCACTGTAGTATGACACTAGCTTCCACCCTGACATCGTTGGCGTTTGTCTCAGCATGAACTCGAAAGGGCGCTGATATCTGAAACCATACGCATCTACGACCCTGAAAATCTACCAGAGATCTGATGACTGGTTCAGAGGCTCCAATTTCTCTTTCGATGTCACGAACGATGGGACTGAGGTCCTGAGGTCCTGAGAAGCGTTCATGCAACCATATGGAAGCAATGAGGAATCAGTGGCAAGGTGTATCGTCTTGTATAAGGAAGAGGTCTTTAGGATGAGGTCCTATGAATCAATGTCCATCTTCAATTTTTGGCAGACGCAACCAGTGGCAACCATCGCAGTTGGCGCCGTTGATGCTTCATTGCTGTGCCATTATGTTGCTTCTGCTGCGAGACTAAAAGTGAATAAGAGAG
>JARYHS010011408.1:231262657-231489521 GCA_031002005.1 Vandiemenella viatica | reverse complement strand
TGAAATGCTGCTAGCTTTTTTAATAGTAGGATCTAGCAGTCGATAAAAAACAATATTTTTTAAAAACATAAATTTATTAAGTGCTGCAAACAAAACGTCATTGTTAAGTAAGAAAATCTCACGAAAAAAATGATAAACTTTAAAAAATCCTCTAATATTATGGTTACAGGGTATCAAAATTAGTAATCTATTGCATCATAATTTTAAAATTTTAATGTATAAGTAGACTTTTTTAATTGGTTTTATTTATGTAATATTAAAAACATTAAACAACTGTTGAATGTATCTTACTTTTATTAATATATTTGTTTCCAATCTAGTACGTGCAATATTTCTTTCATGTTAATAGTTACGTAGTTTTTCTCATTCCACTTTTCTTTTCTTTTTTCTTTTTTTTTTTTACTATCGCCTTAACAGATTTTCCTATGCCTTATTTATTGAATGAAGACCGGTCTATTTTATTGATATATTTCAGTTATATTGCTAACCGTTTATCCATTAAGCGTAATTAAACTGTGTTTTTTTAAGAATATCAGATTAATTGAGATAAATAATTAAATTTATATATGAAAAGTCTGAGAATATCAAGAGAAGTCCTGAAATAGATTATCACTCAGCACATTATTAGCTTATTTAATTAAGCTTTTTTTCATTCTCAGTAACTGGGTTTGAACATTTCTAAAAATTATTTCCTTCATTTACCTGAAAATATTTTTGAATGAGGAAAAATATGCACACTTTTATCATGAATAACAGGAATGACCGGCATCACTTTCAATTTAATGATATTTTCGGCAAACCATGTCTCTAGTTATGTACATCTAACTTTTACTGAGCCGTTACGAAATTTGTCATTTACTTTCGTTTGGTTTAACCGAAATCTTTTTTTTTTAAAGTGTAAAGAATTTTGCCACATTGTATGGCGTGATGTTGTTAAAGGTTAATGACAAACGTACTAAAATTTCGAATGAAATATCCCTTAAATTTGGTAATTTATACTCAAGCTATCGTTCTCGGATATTCATTCGACGATCTAATCGTAGAATGCAAGAAAAAAATCTGGAAATTGATATCTTGAATTTAATATTAGTTTCTTTCAACGAAAAAAGTACAAAAATGGTAATCAGAATTTAATCATTGTAAGTCGATAAGCAAACTGTACTCTTGATATGATTTATCAAATACTGTTATGCGTTATAATGTTTAAGCTAAACGTATTCTTTCTTCCAGACGTTAAACTTCGGTGGCCTACCCAACGAATGTCGATGTCTCAGGCAAAGTTTTATTCTTTTTTTGCCCCCCATGGGGAACTTTATTCATGTCGCAGAGATGTTTGGAAGAGTCAGCTCAAAGTTGGTGCGTTCTTTGCCGCCATAAATCATTTGTGGCTTAGATACGGTCGGATTCAGCTCCGAAAAAGATGAGCTGTGGACCCTCTACTGGCTGTAATATTTAAATGCAAACATTTGACTTCTATTTAACTAGCTGCACGTGGTAGCATGAATACACATTACAACTATCGTTCCAACAAATATTGCCACATACAAATAAAAGCAAACCATTACTGTTTTTTTTTTTTTATTAATGTGCGTTTTAAAACCTCATATTTAATGCCCCGTAACTTTACCATAGCAATAAAATTTTCTTTTAATAATAAATATTCAGCGAAATTGAAGAATGCCCTTGTTCAATATATACAGGAAACGAAATAAAAATTGAAATAAAACTCAAATGACAGAGCGTGTTTTTTGAAAGGAATAATATCTTACTGACTCATAAATTAAGGCTTCAGACACTTAAACTAGCTGAAGATAAAAACTCAAATAACGCGTATATTCTCCCTGTAAAACATATAAAAATAAAGATAATTTTCAGAATGCTTTTGATGGGATTTAATTGCCACCGTGACGCGGTATTCATTCAATTAACCCGATGCATTACCGTAGTTTTACCAAGCTATCACACTATTTAATGCTAATGGAACACAAAGAAACCACGTGAATTAGAAATGATGATTTACAAATCAAAGAAAAAACGATCGAAAACTGCTGTTGTTCGCTTGGACAAAGCCACCGGCAACAGATTGAATCAAATATAATTCAATAATCAAATAACATACTCGCACCACCCATTTTAGTTTGCACAATGCCCTCCAGACAACCAGCATTCTTGGCTTCGTGTGTAGTCTACTGTGCCACATTAAAACCCTACAGTCAGCTCTTACCAACTGGAATCATGACTCATCCGGACACATCTCCTTTGTTTCGGTTATCTAGGGTCCAACCTATATGTTCAACCAGGACATGAAAGGCCACTGCAGCCTATGAATTTTTGGTAGCAGAGGCGCTCGCGTCGATCCTTTGCTATCAAATGTCACCAACGAAATTTGTTTCACTGCCTGCGCCGACACGTCTGTCGTACGTCACAGTGTATCGTCTGCCAACATTGATACCACGACGCAGACGTCGCTGGTCTAGGTCATTATCTAGACGTGCATTGTCCATGGCCCGGACGTAAGGCCGCATATATTCACGGCACAATCTTGCACTGTGGATCGAACAATGATGAATTTACTAAATTTACCATTTGTCCTATCGCAAACTACTATTCCGCCTGCGACAATAATCACTTCAGAAAACATTTCACATGACTCACAAGAGTACAAATGAAAGCACCAACACTGCAATGCACATTTTATACGTTTCTTAGGAGGAGTTACCGCCATTTGGATATTTGTATAATCCAATCCCTGACTTTTGGCACTTCAGTGTATATTGTTGGTATAAAAATGAAAAACATCCACAAATGATGAAAATTTCGTTCAATCTCAAGATCCAAAGAAACGAGTGATTGTAAAAATTTATAACTCCTTGTTACAACTTAACAGTTGATGGCTTGTTGGTGATCTGCAACTTACCGCACGTGGAATGCTAACCATACACTTTGGCTACCTACTTAACATCGATGAAAATTTAATGAAGAGGGATTTTCATCTTATGAACCAAAATATTCTAAATATCCGTTTTACCTTATATAATATTTTTCTGGAACATGTTATACTGAAGTATATAGACGGAGGGTGGAAAGATCCTCTATATTGTTTTCAAGTACAGTGACAAAAAGGCAATTAAGAAATCAGCACTGAAAGTAATCTGAGGAACGAAGCTTAGGATTATAAACCTTCTTTGTGGAGCCCAATTACTTGTCAGTTAAGAACCTGTGCAACCCTTTCTTGTCAATAAGCTGATTTAAAACGAGTCTACTTACTTCTAATGTCAGCAGAATAATCTCCCTTCAATTCCTTTAAAAACAGTATTATTAATTCATAATTCGTAACTAAAATTCATACTGTGCCGCCGTGATGTATCCGAAAGGCTTACTGCTTTCAGGCATTAGGTAGTGTTTTTCCATCATATAATAAACCTCTCTGCGCAGCTTGTTTCGGGAACACTTATTTCACGTACACACTTCCGTAAGTTTGTGTGTTCTTCCTTCCCATCATCCCTCAATAGAATAGTATAGGGCCTACTGTAACAGCCCTCAACCTGAACTTTAAATAGAATTGTATTTTATGAAGCATTTGTAGTGAGCTAAAGTTTGCTTGAATATGATGTTGTATGTTTGTTTCACAATTAACTGTAAATCAGTGTATATAGGTTTTGTTTTATGAAAATAAATTATTTAAAGGCCATTTAATATGTTCAAGAACCGAATTGTGCAAGAGAATTGCGTAAATTTTTGTAATTTCAAGTATTAATGCAAGTTACGATGTCTAAGGACAATTTGCTAGAGTTTAAAATGATTTCTGTAAATAATTTGGTGTTTAAGTTTCTTTAATTTCCATATCTGACCATTTTGTAATGTTGTTAAATGATTATGTATTAATTCTGATTCAATTGTTTAATTGTTAATGTTCGAGAAATATCTGGCGGAAGCTTTCGAAGAGTTCTAGCAATTGAGATAGAGCCTATATAAAGAAATCAGTAGAAGGACAGTGGTAGTTTATACAGATTTAATTTGAGACTGCCAAGAACTGTGTTAGTAATATCTCTGGATTGTATCTATGTATTTAAACAATATCGTTTATGTGTTGTCTGGAAATAAACGAAAATTTAAGCTGAAGTACTTTGTGGAATACTTAATTACTGTATTAATTAAACCACCAAGATTCTCTTTTATCTTTACCATGGTACGATGTACTATCCCTTTTTCACCAGACAGTTTATTATGAGGCCTTTTTATACGTGAAGGATATTGAATGTTGGTTCATCTTAAATTACTACATATGTATCATCCACCTGCTAAGAAATATACTGATCCTTCTCTTTCTTATGTAATCTTGCTTTCTGTAATCACTTGCGAGTTTCTTAATTTTTATGAACGATCTCGGAGACAAAGTGAAAAAACCTTTTTACATTGTTTGCTGATGATACGGTTATTTTTAGGGAAGTAAGAAATTTGGCTGATTGCTTAGAAATTCAGAGTGATCTGGATGTTATTTTGGCTTGGTGCACTGAGTGAACTTACTCTAAATTGTAAAAAGTGAAAGACAATGAGCATAACTAACAAAAAGAATCCATTTGCTCAGAAATAAGAGTTAAACAATGCAGTTATTGATATGGTCGATTCTATGAAATATTTGGGAGTAACAGTGCAAAGTAACATGAAATGAGACATACACATTAATTCTTTAGTAGGTAGAACAAATTCTAGGCTGCGATTCATAGGTTGAATCTTGAAACATTGTAATGAACAAACAAAGGAGATAGCGTATAAATCTCTTGTGCCTCCACATTTGGATTATTGATGTGCCATTTGGGACCCGTTTCGTAAGGGGTTGATCGAAAGTATAGAGAAAGTACAGAGAAGAGCCGCTCGATTCCTGACCGCTTGCTTCAGTCCTTATGAAAGCGTCACAGAACTGATTAGTAGACTAGGCTGGGAGTCTCTGGTAGATAGACGACACGCGTTTCGTTTAAACTTATTGGTAAACATGCGTACTCCCACCTTCACTTTTGAGTGTAGTGAAATACTTCTTCTACCAACCTATTTGAGTCAGAAAGACAGGAAAGATAAAATTAGAGAAATAAGGTGCCTCACTGATTCTTATATGAATTCTTTTTTCCCTAGTACCATTAGGGATTGGAATGCGCAACAAGGAGATTAGCTTTGGTGCTGAGCACCCTCTGCCACCCACAATTTTGTGAATTGCAGAGTATATATGTAGATGTAGATCACACCATTAGTCACTTTAAACACTTCTTTATTTACAAGTTTTATTTTTACTAAATTCTGTGACTCTTGATACTTTTTTCACATCACAATTAATATCAGAATCAGCAGATCAGAATTCTATCGTAATATATTACTATTCTTCATACATTCAGACATCATCTTATGTCATGTGTCTTACATCTCTTATCTTCAACTGTTCACAACCAACCAGTTATTTCTTCATTTTCGTTGCTACTCCTTTACTCTTTGTCGCTTGCTACTATTCCTTTAACACAACAGATCATTTAGTCATTTTACAAACTTTCTATTTTGGTGACGTATAGTGTTGTAAAAAAACGGTTTTTTTTCTGGCTTGAAAAAAAAAACATGAAAAAAACTTTGAAAAAAAACATGTTTTTTTTTCTGGAACACGTTTTTTTTTTCACAACTACTAAATCTCATATTTGTAAGGCAGTTATCGTTTAAAATGACTGTTTTAGAGTTTATTCTAAGTACTTCTCTTAGTTTAAAATCAACTATATTTTTCTGGTTCAGTAGGAAAAAAAATTACAAAAATATTGGCAAAATTGACTGAAATTTTCTTTATGAACGGGGATTTCCCGAAGAGACTAGGTTGCGCGAGAAGGAATCCCCATTCCCCATTGTTTGGATTGCTACTTGCTATTTGAAATAGTGCTGCCAACCCTACAAAATTACCTACAGATCTTTTAAAAAAATTAGGAATTTAAAATTTATCCACGGTTTTTTGCCTCTTCTTATTACTTATTGGGATTTCCTTATATTCGTATACTTGTCAACTCTCAGAGTATAGTGGTACTGACTCATTAAATTATCAAAAAAGGGAGCGTGCATAAACCACATAGCTCCATTTTGGCCTCCTGTGAACCCCCCCCCCTCCCCCATGTAGCCCTACGTGGCTTTTGCCCCCCCCCCCTCCCGCCCGCTCACGTAGCACGTAGCTTTCTTCCGTTTTGATTCCAGAAGACATTTTGTACTGTTTTCTCTTGTCAGACTATTGCAAATTACATACGGATATAATTAACTGAGGGAAATAAATACTCACATGCTGTTTTGAGTTCAGTTCCTCATTTTAACTGTGAAAAATGTTACGAAAGGAAAGTTAGGTGGCCTGGCTCGGAACACCCCTCCCCCCCCCCCCCCCACGTAGCCCAGCATAGCCTTCCAGCTAACCCCTCCTCCCTCTGGACCGAGCCACGTAGTTTGTGCACGGTCCCTAATTATGAATCGTTTCCTTGCAACCGTTGGTGTAAATAAACGATTGAAAAGAAGTAAAGCTCCTATTTTGTATGATAATAGATTTTAATTCAAACTTAAAAGACCTTAACACAGAATTATCAGCACAGTCTTTATGCACAGTGTGTACTTTGCTCACTATTTAAAATTGCAATTTCAAAATCTTTTGCGTACAATACAAGAACAACCAGTAAAAGAAAATTTAACTATTTCTGAAGTTATGGATCTAGAGGAGACAGAAGAAGAGACAGAAAATTCCGACACCGATCGAACTAATGTTGGTAGTGCTGATACTAGTGAATGTGGTACTGACATAGAGGATGAATAAAATTATGTTACCTATATAGATACACTTATGAATAATTATGTGAGACATTATATGATTCAGTAAGACTTAAAACACACATGTAAAATGGAAGTTCCTTAAATAAAACTATAATTTATCAAATATATTGTTTTCTGAAAAAAAACAAAATTTAGAAAAAAAACACGGGTGCTAGGTTTTTTTTCATGTTTTTTTTCACAAAGCTGAAAAAAAAAACATTTTGTTTTTTTTTTCAGTTTGCAACACTAGTGACGTATGACCGTTATAATCTGATCACGAAGCTTTGGTCCAACTCTTTCGGTAACCTGCTATTGAGACAACTAAAACATGTCTCTAACTGACTTATGTCTTTGTAGCAATTGACTCGACTTTGTCCATGTAAAAATTGCTATTTCAACTGGTAATTCAAAGATGAAAGAAACGTTGAATGGATAAGAAAACAGATATTTCAGTTTTATCTTCTTCTTGGACAATTTATGCTGTTCGTAAATGTTTTAAACAGTTTTGTGTTCATCATTTGTTTCTACCACCTCCCATTTTTTCTCTTTATGTACTTTTTTGGCATTTTTTTGCCATTTAGGTTACAAGTTTTACAGGAATAATCAAAGTCAGTCACAAATAATAAATTACCAAACCATTATTTAGACCAAAAGGTGTTGGGCTCTTGCACTCTTCATTTAGTTATCTTAGGCACATACATCTTAAACTTTTTTTTTAATTGCATAACGTCTCTTAGCAGCGAGGTATTTAGAGACGGGAAAGGATAGGGGGCAAGGAATGGGAAGGAATTCGGCCTTGGCCGTTTGAAGGAAGCATCCCCGCATTTGACTGGAGTGATTTGGGGAAACCATGGAAAACCCAAATCGGGATGCCTGGATGGGGATTCAAACCACCGTCCTCCCGAATGCGAGGCCAGAACGCTAACCGTTACACCACCATCCTCGGTACATCTCATACTGCAACTTCACGTCACCAACAAAATTTTCCAGTTTTGGTGTCTTCCAATATGTGTTAAGTGATGCCTAAAGATATTATTCCTGTGGCGTAACAAGAAAGATTAAAAATTATGCTTTCGTAAATTTTCCGTGGTATCGTCACGCGTCTACTAAATCCCCTCTCTTGACAGAAACTCCAACTAGTTCATAAAATTTTCTTCTTCTAGACGAACTACTGCTTGTTCACAAATTGCCTCTGTAAACAATATTTGAAGTGGGACTGCATTCCAAAATAATGATTTAAAAAATCAAATAAATGGGAAGTCAATCGGTTATAGTTTGTAATATTTAAATTCGTGGCCATCATCTTCCTGTCTGCCGGCGTATAAAGTAAAAAGTAATCGACGATTTTAAACTAAACTGCATTTTTTGATAACTTACGTCAACGGCTGGGATATAGTATATCCTATATCTGGATTTTTAACATACTTGCATATAAAATAGAGGTCATAAACGAAAAAACTGGAATTTTTGTCTCTCTCCCTCAATGAATCAGGAAAAAGTACAGTTACTGGGCAGATTTTAACGAAATAATACACATTGACAGCTTATGACACCGGTTAGGAAATAGGAAATCTTTTATCCAGATTAGTAACGCAATTCCAGATAAAGCATAGACCATAACTTTGAGATTTTTTGTGCCTGTGTATGTATCACGGAAAACGGATTTCAAAGGATGTAAAGATAGTGGTAGCATGAGTAAAAGATCCATACGTATCCATGAAAAGTAAAAAAATGTACTAAGTTTTAGTTGATTCATTTATACTGTGATGATTATTGCGGCAACTTTGTATTCTTAATGCTATACACCGCATTATAGCCAATACACTGTTTTGAGATACCAATTTTTTTTACGTTTTCTTAAGCAGATATGTCACCTATCGGAGTGAAATGTATCCTGTATATTAACTGAATACATAAGTTTCATTAAAATCTGTTGGGTAGTTTTCTCTTGTTTTACACATCGACGGAATTCACAAATGTACAGTTTTTTGTCTCTGTGTCATAAGGAAATATGTTTCTAATAGCGCTAAGAAGTGTTTTATATGTTAGCTGTTCACGTGAGCTATCAGTATGTGCAATTCTGTTGGTTATTTTTAGTTTGATACGTGCCGCTTGGCACCTTATATCAAAAATTTCTCAGACACTTTTAAAACCACTGCAGTTTTATGCATTTCCCTTGTTTTCGATACATATCAGCGTTTCACGTGTCAATCGCGATATAACTACGGCTTTCCCAGCAATTATTTTGAATATTATACCACAAAGTTGTGATGTGGTAAGCCATAAGTACGATAGGAACAGGTTAAAATTAAACAATATAATTTTAAAGGTGGACTTACAATAAACATACTGTCACCGAGATACGAAGAAGGTAAATTTGCCCTCCTATCTAGCATTCGGGAGGATGAGAGTTAAATCCCGTCCAGCCATCCTGACTGCGGTTTGCCGTGGTTTCCCGCAGTCTCTTTAGGAGAATGCCGGGATGGTTCCCTACAAGGCCACGGCCGATTTATATCCCCTTCCCTCCCCGTAGGTTAGACAGGATGAAAAGGATTTCTGTGACCCATCAGCTGGATGGAATTAAATTTGTAAAATAAAATGAAGAAGAAGAAATGCAGACTGTAGTGTGATGATGAGAGCATGTGAAATCCAGTTTTAGTCTCCTCCTAGTGAACTGTAGGAATATAATGAACAATGGAACATAATTAATAGAGATATGCAAACCACAAGCGGTTATATGGGTACAAAAACTTGGCTAAATGAAGGATTGGTAAAGATAGAGGTTTTACCCTAGAATTATACAGAGTACACATGAGTTGGTGGATTGACAGTCAAATTCGTTGATAAAGACTACAAATTTTGCTGGTGATCACAGGGATTATTATGGGCATGTTTCTATAGCCGTGTTGGTTGTTTACTACACAGACGGAAAAAAAAATCCCAACACCAAGAAAAAATTATTGTAGAGTAATGAAATTTGGACAATGCATTTGTCAAGTTAACATGTTTAATTGATTAAATTTTCAAGATCACAGGTTAATTTAAGCTCAAGAAAATGCATTTCAAATGTGAAATACTGTTAAATTAATAGCCGGTGTAACCTCCAGAATTTTGAATGCAAGCCTGCAAACGTGAATGCATTGTGTCATACAGGTTTCGAATGTCACTTTGTGGTATGGAGTTCCATGCTTGTTGTACTTGTGCTGTCAATACTGGGACGGTCAGTGCTGGCTGTGGATGATGCTGGAGTTATCGTCCAATGATATCCCATACGTGTTCAATTGGAGACAGATCTGGTGATCTCGCAGGCCAAGGTAACATGTCGACACTCTGTAGAGCACGTTGCGAGACAACAGCGGTATGAGGGCGAGCGTTATCCTGTTGAAAAACTCCCCCTTGAATGCTGTTCATGAATGGCAGCACTACAGAAATTCGAGCTGCAGTTGGTACCACAGTGACACAACGAACTGTTAGAAATCGGTTACTTCAAGGACAGCTCCGAGCCAGGCGCCCTGTAGCGTGCATTCCACTGACTACAAGCCATCGCCGTTTGCGACTCCAGTGGTGTCAAGCCAGAGCTCATTGGAGGACGGAGTGGAGATCTGTTGTGTTTTCTGATGAAAGCAGGTTCTGCCTTGGTGCCAGTGATGGCCGAGTGTTGGTCAGAAGGAGGCCAGGGGAACGCCTGCAACCAAACTGTCTGCGGCCTAGACACACTGGACCTACACCTGGAGTCATGGTCTGGGGAGCAATTTCCTATGACAGCAGGAGCACTCTTGTGGTTATACCAAACACACTGACTGCAAATTTGTACGTCAGTCTGGTAATTCAACCTGTAGTGCTGCCATTCATGAACAGCATTCAAGGGGGAGTTTTTCAACAGGATAACGCTCGCCCTCATACCGCTGTTGTCTCGCAACGTGCTCTACAGAGTGTCGACATGTTACCTTGGCCTGCGAGATCACCAGATCTGTCTCCAATTGAACACGTATGGGATATCATTGGACGACAACTCCAGCATCATCCACAGCCAGCACTGACCGTCCCAGTATTGACAGCACAAGTACAACAAGCATGGAACTCCATACCACAAAGTGACATTCGAAACCTGTATGACACAATGCATTCACGTTTGCAGGCTTGCATTCAAAATTCTGGAGGTTACACCGGCTATTAATTTAACAGTATTTCACATTTGAAATGCATTTTCTTGAGCTTAAATTAACCTGTGATCTTGAAAATTTAATCAATTAAACATGTTAACTTGACAAATGCATTGTCCAAATTTCATTACTCTACAATAATTTTTTCTTGGTGTTGGGATTTTTTTTTCCGTCTGTGTATATTGGAAAAATGAATGAGCAAGATAAAGCACTTGAAGCGAAACTAAGTAGACAACCAGAGTTCGTAGGTAAAAGTAGGATGGCCTCTAGATACTAGTACTTAAATTTACCAGATGTGGATTTGTTAAACAATCAGATGAATCGCACAAGAAAGCGAAGATTTGAGGAATATCTTAAGATGGAAGGAGATTTTAAAACAGTGGAAAAGCAGAGCACAAATCATTTTAAACGTCTCCCTAATGAAACTTTAAAATAAGTATTACAAGATGAAGAATTGATATATATCAGGGAAATATTCTATACGTGAATAGGAGAGGTATCAAAAATGTATAAATAAAGTTTATTTGAAAAAAAAAAAACTCTTTCAGAGAGCAGCAAAGGCTCAAGATGTCGCTTGTCCGATTGTCAACGTATGTCGTCTTCCGGCTGCTTCTTTTGTATTCGCTTGCGCATGCGCCGACAATCCTTATCAGGCGGTATAAGGTTCTCCTAGATCCGCTACCCACCTCACCACCCCTTCCTGTTGCCTACCACCCTACCAGAAAGCTGTGTCAACGTAAGCGAGAGGAAATTTTTTCATCAGGACCTCTGTGCCTTTCGAATGTAGAGGTAAGGGTGGCGGAATTGCTATAGAACACAGTGACCTTGGGCCGCCTCTGTTAAGTAGCAGCATGATGAGATGATCCCTACTCAACCGATGAAAACAAAAGCTAACTTACGTGATAACATTAATGAACGAGCTTTACTGAAAAGACTAATATTCATACTCTAACCTATAACGACTCACTTTGAACCTCGTGTCAACTAACTAAGATATCTAGTCACTAAGTACGTGAATGACAAATTCGATCATTATTTTCTGTATTTTTATTAAAATCAACCTATTTTATTTTCCGTAAATGTTCAAGTATCTGACTTGAAGAAGTTGCACGTTTCTGATGTTAAATTAAGATAAAGATCGGCAATGTAAAAGCAGCATTATCTTAATACTGACTAACATTTTCATTTCTCATTTCATTGACTTTTAGCTCTGATCGCGCGCAACAATCACTTAAAGAACTCATCTAATATTTTTAACACTTGCTCGATAATACAAATATAACAAAAGCCTTTTGTCTCAGCGAGGACTGGAAACTAGCCTTTAAGAACCTTCGGAAGGAGCGTCGTGCATTGTTATAAGGTCTTTGTTAGTCGTAGTGACAAACGGTAGAACACGACGTTGAGACAAGGCAAACAATTTTTGTTGTTTAAACTGGGATTAATATGTAGAGAATTTTAAGGTTTTGTTTCCTAGGTTTTAAAGCATGTTACTGTATGTGGACAATGAAATAGCTTGTGAAAAATATGTGATGTATAATATACTGGATATATCATGGTACCGAATAGCTAATTACAGCCACGTTCAGTATCCAGCTAGCGTTTAGGGAACCGAAAGATTATTTTCCAAGTCAAAGAGTGAAGGTAGTAACAAATGAATTTTGACCGGCTTTTTCTTTACCAGAGTTTATCTTCCTTGTGAGAATAAAAAAACTAACAACGACGTTTATTTTAATTTGTTATGGCAGTGCAATCTTCACGTCCATTCTTATCTGTTGTATTGTTCCTCTTATTACAAACACTTCAGGTTTATAGTCTTGGCAGACGGCTTTCTTGACTCATTGTTACCAAGCTGAGATATATGGTAACATGATGAGTCCAAATGTCTCATTTCACATTGATAAGGAAATTTCAAACCTTCAAGATTTTTGGTACAGTTATTTATGCCGGTAAGTGAATACATAACTTTGACAAAGGCATCCGTGTGCTTGGAAGGTTTTTTCTATTTTTTAATAGGAAAGTGTATGTATTTGTGAGTTTGATAGAGGGGTCCTGCAGATTGTGGCTTGACCACTGATGAAAGCACAAAGAGCCAGCACAAATCGGAACACGGCTGTCAGTTTCAGTGCGTAACAATGACGCTAGCCAAATAACAAATAAAAATTGGGAGGAGAAAGCGAGAGCTTATGCGGTTACAAAACACTGTCAGATCACCATCCCTTTAAACTGTTTATTCGACGCTTCCATTCTTTCATGCTGTTGTTAACGCAGCACAGGAAAAGTTTTTGACAACGCTTTGTTTCACTCTGTGTTGCTATTTTATGTTATAGGCTTTAAAAAAAAATCACATTGATTGCGTTTATTTGCTTGCGATGGTGAAAAAATGGCAGCTTTTAACTAACAAAGCATACATCCACGGTACTCATGAATCAAACACGCCGACATTAATTTGCTGAAATGTTGTGGCTTTATATTTATTCGTTTTAAGAACCAATTACATCGTATTAAAAGTTGAAAATTTGAAAATAATAATTTTTTTACATTTGTAATAAATTACTTTTATATCATTTGGTTAATGCTACCATAGCTAATCAACTACAAAGTTCCAACTATCTCTCTTTTATTTTTGCATACATACAATACTACAGCAATCTGTCATCTAAAGCAATGAAGGATGAAACAAACAAAAATCTGTTTCTTTTATTCTTGTTGTTTGATATTAATATTTGTTATTAATAAGAAATACCGAATCCTTATCAAACAAATGATTTATAATAGAATGATTGATTTGACTGAGATAATATAAATAAAAGAGTAAATTAACATTAACTGTATTACAAATTTCAGGGTTTTACTAATATTCTAAAAACTGCTTGTTGGCAGGTGAAAAGAAAAAAATCAGTCTTGTCAGATCACAAGATAATTTAATTTTGCTACAGTATATTTCCATCTTAATTTTTCACTACGTTGTTTATAGTTTTCTTAGTTATGACTTTACTGTCGTTAGTGTTTCTAAAATACAAGTGACTTTAAAAGTTATATAAAACTTGATGCTTGCACTGAAATTTTTTAAAAAAAAAAAATGCAATTTGTCTGCCAATTTCACAGTGTCATTTGCATAACTTATGCTTCTTCGTCGCTTACTTTTCTTTTATAGAATTTTTAGAAGTCATTTCGATAATGGCTTTGGAACAGAACCACAAGCTTGAATTCTTCCCTGCCCAGCTCGTTATTGAATCTTAGTTAATTTCCGAACTGAATCGATCCAAAAGTTTTGAGAGAGTGAGCCACAAAAATATGAGAAAGCAGTTTGATTGGCCGAGAAAGGAGTTTCATGTGTAGAGGAATTCTCTAAAAATGCAAAAGAAAGAGTGTGGAAAATACAGTATAAAAATAGGTGGAAATTAAAACATGAGTACCACAGGATACTACATTTTAACTATTGCTATTAGAAATACGAAAAGCTAAAGAGGAAATGGATTTGTGATTATAAACTGCAAGATTCATTGCCATCCTAGGGTGGAAGAGTTTATCGTCGACTAATGAAAGAAATATAAGGGTGCCTAATATGTAGTTCATGAAAAGGCATTTAATTTTTGCGTGTTAAGCTGTGATTGGGTCAAGTAAATTACTTGAACACTGAATGATGGATAGCTCATAATTGTAAGATATTTTCAGCTCCTAATGAGGAGCTCTGCGTGATCCTTCATATGCGTGATGACCTAGTGAAAGTAAGGTACAGACTTCTCATGATGGATTGCTCGAGAGTGTGGTGTATTATACATAATCTTTCGAAGCATTAAGTTTGATACCAGGTGTATACAGTAATGAAACTTAACGAGTGCAGGAAAATATGCTTTTCTTTATTGTGAATTTTGTAGTTACTTCCCGTATTTTACTCCAAAGTTTTTAGTGCTATGTTAACCTTAATTATTTTGTAAGAAGGTAAATATTATGCTTAGTATTTAGAATCTATTTTTGTATTTCTTAAATAATTGCGTTCTGCACTGTTGATTATCCACTGACTTACTATTTGGTTATGTATTATATAGCGATAAATGAATTTAAGTGTTTAATAAGAACGACCAAAGCGAAGTGTGACTAGTACCTAATCAAAATTTTTGTAAAGAATAGATGAGTGCAGTTAGTACGAAGTGGTCGATGTGGAATGAAAAAAATCGTAATGAAAACGTAGTTTTTATTTTAAAAATTTAAGCTCTCCAGGTTTTAACCTTTCTAAGAGACGATCTACTTCCCTACACATAGTCATCTTCTGCTGTTGGTCGAAGGATATTTTCAAGTTAGCGGATGTAATCGAAATTACATTTGCCTTTAATTTATTTCAGCTTTATCTAAAACTTAGCTTGCAACTTTATAATATGCACCAGCTCTAATACGTTTTCGCTACAATCTTAGCCTTCGTATCAGTCTAATTTATAGCAAAACGGCGCCAATGACATGCTAAAGATGGGACGAAAATACTGATTATTATGTATTCCAGAGGTATAATTCCTGTATTATTTATTATGTTATGTTACTCTGGAGCATTGCGTTATGGTTTTGAAGTGCTATACGCATAAAATATCGTTTAATAATAACATCACTAACGTTTACCTTACATCGCGACTTAGTTCATGTTAACTAATTATTAAAGGCCACTAACCAGACCTTCTCCTCCGGCAGAGCTTGCTGTGTAATGTGAAGTACGCCAAAACGTTCGGTCCCATTTACCCTGCAGGGTTACCGGATTAGGTTAAAAGATAACCACGACAGAGGTGCTTACGCAGGAAATTGAAACACTGTCAAACCGGTGAGCAAACTCCCTTCGGTATCTCCAGGCCAATGACGCCATACGCTTTATTATTATTGCTAAGATCATGTCTAGTTGACTGTAATGCAGTTGTACGGAATGTGTTTCTGTGCTGTTGGCAGCGCTGACGCCCGCGACAGAGAGTTCTCGCGTGCGGAGCGCTGGTCCGAGGAGACAGTGTTCGGCAGTCGAGCCTACTTTGTGGCGGACTCTTCGGCGGCGCTAGCCGTGGAGAACGTGCGGCCTACGGACCAGGCGCTGTATCGCTGTCGGGTGGACTTCAGGATCGCCCAGACGCGCAACACCAAGGTCAACCTCACCGTCATAGGTGAGTACAGCCCAAATCCAGGGGCAAGGCAGACATTTTTGTAACCTTGCACAAAGCAGAACGTATTACACATATGTTTGTAGCTTTTTACTAATTCACCTATAAGGCATCAGAACCAATGAGAACTTACAGGAAAATTGATTTCTACATTATTTTTTAAAATGAATGTATATATAAAAATATTAAACATAAGTACTCTTTAATTCTCTATGCTCTCAGGTAATTAAATCTTTTACATTGTAATGTGATGGATTTCAGGGTGCCTCGATTTTTCAATTAATTTAATTTTATAATCACAGGTAAAATTTAGTTAAAGTTAATTTAATCGAAAAAAGTTTCTAAAATTATAAATATTGAAAAAGTATAACTGCACAAACAATTTATTCTTAAATGGGATACATTTGAAAATATGTTTCGTTTAACTTCAGTACCAATTTTAAAACAAACATTTAACATCTTAATCACACAACTACGGTGAGACTGAATATAAATATGAATTTATTTACCAAATGTAATAAATTATCATTTCGGCTAACAGTACAGTTATTTACAAATTTTATTCATTTTACAAGCAAAATCACAAGAAACCAAATAGGGTGGCCTACGTTATTACTTTTATAAGTAACGAATGTCAGTCAATGCATTCTAGCTCATTGAATGTCGGTGAACATAGATTTTTATCAAGCAAATCACCCTGCCAGGGCATTATTCGGGTTTTAGAGCTTAGCTAAATTTTAGTGCAGTTAAGAGTAAACGTAGGAGTCTTTACCGCGACAGTCAGCACCAGAGTGGACACCTCAACCTTTCCACAAAATACCCCAAGTCACACTTGTACCAGCATGAACATAAACACTTGTGGCTCTCAACTGGTCGCCTCTTAACGGCTGCCAGTTCGTCTCATGACCTCATTCCTCAGAAGTCACCAGTCGAGTCCACGTCCAGACGGCGCCTTCCGCCCTCGTAGATCCTCGGTTCCATTCCCCTTCTCCACCCGCGTATAGTCGGGCCCAATCGCACTTCACATCCGCATCTCTGGTCTCCGGATAGGTCCATACATTTAAAAAATATTTAGACAACACAGTAACTTAAAATTAAACATTTTACTATTGGATTGGCACAGTCACCTACCTTCACTCCGATTTATTCTCATTGGCTGAGAGTTTCCCCTCCATGTCTGCCCTTGATCACGGACACGGAGAATATTCGACGGGTTCCCAGGCTCTTTAAATCCTTGCAAATCTGAGTTCTGCATGCACCAATTCGACGTAGTCCATTCACAGACGTTTATTCAGCTGATACAGTTGACACCAGCCAATCCGTCCGTCCTTCCCAGAAACTGCCTGACATGTGGTGGCCTAACAGCGGTCGGTTATCCTCGGCTTACAGTCGTTTTCTCACCAAAGAACTTTTTTACCTAAACCACTGCGCAATAAATTTATCTGAACTGCACATACATTAAAAAAGCAATCGTGATGTTATTTAAACGTTTTAATATTTTTCACCACAGGTATATTTCGAACCTTGAACTTTGTTGTCTTGCTTGGTAGCTTTTTTCAACTGAACTATTTACTAATTAGCCCTCATGGCTTCATATCTGTTGAACAAAAGGTTTTTACAGTAATTAATACTTTGTTCCTAAGCTTCTGTTACTGCTGTAAAGTTATTACTTTTTTGCATGGTTGCGTGAGTTTAAATACGTTAACAGAATTTAATGCCATTTTCAATTTCGATTTGCACATTTTCGGTAGAAAAAGGATTATATGTATAGGAGTAAACAGTGCAATAAAGCTTCTCGTAATATTCGTTCCATGCACAGTTAACAATCTATTTGATGTGATAAGTCTTGAAGAAATGTAGAATAACTGCTATAGG
Organism: Vandiemenella viatica; assembly: GCA_031002005.1. NCBI lineage: Eukaryota > Metazoa > Arthropoda > Insecta > Orthoptera > Morabidae > Vandiemenella > Vandiemenella viatica. The sequence goes on along the minus strand of JARYHS010011408.1, from coordinate 231,471,538 downwards.
CAATAAGGCTGGTAAATCAAGTTAAATATCAGAAACATTAAAGCCATTTCATATAACTATGATGAACATGAAAAATTACGGTAAATTATTTTCAGTTGATCAAATATATCTTAAATGTTACATGCACGAAATATTTCTCCTATTTTGGCAATAAATTTGAGTCTAAAAAAGGCTACGGGATATTAATTATAAAAATAGAGCAGTCTGTATAGTGAATAGGCCAGTAAGAAAAGTCATTTACATTTATTAATTCATTTTAATGGATATTTTCACTGATGTCATTGTAACGTGAAGGAGACGTTGTTGATAACTTTCATGACAATAGATCTAAAGACAGCTGGAATATTTCCTAATACTGCTAAGATGATTATACATCAAAAGTTTAGTTTCGAATTATCGTAAAAAAATTCGTACGTAATATGCGCGCAAGTTCATTAAGAGTAGGTACGATGACGTTAGATGGCTCATTTTGTTAGAAAACGTCATCTGAAGTCCATGGTAGTTATCCGAGACATTAAGATGGTTACGAGGCCACTTGCAAGACTCGAAATCTATGCCGAATTTTATATTTCACTGAATGTTAAAAATTAGTAGATAGTTAGCGCAAGGCACGTATTATCACAGCTGATCAATTATTTAGAAGCATAAAATCTCGAGACAAAATATTTGCTGGAGATTTGGGGCAGATGTTAGTTGCATTACTATGCGTATTCCGTATTAAAACAGGACCCTCATTAGCTTTTCAAAGACTCATTGTTTCGTTTACATAGTGCTTTTATCTGTCAAATAAAACGATAACACAATCCACAGCAAACATATGTATTACTTCGCTAAAAACAAATAAGAGTGGACACCTTGTAAGACGTCTTGTTACTCAAGTAATAAACACATTCATTAAAACTATACATGCAGTTCGTAAAGACGCAATTTGAGTAGTAATTTGTAAGTAATTTCCGTGAATAACATAATATTAAAACAACAATGTTAATACATTGTTTGGTTCCCTTCCTTTAGCCTGTTTGCTTTTATTACTTGTGAAATTTATCACACTCTTCCGACTTCTTCGGTTTGTAGTTAAATTTTTATTGTTTTAACTAACTCTGTTATAGGAATCATATTTATGAATTTTGGTTGAAATTAAATGCGAATTTCAGAATTTGGAGATTTTGGTGCCGTTCATTTTCCTTAGGGGGAATGTAACCGATCCGGGCCATAACTATCTGTCCTTTGTCAAAGCCGGTTTTTTTAAAGTGAATTTACCCATTTGACACACGGATAGTAGCTATAACTAATCTCTATGCGTCTCTACTGCGCTCATATATTTTCCTTAACGCATGACGTAGACTCCACGTCACCAGACGGCTTTCAATCTGGCTGTGGGAAGTAGTCATGATGTCTTGCCTTATCGGTGTAATAGGTCCAATATGGCCGACCCAGGTAGCGCGAGGCTAGTGAGCTGTCTTTACTTTGTAGAGGTCGCCGGTTCGTGTCCAGTGCCCAGGGCATGAGTGGTTTTAATTAGTGTTGTGTCCGTCCTGTGTTTTCCTTTCATTTGTGCTAATCAATAAAGCTATAAGATTCTGTATACACAATGGATGAATAAAATGAATAAATTTACAAAATTGTTCGCTGAATAGCATTAAGGCCGAATTCCATTAAAAAATGGTTCGAATTAGGCAAAAAGCTCTTGTACTTGTAGTGGATTGGTCGGTGGGGGGAGATTAATTTCTTACCTTACACAATTTAAATTGCCATCTTCCACTACCTTCTGCAAAACATATATAGTAATTTCAGGAAACAGAAGTGAAACCATTACTTCTGTTATTAGTATTTGGAAAAAATCCTAAAATTATGGTTTATTTGGTTCTTATGAATGATTAAAGACAGAGGTATATTTATCGTTATTCTTAAACATCTGTATGTGCAAAAATGAAATTCAACGCAATACCTCGTCTTATAGTTGAGAAATAGCAAACAAATAATTATTTTTAATTGAATCTAAGAAATTTTAATACATATATATGAACTTTACAAAGATTTAAAAATATCATATACAACTGAAGCAAAAACTCTCTTATGCATACTGAGAGCGATTCTTGTTTTACAGTGAAAACAAGTAATCATCAGATTTGACTGGATTTTACAGGGCGCCATGGAATTAATTTGTTTCCACAAAGAATAATTATTGAAAGTTTAAAAACATGGAAGTCTGTCTTTCAATTCAAAATAGATAATGAAAACAAAAAAGCACTGGGCGTTTAGATACAATAAGCTCAGAAACTTATGTCCGGTAGCGCGAAAAATCTCACTCATTAGACCGTTAAAGGGCTGTCTCAATGATTCGTCGGAGTACACACTGTTTCTTTCACGAATAATTACCGTGTCTGTCTGGCTGCACGAAGCTTCACAGCAAGGGCGCTATCATAGCTCAGCTGCGCACCTGGGCAGGTACTGCAAGGCACTTGTCACGTCAACCAGCACAAGTGACAACATCAATCGGACTTGGCTCTTAGTCATCCAAGCCTCCAGAACGTAATCATCAACACTGCTCTGGCAAGTAGTGCCCAGGGTGCTCGTTCTCGACGAAGTGCAGTCTTCTTGCCTCATGCAGAAGGTCCCTCTGTTCTCCAGGAGTCCACGTCTTTTTTCTCCTCGGCGTGTATCATGGAAAGACAATATTTGTAAAATTTCCAATTACGTGAGGAAATAAACACATCGGATTGGCTTCGCAAAAAACTACCCTCTTCAATGGCATTGCATCCCATTTGCTAAGAGTCTTCAGGTACTATTGGTATTCCTTGGGAGGATGCGTAGGAATAATTTTTCCCACGATACACCGAGCGAACGGCGCATTCAAGGATTCCTTCTGAAAAAATTCCAGTGGTCACCCTTTCTCACCGGTATTACGGTCGCCTCGTCAGCGATAAGCCCCAGTTTTTGTCACGTCCTACCGATCACTTCCGGCTTAATTCAGACTGTCGCTCTGACGCTAAAAGAACTATTAGCTAGCCGTGGATTCCTGTCTCCATCTCGAAAAAGAATTTCCATTTATTTCTTATGTTTATTAAACTAAACTGAACAATAACTAAATTAAATATGTTGGAGACGACCCATACTAGTCATGCTACATTCTCTGACGTTCCAAAAATTGTACTTCACTTCTACTCTGAGCGTAGATGTAAGGCTACAGTGGCATAGCTTGAATGAAGATTTTTGTATTCACACATTAATTACTTAACTTATGGCAAAATATTAGCGTACTTTGAGCGTAATAACGTGATTACTTATTCGATCAGAGGATTCCTGAATAAACTGTTGTTTCCAGAAATCCCACCGACTGTACTTGTGATTCGAGAGGAAATAGGCGCTCAGATGCTGTTTCATATTAATATGAATGAACCCTTTGGCTGAAACATAATATTCTTTCTGATAGAATTGGATGCAGAAAGGGGCATTAAAATGTAAACGTCATAAACAGAATACAGAAGCAGCTCATTACAATAAAAGAGAGGCAGTGAATAAACTTTGAATGTTCAAAATGTGACGGATGAAAGGAATCTGCCTCCTTCAAATTTTAGCATTAAAGAACTCTTACTCTTTCAGCTCCGAGGGATATATTCAGTGTCATTAAAGAGTGAATGTAACCCACAGTGACATTTTCGTGAAAACTGACAGCAAATAATTTACTTCTTAGTGACAAATGAGTATTGAAGTATGGAAGACGACGATGTATAAACATTTTGTATCATTACGTCTCCTAGCCTGATGAACATGTCCCGAATCATGCTGTACCAACGCAAGTATGCTCAATTTATTTTTCTGGTAAAGAGAATTAGCATTACAATCTTAAAATTTCTTAGTTGTTATAAGAACGAGATACGCACGTAGTCGCCCATGGCCTACGCTAAAGTGACACTGTTGATATGCCTAAACCAAATTAACAGCACTTACGCGAAACACATAAGTTGCGTCAAGAGATAAAGTTCTGGAACAAACCGAAAAATGTGAAATAACGCAGTTACCGTAATTAAAGAAATAAAACATTTAATCCGTCTAAACGTTAATACTGTTAAGTTTCCATAAGGGAACGAACCACCGCGCATAAGATTAATACTGACTCAAGAAGGGCATGTCAAAGCTGTTGAACTAGGGATTTGATTTACATGTTATGTAGTTTTATAATAGTCGTATTAGAAGCACCGATTGGTTGTACTAAGGCTAACTTTAAATTTCATTTAAAATTATTCTTGTGTGTCAGTTATATTTAAAATTAACACAATAAAGTTTTAGATTTAAGGTATATTCTACATGAACGCCACCTGGTAAATTGTCTATGGAATATAAAAAGTAATCTCAAGCAATTTAGCATATTTCCACTACAATCACAAGTAACAAGGAAATAATACTTCTAGCGTATAACGAGGAGTAACCGCTATAAATAGCAGACATGATTACTCCATTTCAGATTTCTGGTTTCTTTGGATATTGATTTAGAACTTTTAAACTGATTTCAGACTTGCAGATGTTTCCGGTTAATATAAATAATGGCGACGTACTAAACTTATGGCCTTGATCGAATCACAGTAATGTTTATACGAATATTCCAAAATGATTATACATTTCACAGAAACATAGTGACACTTACTGACACACAGACCTTCCTGTACATAGTCCGTGGTTTGAATGCAGCACCACCGGCATGAGCAGTTTGTTGTTACACTGTTAGTAATCAGGAAATATATCTTCAGTTTACTATTATTTGGAATCTAGTTAATAGTTCTTCAAGCTAAGCACTATAAAAAATTAAACGGATAACTAGCCTATCCACCATAAAGAAATTGAACGAGTATGGATTATTCTGAAGTCCTTAAAAATGTAAGTTGAAGTGGCATGGTGACTGATTAAGGAATAAGCCTGATTACGATTACGGAATGCAGTGTTTGAACTACTGACCGATTAGCGTTACAAACAACAGCCGGAACGAAAATCTTTGAAGCTCTGTGGTTATATTCGTTTCACATTAGGGTCATGCAGAGCTGTCTGAGAAACATTTACAAAAACTTTTCATTTCCTACTCACTGAAGTAAACGCGCATTATACGGCGTATTGCGGATTGAAACGGACTTTGGCGACAATACAACCCCTGCGGTGACTCTAACAGTAATCTAGTAACATTTTAACTAATAAGGTTTACAACCACGATCGAGCAGTAGCAACTTTTCAGTGCTAAGCTTACAGTTGACTGGATCAGCATTAAGTTTAAAGTTGCATTTAATGGTCTTCACGGTATGTGGTGTGCGAGGAATTTCATTAGACCAGGGTGATTATTCATTCGGAAGGGTTGCCAGAGTTCTGTTTTCAAATAGAGCACTTTTTCGTCTCTCCCTCGATAAGGTGTATATAAACTGTCGACAGGGCTGAACTTATTTTCCAGTAACAAGCGTAGTTCCATAATTTTTATCTTATCTGTTATAGAGATGGAACTGAGAAATTCAATTCGGATCTGTTCGAAGCTAAACAAGCAGTAGTAACGATGTTTCCAATGTTCTCTCTGTCTTAATTAGTTTTTAATGATTTTCAGAAAACGTCTTCTATTAAGATATCTTTGCATTTCAAATAAGCATAGGATTAAAATCCGTAATGGGATAAGTTTTTGAAACATATGAGAATCTTTTAAAATTATCAGAACCAGCTGTAAAACAATCCACGATGTTCAAAAACCGCATATGTTTAACTAAATATTAACCAAAGCTATACAAACGTAGTGAAAGATACTGGAGTTGTAATAGCAACAGCAATTTCAATATAAAAATAGGATCCGATTCAATAAAAGAAGTGTGAGAATTGTTATTTTCAAGTAAATTTAGAACTGATAGCAGTAGCAATAATGATATCAAAAGAGAAATATTTTTGTACGCAATGTTGCTTAAGAAGCAGAAAGAAGTTTCTTAAACTGGAGGTATTTGGCACAGCATGTTCTGGAATGTTCGATTTTTGGAATACCAGAAAAAATTATGAATGTAGTATTTTGGAAAAATACTGAAAATTTAATGGAAATATACGTAAAATATTAAATGCGCTCTGTCCTGAAAATAATAGGCTTGGAAATTTTTTTGTGAAAGAGTCTCACAGAGGTTGTAAATTGGTTAGTGGAGAGAACAGCAGGAGGAATGAACTGTAGAAGTTATGAAATCTTTATATATAAAGATGAATGTTTGTTTGTTTGTTTGTTCTTCATACAAATCCACAGTTTTTATCCGTTCTCGATGAAACTTTGCACACTTATCCTTTGAAACAAGGAGAAAAATACTGTCTACATTTGGTTGAAAAATTATCTGTATAAATAACACATTTGTCTCATAACTTCGAAATACGGTGGTAGACTGACACGTTGGATGTGGACGACTCCGTACCGAGTTTCCACCTAGTGGCCTGGCAGCTGAGTGGCTAAAGCGCTGGCTTACGAACGTCGTGATCTCCGGTTCAAATCTCCGTCGGGGATAAGATTTTCAAAAATTGTTTTTCATCGTAGGAGTCAGGCCTGGGCCGTAGGTTACTCGTATTGAATGTTAAACCGTAGATATTAGAAAGTTAGGGGTGCAATGCGAGGCAAATCGTAGGTATTCTTGCAATTTTGTAGGTGTACACTTTTTTACGTTATAATGATCCCTCAGGTGTTGTTCGAAGTCAGTGTGTGAGTGTGAACCACAGTAATACTAATATAAATACGGAAGTAAGTCTCTGTCTTTTTGTTACGTTTTGACGACTATATGGCTATACCGTTGTGATGGAATTTTATAAGGAAAGCTGTATGAAGGACACAGGATATTTTTTCCAGTATGATTAACAGTTGTAGTCACGAAATTTTGAAATCTTATCGAATAGTGACAGAAATATTGTTGGTAATTGATTCTCTTCAAGAGGCAGGTTCGACGGTAGAATGATATAGTGATAGCTTTCCTGTCATATTATGCCGACTCGATATTGTTTGGGACCATTCCTTCGTTACCAACAACTTTTTATATTTAATTCTGGCAAAAAAATTTTAATCCACGCGTACGAAGTCGCGGGTACGAGGCTAGTAAATTATATTACTGAGGACTTAGGAGTAGAGGAAGATTGCATCAAATCATTCGAGTTACTGTTCACTGAAAAAAATATTATCAATGTTTGATACTAAAAAATAGGGCGTATATCATTATTGGCAGGAAGATCCCGAAAAATAATTCGACCGTTATTTTGACAGAGTATCTATTTGACGCGCAAACCCGGTAATCTTCTCGGGTTTAGGGGATCTTCAGTTAACGTGGAATGCGAACCACGGAAGCGTTCAGGCGTACATTACACAGTGCCAGAGGTGAAGGTTGGGTTAAACGCCTTTAAAAATACCCACCGAGACAGAGGTTGGAACTGGGGACCTTTCGATCTCCAGTCACAAGCCTTAACCACTGAGTCTCCAGACCGCTATATCGTAACTGATTCCATCCAGTGGTTGTGAATAAACTAAGCTAAAGCTCTTGTCCGGGGAAGTCCTTGTGCTAATTATTGCAACTACCTAACAAGTAGTTAGTAAAAACTACAGAATGTACAAGGGAAATATTGAAAAATTATCCTAAAATTGTAATAACAATCTATATAAAACCACCACTGCTCAATTGTCTCCGTGACATTAACTGTCATGCCCCGAAAATAATGCGTGGTCTGTAGCTGCAATGCGTTATTTACGTTACTGTGAATATACAAAACAGAATATAAAATAAATGAAATGGAACATCAATTAGTTCAATTTCTTTACCGTATTATTACTCTTTTTTACTGGTTTTTGATTAATGCATCGGTACAGCCGCTTTCAATTGGGATGAGCGCTGTGAATTCCATTTTGTAGAATATTTTTCACAAATCTTGTTTTTCAGGTCCAGTATATCTTATTTAGGTGATAGCAACATAATCAGAACTATTGACTAAGAAAACCTGATACGTCTCCAATCACAATTAGTGCCTTTCATACATTCTTTCCTCGCAGCAACATACTGCCAATAAAGTTCTATTTTACTGTTCATACTATCACAGTAATAGTCAACAGAGATAAGTGTATAGTGTACAAAATGTTGCCAGTATCAATATAGAGCGAAATAACCAGAAAATCTAGATGAAAGACACTATTCAGCCCTATATTTCGACTCACGGATAGCTTTTAGTTAAGTCGGGGTAGAGCATTCAGCTTCGGTGAATACTTAATACCAGAACAGAACCTTTAAACTGACATTTACCTCATTCAAAGCATTGTTTTGACCAGATAGAACACTAGAACGTTCTGTGATTCGGTTTCCACGTGACACTGAATTACCCCTCTTTCTGGTAGAAATGCTGGATTAGGTTATAGGCATACGACAGAGACTGATTGATTAAGGGAGCGTGCATAAACCACGTAGCTCAATTTTGGCCTTCTGTGAAACCCCCCTACCCCCACGTAGCCCTACGTGGCTTTTGCCTCCCCCCCCCTCCCCCACTTGGCACGTAGCTTTTTTCCATTTTGATTCCAGAAGACATTTTGAACTGTTTCCTCTTGACAGACTATCGTAAATTACATACGGAGATAATTAACTGAGGGAAATAAATATTCACAAGCTGTAGTGAGTTCTATTCCTCATTTTAACTGTGAAAAATGTTATGAAAGGAAAGCTACGTGGCCTGGCTCGGAATCCCCCCCTCCCCCCACGTAGCCTAGTGTAGCCTTCCAGCCAACCCCTGCTCCCTAGACCGAGCCACGTAGTTTGTGCACGATCCCTAATCATTGGAAACTCTATCACTAGGCTGTTTAATGATCGTTTGGGGTCTCTCTGTCAACAATGACTTTTTTTATTTGCTGTGTTAAGAAGATGTGTAGGAAAGTGAATATGTCTGTAAACGTGTAAAGCTGATGTGTTATCATGTTATGCAACAGGTTGCTTAATGTTTTATTTCTTCTTTGCTCATTTTAAGACAAAAACATTAATTTCAGAATAAATTTTCTACAACTATGATTCACAAATTTAGATATTATTTTGATAGTAATCGGAGCAGATATACCACAACATTGTGGTAACGAACCATTAAAACTTCCGGTTCCCAGTCATCTTGTTGTTGAGTCTGATGTCCACATAAACAAACTCACCGATTCTTTTTTTTTTTTTTTTTTTTTCCAGGGAGTAAAATCCTGGTTTCGTCTCACATAAACCACGATTATTATTAACGAATCCACCTGATATTTCATGAAGTAACTTCCGAAAACAAAATTCAAAATAAAATGTGGACGACTAGAATGTCAATATGCAGTTAGTTAATTAATTTAATTTTGATTGTGATGATAAAACACGATCCGGTAGCAATGTCTCTACCCCCCGCCTTCCCATGTCATGATTTTTCACCATCCATATGTCTCTACTCTTTACGATTTCCAACACTAAACTTTTTCAGTGTCTTTGGTAAACTGTACAATTGTTTTTATAGTACATGACCCCTTTACTTACAAAAAGAAAATGTTACCACTCCCATTCGCCTGAATTCTAGTGCCAGCTTATGGTTATGATCATCTCTTCCCTTCCCTATACAACTCCTAATCCTTTCACTGATATACATCCATGTACTACCGCGATTATAAGACATAAACAATCCAAATACCACATTTACCCACCTTCTGTCTACCAGTGACACCCAACAGAGCTCATTCACCGTCTCAGTTACTGATTGTACTCTGCAATAATTTAAACAAATCTAGTTGTTATCCTTTGTAACCACCACAATTCCTACATCTGACACCCATAATTTGGATCCCACACCATTCCACAATATTCAAGCAGCGGCCTGACAAAGGTTTTGCAACCTAATTCACTCAATTCCTTGGAAAAAAGAATTTGGAAATCTCTTCCTATTACTTGCTGAATGTTGTCTGCTATATTGAGTTACGCTAGGATATATACAGTTAAGAACTTCAACAAGAAAATCATTCCCTGACCTATAATGATAGAAAATATTTACTTTTTTATCCGTATTCTATTAAGCTGTCTCTTCTTGGCATTTATTTTCATTCAGTATACCTCTATTTCACCAGATTCTCTTGGTGCCATTTCATCAAATAGTCTAACCAAGAGACATTTCTAATCATCTATAACCGTGCGCTTTACGGGTCTGACTGAATACCTATACGGGTTACCCTCCAATAACCCTTCAACACCAGTATCTTTCGAGCTCTTGCATCATATTGACAGGCATCCTTTTGATGACCTTCTGCGGCCCCAATACCTCTTTGGCCAAATTACGTGGTACCCATAGGAAAAATATTATTTCCCGTCTTCTACCATCGTTTATCTAGCTTCTTTATCGAACACCACCCTTTGTTTGGACACGAACCTCAACCCACTAGGCTGAAGTCAAGAAAGAGCTTCGTGCAGTCAACTACAGCCATAACATCTTCCCCTGTAGCACGCCGTCTAGAACTATGGCGAAATTCGTTGCCTGAAGGGCACCGGAGGAATATCAAAGAGGCACCGGACGCTGGGTGTAATCAGCCATATGCTATATCGAGGTTAAGAACTGAAGTGTCCCGATGTAAATCTAATATCAGAAAATGGGGTTACACTACTGAAAACGAACTATATGAATGTGGTGAACTTCAGAACCTACAACATCTTCTGGTATGCAGGAATCTCCCTGAAACCTGCACTATCGACGACCTTTTTAAGACAAATGAAAAGGCCATCAAGATTGCGTAATTATGGTCACATTCCATTTAATTGTGTTGTGTATTTTGATATTAATTAAGTAATGTTATTTGATTTTTTCAACTTGTAATGTTATATCCTGGACACGAGAAATAAATAAATCGAACTTTACTGTCTGATCTTCATGCACTTCCCCGCCATTTCTGCTATCTTCACCATCTTCTTCTGATACATCTTTTTCTATTACGCCTTCCTCTGATACACTTCTCTCTTCCTATCTAATATCTTCATTAACTCACAGCATAAACACCTTATTTTCTCTTTCTGTCTTCGTCAACATCTTATTCCCCTCTTCACTCTGGCTTGACAAATCGACAAACGTAACCTTAAATTGAGATAGACTTATCACGGGGCTCAGTCTCGAGGCTCGGAAGATTGTTCGGCCGCAGCCGTCGCCGGTGGAAGTGCGTTAAAAGGGCCGATTCATCTGGCCGGGCCCCCGCGGGCAAAGTGGAATATTAATTACAGTCGGTGGCCGGCGGAGCAGCGGTAATCATCTGTCTGGGGCGGGCGGAAGTCGCACGGCGCTCCGGGTTCCGCGTCTCCGGAGCCCTGAATAATGGCGCCGTGGGTCCCGGGCCCGGCCCTCACCAGAATGCCAATTGAGGCCCACCGGCAGATAAGGGATAAGCGGCCGCAATTACTGGGCGCCCCGTAACCTCACTTGTTACTGTAATTGTGGGGCGCCGGTCTGATTAATGGACCGCTAGCAGGCCATTGTCTCGGCGAAAAACGGGTTGGGCCAGTCCACACCGCCGCGCATACCACCCAGCCACTGTGCGCTCCAGGTGCACAGTACTTTGAATTATCCCAGGGAAACAATAATTACTGTGCGTACCTGTATCTATACGCATGAAACACGATGTCGAAATGTTTGATTTGCAAAAACATACAAGGAGCTCCACCGATTTAACCAGGTTTCTCACAGTTGTTACTCTCATCCCTTCGAGTAACACTACTCTTCTTGCAGCTTCATTATGCACTCACTTCACCGACCCCTTCCCCCTCATGAATCTTTAGTTCGGGTTACTTGCTACAGAGCTCTAAATGCACGATTATTTAGCCTAAATTAAGACCTTAACTTCAATGATAATATTGTTACGTAATAGCCTGACTCACGACACTCTTCACAAGATTAATTTTTATTTTATTTTATTTTTTTGTTTTACGCCTCTTCGAAGTCGAGGTTATTAGAGGTTATTATAGGAGTAGAGGCAAGGAACGTGAAGGAATTTGGCCATAGCTTTTGTACACGTATTTGCTTTTTTTTTAAATTTTACCCCTCTCTTAATTTCATACTGCTCGTATACTTGGTTGTGAATATACGTAGCTTCAATATTGCTCTTTTTGGGGTAGTATTTGCGACACTTCATCTAATTCGAAGGGAATTTAGCTAGAGAAGTGAGCGAAAAGAAAACTACTTTCAAGAAAACGCACAACTTATGATCAACTAAATTATTTCTTTCGCTTAAATACTTCCCTTTTTCTTTTCTTTTTACTAATACAAACACTTGGCAGTTCACCATTTTACGTCGCTTACTTTTCTCACACAATTATTATACGTTAAACTTTTTACAATAAAGCTAGATACTTCCTTTTGTTTTCTCCACTATATCTCCTTCTTGCGAACCACCAACAAACATAGATACTCTCTTTCGCCAAAATTCATAGTCAGAGTTGCTACAACACTCTTATACTTCTAACACATTATAATAAAAAAAACATTGATTTAAGAAAAGGAAAAAAAATATACATATATCTAGGGATACTTTGTTTCCTTACACCTTTCAAAGGAATAACCCCCTCATTCACCCGGAGTAATTTTGGAAACCATGGAAAACCCAAATCTGGATGGCCGGACCGGTATTAGAACCCGCGACCTCCTAAAAGTGAAGCCTAAGTGTTATTGATCATCCACCACGCTCAGCCATCTGATTGAAACCTTCACATATATCTGTAATGCAGAGTGCCTGTTATGAAGCTGCTATCGCTAACACCCTTGTCCGGGTGTAGACGGTTATCTTGGGGGATGATTACCTCTCGATGAGAGCGTCTGTGAAAATGAGCTGGGGAGTCTCGACGTTGCTTGCCCGGTGTGACAGTGTTCTTGAATGTGTATGACTGTGATAGTGTGCGTCTTATGTGCAGAATGTTGTTTTTGTCGGAGATGAAAGATAAAAGAATTGATAAGGTGCCAGACAATTCTAGCCTAGTATTCCGAAAAAAAAAAAACAAGGTAGGCCGCCGAGATTAACGTCCCTATCCGACGGAAGAATCACCATCAACATTGTTGCATTCCCTCGCTCTGTACACAGCGTGGGGTGGTTGATGCACAATCTTGCGTTTAGGAATTGTGCACCATCACCTTTCCTACCCTGCAGACCAAGTACAGATGGCGAAAATTTCTACCACCATCACGACTCGTACCAGCTAACCCCGTGTCAGCGCCGGACTCCATCACGGTGCTACAACCAATTGAGGCAACTGACCGATAAAGACGAGGTGGTGTTGATTATTTACATTGTGATATCAAAAATGATGTGATTAAATTTCAGTTTAATCCAGAACAATAAATACTGAAATTCAATTACAAATAAATACAGCAGCGGGTCAGCAAAAACATGGTGATGTATTCTGTATGTGCTTGACTCAAACATGCATCAGATAAAACATTTGCCACTAGAATTCTGAGGGAGAAGGAGTGCGTTAACGCTAACTTTAATAACGGCAAGTCAGTGAAATTTGTCTCTCCATTCTCATCCACAATTAACTGTTCAATGTAATTAAGTTATAGGAAGTGATGATAGTTTACTTTTCGAATACGTTTTGTATGTATCTGATTAGTGATTTTTTTAAAGTATTGTCTAAGTGAAATATGCATCTGTTATTAGCTGATAAAGTAATTTTCATGTAGCAGTAACAGCTGAATTTAAATGTGTTGCATAAGTTGTTAAAAAAGAAAAGGAATTTGATATTACAAAAAGTCTATATGTGACTACTTCGAATGTCAGATAAACTATAAGTGAGGAATGCAAGATATTATAAGAAACAAAGATTAGGTAAGTAGTGGTAATTAAAAGCAAGAAAATCTTACAGGAAATACTGGAAGCTAGGACTATACAAAACTATTCATTGGCGTCCCTAAAAATTTACGCGTACTGTCTGAAGTAGTAGTAACAACCGATATAAAATGTTGTCTACTCATTTATCATCTTTCGATTCAAAATTGACAGAGAACATACCACAATCACTGAAGTGTACAGAAAATTAGAAGAAAAACGGAACGAAACAAAATGATATTACATTCATCATAGAAGGAAATAAAATGTTTTGAAACTCTTGGTTTAATAATGAATAAAAACCTACATACCAGACCGGGTAACCAACCAATGCCTAATATTATAGGCATTTGCGGAGAAAGTACAGTAAATAGTAATGCAAACATCTTTAGAGTATTTCATATTTTACTGACGTTAGAATAACATACACTTCTTTTCAGGAAGAAGATATTTCATCAGGAGACATACATTGCACATGATACAAGATTCGTTAATGACTATGTAATAGTCAGTTTCAGGTTAAAACCATTAGTGTAAGGTACAAGAAGTTTCAGAGGGTATGATATTGCCTCCAATAACTTCCTAGTAATATCTCGAATATTTCGACATCATTCAGCAAAATAGAACCTACTAATCCTACTTTATAAAGCATGTCTTCTGCAAGATAAACCCGAGTTTCATATTACAAAAGTCTTGCCAACCACCTAAGCAAATATAATGAAGGAGCAACTGTTGAAGGAGAACTGCATAGAAAATATGAGTCTATTAGCTGTGCACCTAATGAATCATAGGGTCATTAAAGAAATATTGTAAAAAAAAGTCTTCATATTGTAATTAGGAGGCTGCTCCGGCTGGAGGGTGGAGTGGAGTGGTGAATACCGGAGATCTCCACCTGGACCAACCTTACCTTCTCACCTTTATATTTTACCATGAAATCTAATATTAAAAATGGTTTTAATTTAATGGTTGCTACAAGGTGAACTAGAACCATGTACTTTACACCAGAAATAAAATTTGATTTATTGGGTCTTAAGGATGATACAATGCCAGGTAACATTACGTTAATCATATTTCAAAGGAAACAAGCTATACCCGACAGTTACATTCATAGGTAAAAGAAAACATAAAATTGAAATTAACTATTTCAACAAAGAACAAATGAACATATTATCAAAACGGCAACACAGGCCATCAGATTGATGTTAATGTTCACAATGAAGGGGGAAACCCAGGGCGCCAGTTTAAAACAAACAAGAAGCACTGTCTTGCATTTAACACAAACCTGCAAGGTGCTAAAATTGAAATTAATCATGAAATCAGCTAGCTCAGTGATTTAATGGGACGGTAAGAGAGTCTGTCTCATGGCCGCTTAAGGATTCACAAGTCTATCAAAACCCACCGGAATGCGACCATATGCTTCTTTACTTTACCATTCGTCGACGTGAAGAAATGTGCAGCAGATAATGCCACAACAGCTGCGAAACCAGGATGGTGGTTTCGCCACGTTCCACAATAACGCTCAGGCTATGGCAGGCTTGCCATATACACAGACGGAAAAAAAATCCCAACACCAAGAAAAAATTATTGTAGAGTAATGAAATTTGGACAATGCATTTGTCAAGTTAACATGTTTAATTGATTAAATTTTCAAGATCACAGGTTAATTTAAGCTCAAGAAAATGCATTTCAAATGTGAAATACTGTTAAATTAATAGCCGGTGTAACCTCCAGAATTTTGAATGCAAGCCTGCAAACGTGAATGCATTGTGTCATACAGGTTTCGAATGTCACTTTGTGGTATGGAGTTCCATGCTTGTTGTACTTGTGCTGTCAATACTGGGACGGTCAGTGCTGGCTGTGGATGATGCTGGAGTTGTCGTCCAATGATATCCCATACGTGTTCAATTGGAGACAGATCTGGTGATCTCGCAGGCCAAGGTAACATGTCGACACTCTGTAGAGCACGTTGCGAGACAACAGCGGTATGAGGGCGAGCGTTATCCTGTTGAAAAACTCCCCCTTGAATGCTGTTCATGAATGGCAGCACTACAGAAATTCGAGCTGCAGTTGGTACCACAGTGACACAACGAACTGTTAGAAATCGGTTACTTCAAGGACAGCTCCGAGCCAGGCGCCCTGTAGCGTGCATTCCACTGACTACAAGCCATCGCCGTTTGCGACTCCAGTGGTGTCAAGCCAGAGCTCATTGGAGGACGGAGTGGAGATCTGTTGTGTTTTCTGATGAAAGCAGGTTCTGCCTTGGTGCCAGTGATGGCCGAGTGTTGGTCAGAAGGAGGCCAGGGGAACGCCTGCAACCAAACTGTCTGCGGCCTAGACACACTGGACCTACACCTGGAGTCATGGTCTGGGGAGCAATTTCCTATGACAGCAGGAGCACTCTTGTGGTTATACCAAACACACTGACTGCAAATTTGTACGTCAGTCTGGTAATTCAACCTGTAGTGCTGCCATTCATGAACAGCATTCAAGGGGGAGTTTTTCAACAGGATAACGCTCGCCCTCATACCGCTGTTGTCTCGCAAC
The DNA here is from genome assembly GCA_031002005.1 of Vandiemenella viatica. Taxonomy (NCBI): domain Eukaryota; kingdom Metazoa; phylum Arthropoda; class Insecta; order Orthoptera; family Morabidae; genus Vandiemenella; species Vandiemenella viatica. The sequence goes on along the minus strand of JARYHS010011408.1, from coordinate 231,455,175 downwards.
GTGCTCTACAGAGTGTCGACATGTTACCTTGGCCTGCGAGATCACCAGATCTGTCTCCAATTGAACACGTATGGGATATCATTGGACGACAACTCCAGCATCATCCACAGCCAGCACTGACCGTCCCAGTATTGACAGCACAAGTACAACAAGCATGGAACTCCATACCACAAAGTGACATTCGAAACCTGTATGACACAATGCATTCACGTTTGCAGGCTTGCAATCAAAATTCTGGAGGTTACACCGGCTATTAATTTAACAGTATTTCACATTTGAAATGCATTTTCTTGAGCTTAAATTAACCTGTGATCTTGAAAATTTAATCAATTAAACATGTTAACTTGACAAATGCATTGTCCAAATTTCATTACTCTACAATAATTTTTTCTTGGTGTTGGGATTTTTTTTTCCGTCTGTGTAATTTCCCGCTCTCCTGAGCAAGAAAGTACAAGTCAATGTGACCGGACCCAGTCACTCATGGCTGGATGTGAGCGTGTCGGCTTCAACACGTCTGCTCGGTTGTCGGTCCGGACTGCAAGTGCCGCTTAAGATGGCTTCTTCATTCTTCCTCGGAAAGTCGTCTCTCCACATGTAACAAACCCCCTAGAACTAGTACTGTGGACCCTTGTGACTTTCACGATTGGTGCATTGAAACAAGTCCGTCGTCACGTGTTTTATCGCGCCCTTCCATACGCTATCGCCGTTCGCGCACTTTTCGTGGCCTCGCGCCAACGTCAGAGGGAGGGAGCAAGTTCACTGTCCCTAACGGGTTTTCCAGCGCGTGCCTGCATTGTTCAGGGGTAGGCGTCTCACTGTCGCGAAGCCTCAACGATTGTCTGGCCCCAGACCGTTAAAATGGCAGCTTCAGCTTCCCAAACCAATTGTTACTGAACACTAAGCTTTACAGAAATTAAATTACAATAATAATGACTTTGGCTGCCCGGGTTGAATATACAATTATTACCTATGTAATATTTCTATTATCTACCATATTTTCGATCTACATAATTGAATATCATAACGAAATCTGAATATAACAAAGAAAAAATATCTGAATATAAATTAATTATTTAATTATTTGTTGTGGGTGACTCTGTCACACCATAATTACCTCCCCAGCAAATCAAATAAAATTATTGAAAGTAATTTTATTTTAACTACTCTTAACCCTATAGTTGCAATAAATTATTGTCTACCCTATAGTATATCGTTTCCAGTTCACTCAAACTATCGCATACATGTGACCTTTTTAAACATGTAATTACGACACGTGATTCTGGTTAACATAAATTACAATGAAATGCCTTACCCTAATATGTGAAGGAAAACTTCATAAACATTGATAAGTGCAAGATATAAATAAACAACAAATTAGTTCTGTACATTAAACTGAAAGGACAATAAAAACAGATTGTTGATACAATATAACAATACTTAAAACTTCATGAATTAATTGATTATTTACACGAGATCATGCAAATTTGACACATGTGTTGAAGTCAGACTTTATGTGATAGGTGGTCAATTTGACTTTAGCAACAACAAAATAAAATAATCGCACCGAATGTTAATTATTGTGGTCGACACAAGCATGTCGAAATCACATCAATACGAAAACCAAAGAAAATAAATCTATCTACGAGTTTACATGACTTTCCCGTAAGAATTTAAATAACAGTCGTCGCAGAAAAATAACATTGCGTCTTTAAAATTTTACAAGCGTAGCGATGACATCACAGCGGTAAAACTAAGCCATCAGCTGTTCCAGCTTTGTCAGTTCCGTTGTTCTCAGCAGGCACTGCACCGTTAAGCTCTCGGGTTAGAATACCTGCTTCTCGGCCGCCTCGATAACAATCTTTCCAGGAAACTGGCTATCGGCACAGCTGTTATCCCAAACAGCTGGGTGTTCCTACCTGCTCTTGCTGTGTTACCGCTAATCTGTTATGCAATTACTCGTCTTCAGGACTGACACTTTTACTTTCAAAACACATGCGGCTCACATTACAAATCTATGCATATGCTCCTAAATTGTTTATGCTATATTTACACAAATCAAACGCAGTCTCATTCCGTACGAAATGACCGCAAGTTTCTCGTCAGCATCTGGCATAGCTTTTGCTTTTGTGCGGCGTCAAATTTTCGTTTCCCTGCACTTTGTCGGTTAGGTTCTGTGGTATGAGATTTCGCTCGTCAGCTAATGCTTACATTATAGCTCTCCCTCCGTTAGTTAAATCGCCTTGGCAGTTCGTGGTGTCTTGCATCGGTCTGGAAATATGTATTCCGAGGCTCTGCTCACAGACCTCATTTTCCCAATGCAATACCTCCGGAATCAGATTTGTCACCGTTCTCTTCCCCCAATCCAAAATTACTTGACGCTTTTCCAAGAGGTCGCATCCAACGATCACATCTTGCGTCAGACCGGGTATTATCAGAAGCGGCAACATCAATTCGCTATTCGCGATCTTCACGGGGATAAGCGCTTGCGTGCTGACGACCTTTTCTCTTTTTCCTAGTGCAGGAACCACCGTAACTTGCGTTGTGGGGATTATTTTCAGCCGTGATTTTTATCCTTCAATCGTAGCAGAAACTTCTTGGAAATTGTAGAGACAGACGATCCCGAATCAATCAAAATATTCGCCCCTATGCCATATGCGACAATAGATACTCGGGGACACTCTGCGCGTTTTATGAGTCTGTCGCCGGATTCCATATCTTCCTCATATTCGATATTTTCCGGGCCTTCGCCGCGCCAGTGTGCCAAACTGCCTAGGCAAATGCTGTTGGCGTTCGTAGCGTCCCCAGGAAAATCTCATTGCGACGGTGGGGTATTAGGCGTGTTGCTTCCGCCGCCCACATTTTCTCCCATCATCTTCGCGCATACCTCAGGCTCCGCGTTTGCAACTGAAATCGCGTTTATCGGAGATTCCTCCGGATATGCGGATCGGTTATTTCCCGACCGCTGATGATTTTTTTCATCCTTCCATCGCGTATCTCCGTTTCTCCATTTCTTTCCTCCGTTGCGGTTGCCGGAATTCTGATTGGCAGATTTCCCGTTCTGTCCATCAGAAAAAGGAGCCTTATTACCGCCATGAGGTCGCTTAGCCTCGCACTGCGTTTCGTCATGGTTTCGTACTGCATTTTGTCTTGCCAGATTATCGGAAATTTTTCCGATTCGATCCAGATTACTGACTGTCTCCAGCAACTCCGGTATCGTTCGAATGAGCAAGGGGTTAATTAGTGACTGCACTTGCGGACCAAAATGTGCGATCACCATTTCAATGAACTCCCCGTCCGTCATCTTATCATCGAATTGTCTACATTGCACCAATAGGGTTTTGACGTAGCTCTCCATGGAGTAATGCCATTTCGGAACGTACCTCCCTTGGTACAGCTTTATCTTCGCCTGGTTCTGAATCTTTCTCGACCAGAAGGTCTCAAGAAACAGTACCTTAAACTCGGCGTAAGATAGGTTCGTCTCGGACGCAATGTTCAGCCAGAGCCTATCTGTTTCTGAAAATGATTCCTCAACCAACACAAGCTTCATGGAATCAGGTACTCCCTTAATTTCAAAATACCGTTCCATCTCGGCAAGATAAATCTTAGGATTTACGTCCTTGCGGGATCCAAAACGTGGCAACTTAAGCTCAATATTGGCGGCTGCGTACTGCCCGCAATTAGCGTGAACCAAACCCCCGCTAGCGTTAGAATTGCTCACTTCTTTCACCTTCGATTCCAACTTCGCCAGCTTCGAGTGTGTGTCCTGCATGAGCGTTTGCTGCGACGCCTGTAAATTCTGCTGCGTCGTTTTCACTTGTTCAATCGAACTTGTGATCTTCGACACCTCCGAATTTACAACCTGCAAGCTTTTCTCAGTTTTGTCCTTGATCTCGTGAACGAATTCTGAGATCTGCCCGAGATTTTGGTGGCTTTCTTGCCGTACCTGTTCGATAGATCTTTCGGTCGCGTCCAAACGCTTTGCGATTTCTGCGCTAGATTCTTGCAACGAAGTGCATGTTGCCTGAACCGCATCGGCGCGTCTCTCCAATACCGAAACGTTTGCTCGCATCTCTGATTTGAACTCATTCATTTCCCGGGTCATTTCCTCACGAAAGACGGACAATTTTCCGTCCATGCCTTTTAATAAAGCATTTTGTGATTCGGAACGTTGACTCAACATCCTTAATTCTTCCCTCAATGAACCAGAAGTTTTACTTAATTCCTCCCTCAATGAACCAGAAGTTTTACTTAATTCCTCCCTCAATGAGTCAGAATTTTTATTAATTTCTTCCTTTTGTATATCAAAATTTTGACTTTGTGCATCTAAACGCTTATTTATGTCCTCCTTCTGTAGATCAAATTTCGAATCTAATTTCTTGTTCACTTCTTCTGCTTGCGAAGCTATTTGTTTACTTAATTCCGCCAGCATGTTAAGTAGCAGGTTTTGGTCTTGAGATTGTAAGGTCGCCGGTGGCAATTCTGCCGTGCTTTGCGACGCGCCACGTGTTTCCCGATCTGGTTGCGTGGGTGGATTTTGAATACTTCCATTGTCTGGGGTTGGAAAAATTTTCTAACTCTTCCCCATCTAGCGACATATTTGAATGAATGCTGCGCGTACTTGGGGTATCAATGCAACCTTCGTCCGCCAACGGTATTTCGCGTACTTCCGGTGTTTGATCCATTGCACTTGTTTGCTCGGAAATTTTATGAATAACTGACTGATCTGCCATATTAATAGTGCGTGATCTCAACTTCATAGATCGACCGTATGGCTCAAAATTCCAACTAAGAACAACAATTAGGACAATTGATAACAAATAAAATACAACCGGCACGATTTAAAATCAACTGGACTCAGCATTAAATAAATTTCCGCGGACAAATCCCATCAACATTAAATAAACCCATCCAAAAGAAACAACAAGGAAACAACGATGTTGCATGCGACACAAAACCTCAACACATGAGCAAAACTAGCATAAAGAAATTTTTTAAATCTTATCATGCATTAAAAAATTTCAAAAGCACTGACTCGAAATTTACTTTTAAATTAATCATGGTTGATACAAGTAACCAAAGCATTTATTTGAACAATTGATTGAAATCAAAATCACAAAACATTAAATTTAATTCAAGCATGGCAAAACAAATTTCAACACACAATTTATTCTAAAATAATAAATAAATCAACATAGGTCACATCCATGGATTTTAAGACTTGTAAAAATTTTTCTCTCCGAAAATAATTTCGACTTGGGAAAAATTAAAGAACATTCGTTTGCGTCAAATTGTAGCGTCTTACAACGCATTAGAGCCCAACATTGGCAGCGCCAATTGTATTTAGGAGGCTGCTCCGGCTGGAGGGTGGAGTGGAGTGGTGAATACCGGAGATCTCCACCTGGACCAACCTTACCTTCTCACCTTTATATTTTAACATGAAATCTAATATTAAAAATGGATTGGTTTTAATTTAATGGTTGCTACAAGGTGAACTAGAACCATGTACTTTACACCAGAAATAAAATTTGATTTATTGGGTCTTAAGGATGATACAGTGCCAGGTAAAATTTAACTTTACGTTAATCATATTTCAAAGGAAACAAGCTATACCCGACAGTTACATTCATAGGTAAAAGAAAACATAAAATTGAAATTAACTATTTCAACAAAGAACAAATGAACATATTATCAAAACGGCAACACAGGCCATCATATTGACGTTAACAATGAAAGGGGGAAACCCAGGGCGCCAGTTTAAAACAAACAAGAAGCACTGTCTTGCATTTAACACAAACCTGCAAGGTGCTAAAATTGAAATTAATCATGAAATCAGCTAGCTCAGTGATTTAATGGGACGGTAAGAGAGTCTGTCTCATGGCCGCTTAAGGATTCACAAGTCTATCAAAACCCACCGGAATGCGACCATATGCTTCGTTACTTTACCATTCGTCGACGTGAAGAAATGTGCAGCAGATAATGCCACAACAGCTGCGAAACCAGGATGGTGGTTTCGCCACGTTCCACAATAACGCTCAGGCTATGGCAGGCTTGCCATATAATTTCCCGCTCTCCTGAGCAAGAAAGTACAAGTCAATGTGACCGGACCCAGTCACTCATGGCTGGATGTGAGCGTGTCGCCTTCAACACGTCTGCTCGGTTGTCGGTCCGGACTGCAAGTGCCGCTTAAGATGGCTTCTTCCTTCTTCCTCGGAAAGTCGTCTCTCCACATGTAACAAACTCCCTTGAATTAGTACTGTGGACCCTTGTGACTTTCACGATTGGTGCATTGAAACAAGTCCGTCGTCACGTTTTTTATCGCGCCCTTCCATACGCTATCGCCGTTCGCGCACTTTTCGTGGCCTCGCGCCAACGTCAGAGGGAGGGAGCAAGTTCACTGTCCCTAACGGGTTTTCCAGCGCGTGCCTGCATTGTTCGGGGGTAGGCGTCTCACTGTCGCGAAGCCTCAACGACTTTGTCTGGCCCCAGACCGTTAAAATGGCAGCTTCAGCTTCCCAAACCAAATGTTACTGAACACTAAGCTTTACAGAAATTAAATTACAATAATAATGACTTTGGCTGCCCGGGTTGAATATACAATTATTACCTATATAATGTTTCTATTATCTACCATATTTTCGATCTACATAATTGAATATCATAACGAAATCTGAATATAAGAAAGAAAAAATATCTGAATATAAATTAATTATTTAATTATTCGTTGTCGGTGACTCTGTCACACCACAATATTTGAGATAAAGATTTCCATTAACAATAAACAGAAGTGACGAATTCACACACCAGAAGTAAGGAATACCATGAAAACCATAAATTTCATAGAAAAGCAGCAAAATCGTGGGCGTGCCAAGACCGTAACGATCATGGGAACAAATCGTCAGTCAAATGGAAACGGATATTACTAGCTAAGGAACTTTGAACGACAGAATTCTGAAGCACTTAAAAGAAACGAAAAAGACAATATTAGAATTACCGTAGTTGAAGGTCGCAATGGGAAGTCCAAAATACGACTAGAAACTTATGGTGATCCAATAGAGAAATAGGTCACCAAATATATAATTCAGAAGTACTCCCATGCCCTTTCCCGAGCTGGAAACTGCAATTAAAGCGACCACTTCTCTCCCAAAAGAACAGAAAAGGCACAGACGGTCTCAGCACAGAATTGTTTAAATACGATTAAAGAATTCTTAGGCAGGTTAATTGGTTCTTCAAAGGAATGATAGTGCCAGGTGAATGGGAGCCAGGTGAAAAGAGGTGACCAAATAATATGTTCAAATTACAGAGGTGTATGTACTTGGTGAATACAAAATCTATTCTATAGTAAGCTCGTTGCTGATTAAATTTAATTAGAAGAGCAAAGTCATTTTTGGCGGGGAATAGTACACATAGATAATGTGCTTGTCATGAAACAAATAAGAAAAGAATTTTAATTTGGAGACGCACTTACCTTTCTGGTATTCTACATCTACATCTATACTCTGCAATTCACAATTACTGTGGGTGGCAGAGGGTGCTAAGTACCAAGCCTAATTCAGTGCATTCCAATCCCGAACAGAATGAGGAAAGAAAGGATACATAAATTTATCAGTACGGCATCTTATTTCTCGAATCTTATCCTTCCTGTCATTGCGACCTAAATAGGTTGGCGGAAGAAGTATTTCGTTGCATTCGTAAATTAATGATTTTGGCATATTCTCCAACAAATTCAAATGAAAACGACGTCGACTGTCCGCCAAACCATCCCAGCCCAACCCATGTATCAGCTCTGTGACACTTACTTAAGGACTGTAACTAGTGGTCACGAATCGAGCGGCTCTCCTCTGTACCTTCTCTAACATGTCAATCAATCCCTTGCGATACGGATCCCAAATTGCACAACAGTGTTCCAAATGCGGACGAACTAGTGTTTTGTACGCAATTTCTTTTGTATGAGCATTACAACTTCTCAAAATACGACGTATAAAACGTAGTTTAGAATTAGCTTTACCTACGACTGAAGTTATGTACAAGTCCCATTTCATGTTGCTTTGTACTTTTACGTCTAGATACTTCAGGGAGTCTACCGTGTCAACAACTGAATTGTTAACTTTGTAATCGTGTATTTGGAAACTGATTTTGATCTCCTTGACAGGAATGTACTATACATTTTGAATCGCAGAGGTTTCCCTCCACATCTAATTAAGGGGGTATAAGATCTCTATGACAATGCAAGCATTTATATTAACGCGGGGGAAGAAATCTTAGAGAAAATTTATACTAATGAAAAGTAAGACAAAGGTATAGTTTACCACCTGATCTTTGTAATATTTACACAAACGATACCGAGGGTGTTGAGTGATCGATTAACGCATCGCAGTCTGGAGGACCCGGGTTCGAATCCCCGTTCAAACATCTAGATTTGGACTTTCCATGGTTTCGCTAAGTCACTCCAGGCGAATACCGGGATGCTTTCTTCAAAAGGCCATGGCCTAGTTACTCCCCTTTCCTTGCCTCCAGTCCTTTCACGCGTCTAATAACCTCGAAGTCGACGAGGCGTTAAGCCAAAAAATATATAAATATACTATCGTTTAAGAAAATGGAAAGAGAGATCTGATCACTGAACTCAAATTAGTGAGTTCTCAACTTTTCAGAAAGCCAAATAGTTATAGAGGATTCTGAAAACAAACTTCAGTGATTTCTGCACTCCTCCTTAAACAACTAAGTAAAATCTAAAATTTCGTCAGCGAAGTAAGTGTTATGACATTTAAAGGAAGAGATATAATACGCTTGACAAAATATATTTCTTTTGCGTGTGAAAAATGTAGGTGAGGAATCTTATTTTGGTAAGAAATTGAATTGATCTAAAGCAATATGCGGCTTGATTAGAAGAAACTTCAAGGAAGCTTGGAAAGAAACACAGAAAAGTTTTACAATGTAGCAACTAGACGAATATTGCTGTATGGGAGTGAAAAGTGGCTGACAAATGAACGACATGGAAGAAGAACGAATAAGGGTTTCTCACTTCCGTTCATAATTTTAAGTAACAACATTAAACAGGAGCTGTAGTATCAGGTATTCACACAGTTTACTTAGGTACAAAAAGAAATGAATCGAAACCCGATTTCCAAAATGTGCTTTTTAGTACTCACTCGGAGGAAAGAGGGACCTTGCACGTCCCAACAACTAATTGAAAAAATACGATTGATCTAATCCTTGTATGTAGAGGAATAGGAAGAATGAATAAAATCTCAGATAATACGAACGAAGGACAACTGACAAATGGCGGAAACAAATGTTAAATTTTTGTGACAAATGGGGTTTTCCACAAGAACTGGTTTTCATATGTTGTTAATTACTGCATTTAAGGACAGCATTGTGAACCTGTAGATACTAGTTTAGCTCAATGTGTTGAAGCGGTGTTGACCTGGAACTTTGTAGGTGCAACCGACGAGAATTTAATTTCCGCAACAGGAGTAGCTGATTATATTACGTGGCTTGTTAATACCAGTGAATGCAGAGATTGCCCTTAATTACCGCTCTAGAAACACGCGTTTCACAAACAAAACTCAAAATGCTCATTAGCAACTATGTGTGGATCGCAGATTGATGAAAACTGTTGCTTTCTTTCTTTACTTACTGAGAAAATTGTGATCGTTCGTAGTTATTATTTACCATGTTGTCATACACAAACAACCTTATTATTTTCTCTAACAGCATCTCTTCTGTCAGATAAACGCAATTCATAACTTTATTTCGCAGCTATGAGCTCTCTATTGCGACATGAAGTAGATACTGATCAGATTACTTTTGTCACGTTATATTGATGTGACGTAGGTGACTAACAGACCTTAAGTCACCGAAATGATTTCACCTTTCTGTTCCTGAGATACGAACTAATCAAAGGTTAAACATATAACACACTATATGTTTGTGGATATCAAACATTATGTTCTTTGTGATAAGAGTTATTTTTTGTGTCTTGTGTAGTTTTTGAGAGAAACATATCTTCATTTACTTAAATGATTACGAGCAGTTTAAACGATAAATTCCTCCTTAAAGGTTAATTTAACCCTTCTGTACATATCTGTCAGGATGACAATAACTCTTTGGTTTAAAGTATACGGGTGCTCATGTGGATACTATTGTTATTAATAATTATTACTGTTCGTTTTTCTGTTTTAAGACCCTTTCCTTAAGATTACTAGCTATAAAATTATATTTGATTTGTTCGATGTTATATTGTTTATTAATTTTAGTTTCCTTGTGAATTGATGTTTGTAAAAAGCAGTAAACAGCGCATGAGATTAACAGCCCCGCTGTTAAAAATTAATTATTGTCACCCATCATTTGACCAACAGAATAGAGGAGGAGGTGTTGCAAGGTTATTAATAACCGCATTAGGAGTAAAAACTGTTAGTTAAATACTTAACAACGAATAGTGTGTCGGATTGGAACCTAAAATGTGGCGGGTTTCTAAAGAGTTCTCCTGAAAAGATGAAACCATCTTCAATTCTCTCAATTTTTCTAACAAACTGGGAAAAATAAATCAGTGTTAAAATTTCCCAGGAGTTTCTACAGATAGGTAAAATCCTCCTCGTGAATCTTAAACAGTGGCAATTACTTTAATGTATGTTGTGTTTAGTCATAGTTCCATATTTCTTTTTTAAAGTTTCTTCTTTGGAAAACTGTGTACAACATCCTGGGCTTTTCTGGCGGAGAAGTACTCATATTTTAACTAATATAATTTATGGATATTCATCAATAATTTGAAAATGATGACCGAAATATTTCAAACACACATTAATTGACGTGTCCAGGAAAGTAAAAAGGTGTAAAAGGTGAATAAATCCAGAAGAATGGACGACTGGATATAACTTTTTGTTTATAATATAATCTAATTTTACTTAAGACTGTTGGCTGGTAACTACAACTGATGAAAACCTTGTTTTCAGAGCTAAAATTCGCAAAGAAGCTTTAACATTTTAAAATTATGGCTTCTGTGGTATGGAAGAAAATTTCAGAATGGCTGTCTAACAGTAACATCACTAAAAGCCAACTCTTTGATATGGATATGTTAGAAATCAAACCGTAAATGTGAAACGTATATATTTCTAAAACTAAGGAAATATAAGTATAAACTCTGTGTCTTTCATCAAAAAATGTAATTTCAGTCACAATGTTGTTCTCCATTTAATCTAAATTACCTTTGTTCAATTCCCCATAATGTCCGTACATTAGGCTTGATTGTAAGAGAGAGGGTACAGTTTGAGGTTTGCATCTTTGAGGCAGTAACCATTACATAAAAATATAAAAGTAAACCGTGTTTTTCTTTGGTTGACACTGCAGACCTCAAAACAGAGTGCGCTACCAGCTCCTAATGTTATTTGTCACAAAGAATTTGTATTATTTTTGTTATGAATTTCTCATTCGATAGGAATCAATTCCATATAAACCTTTTTCAGGCACAATGAAATAACATTTTGTAGCTCAAATTTGAATGCTGCATAGACTAGGCAAAACAGGTCATTGTCATTTGTGAATTCCAAAACAATAAATTATATATGCCCTTGTGTACTGCCTCCACAGTAAAAAAGACGTCAAAGTGCAATCTGCAAATGAAATCAGGTTTTGGCTATATAAACTCTTTATCAGTATTTAATAATGATTATTGTGTTATTAACCAAGTTTCTCTCCATTTTCATTACTGATTACACCAGCATATGTTTAATATTAGTAATTAATTGCTTATTTCATTAAGCATCTGAACTTGATTCGTTTTAATTTAATAATGAACACTAAATTTGTTTGAAATACGACACACAGAAAATTAGGTACTCACAACGCTTTATGTACACAATATGGGGTTAAATCTATCTTTCTTTGTTCATTCGATTATTAACAAAAACAGGAATGTTTAAATTGATATTTATTAATGCATGTTTTATCCAAACCATTTTGTTTAAAGAATATTTAATTAGTCCTTCCTTAATTAAAAATTAACATTTTTGTTTTTATAACAATATTTTAACCACTCTGAGGACAAACAACTCACATCATAATACAGTATACAAAAAAAATCTTATGACAAACATGTTACATGGTGTAGCAGAAATTGCATCTATTGGCAAACATCGAAATTCAGGAAATATATATTTAATCTGTCAGCAGCTGCTTCTGAAGCTAAAATAATAAAAGCAAAATTATTAGAAACGCTGTGTAGAATACTCGACATTATTATTATTTTTTAATAAAATAATGTAACAATTAAGAAAAGGCAAATTTTGCAATAATATAAATAAAAATGTTTATTAAAAAAGAAAGGTACTATTATTTGTGAGAGAAAACGTTAAAATGATCGATAAATTGTTTGAAATATATCCATATAATTATAGAAATGAAGATAGTTCAGAAAATTTCGTACATTAGTTTTTGTTAGGTTTTGAAGTTAAAATTGAATACAACTGAATTTTCATGATCTCGGTATGGAAGAAAATACACATTAACATAACGGTCGAAATATTACATGTTTAACTTTGTTTTATAAATGTATGTTTATTTGTAGAAAATAATTAAGGCAGTAGATTTTAATGGCTAACACAGTCAAGGAGATGTTTGTTATCATTATATTATTTAAACTATTTTCTAATCCATGTTCTTAAGACGCCATAGATAAAAATTATGTTTAACATAAGGTCATCTAGCTCAAATCTTGTCAGTGAAATAAATTTAAGGAAGATGGTAATCACTAAACTAGGTATGAAGGTTAGGATAAAATTCAGAACAACTCTTAGCTTGAGGGTACACGGTTCTGTTGATGATTCGGAAAAGTAAAGCTAAATACCGGCTATAGTCGTCTACAAACGCGATATCAGTTTTTTTTTATTATTATTATTAATGGCTTTCGGAATCTAAGGCCATATAGCCAACTCGATAGTAATTATGTCACTCAGAGCTTTCAGTATCTCCAGCATTAAAATTTTCCAGTCAATTAAACACACCACAGGACAGACATTACATTCACAGATACAACACTTAAACACCCAGGCCCGCGGCCGGACTCGAACCGGCGAGCTTCAGCACGTTGAGTTGGCGCTCTAGCCCCTACGCTACCGATGCCGGCAACGATATCAGTCAAAAACAATGTTTTTCTTTTTCTTTTGTAGTTTCCATTAACACGTGTGAGACAGAATTATTGTTTGAATTTTGTATTTCAGAGTTAATTTAAATTATTTTATTTAATGACAAATTTTCTCATCGCTCAAATTCGATTGAAGCTCTTACTTGATCATGACATTTATGGTTGCTCTAGTTGATAGACGAGATTTGTCTGCACTTCTGGGCATGTGGAACTCCAACCAAAATTCTAACATACTTTTGTTAAAGGGTAATTTCAACAGCAAATTTATAACCATCTCAGAGAATTTTTAGTTCAGGTATGAGAACCAAAATCTGTACAGTGTGTTGCGCTGTATTATTTCCTCGTGAAAAATTTTGGTTGCTGGTATGAAAGATTCTCAAAAATCGTTTAATATAATAACAATATCTTTATACAGGCATCAGATTTCCGTTGCCTCAAATACTCTCCAAATTTTCAAGATTACAAATTAACGTATTAGTGAAGATAGCAGGATGACTTACGTGAAATACGGAATTATATGTATACACCGTAATTAGGCCTACATTTTTTTATGTTGTAATATGTTTACCAGATTTAACGTGTTGGAACATTGCTAAACATTGTTACGTAGCTGGTTGGCAGCCTATTTGTAGAGAGTAATCTTTCAGACTACCCCTGTGTTATGAGCTTCATTGTTGGAACGATAAATTCACTATTCCATTAACATGGTTTAGTGACATCTAAACACCGTTACAAAGCGACCAATTTGATTGATAAGGTCAATTCAGAAATCAAGCTAGATTCCAGCCACAAGTCACATTTCGATTCCCAATTACTGCCAACTAGTTAGACCCTCAATCTGTTCTATTGTAGAGGCAATCATAGCTGCGGAGTCAAACACCATTTTCATTATTTACAAATTTTTTTTAGAGTTTCTCCATACACAATGATTACGTGAAGTTTTAAACAATTTTTAAGTTAAATTTATATACAATTGCTTGGTTACCAATCCTTATTTTCAAATCAGGATTAGACATAAGTTTTTGTAGTTAAGATACGTGCCACCTAACTCTTGATAACCGCCACCATTAAAACCATTTATACGAAATAAACTGTAATCGACATGCTTAACAAAAAATTTTGATATTCTTATTTTAGTAGGTATAGTACGTGAAATGTTAACTTAAAACTGAATTAACCGTTATAAACTTTATTCAAACCGAATATTATCCGTGGGTGCTCTAGATATGAGGAAGAAATAGACAAAAGGATTGATGCACTGTACAACTACTTGACGTCAGCCATTTAATACTAAACACAAGAAATACGGAGGTATGCTCTCACCAATTTAAACGTCTTGGCGTGATCGTTCCCAACACTGTCCAACAGCAACATATATAGTTATTACCTTCGACCAGCACTTGGCTTCTATAAACACTGCTACAACACCAAGGCAAGTGAGGTCACCAAAATAAAAATAAAAATCGGAATGTTCCAAACCATAAATAATGCGATCCACAGCTCTCACACAGTAAATGTGTGTGACATAATACGTTGCCCTCTATGGTATGGCTCCCAAAATGGAACAGGTGGACGTCGAATTTAATAAAATCGCCATAATGTAAACAAGATGCCTGAAACAGATCCCAGCAAATAATTTATACCCACTCCTAACTCTGTGAAAAGAAACAGCAACAGAAGTAAAATAACAAAACAGAAAGCCGATTCGCGTCACTCGCTGTGAGGTTACAATCATCGGTACTTAGACTAAAATTCAAGAGTAGTGGAAGTAGTAGAGAATAAAGCGAAAATTGGCAGCAAACAAATGTTTTTACTTTGAAAAACAACAAATCGCATGATGTAGTAATACCAAATTGTAAAACCTAAAGACACTTTTAGCTGCCATCTGAATCGAGTGTACTGTATGAACGTGGCACAATCCCAGATATAATTTATCTCCTGATCTGTTCTCTACTAGAAACTTCTTCCAACCTTGATTATTTGTTATTTTTAATTGTTTTTATTTTTTAATCGCATTTGGCTACTTAGACCATTCAACCAGCTCAATGTGATTATCATGACACTCCCAGTGTATCAGTTTCTATGGTACGTTGTTGCTACTAAGTATGAACGCGTAGACACTACAGGACGGACGCGACATTCACACACACAACACTTAAACACCAATGTCCTCGGCCGGACAGGAACCGGTGACCTTTAGCACGCTGAGCCAGTACTCCAACCCCTACCCTACCGAGGCCGGATGAACACTTGTTATCAGAGAATGAAACGGCTTTGGTAGTTATTGGAAGTTGTTTAGATGACCCATGCAGATCTATGGTCACATATGAAAGATTTGAGACGCGGCCACAATCTCTATAAAGTTGTTCACTCACCAGGCCGCAAGTTCGGAACTGATCCGTGGCGGTTGCGTGTCCTCACTGGTGACTTATGGTTCGAATTTACTCAAATGAATTTTGTCGTCAAAATAAGGACATGAAGCGGCACGATGAAAGTACTTACCAAAGTGGCTGCGGAGTGGAATCCACATCACTCTTACACGGTATCCTATCTTTGCCTCATTAACTACACATTTTGGAAATAAAACAGACAAGGCACACAGAAAACACGTTAGATGTTTCCTGGGTATATGGCAACACAAACATTCCACCCTTAAGATAAACGCTCCGGATGTCCGGATGTCTGGTTCTAACTACACTGGTTGTAACCAAATGTGCAACAACTGAATGGTTTATACGTAGTCCATGATTGTTGTCACGAGAAGAAAAAAATGTGAGTGTATGAAATGATTACATTGTAAATGCAAATCATTGATAATATTGTTGCCTTAGTCGCGGAAAGAACAGCCTGTGAAATAATTTAAGTACAAACCAGTGGGACGCAGAGTGGTTGGTAGACCTAGGAAGACAGGTGTGAAAGTACAAAGTGAAAACGAAACAGGTATTAATGCCTAATACTTGATGTGAAGAAGAAGAATGAGAATTCTAGGTGCTAACAGAGTTTTTCAATGGTTGTAAAAGCTTTTAACTGTGGCAATAGACTAACCTCAGTAACTGATAACTATCATCTTACGTTATTCGTTATATATTGTTTCTAGAAGATTGTTTTTGGTGTAAACAAAATTGATAAATGAGATACCAATTTAAAAATTAAGTTTTCCTTTTGTGACAAATAGTTAATTCAGAATTGCACATTATATTGTTTGTTTAAAATTATATGTTTTTCCCTTAGAGTCTTTTCACCGAATGCATCGATACTGATGCCTTTTCCACAACTGCTCCTTTCAATATTTCAATCAATATGTTTTAAATTTAAATTGCTACACTCAACACATTCAGAAAATTTAGAAACATTCAAAAAATTTCTTGTGCGTATGTCTACTAACATCTTTTTCCCTGTAACATGCAGTAGTTGTAGACAATTAGGGATTAATTTATCAGAAAGTTGCTGATCATATTCGTATCTCAAATAATGTGTACAAAGAGGTTTTGTAACTTGCCACATTTTTACAATCTTGCTATTAAATTCATTGTATTTTATCAGCAACAGTAACGCAAAAATCATATAATATCACTTTAGTAACACCCTTCCTACGAAGTTCAAAATTTTCACACGGGCCCAGTAGTGCCACGTAATTTGTAAGAATTATATATTATACATAATACGGATGTCAAAGAAAAGTACTAACACCATGAGATTATATTTTTGATATAACTTAAAATGCGATTATAACTGGTTAATCTTAGTGGAGAACGAACCGAAATTTCCAAAAGTGATGGATATTAATTTGACATTATGTCACACAAACTCTCATGATTTAAATACTATTACATGAGATTAAATTTATGGCTATTATATTGCTGATTTCATCGCATCGATGACACAGATTTAATTTTAGCTCTGTCCATCGAATGTATCATCGCGTCATAACCAACATAGACTTCAAAGCCCAACGAAACGCCAATAAAGTATTTCTGTTACGTACTCTTGTGTTTAAAGTTATAGGTCATGAGTATCATATGCCGTCTGATAACCATATACTTAAAAATCTATTTCCGAAATGCTGATATAATCATAACATAAAAAGAATTGAATATAAAGATGTATAGCAAAATTTGGGGTATGGACAGCGATTTTAAAAGCTATTCAATAAGTGCCCCAGTAACCACCGCGTTAAATAAATATCTTATTTTGAGCTTAATTTTGGTTACTCGAGTTACTATATCTACAGAAATGCTGACTCAATCATGACGATGAATATATATACAAAATATATATACAGGGTGTCCAGAAAAGGACTCCCTGATTTCAAAATTAAATATCTCGAAAACAAAGATCGATAGAGGAATGCAGTAAACGGTATGTTTATCGTGGCAGCTGTAAGAAGTGTATACAGCAGTTTGAAATAATAGTTACAAAAGCTGCTAACAGATGGCGCTGTAATCGCCATACGTAATGCCTAAATAGTGATCCGAAGCTCAGGGCGATCAGTTCCACCATTGAAACGTGAAAGGAGGTTAGCGGGTTAGCGTACCGAAGGAAGAGTTGATGTGATTGTTTGCAAAGATTGTTTTCATACGATTATTTCACTTATGCATGCTGATATGAGCTTTACAGCGTACAGCGCCATCTGTTAGCAGCTTTTGTAACTATTATTTCACACTGCTGTATACACTTCTTACAGCTGTCACAATAAACATTCCGTTTACTGCATACCTCTAACGATCTTCGTTTTCGAGATATTTAATTTTGAAATCAGGGAGTCCTTTTCTGGACACCCTGTATATATATATGTATATATATATATATATATTGCCATACGGACAGTTCAGAGTTTCCTGTGAATCTAATGTATGTCAATCACTTGTTCGTTATTAAATAATCAGGGACAATGAAATTGCATTCTGTTGACTGAAACAGTGCTTACCAGGCAGTCTGAGATGAGTGAACAAACCTTATGTTGCCTGGTACACTTACTCGTGTTATTATAACTTGAATTTAATGTTTTTCAACAGGAGAGTGCGTGATGGAGTGCTGAGTTATGCTAAAGCCCACGTTAAGAAGTAAACCACTTGTCGCTGCCAAGCACGTTGGCGTGTCTAGCTAAGAAACGCTTTGCATAATATATCTTGTTCCGTTCCTTCCTTGCAAGCAGCTCATGGGCTTACAGGAAACGGTCGTGCGAGGAGTACAAATGTAAACAACAACTACTTAAAGTATGTATGTTTGTTTCCTGTACTAATGTCAATAAAAATAAAACTGCTTGAGATAACTACATGCTATCCGCTAATATTTAAAATTAATTGATAAGTTAATACAGAATAAACTATGTTCCAACAATATGAAATAAAAATTTATTCAATGCGGTTTAATTTCTATCTGATTAACGTTTGTGGGTCAACAGGTTCACATACTGCGTTGCTAAAAATAATATAGAAAAAGAAGATAAGTTTTATTTTGATAAGGTATTTGTTGAACTGAACAATACTTTCAATACAGCTAGCAGCAGAACATTTGCTATCGGTTATGAGCTCTTTTGAAAATCGGCACATAATAGGTTATCATTTCTTTGAGGGAATGGTTTCTTTTGTTGTACACAAGTTCTTTGTTTCCATCGGTTTCAAGAAAAGTGGTATATCGCCATTAAAAACAGAACAATAGAGTGCCACACACAGAGAGAGTTGCTTTGAATTTCTCACATGTGTTAGTTTTTTACAATTTGAATACCTGATTCGAACGAAATATTTCTTTTCTGTTGCCACATATTCTAATGAAACCTTTTTGTTTCGATTACAACGCAGAACATCTTTTGTGCCTAGCAACATAAATGTTTTCCTCCTTTTTAAGTGTCAATGAAGTTACATTTGAATTTCGTAGTGCTATTGAAGAGATACTGTATGTATTTCTTGTATGTAGCTACAATAAATTTGATGATATTGTCCATTGGTTGAGAAAATTTGGTAAATTGAGAATAAAAAGTAGAAAGTACCAATCTATAAATGACTGTAGGTGGAACAAGAATCACACAGGTTGAAAACTGACGCTGTACTGTATCATGAAACAGAGTTGTGTAAAATTTAATTACTTCTTTTCCGAGTTCTACAGTTAAA
Source organism: Vandiemenella viatica (assembly GCA_031002005.1). NCBI lineage: Eukaryota > Metazoa > Arthropoda > Insecta > Orthoptera > Morabidae > Vandiemenella > Vandiemenella viatica. The sequence continues at coordinate 231,435,930 of JARYHS010011408.1, read as the reverse complement.
GATCGAGACCAAAAGACTTTCCGATACACAGGTATTTATTTTGCCATCGGTAAACTACAAGAACAAAATCAAATAGTGTCATACCCATTAAATATCATATGACGTTACGTTTATTAGAACTGAACATATCTCAGAAGGAAGTTCGTATATATTATTTCTAAAGGTTTTTGTTTATCTCTCTTCAGCCCTAACTGAAATGGACAGATGACGTATTATTTTAAAGATTAAGGTCTTGCCTTTGGTAAGAAGGATGCTTTTTCGGAATTCGATGATTAAAGGGCAAAAGTATCAACTAGCTATTAAAGCCGCGCGTATGATACAGTTCAGGCATCGATGGCGCCTACTGATCGTATTAATGCTAGTTCCCAGCACCGCATTTGGATATAATGGGTGTGGTTTGTTAATGTTAGTTGTATCCTGGTAAGGTCTGTGATACTTCTGCTTCAAGGATTGGACAACTTCTGTTGTTTACGCCAAAGGAGATGACTGCAGGATAGCATACATCAGGTGAAATCAGGAATATATTGCTACAAATGAGCCAGTTTTTCTTTCAAGCTACTAAAAACCACAGAACTCGCTTCTCATAGTATTTTGGTCGCGAAATTTTTTGCATGGTTCACTGCTTTGTTATATAATTACTATATAAACATTTTATTCTCGAAATTTTTGTACGGTTCCCATTACATACGGTATAACGTCATAAATTTTACTCCTGAACATACTTCTGTGGGGGAAAAGTAGCAGGTAGGTGTGAAAGATTTTATACTCATCTTATAATCCATAAACATCTGCAATAACGGCAAATTGTAAATAGTATAACGTATCCCCGTTAAAATGAAATATAACTAACTCCATATTTCTACTGAACATATTTCTGATGCAGTACTGCACAAGGACGGTTTAAAACATTCTGAATCGAGACACAGACTATTTCTTAAGTTATTTTACGTTTTAATGGTAAATAAAGGATCAAGAACTCTGTAAAAGTTATATTCCTATTCAATGACTTAATAGAGATTATCAGACGTAGAAAATTTCTGACCACTCTCAGATTCTACTAGTGTTTGCGATCCGCATTGACACTCAATAAGTAGAGACGCAGAAACTGCAGAAGAGGTAGGAATACGAAATGAACTAAGTAGAGTTGGAATGAGAGAAGTTCGGGAGAGGCAACGATTGCAAGCAGACGAACAAAACGAGAAGTACGAAGCAGAAGAATTAGAGACTAAAGATCGGAAGGTGAGGCATTTTGATATGATCCTACTAAACTGAAAAAAAAACACAAACACGTTTCCATTGGCAAAATGGATCAATTGTGTCTATTCTGCGGAGCCAAGACATTTATTAGAGAAACGACAGGAAAGTGTAGCATGCGTGAAAAATTCAGTCAGCACCGCTGGAAGTGGCTCCGCCAGAATTATTTAATTGATTGAAGAAACTACCGAGCGAAGCGAGGGTAAATCTAGCAAGTTATATATATATATATATATATATATATATATATACATATAAAGAAAAGATTCCTTTCGTAGAATAGTAAGCAGGTATTGCTATCATTTTAAGTGTATTTTGTGTATTTAATGTTGTTTGCAACATTTATCCCATTATTAAATACACATCATGAACTGAAAATAAGTTCATCAGTTAGGCAGATGATATCAGAGAGCTGTGTATAAGTAATTACCACGATCGTCAGTGTTTTGAAAGCAGGAAAATGTAGTGCCATATTACCAAACTGATCTACATTGGCTGATAAACACCACCAATATTTACTGTAGAATAGAGCTGAATATACGCTGTCTCAAATGGCATTTTTGCAGTGATTGTTCGGAATTTTAACGGTGAGCTAACGCGAGTAAATGCAATATCTTTGCCAACCCATAACGTACTCATCTTTCTTTGATACAATTTTATGCCAGGTTAATTAAAAAAGTACCATTAGAATTCCGGTCTGAATATTTAAAAAATACTTAATGGGTTAGCTTCGACGAAACTACGGCCCTTAAATCGTCTACTCACTTCGCCAACATCTTACCGAGACAACCGTACATCACCCTCTGTCCCCAACGGTGCAGCTGCCGCTGCATAACGGGTTCTCAGCTCCCTCTTCCCAAGACAGGTGTTCCACGAATTTCTAATACGTCCAGACCTGCACGAAGCCTTGCTGATTCACATGTGGAATAGGGGATAAAGCAAATGTGCAAACAGAACGAAGACCATATCACCTTCATGTTTATGATGAGCAATATCCATTCCATCTACTCATTTTATCCTTCAGTAATCATCGAAGCAAACGTTATTGCGGTTCACAGTTCCTCCTTAAAATTACAAATTGCTTACACAGAACAAAGCTATCAAAGGAACACGCATAAAAGGCGACAAATAAGTCATAAAAGTAAAAACCAAGAAAAAAAATATGAAAAGAAAATTACGAAAATATTGGCAACATTGAGTGAAGTTTTATTTTATGAATGGGCACTTCCCGAAGAGGCTAGGTAACGCTAGAAGGAATCCCCGTTCCCCGTTGTATGGTTTGATACTCGTTATTTGAACTCGTGCTGCCAACACTATGAATTTATCTGTAGATTTACGGATCTTTTCAAAACATTAGGAATTTCATATTTATCTACAGTTTTTTTGCCTCTTTTTATTACTTATTGTGCTTTCCTTATATTTTTATACTTGTTAGACTCTCAGCGCAAAGTGATGATGAGTAATAAAATTGTCAGTAATTATGAATCGTTTCCTTGCAACCGTTGGCGTAAACCAAAGATTGAAAATGAAATAAAGCTCCTATTTTTTGTGATAATAGATTAAAATTCAAACTTAAAAGACCGTTATACAGAATTATCAGTGCAGTCTTTATGCACAGTGTGTACTTTGCTCACAATTTAAAAATTGCAATCTTAAAATCTTTTGCGTACAATACAAAAACAACCAGTGACAGAAAATTTAACTATTTTTGAAGTTATGGATCTAGAGGAGCCAGATGAAGAAACAGAAAATTCCGACACCGACCGAACTAGTGTTGGTGCTGCTGAAACTAGTGAATATGGTACTGACATAGGGGATGAATAAAATTATGTTACCTATATGAATCATTATGTAAGACATTATATGATTCTGTAAGTGGTTTGGGAGAGACTATACTAGTCTTTTCCAACCAAATGTCAACCTCTCCTTCACGTGGTGCACCCTGTTTGCACGGACGACGCTCTGGTGACTGAAAGATTCCCGGTATAAGGAGTCACCCACTGCTTGCCAACGGCCTCCGAATGGAGGGCGGAAGAGCGGAGAGCGGTTCAGGGCACCTTCTTGCCCTTGGGGTTGGAAACGGCCCCTAAAGGCGGATGAATCATAAATGATCAACGGCATGGGGATTCAGAAGGCAACGGGAAACCACTGCATTAAAGACCCAAAGGGTATCCCGAGGACATGTAATCCTCTCAAATTACATAGAAGATTTTGGACTGAATATAAATCAAAGTAAAACAAAAGTGATGAAATGTAGCAGAAATGATACCAATACTAGCAGATTAAATATAAAAATATCATCGGATGCAATAGGAGAAGTGAGTGAGTTCTGTTACTTGGGAAGCAAAATTACAACCGATGGCCGAAGCAGGAATGATGTTAAAAGCAGAATAGCACTAGCAAAAAGAGCCTTCATGAAAAAGAGAAACCTTTTAGTTTCAAATATTGATCTAGGAATTAGAAAGAACTTTTTAAAACTCTATGTGTGAAGCAAAGCACTTTACGGTAGCGAAAAATGGACTTAAGGAATACCGGAAAGAAAGAGACTTGAAGCATTTGAAATGTGGTGCTACAGAAGTATGCTGAAAATTAGGTGGACAGACAAAGTAAGAAATGAACGAGTTTTGGAAATGATGGGTGAGAAAAGAAGTTTATGGAAGAAGCTTACAGGAAGAAGAGACAGGCTTTTAGGTCATATTTTGAGACATGCTGGATTGGTTAATTTGTTAGTGGAGGGAACAGTCGAAGGTAAAAACTGTAGAGGTAGACAGAGATTAGAATATATGAAGCAGATATATGAGGACGTGGGTTGTAAGGGGTATGTAGAAACGAAGAGGTTAGCACAGGATAGGAAGGGACGGAAGATTGCATCAAACCAGTCTAAAAACTGACGACAGCAAAAAAAAAGTAGTTTTAAAACACTTGTAAAATGTAAGTTCCGTAAATAAAACTATAATTTATCAAATTTATTGTTTTCTGAGGAAAAAAAAAATAAAAAAAACAGGGTGCTAGGTATTTTTTTCATGTTTCATTTCATAGAGCTAAATAAAAACATTTTTTTTTCCAATTTGTAAAACTAGTTATGACTAACTGAGAAACGGGTATGTAAGATAATCATCACATAAAAACTAAAACTGTGATAGGCTCGAATAGAAACCGAGCGTGGATGTGTGCGGTAATACTCCGACCTCACATTCTGGAGGTAACTGATTCGAATACCTGTTAGGTGTATCATGGTTTCCTCACATCAGTATAGACGAATACCGAGATAGTTCCTTCAAAACACCATGGCCGAATTCCTTACCTTCATTGTTCCCCATCATTTCCGGCCCCCTACGTTGACGACGCGTAATGCCATGAACAAAAAAAGGGGTAATAGCCACCGTACGGTATGACGACGACGGTAATATTGGCGTTGAGCCTTTGCGGAAGGCAACGAAATAATGACGTAAGCAGGATTCTCTCCGTTACTAACTGTCAAATATTGTTATTTTCCGGGACGTCACATACGTTGAGTACGGTTGGCAGTGCCTTTTCGGTCGGCGTTCAGACGTACAGTAGCGGTGAGTAATGTGGCCCATTATACACGATGCTTCCGGAGACGAACGCGTGGAGCACTTGTGCCGGGAATTAGGAACACCGTTGCGAAGACGGACGACGGGAGCGGTGTTCTCTATCAGGGCAAGTTTGTGAGCGATAAACTTGCAGGCCGACGAGCTGGTGAACAGGCCGTAATTCAGTGGCAGAGTGCGGCGACTCCAAGACAAACAAGTTACTTCCTTCCTTCCTCTTTCTTACGTCTCCCCAGGGTCACTGCTCCACTGACCCGGTATGGTCGTTAGGTTCCTCCACTTGAGACAAGGACATTGCAGATACAATAGCTAGTCTTGTGCAGTTGATAAATGAGTACTGTATGTGAACCACTACCCCACTGGAACCAAAGGAGTTGGCAACTTCGAGCGCTAGGTACTTCTCACTCTTTCATGACTAAATGCAACAGTCTGTCACGTCTTGTTTGTGACGTTATTAAAATTAGAATAAAATAATGAGATGCATTAATTAATAAGTTAATTTGCAAAATTAATCCCGGGTAGGCGCCAATAATAGAAGTGTTCTCTATCCGAGAGAAGCGACATTTCAATTCTGAAATACTTTTAATCAAAGCAATTGTAATTTTAAAATACCATTAAAAACACAAATCTTCATCTATTCAAATGATATACTGGTACATTGGAAAGGAAGTTATTGAAAGCATGGTTTACAACACCTATTATTTTCTTTGAATATAAAATTGATTGGTTTATTGAACTGAATATTAAAAGGTTGTTTTTTGAACAATTTAGAGCATGATTCTCATCTCAGAGCGTTGCTTAGGGTTGAATGACGCAAGAGTGTCTATACATCGTCGGCGTTCTTTACCGTAGCAGATGACGTGCAGATAAAACAGAGTCTCATAGACTCTGTTGGTCCGCTGGGCGATGGTCACTTGGCGAGGTAGCTCCCCGCAGCTCTCCGGCAATCTCCCGTGGTGCGCCGGTGTGGATTGTTTGCTGGCCAGAAACAGAATGTCGTCACTCCCGCGTGTTCGCTCCGTTGAAAACTTGCAGGCTCCCCAGTTTTAGCAGAGGCGGGAAATTTCAGCGAGTCGCAGCGTTTGGCGGGTCATCCACCATCTCCATTGGCGCTACTCATGCAACATAAAAAACTTATGGTTTCTAAAAGTTCGTAACACAGTTTGATTTGCTGGTTCCCAACAGAGGTGTTCCGCAACCTGACTTTTTCTCCGAAGCATCGTTTCTCTAGTTTCAACTTTCTACTGTACCAGGAAATCCTCATTTCGGCACATCCCTATACTGTCCTTTGAATTTCATTGAATGCGTAAAGCTTTTGACTTTACGGCCTGCCATAAATCGTTCGGTCTTTCAGCGCAGGTATGAGTCACCTGGCTCTCGCCGATCCCAAAGAAACGTGGAATTCACACGCATAAATTTACCGTCACCAAGGGATGTTACAAGTCCTAATAGACACATAGTTCTACACCTTAATGTTTTGCCTTCATCGAGGTTATTAGACGTGGTTAAAAAAAGGAGTGTTCGGGAAACCATGGAAAATAGAAATCTGGACTGTCGGATGGGGACTCGAATCCACGTCCTCCCGAATGCGTTTCCTTTTCTTTAACAAGTGGCTTTACGCCTCGTCGACGTCGTGGTCAATAGTGGCGGTATGGGACTGCGGACAAGGAAAGGGTAGATATTCGGCTACGGCCTTTTGAAGGAAGTATCCCGGTATTCCCCTGGTGTGACATGGGGAAACCGTGGAAAACCCTAATCTGTATGCCTGGATGGGGATTCGAACCGGCATCCTCCAGAATGCGAGGCCAGAATGTTAAGAATGCGTTTCCGCTCACCCATCAACTTCGATCAATGGAACATGAAAACCTAGCTATGGCGATTACAGTTTATCACAAAAAGATATTAACAATAACGCGAGTGCTAAAAAAATTGCTTGTATCAGTGTATACATGCTCAAAAAGTGAAGCTTCTGTGGGTAATACAATTTTTCTGTTTGTATTTTATGTTTTTGGTGTTTCGTTTGCCTTCGAGTGGATGAACGATACTATGTTTCTTGCATTTCTACATTAAATATCAACTTTTTCCAAAATATTCTCGTAAATAAATGAAAATAATTATTAAATTAAGACACACTTCGCTAGCTTATGGAGGATTCCATCGAGCATAAGTATCTATTTAGTGTTTAGAGCTTTCTTATCGGAGAATCATTTGTCATTAGAGAAAGGAATGGATTGGGGCGGGGAACGGGAAATAATTCAGCCATGGCCTTTTGAAGGAACCATCCTGGCATTCACCTGAAGTGAATTGGGGAAACCATGGAAAACCCCAATATGGATGACAGGATGGGGACTCTAACCAACGTTCTCCCGAATGCGAAGTCTGAACTTTGTCGCTCACCGACCACACTCGGTTGATAACAATTTTCTCATTCAATAGGATGCGAGATATATCAGAAACATATTTTTTATTTGGAACAGCTAAAAACTATTTTATTACATTGATATTTACAGACAGTATGCTGATAACGATGATTATGATTATTACTATTATTAATTTATTTTACTGTTTTTTACCAATATTACTTCTATTATACTTCGGTCATATTTGGTGAATTTATATCACATAGTTTTGTAGTCAGAGGTTTATGGCAACTGAAATAGGTTATTTATGTTTCACATGTAATATGATTCACTTTTTCTCATGAGCTTAAGTAACGGCGGACGTCATGTTTGCATCAAAGTATCGTTCAGTGTACGTAAAGTGTAGCGTAAAAAAATTCTTACCTACCGTGTCAAAAGTTTCACTTCAAAATAGATTAATTGTTTGATACAATAGAAACTAAAATTACATGTTAAAAGGAAATGAGAGCAATTCTCGCGGCTATATCAAAGTAGTGGTCATTAGAGGCGGAAAAGGACTGGAACATGTAATGGGAAGGAATTCGGTCATGGCATTTTGAAGTAACAATCCGGATATTCGTCTGGAGTGGTTTGGAGAAACAATGGAAAAGTCAAATCTGTATGGCCCGGTCGGGATTCAATCCCGCATCTTTCAGAATGTGAGGCCACAGTGTTACCATAGAAAAGAAGTTTGGAATTCTGACAAACATTAATAATTCATAAGACACTTCTAAGTCCAACTGAAATCATGTGACAACCTGAGCATTTACTTCATACTGCCCTATCGGCACGTAATTGTACTTGCGCGAGCACCAACTGCGCTGATAAAAATACTTCCTTTATTGAATCGGATTTTTTTTTTTTTTTTTTTTTTTATCTAGACATAAACTGGGGTGTTACTCGTTTAAGATTAAAAATGCGCTAGAAAATCGTATATCGAATTCGACATTCAGCTTCTTGTTTTAGCTTTAAACGGCCTTTAAAAAAACGGATACCTAGATAGATCCATAACGGAAGATTCTGTTAGAGAGAAATGATCAAACGCGTTTTTGTATTGCGTATTCTACGAATCGTTGCAGGTGCTCCTCTCCCACAGCAAAGTGAGAGTGAACTTGTCGGTCGTAGTGCAGTGTCTCGTTTCCGATACATTCCGACCGCAGAGCTTTTTATTATTCAGAGCCTTTAGCCGACGGCAACGCAAAGCCTCGCTAGGAACTGGGAGGCTGTGTGGGTGCCAATGCACCAGGCTTCGAGTAAGGACTTCACAAACCATAGTATTACGACATTTCCATAATAAATGAAACATAACATATTAGGACCTTTGGATCTTTCCACACAGTGAATAAGTGAACTCAAGGTTATTTGACTGAAGAAAGATCTGCTAAATCTAGTCCACTTAAAAAAAAAAAAATCGGTAGAACTGTTTTAAGAAAGAAAAAATCCAAAAGATTTTAACTCATAACACGATTCGCCTCCTCGTGAACTTCCTAGCAAAAGTGTCACAAATGAATGGAAAACATGATATTATAAAGTCTTTTTGTTTCATTTATTTGCTCAAAAACAAGCGAAAATTATGTATTTCTGATTTTAGCATCAAGATTAGAGCTAATTCATCAAAATCAATGATTAAGATCTATGTCAACACTACATATTTATCATCTCAGTGGAACACTGAAAACTAAAATGAAAATTTGTATCGTATTTCTTTTCGTTATTTTGGGTCTTAAGATACACTAAACCTGCAGTTATTCATCACTGCTGCAATTATTCTTGGCAGTTGCAGTTCATTTGCAGTGAACAGCGCTAGTCTAGTATAATTTTATTGTTTTAATTCTTTGATATACTCATACGAGAACATAAATCACATTTAATTTTGCAAAACAATAATTTCTTGAATTTTAATTAAGTTATTTTCTGTATTTAAAATTCCACAATACTTTTTCGTAAAAGGTTCAACAGATTTGAAACTCTCTTAGAGTAATTATAAATATATTCCGTTATTATCGTAAAGCTGATTTGACTAAACTGTTTTCAATCTGCAAGTGCCTCAAACCGACTGAAAATAATTCCAGAATCTGTTGAATAACTTTTCTTGCTGTTTCAAAATTAATTCGGCTCAATTTTCAATTTCTTTCCCTGCATAAATGACATCCTATTATGAACATTAAGCAGTCTTCTTCAATGAACCTTACAAATGCAATTATGTTCACCTGTCGTCAATTGGAAACATATTTGCACTAGCATACAGAGAAACAGATAGTAAATATTAACTTAATTTTCACGATTTTTGATGACACTTTTAAATAAGAGGCTGTTGAAATAAAAATAAAAAAATTTTCTCTTCTTCTACTAAGAACTGCAGCATCCAATCAGAATCAAATCTCATCTTTTTTTATCTGAAATATTATCAAGTTTCATAAGCAATAAGTAATTTAGTTATTACTATTGGTGAATTCTCCCATTAAATGAAATACGTTAAGCAAATGACCCAATCAAGTTTTCTTTGAGTTCTTTTTGTTGTTCCAGTAGGCTTTCATTCTTTCTGAGAAAGCTTGTCTGCGTTCTTTCAACCACTTTGGTCAGTATTCTTTATGCTTTGGTTGCTCGGTTGTAACTTCCCATTTGTCTACTTTGTGTCTGAAGATGTCTCATTCTAAGATGTCTGTTGCTCCTATGTTTGCACTTTTAAGATCCTTACGAATTTCATTTAGCCAAGGTGTTGGAATTTTAGGTGAAATTACATAATCTATTATCTTTTTTGTCAATCGATTTTCTGGTAGCCTCTTAAGACCTTTTCTTGATGTCAATTTCGATGTTTGAAAACTTTTCTGTTGTTTTGATTGATTGTAGTCTGTAACCATCTTTAGTGAGTCTTGCTCCTAGAATTTTTTTGATGATTTTTCTCTCTACTTTTTTTATTTCTTCAATGTTATGTTTTCTGTTAAGTGTTAACGTTTCACTTGCATAGAGGACTGTTGGTTTTATGACTGTGTTGTAGTGCCGAATTTTGGTCTGTCCTGACATGGATTTTTTGTTGTAGAGATTTTGCACTAATCCTAACGCTTCTTTACTTTTTGGGGACGATTTTGCTGTGAGATTGTTATTATTATTATTATTATTATTAAAGCTTTATCAATCTTTATTTCAGGATGTGGCCTCTTAAAGCCAAATGAGTTATATAATACAATTTAATTCTAGAAAGTTTTGTTGTAGTTCCTTTCAGGCTGATCGATCTTGAGCAACCCTCTTTCAGTTTACGCCTGTAACTCGACTTATGTGTCTATTCGAGCGATCCGGGGGGTATTCTTCTTTCTCTTTTCAGGTTCCTTGGTTTCTAATACAATCCTGCCGTAGTCCATCTGTCATCTATTTTGCGGGCAATATGATTAGCCCATTGTCATTTTTGAGTCATGACTCTTTTAAGATGTCTATCACTTTGGTTACTGAACGAATGTGCACGGCCATTTTTCTCTCTCTTCTTGATACTGTTTAAGAAAAACCTTTGATGTGAATTGCAAATTATTGCTACGTCCACCCTTTTGAAATACCCAACAGATAATACATGATTTCTTACCCCATGAGAATATGGTGGCCTTCTGATATTGTGAGGATAATTTGAAATCCCATTGGAATTCAAACAGTTGGAACAGAATTATCAGGGCAGAAAATGTTTCATGACTTGCGAAGTTGCAATCAAGAGAGTTATTGTAATTAGGGTTTAAAAGCAACGATAAAACAATAAAGTTATGTCCCTTGGTACTAATTCCCAAAACAAAGAATTAAGAAGGAATGTACCACGTCTCCTGAATACTTACAAAACAATCTCAACAGTACAATAGACAACATTTTATATTCCATCTAATGTTATTAGATCTCTAAGTTCATTTTTCATTCAGGATAAACTTGAAAATCGTGGACACATGCTGACAGCCATAAATACAATGGCCAGCGCTAGATGTAAACAATTTTTTCTAGTTGCAATTACAGGTGGTATGTATAAAGATTTGTTTAATGGACATTATTTTAAGTAATGATTTCTCGGTAATGGCAATAAGCATTTTGTAGTAACACTTAGAAGAATTAACATATGTACAGCCACACATTCATTTCGTTTTACTGCAAGCGTTAAACATCGTAATAAGATAGTACTAATTCCGGACTTACATAAAGCTTTTACCAGTTCGTAATCTACTGTTAGAACCAACACTAATTTTCGATACAGTGTCTCCCTATAAACCGCGGCCTATTATATGCACTCAGTTATAATAGTAAGTGATATCTGCTTACATATGTGCGTGTGTGTGTGTACCAGATGCTATTATTTTACTTGCTGTAAGATAGTATTATAAATCATTTTTCCAGTAACAAACTTTCTTATCGCTTCATATTTTGGAACTCATAAATTACTCACTGTTATAAATTACTTTAAAAGACTTTTACAATCTATGAGACTCCATGGCCTCCATTTTGCTCAGCAGAGACAAATGGATTCCGCTCTGTATGAGCGTCGACGATGGATGGATTTCCCTTCACCTTGGCAGTATCATTCCATTTCCACTTGGCCCGCACTCTTATTGAAAGAACCAAAAATAGCGCTAAGCCGGTAGCTGATTATCGATTCATTTCCGCTAACCGAACGCTGATTCCGCGCTGTGATACTTGTAATCGGCGCTACTTCTCAGAATGCGAGTTATTCGAGTCCTAACTCACTCTGCTTCAACTTCACACACATGAATATTTTACTGATGTTATTGGATTGTATCAAAAAGGGTAATGAATACTTGTGAAACGTCACGCTAGTGAAACCTTAATAGAATTTGTGCATTTACGTGTTGAATAGAATGGGTCATGACGTATGTATTTACTTCTCAAACATGTTTTATGATTACTTAATAATAGTACAACTAATTTTAATGGTTTAAAAGAAAAATCACAAAAATTTCTTTTACTATTTGAATGTATTCGAAGAAAAAAGCAAAGACTATCTGTGGTCAACGAGAAAAGTGGAAGATGATGTTTGGTTGTTTTATTGATTAATAGGATATAAGTACCGTAGATAACAAGAGAAAATAATTTTGAAGAGTTATAAAATTAAATCTGAAAAAATTCAATGGTTTGCAATTTTCCTATGACTGAGGAAATTGTAAACTATTTGTGGTGAATTGAATATTTAAAAAGTACACGGAAATAAAGGAAGCTTTCTGTTCTTTCAATAAAGATTTACTTCTGTAGCATTGACGTAACTGAAAAGTTAAATCAGAACGTAACTGGGTAAGTCACATTGTAGTGGTGTAGGGTCGCTGAGTCAAAAAGTTGAGAGCAATTGGACGACCAAAGTTCGAATTATGAAAACGTAAAGATTTTTTGTTCGAAACCAAATACTCTGAAAAGACTTTTGAATATCGATAATTCAAAGCATTGTGAAGAGGGAGTTTACGTCACATGGTAGAGGATATCCCACGGGTGGTAATAAGTAAATCACCTTCACCATAATGGCATGTAAAGTAAACGGAACATGGAAGATGTGTTTGCAGCTAACCGTTGTTGGACGCTTGAACAATATGGCGACTCCGGACATCACCACTGACAGTTTTTTTTTCAGCCCTGTATTATGCCTGAATATTATTACACTAACAATGCAATCATATCTGTGAAATACTTATTTGTTTCTCACAAAACAGATATTAATGCGACACATTTTCTATACTTTAATTTTTAGAATAACTTGCTTCTCATGTTAAATAGCTGCAGTATTCGTTTATATCTGTGGCATTTGCAATGGAAATATAAAATGACCACCCTAAAAGTTCATAATTAGCTGCCACGGTGACCGCTAACATTTAGAGCTGTGAAAGGTCATAAGAGTGACATTTAAATAGTTGAACTTGTACCCCCGTTCTCTTTCAACACCTGAAAGCCACCTTTTCAGTCACAGTGGTATTAACATAATTCTTCATGCCAATACCTGACTGACATCCAAACGTTTATTTCATATATCATATGATAGGTGATTAATTACATCGCATGGTAAAACTTCAAATTACCAGGAAGTTATCAGATATGCCTGATGGATTGTGGTTTTTTTCCGTTACTATCAAATAAATTACCTAAATTTCTGGAAACTTCTGGTAAACCATTTTTTTTTTTTTTTTTTTTTTTTTTTTGCTACACGCTTTATCAAAGTCGAGGTCAACAGAGGCGGGAAAGAACTGGGGGGCAAGAAACGGAAAGGAATTCGACCATGGGGTCTTGATTAAACCACTTGGAGTGATTGGGGAAACTATGGAAACGGTCCCACGTTCTCCCTAATACGAGGACCGGCTTCTGTATAACTTTGTTTTCAGAAACGATATAATGATCTAACAAAAATTCAGACCGTGGTGAAGTTGACGGAAATACCCACATCCCATTAAAACATGAGGAACAAGATAATTTGTCCCCATATATGTAAATGTTGGCACACATGTATATAGTTAAGTACGCACATAGTTAATCATGGAAACAGCTAAATAAGTAAACATGTAAATAGTTAAATATATAGTATAAATGTATGTGACATGGTTGTATTACTAACTAAATATATATATATAGCTAAATATGTAAATAGATAATATTTTAATAGTTAAATATGTAAATAATTCAATATATAAACCAAATGTAAATAAAAAAGCATGTGGCTTGGCTGCATGGCTACTTGCCAAATGCGAAAATAAAAGATTTTTTTTTTCGCTTTTCACATGAATCCCCTTCCATGAATTGTACAGCTACAGTTGCCACAGCTGTTTATCAACCGGCACTACGGTAGGACTAATGGTTCGACGCTATTGGAACAAAAGTGTCACATCTTTCTGTGATTAGTATTGCAAACGTTTTATATGATTATAATTCTCTTTTATATGAGCTGCTTGATTATTGAGATTATGGAAATTGAGGACTATCCATGATTGATTACGGAAAATTGCTACAAACTTTTATCAAGACGCTCGGTATGTCAGGCCCGCTATTCGAACATAGTCCTAATTCCCAGGTTAAGTGTGACTGATCTTTAACGTGGTATTTAATCTCAGTTACAGCGTATTTCATTGTGGACATGTGTGAAGTATTTTTTTGACATTTTACCCCTGGTCCTTACCATTTCTGTAGTATCTGTGCTACATCTGAGAGCTATTGCGTGCTCTTCAAAGTTATTAGGAGTTCCGAACGTTTTTGGCTCCACGAGAAAAGAATCTACACACGCCACCTTCCCTTGCAACAATTTTATTATAGATGTGGTAAACGCCTACTTTTCAGTACTAATGATGACATGTCGGAGGAAACCCACTTAGTATGTGATGTCGGAGTAAAGGTTTTAAGTCTAAGTGGTGGCGAAGGAGACCTAGTACTTGGACGGTGTAGATCTATGGTATCGTCCACACGTGTCTTTACGCCCCCCCCCCCCCCGGTTCGGGAACGTCTAGAATTAACAGACATTAGCTTGTTGTTGACATTTTTAATTATAATTAAATTAAAATTATTTTTTCAACGTAACTAATTGTACATGGCAAAAATGTTGTACATCAACTGACAAAACTGATTCTTTATCTGGACTGGTTTCAGTTTCAAATTTACCAAAACTTCAGACTATAGTTTCTTTTGATCTTTGATTCTGATTGATCTTTTGACTCTTTCTGTTCCAATTTCTCGCTTCAGACTCAAAGATACATCAAACAAATTTTATGATTGCTTTTGTTGATGTTCCTTACTTACCTACTGTTCATGGACAGGCCAAGGGCCTGTTCCGTCCTCAGATTTGCATCCATCTCTTCACAGGTCTACCAATATCTCTTCTTTGTGTGGGACGGTACCGCAGAGCAAGTTTCGGAAATCTGTCACTACCCATTCCTCGAACGTGGCTCTTATAATTTTCCCTTTTTTTGGGACATTATATCAATCAGAGAGGAAATATTCAGTTATTTCCTTATTTCTTCATTCCCCATTCTATCATTCAATGCATTTTACCAACCTTAGGAACTTAATTTCCGATGATTGAATTTTTGTATTTTACTTTATTGCCCACGTTTCACTGCCAAACAGAAGAGTCAGTACTGCCATTATTTTATAAAATTTGAGTTGTGTCTTCTCTCGTGCTTTAGCTTTCAGTGTTCATTGAATTGTTACATACATGTAATGAAATCGGTGAAGTTTCTTCTTCGTTATCTTCATTAAAAGACAGTTTACAACCGAGGTAGGTAAAACTTGAGACTTGTTCCGTTCATTGATTGTCAATCAATATTTTGACCATGACAGGATATTTCCCTTGCCATGTCATAACTTTTATTTTTGCACGAGACAACAGCAAATTATTATATTTACTGATAATGTTTAATATATGTATTGATTTTTGGAGTCGATTTTCATTTTCTTTTGGCATAAATTGATCATCTGCAAATAACACAGTATTTGTATATGTGCTGTCACTTTTTTTTTCCAGGATGGGCAATTTCTTTCCATTTCCTAACTAAGTCATCTATGTATATATTAAAAGTGTAGAAGAGAGACTACAATCTTGTCGCACTCCTTGGTTGTTATCTCTTCTGTATGTTTCCATCCCAGATGTAACACAATTTGTGTCCTTTTATACTTATCCTGTATAACTTGTAATAAATGTGTTTTTTATTTATTTCTATCTCTTTACATTATTTCAGATAGTTTCTCCCTATTTAATTTATCATACGATTTTTCAAAATCCCCAAAAGTTTTGTTGATGTTTTGTGATGTTTTACTGAGCCTGGTGGATGAATGATTACGCTCGCACCTGGCATTCGGAAGAACGTGTGTTCAAATACCCGTTCGCCCCTCCTAATTTTTTTTTATGATTTCCCGAAATCACTCTAGAGAACGCTGAATTTCTTCCCGTCCTTTCTCCCCAGCCTTCAACTGCCTCCAGCGATCTAGACGAGAAGCATAGTCTTAAGGAGAAAACAAAAACTGAACGACAGCTCTCTCCTTCTCAGGTACAAAGACTGTTACATTCCAATACGATTTGCAGATGTTTGTACTCGTACATTCCTTCTTTTATAATACTCAGTAGGTATTAGCCACCTACAGTTAAAAGATCAGATGGTACAGTGCTAGAAAATGATCTGTCTCAAGATCGTAATAAATGTGACTACATATTCTGAACGCTTCGATAACCGTGTGCGAATTTTCAAAAGTGATCTGTAAGAGCGACGTTGTCGACGTGACGGGATTGCAGTCCAGTGCGATGCGGGAGTGTTTGGTGAGAAGTGGACGGTGTGCCGGAGGCCACTGCTGCCGAGGCCACTCTGTCCAACTCCGGACGCTCTCGCCAACTTGGTCCTCAGTGGGCTGCAATTTGCAGAGAGTCAAGTTACCATCCGACCACCAAACCGGGGCAGCTCCACTCTAGCTGCCCCGCCGCCTCGAGATGTGCTTCTTGTTGGAATCTTGCAGGCATTTGTCCGTTTGTCGTTACCACAAACCACTAATTACTAACTGTTCGTGGAGCGCACATATATAAACTAAGCATATACTTCAGCGTCTTTGTCTCAGGCCAAGCATAATGTGTGATAGTGGGCTAGGTACGCTAATTTTTTTTATTTTCCTTTTTTTTCTTCTTCTTCTTCTGGCTTTAATGACCTTGACGTCTACGAGGCGAGAAAAAAATCAGGACAAGGAATGTTAAGTAATTCAGCCCTACCCTCATACAAAGATAATAAAGTACAAAACTATCGTTCACATTTGGATTACTATTGCGCAGTTTTGGATCGGTATCGGAAGGGATTAATTGACGCGTTAGAGAAAGTACAGAGGAGAATCGCTGGATTCATGTTTACTTGCTACAGCCCTTACGCAAGCGTCACATAATTGATTCATAGGTTGAGCTGGGAATGTTTGACAAACACACGACGTCGTATTCGTTTGAATTTATTGGCGAATATACGAAATTGTTTGTTTTAGGAGAGTAATGTAATACTTATTTAGGTCGCAATGACAGGAGGGGAAAGATTAGAGAAATAAGGTGCCGTACTGATGCTTTTACGTATTCCTTCTTTCCTCGTTCTATTCGGAATTCGAATGCACAGAATTAGGATTTTTGCTTAACACCCTCTGCCACCCACAATATTTGTGAATTGCAGAGTATGGATGTAGATGCCTAAGGAACCATCGCTGTATTCACCTGATTTGGAGAAATTATAAAACACCCAAATTTGTATAGCCGTATGGTGATTCGAATTGACGTCCTCCCGAATGCGAGGCCAGACAGTTAGCACTCACCCACCACGTTCCGTTGTAGTCTCGTGTCGTTAACTGTGTGGGAAATTACAAAAGTGATTGGTAAGAGAGACATTGTCGACGTGGCGGGGTTCCAGTGCAGTGTGATTTATGAAAAATCAATTTTTTGTGGATTTATGCCTTTTCAACGTCGAAGACATTAGATGGTAGACAACCTGGAAAAATAATTCAGCCAATGAATTTTGAAGAAATCATCCCGGCATTCTAATGGGGTGATTTCGTTAATCCATGAAAGCCAATATCATGATGACAGAGTGGGGATTTGAAACATAGTGTTCGGTAAAGCCATTTTTATTAGACATACTTGTGACTAATACGATCATTCTAATATAAAGTTTCTCAAAAAAATAATAGTGGCGACAAATTAGTTTTTATTTTAAGAAAACTAATTCAGAAATTTCAGTTTTTTCCTATGCGTACAGGGTAGAAATACATGGCTTAGTTTTTAGTGTCAAAACAAGAAATATTTTTGTATATAATGATATTCGTATTTTTTAAGCCATTTGTTCCTTTCATTATGGACATTACCACTGTTATTTATGACTATATATATTCGCTTTAAATATTATCGTAATAGTGGTTAGAAAGGATATAAAAAGATGGGTTTTTATTACAAAATTTGTAACATGGTTTGACTGTCAAATTTGTTGGTCTTGTCATCGTAACATATAAGTTCTTATCTGTACTGGATAACACAGGAGGCTGTAAGGAAGCGTCATAACCTCCAATTATCCTTGATTTTATGATTTTCTGTTAGTAGTTTTATTACTTATGTGTCAATAATGAAATGTTTATGAGTTTATAATAGTGTTAAGTTGGTACGCTGTGTGCGCATACTAGTGTGTGGAGTATCTTTGGAGACGGTCAGAGTGAGGCAGAGAGAGTATAAGAGATGTAAGAAGGTGATTGCAAGAAAAATTCTAGTGAGCTGCCAGTAGTGTTTTGAGTACTGTTAAATTATACCGAGAGATTGCAGTGAAGTAGTATATAAAAGAGTAATTAAACTGTAAATGTATATGTTCATGCTGAATACGAGTTAAGTATTTTGTTGGTTTCCGCAAGTGTAACGACCGACATGAAATCGATTCATTAGAATGCGCAAAAGTGACTGCATAGCTTCCTAAGAGAAGTGACCAGGACACTCAGAACACCCGTATGTTTTCCAGGAGTGCTTTTTTTTCTGATATCTTGACACCTCGTCGATGTCGTTAGAAATGGGGTGTTTGTTCTGAAAAGAATTATTGAAATTCTTTGTCAAATCTCGGACGAGTAAAATAATTTTTAAAAAATAATGGAGAAAAGGAATTCATGGGTATGTGAAACTTAAACGCTGGAAGTCAGAAAAATGATTACTTATTACAGAGTCTGATGTTTCATTTGTGATTAAACTGTTACCCTAGTGACATCGATCCCACATACAGTTGAAGTTTTCAGTAATTAAATGGTAATAAAAGAGATGCACGACAGTAGCTTTTAACAAAAAAATATTAAAGAACATAAAACAAATCGATCGTAACTTTCACCAAAGAATTGTATGCTATTTTTAATATTTCATAGTGACTAACATATTTGCAGAACAGTTTATTCAAAATAAATTTAAACGTTACAGGTAATAATGTACTTTTATTTAAGTTTGAAGAAATATTGACGTCTAGATATGTAGTTAATTGTGGTTTGGCAAAAAAATCTATAAAACGTAAACCTGAGAAACAGGAACTTACAATCTCCCATCTATAACCACCAATGTGGTAGTTTTTAGCTTGATTAAAAACAGCGAAGGCTTAATTGCAAATACTAACGACCATAATTAAAAATCATATGACAGGTGATCAATCAAGTCTTATAAATTTTAACGCACGTATTCAAATTAAAAAGATTAAAAGATTGCCTAAATGGATTAATTTCTTAAACAGAATACAAATTAAATGTATGTTTATTAAACAAATCTAATACCCTTCTGTGGTTTTATGTCATGTGTTAGCGATTATGTCAAATGGGATTATACCAGCTTTCAGTAGATTCATTTACATATACTGTTCTCAGAACAATTTTTCGTATTATTGTCTACATTAATTTTTCTTAGTTTTTTTGATTCTGTATGTAGTTTCATTTGTATGTAGTTCACTGACTGCTAACCTAGTTCGGTTTTTAAAATTAATACAGTGTGAAGTAGGCTTAAGTCACAGTAAGTACAAAGAAATAAGTTATGTCAAACTCTTTCGGAAGAAATTCATTCTGCGGATCATATTTGTGGATTTATGAGGGATTGGTCACTTATAAGAAGTCTGAAATAGAACCAGACATGTACCGGTAATTAATTAGTGCTAACATCGAACTTTTGAATGGTCTAGAAATTAGATCGTTTGCCCCGTTGGCTCAATTGGTTGCAGCACCGGATATGGGGTCCGCTGGTTCGAGGGCTGGTGGTGGAAGAAATTTTCATCATCAGAATGTGGCTGACAGGTTAGAGAGGTATGATGAACAATTCCTAAGCACCAGTCTATACGCGAAAGTTCTGTGTTAAATCCCAAATCTCTCTGCAATGCGTATGGAATGAAGGCATACGACATTGTTGATGGTGATACGTTCGTTGGATGGGGATGTGTAAGCTTGGTGGTCCTCTGGCGTCTTTCAGAAGAGTAGTTTTGAATGGCCCGGCAGCGTGTTTCATTCTTGATCTCTCATTTCATACAAAATTAACAACACTGAACACACACACCGTCACAGTTATATATACACCATACAATGACATATATGAACACAACGCTGGGGAAGGAAACGTGAAACCACCCGACTTCATCTTGTCAAGAGAATTTACATGGTTAGGTACACCCGCCATGCCAACTGCCTACGTCTGGAATCGGGCTTGGCATTATTAGTAATAGAAGAAAAATGTATCAGGATTATTCTCCATAGGCCTGATGACTGCAGTTATTTAACGCCTTAATTACCAATTTATTCCCTCGTTAAGTTTTATAGCTTAGAATTCAATTAACTGAACTTAATTTCCTCGTTACAGTGCCACCCACTACGCTGGTGATCCAAGACGAGGCTGGGAACAACCGCACCTCCGTTGTCGGACCTTATTCTGAAGGGGACAGTCCCTTTCTGTACTGCGATGTCTACGGTGGTAAGTTGGATCTACGTATCACTCAGGATACTACTTGTACTCTGTTGTCAGTGAAACATTGGTTATAAACTACCGAAAACGTTACAACATTAAAAATAAATAAATAAATAAAAACCGTAGAAAATGTTGATTTTTTTTTTAAACTGTGAAACATTTTTCTTTTGTATATATATATATATATATATATATATCCTCGGAAATTACTCTAACGATTTGGATGAAATTTCAAATTTCCTAATCCATAAAAAAGTGATTTAAAAAATATATATATAATCTTTCTAACGCTGTTTTATAACGCCATCTGGTAGAAGATGAGGTACCAGTAAGCCTGAAGCGGCTTTTGGATTAAATCTAATAGTTAAATAATTTTTTAGTTTCCAAGCTTAATAAGATGGGTTTCATCATTGAAAAAACTTGATTTTACACAAACATCCCTGAAAAGTACGATTTAAAAAAAAAATGTATGTATATATTTTCTCCGTTTTTCTAAATTTGTTCCTATATTTTCCAAAAGTCATGCATTTTATATTTAACCAACTTCATTTCATATATAGGCGGGGTGAAATATAGTGAATACATAAAATATAGTGTCTATATATCTACTGTAATCTATCCTATACGAATAAACCAGCAATTTTGCATATAGGTAAAATTAATTTCTCACAAATGTCTCTAGCAATTTTGATGAAATATTGCGTAGTGCACAGAAATCGATGACGCCGAGCGAAGCTCCGTCGACCAGGTACTAATTCATCATTATAGATGGTATCTGTACAAGGAGGATCAATGTTGATTATTGCAAGTGATATCACCTACTAAACAGAACATTATATACTTTAAAATTTAGATGCATTATAAATCAGAAATAAGAAATTGGTACCTACCCAACATAAGATACCAGAAATAATCAGATATTAACCGGTCACAATCGTTGTTAAAGACGTTGTTTAGAAATCTATTATACTCATGTTTAATCAAGTAAATTGATTTTTGACCGTTTGAAGCATAAACTAAAATTTTAAAAAATAATAAAAAAATTTCGTTGACGGTTTTTCTTCAAAAGCTGCCGGCACAGCTCCTTAAAAAAATGAATTACCAATGTATTTTGAAAATACTACGTTTAAACCTAAAAAACGAGGCAAAGAGAAAATCATATGCGTAACAGTGATCTGGAGTAAGCTATATGAACAGAGACTGCAACAATAAATTAAAATTATAAAAGAACCATTTTATCGAATCAAAAAATAATTTTTCATTCACTTCTCACAAGTATGGCCCATGTTAATGGATCATGGTAGTCAGTGCACAGCGTATAAGTCAGCGATTCTTACCCCAATCGTATATCGCGTTTAGACGGCTTAAACACACGGCTCATGGATACGCGCACGGATACAGAATTTACCGGCATCAGTATTCGTTTTGTTATCACGTGGCAGCTGTAAGGACTATCTCATTCCTGTAGTAGTCCTTTAATTAACTCGAAGTAAATGCGCTACAAAAACTAAACAGGAAAAAATTGTTTGCTAGTATTTATTTATCTTTTAACTAAATTCGGATTTGACCTTTCACCTCGTTCTTGTGTTTTGTGGTAAATGTATATACATTGAAAGCGTAAAACCTACACGGACCTAAAACAGCAATAACAATTTCGTATGTAATGAGAAAAATTATATGAAAAATTCTTGAACTTTAGCGGAATGTTGAAGCTTAAAAATATTCGGCGATCGAAATACCTACCGTCAAATAAACTTTTCTTAGGTCAGTCTGCAAATCATTACTAGTTATAGTGATTTGCCAAGCTGAGAAATTGTCAAGAGGTCCATTGTGAATCTCTATGTTTAAGGATTATAAATTTTCGTTTACACAGTTGTTTTTAGTATGAGAAGTGTTTGTGTGTTAGAGTGCTAGTGACAATCCATAAGGCACCAACACAAAAATTATTTATGTCGCGGCGCTTTTTATTAATAAAAGAGCTTTCGTTAATGTTTCAAACCATTTATTTTTCATACGCACTTTTATTTCATCTACATAACAAAGCTGTTTATAAATTCATCGTCAGGCAAACAAGTCAGAGACAGAAAATACTTCTTGTGACATAAGCTCTGATGTTACCCTGATCCGCGATCGTTAAAATTCGTATAATCTGTTGCTATAGATTTCACCCAAATTTATGCCACTAATAAATATTACTTATTATATTACTAACTTTGAAACTGTTTTGAGATATGAGTATTCAGAGCAATGAAGATAGTGGTACCAATGTGATATTTTTCCCCTCATTTACATGAGAAACGTATGCGCCGTAACAGCAACTTCTTGTCCGTAGCAGAAGGCTGGAATGCGGCCTGTACTATGGATTGCAGCGAGTAAACTGACACAATTGTTAAATGAGGCGCAGAGAGTTGGTCACGGAAATTAAATTATCTTTTCTCACAATCATATCCTGCATAAACAAGAGAACATTTCCTTCATATCGGGCACCAAAGATGAACATTTACTAACTTGAACAAGTCTGCTTACAGTTCGGTAACAGAGTAACAAAACGATCGCTTAAGTAACCACTGTATTTTTTTTAGTGTAGATGTTGGTATGAATGCACTTATATTTATTTGTACACAAATACAATCCCAGAGGGGAACATGATAAAATACTTCTTCTCTTTTCGGTCTTATAAGTAAGTTTATTAATTTTCTCTCTTTATTTACCCCGTGAAAAGTATCCTACGCTCTCGCTGTATAAATTGTAATAAATCTGGCGATAATATTTTGTATTAGTTCACAAAAAAAAACCTGGGTTATTCTTAAAACACATGGCCTCCATTGATAAATTGTAGCACAATTTTCAGCCGGGTAATATTTAGGTCGGAAAGTAACTTTACCTAATCAACTTCTGCAGTGCTTTGCGCGCAGAGTATTACAACTGTTGCAGTGTTCCAACATTCATTGATGTTGTAACAGTTCGTAGCTTGTATGTAAGTGTTGGTACCCTGACTACTACATGCTTGGTTCTACAGTCGATGGTAGACGCATTATCACAGTGAGTGTGCGGTTAGTTTTCGTGTTAATGTGTAATTGTTCAGTTTATACTACACGACTGTGGTAAACCGACAGAACTTCTGTAGGAGACTGAGTATTTAATTGACAATTATGCGCTTTCGATGCCAATCCAAACGCCCCTTTAACATGACAGTTGCAATTACCTTTGTAAACGTTGTAAACCAATTGGCATTGCTCAGTTTCTTGTTTGAGTTACGGGTAATATTTGCATGTGAACAGTAATGGCGGAATCTGTTCACCAGTTGAAAGAATGTTTATTACTGTATTCCCTCCATTCCCCATAAAGAGTGTAAAACATTTCTGAACAGAGGTAACAAAAATGCAGTATTACAAATAAAACTGTTAATAATTCTAGCAAATTCCAGAGAATACGCAAACTGGCCATTCGTTAATCGTCCGTTGTCACTTCAGCTAATGCTTCACTTCTACCTCACATATGCAAGCTCAGGGCTTGCTGTGTCCACAGCGGAATTGTAAACGCTCTTTGTGCAGCCTGATTGACAATTCCTAACGGCACGTAAAGCAGACCTTTACTCGCACTCACTTCAAATAACGCTTCTTCGTTCCGGAAATTACACCGTACTGTTCAGATATTACAAGTCAACCAGTGGCAGCACGATTGTTTATTTTTGGCTGCGTCACAAACGTTATTTGCTACAGAAGCGGTGTGCTATAGCTTTGCATTTGTATCACTGACTTTTGGTCTCTCCTTTTCGAGTTCATGAAGTATTTTTGAGAGTATTATTAACGATTCCTTGATTCAACTAGAGATTAACTTGCAGAAGAACGTATATCTGTTTTAAGAGAGCAAGGGTCACAAAAATGTTTGCAGAAATTAATGTTACAAAAGTGATATCATCGATATCTCTGCAGACTTGGCAACAAATGGAAGACTTGAAACCTAAAATGCAGTAATGTTACTGCAATAATACTAAAAAATTGAGTTGATGCTTTTCGCAACTAACTTCTGCATCGCATTCATTAAAATTATGGATTTTTATGCTGCTTCTACTCTTTCCTCTGTCGCAAGCTTCAGTTAAAACTTTGACTCATTTACAGGCCACTCACATTCTACTTTGTCTAGAAAATATTTTTTTTAGCTCCAGCAGGTGGCTAATCGTTATGACCGTGAACTAAAACTGGAAGAGGAAACGTCGGAGAGGAAAAAGAACGCAGCATAACAACTTACTAAGTATTGTAATGGGGTTGACTGGCATACGTATTAGGCTAAAAAGTTATCTCTATTTTGGTAGACTATGTGTGGACTGTTAAGTAAATCATACTTCCTACAACATTTTGAAACGAAAAGGGATTGTTATCTAACTGGTAAATAGGTACATAACATTCCTTGTAAGGCTCATGACAAGTGATAAATCGTACAGCTCGTGATAGAGGATTCTCTAGTGTTGCGATGTTTTCGATACTTCTGATAAGCAATCCTTACATCCTTCTCAATATAACACACCGTGTGTCAAAAACTAAAGGTGCAAAATTTCATTTTAAAGATTTTAAATAACCTTCAATGTTGATTATATTAAAATGAATTCCCACTGTTCCCATTTTCTTCCACATAAGTTTCGCATATTTTTGTCTGTTTAAGGAGACTGAGTCTTATAGATTTTTGGACCTTCAGCTACATTTACTAAAAATCTGATTACAACCTTTATTCTAGATTCTTTTTTTTTTATTAAGTCCTACAAAACTCAATTTTTTTTCGGATACTTATTGTTTTCATAACTGTTTGTTACTACACGCCCGCTTCTCTCGTGGCCATGGAAGTTCATCATGAATTGGAAAGATGTGCTTATAACCAGTGTTTTGGAAGATATACAGCGCTGAATCATGCAGACAGACAAAATTCTCCTCTAATGCATATTATGGTGAACCCTGCTTCGTACTAAAAACTATAAAACAATACAGATGTTCACCTTCAAACGGAATAGGAGATTGGCAGTCGATATAAAAATACAATAATCAGTTTGTCATATCCTAAAAAACATATATTTTATCTTTCCCCTGAGTAACGACATTACCTTACAGTACACTTCTGTACTTTATATGAAAAGAACACATAATAGCCGCTAGTTCAATTAGGGACCTCCTATATTTACAAATATTCTTCTTGTGGAATTACGTACTATCACTGAAAACAATTTAAGAATATCATAAACTTTTTTAAAAATATCGTCTTCGTTATTTTCCATTGACTTCATGAAATTCTGTATACACAATAAACTGACATAACCGTGGCGCCGACATTTAGATGATGTATTCTTATATAACTCGACGAGATAAATAGAAAGTGAAGAATATATACACAGACGGAAAAAAAAATCCCAACACCAAGAAAAAATTATTGTAGAGTAATGAAATTTGGACAATGCATTTGTCAAGTTAACATGTTTAATTGATTAAATTTTCAAGATCACAGGTTAATTTAAGCTCAAGAAAATGCATTTCAAATGTGAAATACTGTTAAATTAATAGCCGGTGTAACCTCCAGAATTTTGAATGCAAGCCTGCAAACGTGAATGCATTGTGTCATACAGGTTTCGAATGTCACTTTGTGGTATGGAGTTCCATGCTTGTTGTACTTGTGCTGTCAATACTGGGACGGTCAGTGCTGGCTGTGGATGATGCTGGAGTTGTCGTCCAATGATATCCCATACGTGTTCAATTGGAGACAGATCTGGTGATCTCGCAGGCCAAGGTAACATGTCGACACTCTGTAGAGCACGTTGCGAGACAACAGCGGTATGAGGGCGAGCGTTATCCTGTTGAAAAACTCCCCCTTGAATGCTGTTCATGAATGGCAGCACTACAGAAATTCGAGCTGCAGTTGGTACCACAGTGACACAACGAACTGTTAGAAATCGGTTACTTCAAGGACAGCTCCGAGCCAGGCGCCCTGTAGCGTGCATTCCACTGACTACAAGCCATCGCCGTTTGCGACTCCAGTGGTGTCAAGCCAGAGCTCATTGGAGGACGGAGTGGAGATCTGTTGTGTTTTCTGATGAAAGCAGGTTCTGCCTTGGTGCCAGTGATGGCCGAGTGTTGGTCAGAAGGAGGCCAGGGGAACGCCTGCAACCAAACTGTCTGCGGCCTAGACACACTGGACCTACACCTGGAGTCATGGTCTGGGGAGCAATTTCCTATGACAGCAGGAGCACTCTTGTGGTTATACTAAACACACTGACTGCAAATTTGTACGTCAGTCTGGTAATTCAACCTGTAGTGCTGCCATTCATGAACAGCATTCAAGGGGGAGTTTTTCAACAGGATAACGCTCGCCCTCATACCGCTGTTGTCTCGCAACGTGCTCTACAGAGTGTCGACATGTTACCTTGGCCTGCGAGATCACCAGATCTGTCTCCAATTGAACACGTATGGGATATCATTGGACGACAACTCCAGCATCATCCACAGCCAGCACTGACCGTCCCAGTATTGACAGCACAAGTACAACAAGCATGGAACTCCATACCACAAAGTGACATTCGAAACCTGTATGACACAATGCATTCACGTTTGCAGGCTTGCATTCAAAATTCTGGAGGTTACACCGGCTATTAATTTAACAGTATTTCACATTTGAAATGCATTTTCTTGAGCTTAAATTAACCTGTGATCTTGAAAATTTAATCAATTAAACATGTTAACTTGACAAATGCATTGTCCAAATTTCATTACTCTACAATAATTTTTTCTTGGTGTTGGGATTTTTTTTTCCGTCTGTGTATATATATATATATATATATATTGTATTGTGAATACATTGTACGGTGTGCTTACGGTGTAAGCGTGAGTACATAAAAAGGGAGGGGGGATGATTATAAAAATAATAATTAATATTGACTTTAAATATAATAAAGGTTGCTACAAGGTGAACTAGAACCATGTACTTTACATGTACTTTACGCCAGAAATAAAATTTTATTTATTGGATCGTAAGGATGATACAATGCCAGGTAACATTTAACTTTACGTTAATCATATTTCAAAGGAAACAAGCTATACCCGACAGTTACATTCATAGGTAAAAGAAAACATAAAAAATTGAATGAACTATTTCAACAAAGAACAAATGAACATATTATCAAAACGGCAACACAGGCCATCATATTGATGTTAACGTTCACAATGAAAGGGGAAAACCCATGGGCGCCAGTTTAAAACAAGAAAACAAGAAGAAGCACTGTCTTGCATTTAATACAAACCTGCAAGTTGCTAAAATTGGAATTAATAGTTAAATCAGCTAGCTCAGTGATTTATTTAGGACGGTAAGAGAGTCTGTCTCAGGGCCGCTTAAGGGTTCACAAGTCTATCAAAAACCCACTGGAATGTGACCGAATGCTTCGTTACTTTACCCTGCATCGACGTGAAGAAATGTGCGGCAGATAATGCCACAACTGCTGCGAAACCAGGATGGTGGTTTCGCCACGTTCCACAATAACCCTCAGGCTATGGCAGGCTTGCCATATAATTTCCCACTCTCCTGAGCAAGAAAGTACAAGTCAATGTGACCGGACCCAGTCACTCATGGCTGGATGTGAGCGTGTTGCCTTCAACACGTCTGCTCGGTAGTCGGTCCGGACTGCAAGTGCCGCTTAACCCTTTGACTGCTGTAGACGCGTTAACGCGCGTGGGTACTACTGCGACCAGGTGCTCCAGACGTGTATACACGCGCCGCCTTGCCGCTCTGTCTGTGCTCCAGACGTGTATACACGCGCCGCCTCGCCGCCCTGTCTGTGCTCCAGACGTGTTAACACGCTAGCCTCTTAGCGGCCTGGCTATGAAGCCATATTTCCACCCAGGGTGGTTAGTTGTTTTCCTCATTCGGCCCTTGAGCATTGGCAGCTGCGATCTAATTTGTGTTGCTCTTTTCCTTTTAGTTTTCGCTGAGAAAATGGCATACAGTCATTATTTTTTTTAACTGCTTAATGTCTCTTAATAGCGAGGTCTTTAGAGATGGTAAAGAATGGGGGGCAAGGAATGGGAAGGAATTCGGCTATGGCATTTTGAAGGAAGCATCCCGGCATTCACCAGGAGTGATTTGGGGAAACCATGGAAAACCCAAATCTGGATGCCTGGACGGGGATTCAAACCATCGTCCTCCCGAATACGCCGTCGTGTTTGTACCGCGGAAGAAATCATGGAGATTCTTACTAGAAGCGACAGTGAATATGATCACTTTGATATGGATGACAGTGATAACCCTTCGACAGGATCTCGATGTAATTTTCCTAAGCTTTGTACATCAGCTAGTGGAAAATGACCATTTTTCAGAGTTTGAAGCTACAGATTGAGCGAGCGAAATGTGTGGAAAAAGAGAATGCTTTAGTGACGCGTTTGACAGCATGTGCTTGTCGATTAAGCTGCAGGACACAAGTGTGGATAACGTTAACATTCCAGCAGTTTGTCATTTTTCCTGATATTTCTAACGGAATATCATATGATATCTATTGCTGATGAGACCAACAGATACGCGAGAATCAATTCACACTATATTTTCACTATGAAGTGGTTTAAAAAGTTCTTTTTCCACATTCTCGAACACTGCATTTTAAATGCTCACACTCTTCACCGAGTAGTAACCGGACGAAAAATGCCAGTTGCAGAGTTTCGTCTGTTGCATCCATAAATTTAAATTTCGTGAGGTATTTTTCAGGATTTCCTGACACCCCCCCCCCCTCCCGTCTTGAAAGATCAGGTCCATGAGACGCCCCCCCCCCCTAGAAATCGCCCACGCAACTTTTTGAGAGCTTTTTTCCAAATTTCATTCATATTGCAAATTCAAAAAAGAGCACGCCAATGAGTAAATGCGCTGTATGTTCGATACAGAAAGTGCGTCGAGAAACCAATGCAGAACATGTAATGTAACACTGTGTGTTGTATTATTTATCATGGCTTATCACACAAAAAGAATTACTAACCATGGTTAACTGCAGACTAATAATTATATTATATTTATACGCCTCTAAAACTAAACGAAATACAAAAAAAATTAAAAATATATTAACCCGGGTCAAAAAGAAGGCTGGAAAATTTGTGCAGAATTTGTGAAAGGTATTCGGAAAGGTTCTCTCCAGATAAATTACTACACTCACAAACTAAAAACATTTCAGTTGCTGTAATATCTATTTAGTATATGAATTACTGGCATATTTCATTACGCAGACATTCACTTTTAGAGGAGCTTTAAACCGAAAAACTTTAGATGTTATATTAACTGTATTTATTTTGTATCTGCGGTTTCAAATCGCAGAGCGACAGCAGAAGAAAGCCACCCTCAACGCTCCAGACGTATTCAGCACACAGCGGTCTGAGCTAACGCGGCATTCCAGGTCAGGTAAACAGCTCAGGCGTAAACAAAGCCGCACTCAGCGAGGGCTCGGCCGGGCGAACCATAGCAGTTAAAGGGTTAAGATGGCTTCTTCCTTCTTCCTCCGAAAGTCGTCCTCCACATGTAACAAACTCCCTAGAATTAGTACTGTGGACCCTTATGACTTTCATGATTGGTGGATTGAAACAAGTCCGTCGTCACGTGTTTTTATCCCGTCCTTCCATACGTTATCGTTGTTCGTGCACTTTTCATGGCTCGCGCCAACGCTAGAGGGAGGGAGCAAGTTCACTGTCCCTAACGGGTTTTCCAGCGCGTGCCTGCATTGTTCGGGGGGTAGGCGTCTCGCTGTCGGGAGGCCTCAACGACTTTGTCTGGCCCCAGACCGTTAAAATGGCAGCTCTCAGCTTCCCAAACTAAATGTTACTGAACACTAAGCTTTACAGAAATTAAATTATAATAATAATGACTTTGGCTGCCTGGGTTGAATATACAATTATTACCTATGCAATATTTCTATTATCTACCATAATTTTGATCTACATAATTGAATATCATAACGAAATCTGAATATTACAAAGAAAAATCTGAATAATAATTAATTATTTAATTATTCGTTGTGGGTGACTCTGTCACACCACA
This sequence comes from Vandiemenella viatica, assembly GCA_031002005.1. Classification (NCBI taxonomy): domain Eukaryota; kingdom Metazoa; phylum Arthropoda; class Insecta; order Orthoptera; family Morabidae; genus Vandiemenella; species Vandiemenella viatica. Next base: position 231,405,241 of record JARYHS010011408.1, on the reverse strand, counting down.
ATATCGCTTAGTTCTCGGGTTATCGGCTGTCTAAAATTAATTATAGGTAGTTCCTCGAGACTTTGGCGACACTTTTCTTCAGGTGCAGGCCACATTTCTACCTAACCATTTCTCATTTGAAATATGATATCTCGCGAACGAAACAAGGCATCTCAAAAATATATTTTTCACTTTCAATTTGTCTCGTCGAGTTACATAGAAATCCAACATCAAATTGCGGTTCCACGAATATCGTAAAATCCCTCAATAAACTTCCAATTGGAATCTAATTTGTATATTATTTCAGGGCTACTGATTGTTGTTCCATTTCAGTATAAATATACACGAAAGTAATGTTCTATTAATTTATCTGTAGGTTGGATGACTTAAGGCATTGAATGCAATCCATACTGTGAAAATATTATTTATTGTAAAAAAAAGTTCGATATAATATTGAAACTAAAATATTTATAGCTATATTAAATCTCTTGCCACTCTATTGTTTCGCCTTACCAGTAGCAATACGCACGGTCTACTAGAAGGAAAAGCCACTTATGTGTTTATTTCCTACCAACCATCAGAAAATTAAATGCATATTTTTTAAATTTAAAAACACTACGAACAGGTCCATGTAAATTAAAAAAAAAATACCTATTTTTTTTGGGAAGCAGCAATGTAGTGGCAATGAAATTTTTGGTTATTAAGATAGTGATTCGCTTTAATTTTTTTGAGGTGAGAGAGAATTTTAGTTGGAAAGTTTTAATTTTACGAAAAATCTTTAATACTTTACAGAAGTATTTCTCCTCAGGTATTTCATTGCTTGAGGACCATGGACCAGAAATAACGTTGATGAGTTGCCTGACAGGTTCTTTGACAAATTCTAACTGCCACATTGGAGGAAAAAACCCGCTACTGTATGTAAATTTGAACCTGTCGATTGAGTTCAAAACTTCGATGTTTAGACAATTTAACTTAAAATGTTCTCTGTTATTTGCGGGTAGCATTTTAAGTAATTGCAAATATTCTTTAAGAAATTCATAATTATTTTAATTATTGATAATATTAAAAATTGACTGGAAAGAATAATATTCGTGGATGAACACAAGAAAAGGCTCATTTAATTAAGAAGCCATAGTTCGTGGATTTACTTACATCAAAACAAAACAAAAAAATCATTTATTTGAATTAAAAATCAAGACGTTACTATCGGAAAGTCAAGAATTAAAAATGTGGGTAGTGCATAAGAATTTACATTTGACATCTTTGCCAATCAAAAGGTATGTGACGGTCTTATTTTTAGAGAACAGAGTTTATTGGCGAATATATTTCCCGCAGTTCGGTGTTTTTGTTGTCAGCTGAGAGGTCAATGGGAACAGCTCTTCCGATTGGATATCTCTAAGTTCTGAAATCGCTTGTTGCCGTCATTCTGCGGCAGGAAGGACCCCATTCGTGTCCAGTGCACAAACGGATACCACTGAGTCAGTCGCTATTTTCCGGCGCAATGGAAATAGACCAGCTTGAAGGGTCGACTGATGAGCCCTGAATGATCGCTCTCGTTGCGACGTTCTTCCAGATCACCTCGCATCTCGTAAGTCGCTTGAAGTGAGGACAAAAATAGCTTCCAATTTTGGAACTGCTCAAATCTCACCACGTACATTTTACATTAGAAGGTACATCCCTAAATGTACTTTTATTTGCTGGAGAGCATACTGAAAATGGATTAAAAAGAGCCCTCTACAAATTGCAAATATATTCAGAGTACTAGAAACTGAAGTTAATCACAAATCAAATAAAAATAATGGCTTCTTGTGGTCGGGACCCAGCTAGTGCACACGTAGTTGTAAATTGCCAACTGTTTCAACAAGTTTCGAACTATAACTACCATATTTTTGACATCATACAGAGCGTATGCAATGATATTGATAATAACTTGAACATGTATATTAGGTGATATGTGGAACGATGGCTAAATCTTTAGTAAATAATACGCACAGTGATAGAAAAGTAAAATTATAAAAATCCATGGCAGTTCATATGCTTCTCTATGGAAGTGAATTATAGGTAGTCAAGGAAAGATATAAAATCCGCATACAAGTAGTTTCTAAGATCCGTAAAGTGGTGTCCAAGATTAAATCTAATAAAAGAGGAGTTGATAATAACAGGAGAGACCTTCTGCATATAATGGGTCACGGCTTTTTGAGTCCGTTGCCAAAAATGCACATTCACTTGCAGCGAGATAAGTTATCCTGATTAATATGTTCTGCTTTCGTACCCACAATTTCATATTCCATAATGGTTACACTATTGCACCACATATCAGCGCACAACTGTATTATACTACTCACTTAAATTAATTTAGTTGCGCAGTTATCACTGGCACCAACAAACACTGAAGCTAAGACATACAAATAATTAGGTTGTATTTTTAATCCTTCGTAATATGGTAGTGCAAGCATTAGGATATATCCCACCGGGAGGTGACTGGTAACATACAGCTCAGGGAAACATGTCTTTCACTGTCAGGTCTGGTAGGGAGTGGATAAACTAAGAACAGTGTTTTACTCTCAAACCTGTTTTGTTTCCCCTTATGCAGACAGAGCCGTTGTCCTGCTAGCGGCAGGAGTTAACGTGACCGTAGGGGCCGTCACGCCATCGGCAGTACAGGTAAATGGGCGGCGGGGAGACGCCTGATGGATAGGCCGCCAGGCGGGCCGATCGCCAGACAGATTGTCACGAAAACCTCGAACACGCGGCAGCGAAGCACCCTGCTGGAATTTACCCCAACCGCTCGTCCAATTTGTCTGTTGGTAAACTCTTGGAAGCGAGAAAGAGTTAGGATACTAGAAAATCAAAATTATTACTAATGCATAGCTGTCAGAATTGTGATTCTGTGTTACACGTATGCAGGGTAGCGGAAACAATTACTTAATTTATATGTCTTCTTTAACGAGCTGTTGCCTGCAACTTCGCATAGACCTTTAGTATACAGATTTCTCTCTTAACCCAACACTATCAATATCTACATGATCCACAGCTACTGTGACTCAATGAACACAAATATTTTTTGTAGGAACAATTTTCGCAAGATACTGTAACTTCATCCCTTTTTTTGTTTCATTTCTCTCAGGTAATGCCTGGGAGGCGGGCTGATGAAGGGTCTCGTGGACCCTATTCAGCAGACTTAAGCTAAAGAATCGGCCGTGGCCTTGTAGGGAACCATCCTGGCATTCGCCTAGACTAGAGTGACTGAGGAAAACCACGGATAACCCAGCCAGGATGGCCGGACGGGATTTGACCCCCGTCTTCCCGAATGATAGGTAGGAGGGCAAATTCGCCCTCCTCCTAACTCGGTGCCTCGTAAGGACACGATGCCATCCATATTATAGTATCAAGATAAACATTTCGCTTGCGAAAAGTGACTTCATTTTAAACGAACATTAATCTAATGATACTTTTATCTTAATTTCTCGTCTATTCGACGTCACATCGAAAAAAAAAAAAAAAAAAAAAAAAAAAAAAAAAACATACCTTACTTCCTTACTCTACTTACGAAACCACGGACTGCATATTAACCGGAATTTTACAAAAATTAAGCCAATAAATTTACATTAATCACACCCAGCGAAAAATTGTCGTTAATTTCTCGTTTTTGACGTAACATTAAGGTGATGAATACTCGATCTTAACCCAGGGCCACGAACTGTACATGGAATGGAGTAACCGCGTATCAAATATGCATCAAAATTCGACATGTACTTTATGCGTAGATAACATGCAACAAAAAATACTTTAAGTTTTTCAGCTTTACAAATCAAATTGAAAAATATTCTATTTCGCTCGTGATACCACGGGCTGTACATTAAGCGAAACCCAAACTTAGCATATAGTGATTCAAATTCTTCGAAAAATAATTTCAATTTGTTCTGCGTTTGGACGCGACATAAAAAATTTTACCTGCGGGATTACAAGCTGTACATTAATTGAAAACAGCAAAAATCTGTTCAGCAGTTTTTGTGTTAATCCCGTTCAACTTGCAGACCGATACACAGACAAAAGTTTATTCTTAATCTGTAGATTACTAACCGTATGCCAAGCTCTCTATACAAAAAAGAACTGATTTTGGCCAATTAAATGTATAAATAATGATCATATTGTTATTTTATCTCGGATTTAATTCAATGAAGTGACTAGAATCAGAGTAAGGTATATGAAAAACTATGTTAATTTTGTAGCTGAGATTTTATGTAGGGAATATTTTGTTTAGTTGACGTAATAATAAATAGTGTTAGTGCCAGAGTCAGTCAGCTGTGTAGTGAGGCAACAATCTCATAGAGGCGTGAATTCTGGACAGCTGTGTCGGTGGCCTGCCTCTGCTCGACTGCGAGAAGGGATTATCATCAGGTTAGTAGGCAGTAGCAGAGAGCTGGATACGCACGCATTTAGTGAAGTCGAGAAATTATGTATCATACTATATAAATTTCAGTGATTGTATATAGATGTGAACAAAATGGAATTTAAAGTTCTATCAGTTAAAATTACCTTCAGTATCATGTTCTTTAAATAAGATTCATTCTGATACTATTACAGGGAAGTGTTGTTTCTGTTTTGCAGTCGTTCGTAGAGTAATTGATTTGGCCAATAACGTGCAGATTACCAGGGGAACGACGGTAAACAACAAATAAACCCCTTTTCAAGTGTCAGGATTGTGCTGGGTGATTAAGCTTAAATGAGAATGTGTTATCAATATGCATCTGAAAGAACAACACTTGTAACCATCTAAATTAATACAATGAAATCGTGTGAAAAAGATAACCCCATAAGCTGATTAAGTAAATATAGCTTTCGGATATATTTATGAATGGAGTAACCGCGTATTTAGGATTGGGTGCTGAATGATTAGCTCAGCGTTGGTACTGGTGACCCTCGTCAATTCACTCAATTGTCGTAAGACTCTCGTAAAGAAAATATAGCAGGATTGGAAGGGCATCTACAATAGGCCAGAACATTCCAAATATATTTCCAGTGGCGAAGCATTAGGAATGACAAACAGAGTGTGACAGTCCTCTATTAATGGGGTAATTGAATCCTACCTACATATACTATTACCACGCATATGGTCGTCAGTAATCTTATTATAATTATTATCATTCATGAACTAAAACTATTCAATCATGAAATACAGAACCAATTTATAACTACAAATTTTAAGTATTTATCTTTAACGATCGTACCCTAATTTAATAATGTATATTATATTCTTTACCTTGTTACATCTCGTATAATGTCCCCAAGACATATGAGAACATCTTATATCAGCTTTCCTCTTAGCTTACCTCCGATGGAAGATCTCTTGTCACATTTTCAATATAAATTTTAGAATCCTTCTTCACTTTTACCTAAAATAAATCTTTAAATGTCTCAGCTGCAGTACTTTTCCTCTCACCGATAATTATGTTGCAGATATACTTCTCTTCACATAATCTCCTTCACTTTTATTATTTCACTTTATCATTTCACAACTTTCATTAATTCAGAACCTTATCTCTTCCAGTTGAATATGTTTATACAATAAACAAAATTATCATTATATTAACTAATTTATATTGGATTTACGCAACATTATCTCGCCAGCTACCAATTTCAGCCTTTCCCCGCTTACTTCACGTTAACGATTTTTTATTTATTTTTTTCATTCTTGCACTGTACATTATTCTTGTCTCCGCTCTCTTCGGCATCAGTTACTCTTTAGGCCTTTGCAGACACTTAGAAACGCGCAATAGTATTATACACTTACAAATTTTAATGATTTTTTTAATAACATTATTTTAACATTAACAAAACAACACGTTTCATAAAATTGTGCAATCGTTTCGTCTGATAGTCATAAAAACTTTACCTTGTAATTATATTACTGACCGCAAATCATTTTGATTAAAAACTTTACAATATTATTGACCTATGTAGCATTTATTCATTACAAGTATCCTGAATAATTGCATTAATGTTTGTAACTTGATTTGTAATATTTTTTGGTTTCCACAAATGTAGTCTGCTTAATAAACAGGGTAGCAGGTTCAATGTGTGTTACATGCCGCTTGGAGAAGGTTGTATGCCGCAAGCACAGGCTCTCTGTGCACAAGCTAAAATAGCTGGTGAGATACATGAGAAAATTGTTTCGACGTAACATAAAAGTTGTGTCAAGGAACGGTATTAATTAAACTCACTAGTATTTTAACCAGAACAGACTATGTCAAAATACCGCTCAATTTGTTTATCCGAGCTAAGGGCTTGTATGTGTGGAAAGAGCATAACTGGGCCGTTCACGTCTAAATAACACGCCGTAATCCACTAACGGAGTGGTTAGCTAATACTTGGCTTACCATTTCAAAGGATAACTGGTGGCTTACATTTGACGATAAATGTCAGGATAGTTAACATTTGGGGGCAAACCGGTCAGGATAGCTTACAGCCTCCACAAATTATCCCTTTTGACAGGATTTACTTTCCAAATATTATTCCTTGCTCGTATTACGTTCATCTATTTTTAGGATAAAACTACTTCCGTCCTTATACAAAAAACTTTTTTATTCAGCTCTAGTAGTTTTTTCATCAAGTAAATTAATTAGTTAATAATGGTAATTTTCCATCCGTGTAGTAGTTAGTGTCATTCTACATAAGCAGGAGGACTAGGGTTTCATGGGATGAATGAAAGGAAATTCTAGACTTACAAGAAACAGAATCTCTCTAAAAGGAGTTGTCAAATCAACTATATTCATAAAGAAGACAATAATTTCATTGTGCCATTACAGTATGTTAAAGGCTTTACATATGATTTATCGTATTACCTACGGCATAATCCGTGTTTATAGAAATATGGAACACACACATTGCCACACGTGTGTTTGAAAACGAAGAGATGCCATCATTGTTATTCCACTTAGAGGATCAAGTCTAATAATTAAATCATCGAACAAAACGCAATAACAGCTGTCCAATGTAATCCTCTAATCTTATTGAATGATCAGAATGCAAACGTGATTAAATACTCAATTTACTTCCGCAAATTGTCACACGCATTGAACTAAACATAGTTGTATGTAGTTGATAATAGTTGGTAATAAAATCAGGCAAACTTCAACATAAAAAACCATGGGCAACATTAATCCAAGCGTTTAAAATACCTAAAAATGGAATCATTTAATATTTCCATTTAGCTCACTGGTCAATGTTTCGAATGCATCTTGAACAGCCTGTTACAGTCTGGAGGACGTGGGTTCGAATCTATTTCAGGCCATCCAGATTTATGTTTTTCATGGTTTCCACAAATCACTCCAAGCGAGTACCCGTATGGTTCCTTCAAAATGTCATGGCCGAATTCCTTCCAATTCCTTCCTCCATTCCTTTCCCACCTCTAATGACCTCGACGTCGACGAGCCGTAAAGCAACAAGGAAACAAAAACTGTTATTTTTGCTTCTGTTAACAAACTATTTACAGATTCAAAGCAATCCTCCATCTCATCGTGTCCCGAGATAACCTCCTCATCTAAGTATTCCACTTAAAACCTATGCTAGAATTATGAGCTTTGTGTATTCGAATCTTGGTCTTGATCTACGGTTCTCACCCCCAACTAACAAATTAACCAATGCAAATGACTTAACATGTGACCAACCACACGGTCTATTCATTCTTTGAGATTCTTCCAGAACTTCTTTCCTCTCCCTCTTGTTTCTATAACACGCTCATTGTGCACCTTAGCTGTTTCGGTTTTAGGAACACGTTTCTAAAGATTCAATTTTCCTTCTTTCTAGAATGGTTCACTACTATAAAGTACTGTGCTCCATACAAACAATTTTAAAAATTTCTTTCTGTGACATAGAACGATATAAGAAATTAATAGATTTATCTTTTTCAAAAAAGCTCTTCTCTCTATTGCTATTCTGCATTTACCATCTCCCCTGTTTTTACCATCAATTGTAATTTTACTACCAAAGTAACACAGCTCTCAAACGTCTCCTATTAAATTTAATATTATTTTTGTAAACTGAAAAAGTCATGGGATATCTTCTAATATCCTTGTCTTGCATTTCTGGATTTTCTTTAACCTAGCTGATCTTCATCTAATACATCTTCTACTATTCTTTTCTATTTTATCATGTATTATTCCTAGTCAGTAATTTTGAAGCGAGTGACCTAAGGCTTACATTGAAATAATTTTCGCATTTGTCGCTCTGTAATTTCTTCGGGAATGAAGGAAGGATACTTTTATTAAAATCAGTTTAAATCTCTCTTATTTTATATCCTTTTAATATCAATTTTAATAATCTTTAGATATCATCTACTCTACAGATTTTAGACGTTCTACATAGATTTCACTTTTAGCGAATAGTGAAGTAATAATAATAGTATTTGCTACTGCCTAATTTGAGTTAAAATCATTCAACGCTCTGCTAAATTATGTAGTCAAAACAGGATATTTAAATCATTAAGCTCGATATGGTCTGTCGATTCGTTCCCATCATACAGTTTCTTTATGTATTCCTGCCACTTATATACCTAAAACATTTTTCGCATTAGCATCTTTACGTTTCAACAACTTTTCTTTATCATTACAAAGTTCTGTTTTAAAATACTTCGATAGAAACTAAGAAAGAAATAAAAAGAGTTCAGGAAAACTAGGGAAGGGAGAAGATAGCTCATTGTTAAGTTTTTCTGAATGTCTGATTATAAAAATTTTGTAATAGATAATTTTTCATTTAAGTTTTTTTCTTTTTCTCAGTTAGATATGTTTTTATTGGACAGCATTTTAATGTCCAAAGTGATATCGTCAGCGTTTACCATTGACACGAGTCCAGATTTTTGGTCCACCTACCGGGTTAAGGTGTTGTGCAGCAACTGGGCGGCAGACCTCAAACTGCCACCCCGACCATACCATTCTATCGTACTACTTCACTACGCCCCCGACTCGGGATTGAGTTGGAATAATCACACCACCACCCCCTAATCTTTAAGGGAAAGGTCAGATTCTCCTGTTGGAGAAGCACCTTTAGCCACCGGGAATGTTTCCCGGTGCCCACGGAGAACCTCGTGGCGAGGGAAATTAATTGGCCTGCTAGGAAAGAATATATTTCCTAATATCCCCGGTTCCGTATCGCACAAGCCACGCCATATTTTAGCAATTTTTTTTCTGTTAGCTTACTAGATTACTTAGTAGCAGTTCGCTCAGGGAAGAGTTCTGCAAGAGTGACAGGCATTGGAAATTGTCCTATCAACTTCAACATTCATCTTCTCTGGCTGTTTGTAACCACTTTCTTGTCTATTGCAATAAATAATATGTCACTAGAACAACGCTCCTTTCAAGCAACTAACGAGACTATATCTAAATTTACCTGAATTCTGCCTTCTCACGCAAGCCCACAATTAACAGTCCATTAGGTGTCAAAGAAAAAGAATTAGGCCAAGAAAAACTGAAGGAACAATAACAGCGAGAAGAAGTAAAGTTGATATTCTGGCAGGTTAGTTAAGTTTTTAATCCAAACAACAATTTACTCCTGGAAACAGTTTTTACAGTGGTACGTTTAACGGGGTGTAAACGGACTACCATGGCAACGTGTTGCTACACCATTACCTAACTTCGGATTTCTGCGGAACTGCAATAAACAAGCAAAGTTCGAATGACTGTGTTACAGCAGATTAATGTTATGAATAATAGCGTCGACTATTAATGGATGTGTACAGATTAAACATTAAAACAGGATACAACCAAATTTCATATTAAGCATAAGCAGAAGCAAATTTTATAGTGGAACGTGAAAGAAAAAACACGATGTTGATTCAAAAAGAGATAAATAGTGCCGAATTAATATCTAAAGGGACTTTGTTTGTTTTGAATCACGCTCTTCTACCAAATACAATAGTTTGACAGTATTGTTTAGGTTGGGAAGTTATTTGTTTTGCTGATGATGCTGGTAATGTAGATAGAGGAGTAGAAATTAGTCGTACACAAACTGTTATTACCTATCAAACAAAGCGTTAAACATAATTGCAAATGCTCATCAAGCCTATTAACCTTCTTCTCTGATCGATCAGTACTACGCTAGAAGTTTCAATTAAGTTGGATATTAGTGAAAATTGTTCTTTAGTGATCATTAATTATGGAATAAGAGTGCACCGAAGAATTTTGAATTTATGTGCTCAAAATTTCTTAATACTGTTACTAAATTAATTGAACCTTAACGGATTATTTCTCTGCTTTATTTTAACCTATCGTCTTGAATTAAATGATTGTTTGTGATATCTGTATTTCAAGAAAAAGTAATGTGCGGATTTATAAAATTTTAGGAGTGAAATAAGGTTTTTTATTTGGGTACCTGCAGTTCGTGGGCAGAAAATATAGCGAAAACCTCTTCTTGTTCCAACGGATACAAAGGTTTTGTTTAAAATCAAAATGTATTAAACTAATATTAAACAACAGTGGCATATACAGATCCCAGAAATATAGCGACAACATCTTCGGGCGTCATCGGCTAGCAGAAAATAGCCAAGCTACTTGACATGCATCACGACCAAACTGGATTTTTATTATATCAGATAATTTTTTGAAATAGGTAACACTATTTACTATGAGCGACAAGTTTGGATTAACAATAAATGCAGGGACATCCAGGAGGGAACATTCAGTATAATTGCCTACCCACCTCCGATGCCATTTTATCGCTGATCGTTGTAGTTGGAAGTAAATTGTTGTGTTAGCTGTTTTACAGCAGTTCGCTCAGTAATTTCATACCCAAGTCAATAAAACTTCACCTGGAGCAAACTTGTAAGGTCAAGGGTACAGAATGATTGTTTGTGGTGCGGTATAGGAAAATTTCTTCGCTTGGTAAATAAATTAGCTCGTCTCATGCATTAAGGTTGTGGAGCTTTACAGTCATACCAATATGAACATGAGAGAACACTGTGTAAGTCGTTTTGTCAGTGAAACTTTGGGAAAGTTTGGTGGACTGTTTTATTTGAATGGTCAATTGTTATCGTTACGAACGGTGTAAGATTTACAGTACCCAGGGACTAACTTGAATAAGCGAACTTCCGTAGTTCATCTGTGTATTATAATCTGCGATGATTGTACATGACAGACTAAGGTTACAGTGAATACTTTAATACTTATAATGACTCATGCTTGAATAAATCAAGTTATAAATCTTAAAGACAAACGAAATATATATATATATATATAAATGTATATATATGGCCGATGGGCCACCTAGTATTTATGGTGCTACATGGAGCATTGCATAGATTAAACTTAGTACCTGGGTGACCGAGCTTTGCTCAGCATCTTTAGAGTTCTGTACAGTACGCAAGATTTCGTCAAAATCGTTGGAGACTTTAGAGAGAAATTAATTTCTCCTATATACAAAAGTCTATTAGTATTAGATATATATATATATACAATATATATTATATATTCACTATATTTCATACCTGTCTACGTAAGAACTGTTTTCGATTAAATATAAAATTCATGAATGCACATAGTTCTACATTTTATTTTTAATAATCACCTATAAATTGTGTTTCATCAAGGATGACACCTATTATACTTATTCTTTTTTAGATGAGTTTTGGCTGCTTGAAGTTTGATTAAAATTAAATGTTTTTCTTGAAGGCTTCCAACGCATTTTGAAGTGCATGATGTTTTAACGATTCCTCAAGCTTTTTTCTTTAGACCATTTCTGGGATGTTAATTGTGCACCGTAAAGCAGCCGTATTTTATGAACATGGATTTATTTTTAATACGTATAATTTGTTAGTTTTTATACATTTGTACCTCTATAATAATAAACTAGTTTGTTTGATATTTGAACTAATGTATACCTCAGAGAAGGAACCAGATATTTTTTAACGAAATTTTAATTTTGTATAAAAAGTAGAAAGTTTTGTTATATATATAACACCACGAAAATACTGTTATATCTGTCATTGTTGTTTTAAAGTGACTAATTTGTCTGGAATAATCGTGTAACTGGAATCAATCAACCAATGTGTTTTAATCTATTTGATGCTCAATAACGTTTCGTTTGCTGATTACATTATCAGTAGAATACACAAGTTCGCATTACCTTTATTGATTGCACATTTTTGGACACTTCATGTATTTTCTATGATCATTATAGTAAGGGATGAATGTTCAGCATCCACCTGTCAACATAACATTGTTATGTTAAATTCTCTGCTTATTGTTAATTTATATTCACTCGATGTAGATATTTTTATTACAGTCTCTGATGAATTTAATAGTAATTTAAAAAGTATGGAATCACGTTTATATCCGATGCAGTGCATTTATTAATGCACATGCGATGGAATATTTTATTTCGAGGCAAAATATTAGCATTCACCGTTACAGCCGAGGGAATGAGTTATTCAAGTTTTGTTTATAATTTAAGTTACTTTCGTTAGCGTTATTATATGAAATCATTACTTCATTTGAATGAAAATAGTCCCACGTTCATCATGATTTGTGTGGCCTGGCCCACGTTTGAAACTAATATTGCGCGGCATCAACTAAGTATGTTCCTTGTTTTTTTTTTTTTTTTTTTTTTCCCCTTGGAATTGCTCCATCTAATCTATTGAAATTAAGCCAGAAAAAATTTTCTGATTATAGTATACATGAGGAACGTCATTTTGCGTCCGTCAGCTGTAGCACACTGTATATACAAAGGCTACAATACGCTAACTAATTCCTTCTAAATTCCTCAATTTTGTAATAAAAAGCAATAAAGAATTAGAGTTATAGCTTCAAGATTATTGATTAAATCACAATATGCATTATATAACCATCTTTTTATATATTATAAAAGAAAATGAAGCTCCTTTTATGTCGTGTTTCAGGTTTATAGGTTATTTCGATTCTCCATTCAAATCAAACTTCAACTCATGAACTCTTACGCACCTTTACGAGTTTATTAGACAGTATTTTCACGAACATTAGGTACCTGGACTATCTACTGTATATAAATAATTTTCTCCATCATTATTATTTGACATGTTGCCAAGGCTGCAATCTGTTTCGTAATTCGACAGAAATTGCCTCCTTCAAACATACTAAATGATTTCTTTCGAATTATTCCATTTTGTTAAGTATTATTTCTACATCTATAAAAACAATATAGCATTACCATTACAGCTTCAAGATTTTTTAACAGATGTCTCTTTAGCACATGACAATATGCATTACGAAAACCAGCGTTTTACGTATTATAATAAACACAATGAAGCTTCTTCCCCGTTTTATGTTTATACATCCTTTCGACGCACCACATTAAACTGAATGTCATCAACTCTAACGTATTCTTGACATGTTCATTTCAACGTCATTCCTATTTTTTTTTCAAGCTTTTAATAAGCGAAAAATACATCCGTGGTGGTCATGTTTATGACCTGCTACTGACCTAGAATGGCCAACATTATAGTGAAAATAGACGATACACTTCGTGAAATAATGTTTACGTCATAAATGCTCAAAATAATGTCTGTCGACACAGGAAAACATTCTGAAAGGGACAAACATTGATTGCTATGCAGTGTTATCACCTAAAGTTAGATACTTTGGGCATCTTCTATACGTAAGTAAAATTGTCCATTATTGTGATTCGGCCCGTTCCCAAGGCTGCAATGCAGTGGCTCCTGTTATTCTGCTCAGACGTGTGGAACACTGTCTGTTTTTTCAGGCAAGCCGCTGCCGACGGTGGAGTGGTACCGAGACGACCACCTCGTGACCAACAGGTCGACTCTGATTCCCGGTGGTAAGGTGCGTTCCGAGCTGGCACTACGGGCTCTAGGCAGGTCGGACCTGCACTCCCACCTGCGCTGCCGGGCCTTCAACAACCTGCGAAGACCAGCCCTTGAGGACGCGGTGCTCGTCGACATGAATCGTGGGTACACACACACTGTCTACTTACAAAACTTTCCTAAGATTTGTAGCACTTCTGTATTACTAACATTGGAACGTTTTAAATTCCACTTGCAGATTTACCGGTGCTTCAATGATGTTGTTATTGCTAACTTTTCAGCACCAAACTTTTTGCCTTCTTCTGGGCTAGTTCGGGGTAATTTATCACCAGAAGACCACGGGTTACACCACTTCGTTGTTCGTAGTTAAATATGTCGTCAACACGGGATAAATCTTCCAGAAGTAGCCCTAAGGAAGACACCCGGATAGGTGCCGAAACGTTGGCAGTAACAACATAATTGAAGCAGCTATAATTCCGCAGAAGTATGTGGAAAGCATAAAATTTTATATGCAATGTTAAACTTTAAATTGCAGTTTATAATTTATCAAAAAATACGTGAATTGCACATACAATTACAGTATAATAACTTCCCTAATTTAGAATTTTTATTCTCTACCATCATCTTTCCAGTTGGTACGTATTCCTACATAAATTATTCTTTCTGTCATAAACGATTTCGGAAGATGAGAGATATATTAATTATCATTATTGGCACAACGATCTTTTGTAAGAAATTTAATAACAATGGTTGCATCACATCAACCTTGGGCGCGCTTCTAAGAGAGAGAAATAGAATATTTATTAATTTTACTACCAAGATTACAAGTATTCGAATGACCTGAAAAGCTTACCGCTGCAGTTATTCGTGAAACCGTTTCTACTCTTCAGTTCCATACGCTGCAGGTGGTATATTCAGAAGACTATCCAAAATTGAGACTCACCTAGCTTGCAAAAAAGTTGTGTATTCAGTATACTCGTTTCACAAAAAAGTGGTCAATTTTTCTCCTGTAGAGGTGTTGTGCTGAACTATACTACTTTCTCGTGAAATGGGCGAGTCTCAATTTTGTATAGTCTATGATCATAAGACCTTCAGCGTATAAGACTTTCTAAATTGTTGCGTGGAATGGATTGGCTATGAACTGTAGCTATGGGCGATTCATGTCGATCTGATACTTATGAGCATGTTACAATCTATCCACTTTCAGCATCTGCTTCATCATCAGGTGTAAGAGTCAGTTAATAATTTAAATTAGAATAACTCCTGCGTAAGAAGATATTTTGATTCCTGCTTCGATTAACAAAATCATTTAAATTTGTGACGGAAGCCTAACCTACAAAACTACAAACTAAAAAAAGAATCTTAACTGGATTTCAGGGAGGTGTAGATAGTTGATAGGTTCCACATATATTGTAAAGTAGAATTACAAAAGTTCTCCATATATTAATAATTAATATGCAGTTACCAATTTAGACATGATAAACCATATAATACATTTGGAGAAAAAAGTTGGTAGAGCAGTATAGATTCAGGTATCGATATTCCAGAAATTAATTCAATTGAGTATCTAGATTTTGATTTAAACCAGAACTTATACAGTGAAGTGTATATATTTTGACGAGCTCCGGTTTGAAAATTGTAATATAATATAACAACGTTCTTAGTATAACATTTCAATAATAATACTTTAAGTAGTAAGGCTTGCATGGTTTCTAATCCCGTCGGCAACAAACCAACTATCTTCAGGGTGATTCGGTCATCGCTGAATTCAGGGATCATCTTGACTATCCTCCTCATATACAAAGCACATTTCACAAACGGAATAACAAAAAACACATTACCATAAAAATTACGCTATTCGATGACAGATTCACTCCTTACTGACCTCCGTCGTCAACAGGTGACCAACACACACCCTAATAAATGCTAAAACAATATCTGATACAATATATATTGCGTTTAGAGAAAGCTGCAATTAGAAAAAGATTACACACGTTAAGTATCTACATTAAATAATATAAACAAATTAATCCATTTTCTAAATACCATGTAAGAAAAATTATTATTTCTAATATTTGACACGCGCTAAATTCCTAATACATATAATAAATTGATAAATTCGTAATTCATTTTTTTCTTTGCGCAAGTTATATCTGATAATAACTAATTGATCTGATTAATAAATGAAGCTTGTGTAAGATACATACATACTACTAACTGTTCACACTTTTTCACTTTTCACACTGAACATTTGTGGAATACACTGAAAATAAATCTAGTTAATGCTGCACTCAAACTATTATGAAAAAATATTGATCGAAAACCTTTGATTTAGTCAAGGTATCACTAAACAGAATTAGAGTTAAGTATATCAAGATACATATTTCAGATATGTTAGTACAGTATTGTCCTTTAACGAGGAAAGATGTTAAAATACATAAGAACGCTGCTCTAGCAAACTTTGATGTTAAAACGAAAGAAGCAAAAAAATTCAAGTATTACACTGCTCTGATTGATCAATTGTAAAATTACATTACACCCCATTTTCTTCAAGATTATTATTTACCAAATTGTGAAATGATTACTTCACTATTTGCTTTTTGATTCCTCCAGAAACAATGGAATAGGGTAAGTGGCAATTCATTTAATATAATTATGATCGAAAGATGAGGCGTAAAATCTGGAACGAAAAATGCAAATATCAGCTGTAAGTTCATTTTACCAGCATTAAACAGTTGAAAATCTAATATACCCGAATTTCGCTCCAAATATAGTAGACATTTCCTAATGCTTACTACTCTGGTGTTTTCTAATTCATATCTATCAGGGACTTTTATGAAAATATTTTTTTTCCTCGACTAGGATCTTTCAATCAGTACGCCAGCTACGCCCCTGTTAGGGACGGCAACCAAATTGACTCCACTGTTTTGCAGTGCGTCCTCTTGACGTGCGGCTGTTGGGCGCCAGCCAGCCTCTGTCAGCAGGCCGCCGTTACGACCTGCTGTGCCAGTCCTCAGGGTCCAGGCCTCCAGCCAGAATCACCTGGTGGCTGGCTGGAAAGAGGCTCGACCGCTCCAAGGAGACGGTAAGGACACTAGCTTAAAACCACATGACCGAGCGTGGCGGTGTAACGGTTATCGTTCTCGCCTCGCATTCGGGAGGACGGCGGTTCGATTCCCCGTCCGGGCATCCAGATTTGGGTTTTCCATGGTTTCCCAAATCACTCCAGGCAAATGCCGGGATGCTTCCTTCAAAAGGCCATGGCCGAATTCCTACCCATTCCTTGCCCCTATCCTTGCCCCCCCCCCCCCCCATCCTTTCCCGTCTCTAAAGACCTCGCTGTTGAGAGACGTAAAGCAGTAAAAAAAAAAAAAAAACCACATGTGCGGAAATATATTTTACACCTACTTACCAGTCTTCCTCTGGTTTCATCAAAATAAATAAATTATTATTGTATTATTCCTTGCTTTATTAGTGACAAATAAGCTTGACCATCTTACTGAAAACAGCATTTTCACAAGTTTCTTTGTCTAACAAATTACTTAGAAACTACAGAAAACAATTACGCATCACGCACTCAAGAATGAGTCCTATTTTAATACAATGATTACAGGTAAAACTTTACAAAACTTTGATGTTCAGCGATTTATAATATGGGAAGCAAACAGTAATTTTTTTATATATATATAATTGTTAAAACATTTCTCTTTCCTGTCTATTTTTGACAGTCAAGTAAAGCTTCATAGCAACAACTACAAAAGAATATTTAATATTAAGTACCTATAACATCATAAGAGCCTAAACATTATGTCGTCAACATGTTGCTTTATGTGCACTGACACAACATAAAATGTTTATTTTCTAAAATAGAACATCTTAACGGTGGTAGTGTTTTGGTAACAAAATCCTGACTTGAAGTTATATTTGGGATTTTAATATGATAAAAACTTTAAAAATCCAGTTAATAATTTATTGAAACATCTAGAAGATCCAATTAAATTTTTCAGATATATTTGAAATTTAATTAGATAACTTTTTGCTTAGGACTTTACGCTTCGTCGATATTGAAGTAATTAGGAGCGGCAAAGGACTACAAGCAAGGAACTAAAAGGAATATTGTAATGGTATTTCTAAAGAAACCATCCTGGAATTATTTCGGGAATCAATGGAAAACTGAAACTTGGTTCGGGTTGTACATCGGGATCAGGTTTGAGTCCTGGCTCCTGTGTGTTGGCTTTCCTGATTTCGGGATTACGACTTTTAGGCGGTTTTCAGCAATCACTTAAGCTAATGCTGCAAAGGTCCCCATTTTCCGCCACGTAAACTACATATTTCAAAAACAAAAATACATTTATCACAGATAACATACGGTACACGAATCATAGACCGATAGAAACCCCATTGTTTCAGGAACTGATAAAACCTTCTTTTAACTATCCAAGGGAAACGTTTCACAAATAAGTGATTACAAACCATGATGAGAATAGTGGCTTTACGGAATTCATTATGGCACATTTGCAAATAATATATATATGAAGAAGGAAAAATGTCGAAGAAAATTACGATTTGTGTTTAAATTGGTGTTGTAAATAAGTAATTAAACATTGGTTCTTGTCTAATAATTAATATAAAAAAGATTTTTATACGTGTGTTTTGCTTATTGTTCTTTTTTATCCATATCTTAATAACGAAATACGATTTCCTGAACAAGTGAAATAGTGATTTACAGATCGGGTTTTGTATGTCGTAAGTGTAATCGCTATTAATATCAGTAAATTAAGTGTATCGTAACATTGATTACCGTTTTTTTTTCTTTGATTTTTGAAAATGCTATCAATTTTTAGGTTATGACATTTTTTCCATAATTACATTGCGTATTCAATTTTTCCGTTGCTGTTCGCTTGAGTACATTTCAGCTTTAGGAAGATGATATATGTTTTTAATAAAGAGTTTCTAGTGGGTTTTTTAAATTTTGTTTTTTGCACATGCGTTTCGAATTATAAGACCATTATCGGTGCCAGCTTTTATTTTTTTATAACACCTCAGTCGGGAAATTGTCCATCGCAGTGCTTTGTTTACTTACTTTATGTGTTTTACACGCGCACATATAACGGCGTTCAGACTCAGACCTTTAATGAAATGTTATTTTATGAATTATTTATGCAAGCTGGGAGTTGATAAATTATGGTTTTGTATGGTTTTCGTGTAAGTTTGTGTAAATGAAGATTGTTTTATGGAAAGAAACTATATAAATGCTATGTAATGTGTTCAAAGACAGTTTTATGCATTAAACATGAATTAAACGTTTGTAATTTAAGTGTTGAGGTGAACAACGATGTTTGGAGGACAATTTAGACTGGTTTATATTGATAATTTTGTGTGAAAATATCTGAAAATATCACTAGTTTTCATTTCCGTGTGTTTCATGATTATTGTGAATGATTTTATATTAATTCTGATTGTTTTAATGTGGCTTTGATTGTTAACTGCATTGTTGCCATTCGAGAAAAATCGGGCGGATTTCTCTGTTTTGTTCTGGAATTTTCTGTAACATCTCTATAAAACAAGTGTCAGAGACGTGTTAGTTGACAGTTAGTTGACAGTTAGTTGAAAGTTGAGTCATCAGTCAGTAGTTTAATCGGTGGAACATTCGACCGTATTGTGCTTAGTATCTTAGGTGAAGCCAAGGCCTTTTCATTGTTATTGTGGACCTCACTGGAAAATAAACCGTAAGTAAAAGTATTATCTCAAGTAGGTTATCGTACAGTATTGTCTTCTTAAATCCAAAAACTGTTTCATTTTTTCGAAGCTCTCAATAATGTCACACATGCTATGTTTCTGTAGCAACTAAACACGCTTTTGTTATAGTTTATATCCGTTTTCACCACGTTACCTAATAAGTCCAAAGTTTCGCTGCATAATATCTCTCAGAATATTTTAAGCGTGCACAATTTCATTCCTTTGCACACACAACTCTGAGAAGTATGTTCCGTCTGAGTTAAGTAGTCTCCCACAAAAAGTAAAAAAAAGGTTTCAGTAGTATTTCAAGCTGCTCAGCTCATGGTCTGCACAAATTAGAAAGGCAGGCGTAACTCCCGGCATGACGTCACTGTGCGGCGCACGCGTTAGCATTCCGACGGCTCAAAATGCTAATGCCCGCACACGCGTCCCACTTTACAGGCGCCGGCGCCACCTTCGCTGTCCTGCCACTCGGTGGCTCCACTCTCCGCATCGCCATTATTTATGGGACCCAACGCGCAAGTTAAACCAGTAATTATATGTTCACTAACGAGCCGGCGCTTCCCTGGTAATGAAACTTCACTCGCTAAGCATTCTTGTCATCTCGCGCTAAATATACGGGACCTGCCTCCAGTCCTTCCCTCCGACTAGACGTTTGCCCGCCGCCGCGTCTGAGAACCCCTTTAATTACAGTAGGAACGCCGCTCATAATTAAACTACATAAAATATACGCAGCGAATGCAAGTGGCCAGGGGTACTTCCATACGGAGTCTCCCCCAAGTAAATGCTGCGACTGCAGGAATGCGAATGCCGTCGTACATTCCGCTCACTACCTGCAAGTGGCGAGTAAGTGGACTGTTTTCCTCCCAAATGCAGGTGCGGTCATTTAACAGCAGGATTTATTAATCCACGAACGTTATAAAAGTTAAGCAAATTCATGTGGTGACGGGGTTTATCATCGGCTGTGCAATCAGCCTCCAGTCGACTAGCCTATCCCAGTGGTGCTATCGGGGATAGGGGTCCTACAGCTTAACGTGGAATCCGAACCACGGAAGCATCCTGGCGTACTTCTCATTACACAGAAACTGTGATGGATGTGAAGGTTGGGTTAACAGCTTATAAAAATTCCCACCGAAACAGGAATTCGAACCGAAGACCTTTTGATCTCTAGTCAAACGCCTTAAACACCGAGTCACCAGATCACTCGATGTATATAGAAATATCGTATGTACTTTTTTCCGTACGGATTTCTTTCGTTTCTACGCAGGATTCACGGAGGTAAAGCTCCGCACTAGCGATTGACCTAGGCACTAAAGATAGTGATTTAGGGGTTGACACCACGCTCTTACCAATCTTTTTCCAGCGTAGTTCCTCCAAGATTCTCATTAGATAGCAGCCTGAGTGGGCCTTGGAGGCAGTTTTGGACGTCTCAGTTTCGATGAAAATCCTCGGCATCGTCAGGGATTGAACCCCGTACGTCCGGACCACAGCCAGGCACTCTACTGCTTGAACAATATCGTATATACAATACTACGCTTATTTACACTGAAGAGCAATTGAGTTAGACATACTTGTTCACTATAGTATGACACTAGCTTCCACCCTGACATCGTCGGCGTTTGTCTAAGTATGAACTCGAAAGGGCGCTGATATCTGAAACCATACGCATCTACGACCCGTGAAAATCTACCAGAGATTTGATGGCTGGTTCAGAGGCTCCAGTTTCTCTT
Source organism: Vandiemenella viatica (assembly GCA_031002005.1). Taxonomy (NCBI): domain Eukaryota; kingdom Metazoa; phylum Arthropoda; class Insecta; order Orthoptera; family Morabidae; genus Vandiemenella; species Vandiemenella viatica. The sequence continues at coordinate 231,384,004 of JARYHS010011408.1, read as the reverse complement.
TCGATGTCACGAACGATTGGTCTGAGGTCCTGAGAAGCGTTCATGCAACCATATGGAAACAATGAGGAATCAGTGGCAAGGTGTATCGTCTTGTTTAAGGTAGAGGTCTTTAGGATGAGGTCCTATGAATCATTGTCCATCTTCAATTTTTGGCAGACGCAACCAGAGGCAACCATCGTAGTTGGCGCCGTGGATGCTTCACTGCTGTAACATTATGTTGCTTCTGCTGCGAGACTAAAAGTGAATAAGTGAGCGGTTCTAGAGAGTTTTCTTAGAATATCTTTCCACTCCGCTCCCGATTGGTAGGAATGAGCCTACCTCACTACCAGTGTGCTGGATGCTGTCATTTTGGCAGCTAGCTTAGTTACTATAGGTTGGTGACCTGGAATCTACTTTTATTCAGACTCCTATTATTGCCTACCTCTGTGTGCTCAAATATCCTTGATTCTGACATTAATAAACACTTCCTTCTCTTGTAGAACAACATCTGCGGTTCTGCATAACATTTTTGAATTTATCCTGAATTAATAGAAAGTGTTCCTTCACCGGTGCTGACGTCTACACCTCGTAATGTGCGATCAGCAGAGGTACAGTTTTAAGACAGTTGCTACTGTACCTCATATCGAGGATATGATGTAGGTTAAACTACCGAATGATCTGTTGAACTGTGGCTTGGCTATCCACAGTTGCAACTGACACACACACGCAGTTAAATGCGGCATTTGGTCCACGGAGGGATGACTTACCGAAATTGAATTACACAAGGTACAACTCTTCACACCGTGACTAGAAAATTACTCAAACAACTTTATTTTCTGTTAACTTTTAAGCCTCACCAATGTTGAGGTCATTAGAAGCGGTAAAGGACTGGAGACGGGTAACGGGAAGGAATTCGGCAATTACCTTTTGAAGAAACCATCCTGGAATTCACCTTTAGTGATTTGGAAACACCACGAAAAACCGTAATCTGGATGGTCGAACGGGGATTCGAACCTACTTCCACCCGAATCCGTGACCATAGCTTTATGTCTCAGCCACTACGGTTCGTGATTTAAATTGATTTCTATCAGTAACGGTATTAGATAAGGCTTACGAAATATGACTCAATTTGTGTATATCAAATTTAGGAGTAACACTTAGTTCGAAAAGAGAAGTTCAAAGCCATAAAAATTAGTAGCCGAAACAGTAATGGTGCTGGGATGACGATGTTCGCCATAGTCTCTGACCGATTCTTTAGCAACTTCAGTGCCGTCCCATTTAGCCCAACTCTTTCGAAAGGCGCCAGGGTAAAAGAGCTTAATGTCGCCAAACGACGGATGTATCACCAACAACAGAGTATACCTTCACCTTACACTTTATGAATAACTTATCAGTGTGCATTTTGAAAGAAATTTCGTATCAGTAGTATCGCAAATAGTGTGAAAATATTTTATAATATTCACAAGAACTTTGCACAATGTGCGCAAAAAATTTCTAAATATTTGTAGAGTTGCCGGATCACCAGCTTTCAAGAGATCACTGAAGATTTTGAGGATATGATAACAGGACAAAGTTTGGGACTTAATAATGTTGAACGACACTACAGCTCAGTACAGAAAGTGCTCTAACTTGTTTTTTGAGCCACTAAATGACGTCGGCCAGGTGGTCCAAGAGCACCTCTGGGAGATAAACTGGCTGGTCACGAACACGCAGTTCCTCCATCTTATTGCCCTCGTCTCCTCTTAACGGCCACTCGGTAAAACTGATGAGACCCCCAACAAAAACAGCTTCTTCCCGGAAACAGCAGCCCGCTTACGGGGGCAATATTCCACGGGGTCAGACTAGCCGCAACTCCCCTCTCTTAGTAACAAACAAATGCCATACACTGGCCGAAAGGATTATTGTTCTATTTATTTAAGGTATTAAGGCAATTTAATCGTCACGTATACATATACCCAAATTTTTTCTTTTTTACTCTTCAGTAAAATGTCTTCATGTTAATTTATGCTTCCACAATAAATCACACTAAAACTTGCTCTATATCAGTTAACACGCCATTATGGTCATGCATGGCAGGATACGGGTAGATACAATGCATATGGATCAGTTACAGTTATCCACGTCAAAAAATATGCAGACGTGATGTTATAAAATACATCTGCACAAAGCTTAGGTGGTTCACAAACAATTTCAACATTGACTACCCATGTCTGTGTTAAAACATGTAGTATTACAGAATGTCACCCACTGTACATGTTATAAATTACTCATTTATTTTATAGTTTAGCGTACTAAGGAGAGTGTGTAACCATTAATTTTCATTGTCCTTTTTATGCTTCTTCTTCTTCTTATCTTCCCAAACCTCCTCATCCTTTTGCTCTGGGTTTGACGTCTCTCTTGTGTCCATGCATTTCTGAGTTTCATATTATTGCCTGTTGGTAGCTAAGGTGCAATTTTATGTGGAGTTATTAAATGTCTATATATACTCCGTGTAGATGTCATTGGGTCTATATTGACGTCAGCAAGGTCCTTCTGCGAGCATGTTTTGGTTTGTCGGGGTTCGTTGATGATATGGAAGATAATTTTAGTCAGTTGAGAGTCATCCATTCCTGCTATATATCCGCATAATTTCACGCGTCTTTTTTGTGCAAGTGAAGCGAATCGTTCTGTCAGTGAATATATTTCTTCTGAGCTTTTGCGCATCCAGGTGACTTCTTGGATCTTGAGTCAGATTTTTTTTTCAGTATGTTATAAAAATATTAATCAAATTAAAACTCGCTTTGAAAGACCAGTAAAGAGAAAATAAACATCTGAAAATATTCCACATCAGATTGTCTATTCATTTACGTCAAGAAACAACTCAGTTCTCATTAGCAAAATAAAGTCAATGAAGCAAGAAACATAAATAAAACGGAAACTAATTGGGCAGTTGCGGTCTGGTTATAAAAATTTCCTGACTGACGAAAGACTTTCATTACTACGGATGTTTTGCCATGTTTTCAGTTACTTACATCTTACGTGAATTTCAGTATTTCATGCATTTTCAAAGTCGGTCTTATTTTCCTCATGACGAAAGAACAAATAAAATGGTTTACTGATGTAGAAATGTTTTTCCAGTGTACACAGCTTCGTCATTAATTTCCCTGTTCCGTATGAAAATCAATCAACTACGTTCTCTCTAACACGTATGGAAATACGGTACAAATGTAGAAACAAGCAAATTTTTAACAAAATCCAAGTTACATATGTGTATTAACAGCGTGCTGACAAGAAAGTTGATTTGTGCCAAAAATACAGTTTATTTAATTCAGTCAATACGATTTACATGTATGGTAGACCGAGCTTTAATAGATATTAATTTTGATAAACTATTATGGAACTCATTCTTAATCCAAGACCACTTTATGCACTATATTGTGTAAATACTAAGAATATTTATAATGCGCGTGGCTTCTTGACAGTAGAGAATGTGAAGTAAAGATACCATGCATGAAAACTAAGATCGATCACAAAATACTCAAAAGCTAGGCCTGTGGTTTGTTCATCGTCAGAGCAAATGAAACAGCCATCTCTTAACTAATAGTTGATCTTTTTTTTGATAATCCCTCCTGTCTAGTAAATTCCTAAAGCTGGCCGTCCAGTGGAAGTGTATTCGCGAAAAAATGCTCGCGCGAATACGCCTGTATACGCGCGAACAGATCGCTTCAATCCAAACACAGGGAATGTTATGTGGCTCCGTCCATTGTAAGCGCTTAAGTAGCGGGAATATACGCCAGGGCGACGAGATCCGAAATTGTTTGGATTTCGTCGCGCGAACACGCGCTTCACGTCATGGATATTGAGAATGTAAAGGCACCGACAGATCTTTTTTGAGCTCCAACAATCACGGACACAATACTAATCGAACAAAATCTTACACAAAATTACAAGAAATCATTAGGAAACATTTTTAAATAAAAATAGAAAATATATACACGTAAATAACAGCATATTTACGAAACCAAACGATTTTAAACATTCAAAACATTGTGGCCCTCTAATATTCCATGCACTCTCTCGTTTTTTAAACATTCACAACAGTGATTCAGTTCATTTAAACATTTTAATCCATCAAAACACGACACGTTAATGGAATAATCATTAAATTTGCAATCAATTCCTTCGCCTCTCTCAAACACAGATTCAATTTATCACACGAATTGCAATTAGTGGTTACCAATTTTTAATACGTAATAGTGTGTATAGTACTATTATATTAATTTACAAAAGTACTTAACATATTGCATAATATTAATACCGCCAATTTATAACGGCGTAATTTATTTCATCAAGTTTATATAAGGCCAGTAGTTTACACGAATTTAGCTGGAAAATTGTTTCAGCCGACCTTTCGAATTACTTTCTTTTTGTGTCCCATTTTCAAGCAATTATTTTTCCATTAAAATAAAACTATTTTAAGTGCAGCAGTACATTTTCAAGATAAAATAGCTAATGCGGTATAAGATTAAAATGAATTGGAAAAGTAGACCGTGTCACCAATGATAGGATGAGAGATTGCAAACTTTCCCAATCTAGGGCCCAAACAAAGAAATTTACGTTTATTTTCTTAATTAAAAACTAAATAAACGTGTATTAAGGAATTATTGTTCTATTTTCTAACACTGAAAAGAAATGCGGGATTCAATGGAGAACTGGTGACAGATTCGCGAAAATCTGCTTTCAGTCAACGGGGTCTCTTCCCGCCAACTCAGTTTCTGTGAATATAGGTGTATTCGCGCGAACATTTTACTAGAGAATACGCGTCCACTGGACAAGCAGCCTTATCTTTGATTAGAAACTTGTACGCAAGCAACAATTATTGCCATGGCTATTTATTTTTCTCTTATCATGTAGGTTGAAACAATTGAATTCCTTACACTTTCGAGAAATTATTTAAATACTGGATATCGGCTCTAACAGAACTTGAGAAGTATGAATTTATCCATGATAAACAGTGGCACAGCATTCATATAGCTAAATTTTTGTTTAATAATAAATCGGTCTGAAATGTTCCCGAACTTGATCACACGTATCGATACTACGCAAAATGTGTGAAATTTACTAAAGCTGAGTGAAAATGTAAGTTTCCTAGCACATATTTCTCATTGCTACGTTCTTCAAATAATCTAAATGACTATCTTTGTCCAAAACAGTTAGGTGAAAACCCACTCGTATGTTCATTGAAGCATAAATTCTATATTTAACATCCGGCATGTTCTTAATTGCCACATGGTAAGGATCAAACAGACATTTAAACTAAAAAAATACTACTTCTAAGTTACTGGTTTTGTAAATATGATTGTAATCCATTGGCTTTATTTACAAATAGCATCTGGATCTCTGATTTTAATACTTATCTAATGCCGAAATCTCCGACGCTAACAAAGAAAACGATACGTCTTGGCTTCCTAAATTAAAAACTCGAATATTATGATGAAACATAATAATAGTTAAATATTAATGAGAGCCAAGGAAATAGTAATAGGATATGAATCTCGCCGATCCACTGCCACTTGGGAAAGACTTATATCTAAAGATAAAACTGTTTTTCAGCGGAAGTTTATTCGAGAAGAATGAATACTAATGATGAAGCGGCCAGCTGTGGGTGGAGAAGGCTACCCCTCTTGAGGCAAACGCGTACGCAACCGCAACTAATGAATGCGATCATTAAAACAAAGTAATTATCGTTAATTTTCGCTGAAAAAATTCCTACCTTATTACCGCTAGAGGTTGAAGAAAATGTTAAAGAGCAATACTAATTAAATTAACCTCCGCTGTTGTTTCCTAATTCTTCTGGAGCACATTGTATTTTCTCAAGGAACAGAAGCTCTCAAAGAAGAAATTGTAGGCGCACCGTGTTTTTTGTGATTTATCATTGCACTTTTCGATATGTTTGGGGAACATATATCGTATACCACATTAATTTTAAAATATTTGTAAAATCAGTATAGATCTTAATATTATTAATTTCATAAATTCATGATTAATTGACTTTCGGTTTATGCCACGTTGTTGATTTAATTTCCTGAGCTTTCGGCTGGTATCCTACAGCCTTCGTCAGGCTGTGTTCGTGATTTTATTCGTATTCTTTAAAATACAAAGACGGCCGTGGAAGTCTTAGGAATCAGTTCCATAACTGTTATTTTACGGAGGAGGCGGGACAAAGTTATTTGGAAATAATAAAAACACTGCTACTTTTAGTAACGATACACACTAATAATTAACAATAAAACATACAAATTAAAATTTGAATGTTTATCACGATAGGGTTATGAGACAAAAGTAAAAAATTCCTTAAGAGATTATTACAAAAACAATAGATTCCTTACAAAGTATGTACTAATTTTGCAGTGCATTAAACTCTATCGTTTTGATGCTAGTCAAATCTGGGCATAACATTGTGGACCAAGTCTTTTCGGTGGTTTGCAGTACATCTCTGTGGTGTTACCATGTCAATGAGGATGTGTAACCAGTCTTCGCGGAGCAGTTCACGGTTAACAATTTGAGTCATGCTCCTGCTGAGGAGCTACTATTGTGGAAAGAACCGTCTGTCCATCTCTTCATTTGAACGTGATTCACGCAAACACTACTTGGCAGATTTTGATGTATTTTCGAGTAATTTACAGTTTCAGTGTATATTTCATGTCGATGTGACGTTAACTTTTTGAAGTGTTTACAAATAAGTATCCATTTTTCGTTGAACGGTGTTCTTGAAAAACTACTGACCCACATTTTAATGGAGGTTCAAATTATGTACTGCCCAGAAATAAAATATTACCTGTTTCATTTTGATGTGAAGCTAAGAAATTTAAAATAACACTGTACGTTAATCAGTATCCTCTTTCGTTGGACATGATTTACGCAAAAATCTAGTCGTCACATTTTTGATGAAATTAGAAGATCCGTGCGAAAACTTCGCGAATACGATCAATAGTGAGGTTGGTGGTTTGTAATAGGGCGAAAAAAGAACCGCCTCATTTGTATCAATTGTTTATTTGTTTAGTCTAATAGGTACGTAGGAAAAGTCGACGCCAGTGAATCAGTTTATTAGTATGTCTGTGATACGTGCTATTTGCTACTGCTAACTAGCAGCTTGGCTCTGAAATTTATCTTTTTTTTATTTTGCTTACGGCTTTACTCCTCGTCAATGTCGAGGTCATTAGAGGCGGGAAAGGACTGCGGATAAGGAACGGGAAGGAATTCGGCAATGCTCTTTTAAAGGAGACATCCCGGCATTCGCCTGGAGTGATTTGGGGAAACCATGGAAAACCCAAATATTGATGTCCGGACGGGGATTCGAACCCGCGTCCTCCCTAATGCGGGGCCAGAGCGTTACCGCTCATCCACCATGCTCGGTCTGAACTTTCTCATACGCGCGACTTCAAGGGTCAAATCGTGAAACATTTCGTCGTAATTTAAATTGTTGCCTGAGTGGTTACCCCATTTATCGATGTCAGTTAGATATCAAGGGAGATAAATGGTTCATGATAAAAAGACGTTACAGAAATAATGATAATTTTACCCTTTAAGGGTCAAATTCAGAAAAAAAACTTTCTTAAAATATGTTTAGACCTAAGCAAAGACCACAACCTCTAAAAGTAATACCTCATTTCTCGATTTAGGTTAGATATCGAGGGAGATAAATAACTCGTCACAAAAAAAAACCGCTATGGAGATAGCTATACTGTTACCCTTTTAAGGTCAAATTCCGAAAAAAATATTTTCTTAAAATATGAGATGACCACAGCAGAGACCTTAAAATGATATTTCATTTATCTGTATCGGTTAGATATCGAGGGAGATAAATGGCTCGTGACACAAAAACGGATTGTAGAAATATTGATACTTTTGCCATTTAAGGGACGAATTCATAAAAAAATCCTTTCTTAATTACACGATGTCGCCAAAGCGAAGATCTTAATCTTTAATATGATACTTCATTTATCGATTTCAATTAGGAATACAGAGAGCTAAATAGTTTGGTACAAAAAACTGCACTTTAGAAAAAATTGACATCTTTCCCCTTTAAGGATCGAATTTAGAAAAATTACTTTCTTATAATATGATGTGATCAAAGCAGATACCTTACTCTTTAAAATGATACTTCATTTATTGGTTTCGGTTAAGTATGAAGGGAGATAATGGCTTGTGACAGATAAACGCCTTAGAGAAATAATATATATGATTTTGATTAATGTACAGACAATGGTCCTACAATTTAAGTACCGTGTTTCATTTTGATGTCACGTTGAAAAGTTGAGAAATTTTAATACATTTGCCAAGAAATTAGTACCAATTTTTTGTTAATCGGCATTCGCACAAAAATTACTGGTCGGATGTTGATTGGGTTTCGAACAACGAACAACCCATTGACCTAGAGGATATAACATATGTTTCATTATGATATGATTTTTAAAATCGTTTCAAGTAGAAAAAGAAGTGACCAATGGTGAAATTCCTCTCGTCCTAAATAGGTCATAGGAAGCAGTAATATTGCACATAAGTTAGCTGGCAAAGAAATAGAAGATTGGAGTTCGCACACAGCGCTTACCAAGATCCCTTATACACATGTACTCTTTAAATATTGGGGGTATGGAGAATTATTCAAATTTTAGACTTCTAGAATCTGTTCGTGTATTTCGTGATCTGACACTACCTTCGTTATGCTTCGCGCCTAGAACTCATCTGGTCTAGCAACGATTTTACTGCGTGTTTTTTAAGCCACCTTTAAAAGAATTACTTTACGTTATCCCTGGATGAGACGAGATAGTTCACAGGTATCTGGGCCAACGGATTTTTGTTCTTTGCTGAGAAGACTCGTTAGTTTGCATTGAGATACGCGCGATGCACTTAATGAGCACATTACTGCTAGGCACGCTGCTCTCTTTTCATTTTACCCAAACTTGGTTTCACCACAAGTTTATATGTAGAACAAACCTGGCTATAATCCAGTCTCAGGAGTTAGTGAGTTAGTCGTAATCATTCGTCAAAATTGCTGAAAGTTTGTTATTTCGGTCTTTAAGGTCGAAGAATATTTGATACAAAAAAGATGAAACCTCGTTCGCAGTCCAAATAAGAAGTCAATTTATTGCAATGAGATTAAGTTTGGTATCTCTTCGGCACTGCACTGTAATAAGAGTAAATATTTTTTTTAAAAAATAAGATTTCAACCAAGCCCCTTTTATGTCAAAACAACACAGAATTTATATTTCTTGTCGGGAAATGCATAGGTGCAACTTCTAAAAAAACAATGCCCTTTTAACTTTTGAGGTATTTTTCTTCAGTTTCTATAAATATGTTCGATTCCTACAGGATGTAAATGTCTAACAAACGAATAATAAATGGTAGAGAAGAGAAATATGATCATTAGCGATCTGTGTTGTATTCCTCTTTAATTCGCGGAAATAATCACCACGCGTGTTGGGTGAACACATTCGGGAGGACGTGGGTTTGAATCCCCGTCTGGGCATACAGATTTGGGTTTCCGTGGTTTACCAAATCACTCCAAGTGAATGCCCGGATACTTACTTCATAAGGCCATGGCCGAATTCCTTCCACTTCCTTGCCCCCCAATCCATTCCCGCCTCTAATGAACATACATTGACGAGGAGGAAAGCCATAAAAAAGGAAATCATTGCTACTAACAAGTTTTGATACGTTTCGTGTTTAAATGCAGGAAAAGGACATGATAAACTTTTGTTTTATAAATGATAGTAATGGGATAATTTAATATATGTTGTATGGTGATGAAACTTGGACATTAACGGAAACAATCATAAAGAGGTAGAACTTTTGAAATTTGACTGCATCGAAGAATGTTGAGGATTCCATGGGTAGACCAACCAGAAATGAAGAGCTCCATAAAATATAAAAGAATTCGAAAATACTGACCACCGTAAAAACAAAGAAGCTGCAGTACCTTGGCCACATAACGAGGAATAATAGCCGTTACTCACTCTTGCAGTCTGTTTTTTCAGGGGGAAATACCAGGAAAGGAGAAGAAATTCATGGCTAAAAAATCTGAGAACCTGGACCTCCAAGACAACTACAGAGCTACTCCCAGCTTCAACTAGCAGAGACAAAACAGCCAAGATGGCATTCGAAACGGATAGGGCCAAAAGATGAAGAAGATTATGGAAAATGATTCTTAAGAACAATTATCTCTGTCATATGGGTTTTGAATAAACAGACTCTTTTATGGCATTCCTGTCGAAGGGGAAACCAGCATCTTTCAGCCGTGTATAAATCAGGTACTCAGTTCGTAAGCTGGAAATCTTTGCTCGCATGACGTGTGCATATTAATCGATATAAAAGATTGGTATCTGGTAAGTGGTTTGTGAAACCAGTATGTGTATGTCGGAACCGGGTATCGAATTTGCGTCCTTCCGAATATCGGAAATAAGCATAAACCGCTCACCCATAATCTAAACTCGTGGGGTATAAAGGTGAAGTTAAAATTGTTACGGATGACACCATGTTGTTTTGCCCTATTACAGTATTTTCCCTGAATGATTACTGATCCCTTGACCAAACTGTCTAGGAAGAGGTTAAGATTAACATGTGTGGGATGTTCAGAGTTATTTTTGTTTCATTGTCATTCACCAGCCATTTATATGTGTAGCATTTACATAATTACAGCGAAGGAGATGTGAGTTTCATTCAGTTCCCTATCAGCATCTCTGGTACTATCTACGCTATATTTTTAGTACTAATTTGTGTATTCAGTTGAACGTTACACTATAAATGAAAACAATGATAGTAATAATTAGACACTAAAAGTATCAAGCAACTTTTCATCTGATCAACAGCTCTGTAATGTCAATATTTCTTTTCCTGTACGAAAATGTATTTCCTAAAAGAACAGAGATGTATCTCGATTCTTCTTACTAATTGTGAGTATTTTTTAGTCTTTTTGTTTGATGTGCAAGTGCGGGTTGAGTTTTCCCTTTATTTTATGGTTTCCCGTACTCTGAACCGCGAGCGGTATGTGTGAATGTATGGCGAACTATCCTCAGTACACTTTGCTCCCTGAATAGTACGTCAGCTTTTGGAGAGTTGAAACAACTTTTTTGATGAACCGTGATTGGTTCCGCCCTTTTCTCGGTGCAACAAGGGAAATTACTTCTGCTTCCTGTGGATGATTGCGTCGTTGTCTCTATTATGAATCGTTGTCCCTCTTTGCTACCATTTGTACGATGGAGCCGTATTTTCTGAAAATATCGCTTTTCATTTTAGGAAGGAATAAATTTTACGGTCTTTTTAATTTTTCAATTAATTAATTTCCAGAATTCAGTATTTTCGATTGTTATTTTAAGGAGATCCGCCAGGTAAATCTGCCAAAAATATAATTAACGATTAATTGAGTCAGTAAATATGATAATTGTTCATTCGGATTACACTGCTTAATCTTTACTCAAATAAAGAAACGATGATTAAAAAATTAAACAACTGCAATTTTGACAACGTTATATATCCGTAAGTTAATAAGGGTTACCGATGAAATTTCAGCAAGTATAAGAGCATATATCACGCTTTATCTAACATCCAGTATCGGGGAAAAATGAGAAACAACAGATGCATATTTGCTGTACGTACTACAGAACGCCTTCTCTATTTTTTAAAAATTATGTCATATTCATTTGCGATTTTATCTCATTTTTAATCCTGTTTCCGTTGAAGGCTTAAATACGTCAGTACTACGCATAGCAAATTAAGCCATACGTTTAGAACACAATGATCACGAAATGAAATACCCACTCTTTCATCTTGCAGATTCTTCTTCCAGCAAGAGGTTTACAATGAAAATTTAAATTTATGCACGTATCTCGTAAGAGATTTTGAAATTAGTTTATAATTTTGATGATGAAGTATTCCCATACATGCCGGTAGCAGTAACAGCTGTCGTAAGAATTCCTTTCCTTGTGAGGTTTATTTGACGCATGTGGAAAAAATGTGATTTGGGTCTCATTTTGACATTCATCGGAGTTTTTTTGTGGTTATTTTTTGTAAGGAGTGGCTGGAAAACAAGTAATTGCTAAATTAGGATTCTTCTCGATGCCGTGATACATGTGAACTAAGTCTTCTTAGGGATTATGCCCAACTTATTACTCTTTCATAATTTTTGACTGCTTTTATTATATTAGAGACGTTAGTGCATTCATTGCTTGAGAATTTTCTGTAAATCAGATGTCGGAATTTTTAGCGCTTCCACTGTATCTTTTGACGAAGTATCAACTTACTTTGGATTCCAGCAGTTCTCTCGAACTATATAAATTTAATCTAATTTCTTGTTTTTGGAGGTGACCTAGAGATTCTATGGACCTATTGAGGTTTATTTTGGTGGAAGTGGCATTTTTATGGCATGTAGCAGATTTATACAGTTCAATATTATTTAGATGTTTTGTGCTAAATAATTTTATTCGTGCTTGGTATATTGTCGTGCCTTTTTCTGTAAAGCTGGAGCTTTCCTTCGAAGTTGAAAAATTTTCTATTGTACATTTGTGCTTCTTACCGAATTACCCAAAATTATGGATTTTTATTGATTTATATTTTTATTCAGATGAAATGGAAAACTTCATAATTAAAAAAATTGAATCAGTTGTCAGAATCAGTTATGCATCTCCAGGATACTGAGCAAAGCAAATTAACGGTGAGAGCAGGGTGAAGTACGAAATGCAATAGAGACTCATAAAATTGAAATTTCCGATACTCTTGGAAGGGAGAGAACACCCTTTGCTAAAGATGTCACTGAATTAGTGAAGGTGGAAAAACTTATATCTGAAAAGAGGTGCAAAACGACTGAAAGTATGGTATGTGTAATTAGTATTTTGTTTTGATGCAAGTGGAATATAATATACTAGCAGCACCTCATTAATAAAAGATTGGCATCACCGACGCCACGATAGCTCACTCATTTCTAGAACAGGTTTTGGTGGGAAACAAGGTTACAGATGTTACGCCTCAGAGAGCTACGTAAAGATGATTTTTATAGGTGACAGGGTACATCGACTGTAATGTATATTTATCTCTAAGGCGCACTATCTTGAGATGAGAACATAATTGAAGTATCGACCTCAAAACGATCAACAATTCAAAGCGGGTACTGGCTCTCATGAGTACTACCGTTTAAAATGTAAAAGTTGTACTAGAAGTTAGTTATGGCTCTCCAACCAGTGCACATAAATTCATCCATCTGGTTACACGTAAAGCATTTATCATATATTACTCCGCGGTAATAAGTTTTTTCGCCTATTTAACAATCTCCTCAACATGAAGCACTTTCTTTTTGGACCTGAATACAAACTTTTTTTTATCGATCTAAGATATCTAAGAGACATAATAGGAATTTGTAATAGGAAAAGAAACTCACAAATTTACGGGGAATCCAATCAATAGAGTGTCCTAACGTTCTTCGGATGAACAAAATCTTTCTCTGTAAAACTTGGGACATGATTGAGGAGCCTATTAGATTCAAGACCGAACCAGAATTCTATCCGGTGAACTGTCTTAACCATTGGAAAGAAGTTGTGTGGCTTTTGGCCTCTTCAAAACTGAAAAAAAAATCGTTTCACTTAATTTAACAGAAATTATTAGAATTTGTTAGGTTGTTACCCACGTTGTTAGCCTATGTTTGTGGCGTGATTTTTGGGTGGAGTTCAATAGGCCCCACCATCTGTATGCTTGAGAAAACGAGACTGAAAGTTACAAATCTTAAAATTTATGACATATTCTTTCGTTGAATTTAAGACCGAGTAAAATCAGCAGATTTAACCCGAACAATTTGAACCATGTGGGCAGAAAATTTCATGAGTGATAGCCATATGCCTTTGAGGAATTAAAATACAGTAGGTCAATCTGACGTTCAATGTTTAGTTAAACTAGGATATGGTATAACATGAAGTATGGCCCTGTTTTGTAATTAATCACTGAATGAATTAGTTTTATAGTTAAAATTTATTAATTATAGATATTAATTGCGATACGACAAGACTAAATTGACATTAAACCCAAATTGACACATTATTTTTCTTTTATTAAATCACTTGAAAATATTTCAGATGTGAGACGGTTTTGCAATGAGGCATGATAACGTTACATGATCAAGGTGAATTGTACCATTACGACGTAAAATCCATGATGATTTTTTTATCGATCTAACAGATCTAAGATACCTAAGAGATAGAAGTGGAATTTCTAATGGGCAAAGAAACCCATAGATTTACGGGGAATGCAATCAATATAGTGTCCTAACGTTCTTCAAAGGAACAAAGTGGATCTTTGTACAAGTTGGATTGAGGAGCCTATTAAATTCAAGAACTAACCAGAAACCCAAATTTTCAAATTTGAGCTCAAATTTCAATGCATTTGGCAGATAATTTATTTGAGTGTATGTAGTTTCTAAATTTTGGCTATGTGAAGTGAACAACTACGTTAAGTGAAAGGGAATTTGATTACTGTGCTAACAGGTTTATGAAATAAAACTGAACAATTAACTTTTGTGGTACTCGGAAAAATGTTTAAAAGATATTTCAGAGGTACATTAGTGGTTTATAATGTGTTCGTAGACGTCCAACGACGGCAACACGACGACGTCGACGCTTTCGTTTGTGGCGAGCGTGTCGGACGCAGGCAAGGAGCTGTCCTGTCGTGCTGAGAACGCCGCCGTGGCTGGGGACGTGCTCGAGGACAGCGCTCTGCTCAACATACACTGTGAGTCGGCACTGCCAACCTCGCAAACAAACAAAAAATACTCTAACAAGCAAGTCGTTCTTTCCAATGTGCGAATACCAACCAAAAAGGCCAAAACTTTTCCCTTTTAGATATTTTTTGTGTCTGCCATCGTGTCTATGACAAATATTTTAATCATTTCGACAGATAAATTGGAATTTGTCCAAATATTCGTCTTAGCAGATACAATACACAGAATTAAAGGAAATGTTGAGAGCATAATTATTATTATTATTCTCGAATCATAAACATCAAATACACAGTTAAAACATTATGCAAATTAAAAACTGTAAAACTGTAGGGAGATGGGCACATTGGGCACTCTGGCATATGGTTCATTGTTTGATTCTCACTACACTCGCACTTAATACTGGTAACATCAGTATAACCCCATTTAACTATGTTTTCTTTGGACCTGCCTACTCCTGTTCGCAAACGATTTAAGAACCGCCAGACGTTCCAGGCACTCAGCAACTGTCAGTTTTCCCGAGACTTTAGGGACCTTCATTTTGCACAGCTGTATGGCCGTGTAGTGGAAAAGCGCTTTCCCCTTCCACTTTTGTCCTCTACTTGTTCGCAACCACTTCTCTCCGAATACTGGGTGGTGCGATCCCCAAAAGCTGGTAAAGCCTGTCAACTGGGGTAGGATTTAGGCAGCCTGTCACTAGTCTACAGGTGTTGTTGAGGGATACAGCCACCTGTTTGGTGTGAGATGACGAATAACAAACTGCGCATGCATATTCTGCAACAGAGTAACAAAGGGCAATTGCTGATGTACATATAGTTTGTAGTTTACTGCACCACTGTGATCCAACTAGTTTGCGCAGTAAGTTGTTTCTTGCAGAGATCTACATTTTGCAATTCATGCAGTGCTTCTTATATGTGAGAGTTCTGTCGAGTGTCACTCCCAGATATTTTGGGGAGTTACATGTCTGCAGTTGAGAGCGTTAATAGTAAATATGAATGCGTAATCAGCTTTTCTTTTGAACTGTCTTTCAGATACAGATTTTCAGATTCAATGCTTATTGTTACACCAAATAAGAACACAATACTAATCAACAGCCCCTTCATAGAAAATGACTTGCGTACTTTTTGTTACCTACGCTGTTACTTACGTTTTAGAAAATGTATTTTTTATATTTATTTTCGAAAATCTGTTTATTTTGTCGATGGTTGTTCAGAGAAGATATCAGGTTGAAACTAGTGACGCCATTTTTAGACCTACTATTCGGAAGGACGCCAAGAGGTCTCCAAGATCATCTTAAAACCATCAACATTTTGGCGTGACCTTACTCCAAGCTGACTGTGGAGAGGTTTGGGGTTTAAGCAGGACAATAAATTGATTACGAATCTTGCAACAAATCCTCTACTATTCTGCTTGATACTGCTGCTTGATGCTTGATACTGCTGCTGAGGAAAATCATTTCACCACTGGGTCTCAAATCAGCTAACCTCTGGTCGAGAACTGAATGATGTCTCAGCAATCTCCACTAACGATACGCGTAGACTAGATAAATTTCTTTGAGCTGAACATAATTGTCCCGATAACAAAGCTTATAATTTTCTGTGTCTTATTAGCTAGCTACGTCATTAGTAAGAATTTAAAATTAAAATGAAAACATGGAAACATATTGCAGGAAGATCAGAGGCACTGTTATGGTATAATTCACAATAAATGTTTTCGTAAATGTTTTTAATGACGTATATGTGACCACACACGTGTTTGTGTTGAAATTGATACTGTGATACATGTCCAGTGCAACAGTAGCTTACAAAATTTTATAATTTGTTTAATTCCTAAGAGTTGAGCTAGTTGAACTACAGCTACGATTTTTGCTTTGTATTTTTCTTTCTGTATCTTTACTTTAAAGAAAAGAATGTTCAGAAATACTAGGATCATTCGTACACCTGACTGAGTTATTGCTCATAAGTGATATTCATTTTTAGATATTATTTCGTTTTTCTTCTAATTGTAGTGGTTGATAAACATAATTGTAGGCTAATTTGTTAGTAGTTTCGTACATTTATTATTAAATTAGAAAAGGTTCTAATAAGTTTATTTTATGTATCTATCTTTTATGCGTGTATCTTTAGCAGTATCGTGCGAAGTAAGAGTTTTCTGTGCTACTCTGGATTTAGAGGTATAATAGAATGTAACTTCGCCAGATGTAGCGATCTTGCAGATTAAGGAAACGGTAATAATTATTTTATTTTATATAAATTTTTCCCTTGTGGGTACACATTTTTTCTGATTTTAAAACGTTATAGCGGGTATACAACAATTTGATCCAGTAACATATTTATGGGTGTCATGAAAACTCATAAAAGTAAACTAAAATGGCAATGTTTATTAGGAGTGAATAGCATATTTATGCCAATCAGATAACACTTATTAACTCGTATATTTTTCAGTGTCGTCATCCAAAGTCCACTAATACGGTTCTGTATTAAGCAGTTTCGTCCCAGCATGTCTATCCAAAAATATTTTGGAGTTTATAGGTCTGCTTCATGTATGGTTTACTGTTAGCAATTTTATAGCTTTCGTTTAATAACTGTGCTCGTAATCCGAATATTTACTCTAAATTTCAAACTCATGAAAGGAAGTTATTGCTTAGTACAGTAATAACTTTCGTGGAATGCAGAGAAGTAGAGGAAATAATTAACTTTATCGCAGCTCACTATCGTTAATACGGGAAGCTAGAGGTCGAACATTTTTTGATAACTCTATATATATTGGGGATTTAAATGACGAACCTCATCAGAAAATCAAATTATAAGTTGATTCGGATTATATTTTGAATGACTTATTGTATCGATTAAAACCATTTTGTTAGCCAAAAGAGGAGACACGTTTCGGATTAAAACATTAATACAAAATGATGGGTTGAGATGGGTACATTCTCTCATGTCTGTACTACCAATATTTTAAATGTGAACAAAAATCCTGGATTTGCTTTACGATTGCTACAAATTTTTGATGCGTTTCGGAAATTATTTTTTGTTTCATATATGCCTTATATTTTCGAAATTTTAAAAATTCTTCCCCTATAACTTTGTTGTATGTTGATACCTAAAAGCCTGGCAGTTGAATAAAGCACTCGTAAATATACTCGTACATCTGAAATGTACAAAAATAAAACAGACGGCTGTTTTGAACAGCATTTTCTGCTACGAAAAAGGAATGAGTAATAACAAAACATACATTTTTTAGTGTTAATATTTATTTTTGTCTTCTCTCTAAAATAGCGTAGATCTCCTTAAATTTAGAATTAGTTGACCATCAATCTATATCAATTAATTTAAGTTTTTTAACGACCTTTTATAGATAATTTATGATTAAACATATACAAAATGGGGAGACCGTAACATGTATAAAAGAAGTAAGAAGCGATGTACTGAAAGTACTAACATTAATGTAGTAACTTTCAACAAAAATTTTTGGCCCAGTTCCAAAGCGGTTGACTAGTGTTTTAAACTGAGTGTGGTGTGTGTGCGGTAATGCTCTGGCCTTACTATCGGGAGAACGAGGGTTCGAATCCCCGTACGGGCATTCAGATTTGGATTTTCAATAGTTTCCCAAAATACTTGGATGCTTCCTTCAAAAAACCTTGGCAGAATTTCTTCCAGTACCTTGCCCCCAGTCCTTTCCGTCTCTTATTACCTCGACTTCAACGAGGTGTTAAGCAAAAAAAGGAGTTTTTCCCAGATTGGAGATATGCAAGGCATTTGATGTACTGTCTTATGAACGGCGAGTTGCTAAAATAATCTGGTATTAACCTGTAATTCCCTCTTACTGTCCTCATTTAATCCAATTTAAATGTTTTTTATAAATGTATTTGATATCTATTGTTACGCTATTCGTTGTACTGTGTCGTTCAGCATTAATCATGTCACCCACTGAAGATGCTTAAATATTCATAACTTCGACACAAATTTTAATTAGACGCTTTCTGGTGTATTAACAGAATCAAAACTTCTGTTTCAGTGAGCCGTTACATAGTATTTCATATTCAATGAACTGAAGAGTTCTGCCTGCGCATTTGAATGTTGGCAGCTGCAGGCAGTCAAAGTGCCCCTATCCGAGCACACCGCCAGCATCTTGAGCGGTTTTGTCCTCGCAGTAAACAATGGATGTGCCTGGCTTTGGGCTCACTGCCCAGTTTTGAGCTTTGCTCCAAATGTGCACTCGTCCTTACGGGCTAGACTAGTATCGGAGACAATATTTCTTGTATTATCCGTACCCACTAAGAAAACTGATTTCGTATCCGGCAACTGCGAAACAGTCTTATGCCATCATTATTAACAGTATTTTACTCTTAAAACAAAAGTAAATGCTGATTTACAGTTTACAAGAAACTCTGAAATAGATATTAAAAGATATTTTTCAACATCATTTTTCAGGTGTGGAAAACAAGGGGCAACTAGTCCTCCAGTCAGCATAAAGCTTCTAATACTAATCATTCTTCAAAAAAAAATTATTTTTCAACTGAGCTTAGTATTTACCTACTTCTCCAAGTTTTCTTTCTGTTTATTCCATATGAAACTATTTCCTTGCTATTCTCACCTTATTTGTTCTTATCAATTTTCCATACCACTGAGGTGTTTATTGTCCTCCAATATCTGATGTCAACATCATTAATTTTATCTTTGTGTTATCCTTTATCGCTTTTTTGTTAACATTTCCGTTGTATTTCACTTCAACTGTTCATGGTAGATTCCTGTTCAAATCCCTATCCATTTCATAGATAGTAACAGAAGTAAACCATATAAATTTATTTGTCCTTCCAAGGTATTTTGAACAGAACAGAGCATTTATCATTTCAATATGTTCATCACATGTTATTACAATTTTTTCTGAGAAATTTTAGTCGCAGCTTCACACTATAGATATTTTATTTTACGAATAATCAACTTAAAGCAAAATAGCATTAACTATCAAAATCATGACACATTTAAGTTATAGCTTAATGATAGAAACATTATTGGTGTATAACAACATGTCTTAAAAACTTACTACTAACTACGACTCTTTAAAGAATAACATATTTAATAACCACAAACCTGTCTTAGTAATGCGAGAAAATAGCTCCCGAACCTTCGGTAAAATTGATATCTGAATTTTGTTGACAGCAGTAACTTACGCTTAAATGGAATCAGTTATAACAGAATAAATTTTATCTTGCCGTTGATATTGGTCAAACATTATAAAATTTTATGTCCTTTTTACCAGTAGCACCAGGAGCTAATTGGCTCAACAAAAATCTGGAATCATTTATATATCCACAGAGAATCTTGAAAATATTTGAAATCGCCTCAAGAGGTATAATGAAATTAAATGTTGCAGTTGCGGAATAGAATTAGTGTACAGTCACTATACTTTCTCTATAATGCTGTGTTGGAGGAAGTTATAACACTAGGCAACATGCCTAGATGACAGAGCCGGGATACGTGTTTAAAACCAAATATAGCAAGATACTGAAATTTTCCTTTAGTTGCTGCAGGTCTTCGGTTAGTACGATCGATTAGTCGGCTATTTATCAGACTTTATCTTCAATAAGTTACTGAGTAACATGGTATCACGTTCTTATGCTTTGGGAGGAAAGTTCTTAATGAAAATTGACACATGACTAGGTCATTAAGGCAGGGGGAGGAGTGATGGAAAGGAAAGGGAAAGAAACTGGCCATAATCAAGGAACCATGTCGGCAACCAGTATTATGATTGCTGGATAATATTGAAAACCTAAATCTGGAAGACTGTACCGGGAAGCCCAGTACATTATGTTTGGCCTTAAGGAGTAGCTTATTATTCACATTTTCAAATACGTTTTTGAATAAGGCAATGAGAAATTTATTTCTCAATGTTGCGGCAAAAGTCTGTTATAAATAATGCAGATTCCATGATTTATGAAAATACTCACGCAACATTTTGAATTTCCCTATTTTTTATTCTGTTTATTTCGGATGCGTACAAAAAAAAACGAATGTTTCATGTTTTGATATTAATTTGCAATTAATTTTCCATCCAATTAATTTTCCTCATTCGCATGTTGGCTCGAGTCCATGTACATTTTCAAATTGCTCTTCCATTAAATTATAATTTCATGTACTTTGCAGACAGAACCAAAACTCTTTCGGCGGCAAAATGTTACCATACAAAAGTCTTTCACTGGAGCGTAGTTCACCGTTTCTACCTGTATTTTAATAGCTAATAATTTAACTACTCCACTGATTGTTAAAATTGCAACATCTAGAAGGAATTGTCTGAAATTGGAGGATGTGTAGAACAGTAGAACCCTAACAAGTGATTAATATTTCATAAATATGTCGTGCATGCAGGCCCAGCAGCGTCATTTTTGAGTTACTAGCGATGTAGATGTTACGCCACAATCATCCGAAGCAAAAAAAAATTAAATGAATGAGCTTCACTTCTGTGGACGCCAAAATAATTTGAAAACAATAACCAAAATTAATTGAAATTCAATATTCTGAATATTTAATTATAAATTAAATATTTGATGCTGTTATCGACACGAAAAGAACCAAAAAATTATTAAGTAACTTTCAGTCACAAGACCCGTTCGTTACAGTGCAGAGCAGTTAAATGATGTGGAAACGTGCAAGGAAGAGCCAGAATGGTTCCATGACGTGAGTTTTAACATGGCAGAATGACGAGTCTTCACCGTCGACGAATATGGCCGTGGCCTGCGAAAAGGTTACACCTGGCTTTATGGTATGTGGGACCATCAGGTATGACCTTAGTTCACGGTTATTAGTGATAGAGGGATTTCTGACGCCAAAATGGTAATTCACGGACATCTTGTGTCTTTATGTGTTACGTCCAATACGGCAGTATCGAAGTGCCATTTTACAACAGGTTAATAATCGTCCATACACGACACGTATCCCTATGAACTGTCAGCGTGATGTTGAGGTATTCTCGTGGCCAGTAAGATCTGTCCCTGTAGAACATGCATGGGACCAGTTCGGACGTCAAGTCCGTCCCAGTGCCAGTATCCAGGACATCAAGAAACAGTTACTACAATTGCCGCCGTTTGCTTCAGAAGAGGATACATCGGCTTAATGACACCCTACCCAACCGGATTAGTGCATGCAACCACGCTAGAGGGTTTGCATCGTCATACTGATAAGCGGAATCATACTGCCAATTTTGTTTGTTTGTAAATTTGACTGAATTTTGTAACTATAGAAGCCTTGAAATTTCATTACGTTTTCTCCTCCCCTTTCGGGTACTTCACTTTTTCTCTCAGGCATTGTAGTACATATACGCAATGGCGCTCGTATCAAAGAGAGACACGACATGGAGGTATCTTCTGTTTAATATACAGTATAGTGCTGTCAGGATCGAAATAAGACACTTTTTTATTTAAGGTTTTGACACAATCTATACCTTTTCTTGTTAAAAGCATCAGTCTAAAACCGTGATGATTTTTACTGAATAGCTTTTATTCATACATAACATAGTTGCAGTAAATGCAATAGTTACAGAAACTTTATTATTAAATCTGAATAATTAAAATGAAGATCTTCAGCTTTAGTACAGTCTTTGAGCCAAATTTAAAATAGTGTGATAGGATTATCTTCAAATTACTTAACTTTTTTTTTTTTTTTACTTATGGCTTAACGCCCCGTCGACGGCTAAGGTCGTTAGAGGCGGGATGGGACTGGGGCCAAGGAACGAGAAGGAAGCATCCTGGCATTTGCCTGGAGTGATTTGGGGAAACCATGGAAATCCAAAATCTGGATGCCCGGACGGGGATTCGAACCCGCACCCTCCCGAATGCGAGGCCAAAACGTTAACCCACCACGCTCGGTCAAATTACTCAAGTTCTACATTTTCACTGGATCTAATTGTGCTAGAAGTGGCAGGGTCTATTCAAACAGATTGAACATACAACTGAAGATTTGTACGGGAAAAAAATACGTTGGTGAAATTTATATTTGTTTCATCGATAACATGGATATACAGGAAGGGAATAGTAGTACCATTTCTTGACCACCTATAACACACAAAATTTTGTTTATGGACAGCATTTCCTTTCTCCTTTGACATCAGATATTTATGTTTCTTCTTGTTTCCCGCCACATGCAGCCTGCCACTTGTTCTGTTGTAACTTGGCATGTGAAGCACACCCTGCCAGTTTCAGTTTGATACCGACTTTCAGACGTGCCGGTGGCGCAGTTGCAGCTGGGAACTTCTCTGCGGCCGGAGAACATCCGAGAGGGCACCGACGTCTACTTTGACTGCCACGTCCGGGCGGAGCCTCCAGTGTCTCGAGTCGAGTGGAGGCACAATGTAAGTATACGACTGCCTCAAGTACTGATGTAAATAATGTCACAACTAGTAAGTACCCGTCATGTACTAACTGCCTCTAACTTGTTGGTACAGTTAATTTTTTTTTTATATATTTTTTTTTTCTGCGGTTAGCAAACTAAAACTTGATGCTCTTTGCTAACGTGATGTTTTTGTAAAATTCCAACCACTTTATAGCGCTGCGTCTGTGTTGTTGATACTGTAAACGCTTCGGCGCCTAACCTGGGATATTTCTCGGGGCTATTTCGGGCTTATTTATCCGATGATGACAGCTGGTTACAAGCGGCGAGGGTTGTTTTGGTTTTCCACCAGCGAAATGTTGCATTTCCGGCTGCGAGTGTCTGCTGTTCCAGATATGGTGTTATCGAGATTTGTTTGCTATCTATGTCGCAACCGTTGCGTTTTAGATGTTAAACTGCGTTTGTTTGCCAGCGCACACTTCCTCATTTGCCTTAAACATAAACCATTGCACTCGTCTTTGATGAATTTTTCGGAGTGTTTGAAAATTTCTAGCGATTCTCAAATTTTTCGTTCTGCTGGGTTTCCTCCCATTGATTTGTATGCTCTTCTTCTACCTGGTACTCCACCACTGCTGCCTTCGTGGTTTTCTCGAGTCTTGCATGACAAAAATGTTCTTTCGCACAAATCTACTTTCAGTTAATCCAAAAGCACTTCATATCACTTTACATATCATTGTTTTGTGGCTCATTCAAAGTTAAGCTTCAAAATAAGAGGTTACAGTAAATTCTTTTCTTTACTCTCTATCTGTGCACTGAGCTTCGCAAATCCTGTGATTGAGGCAACTGGTCCAAAATATTTTTAATTTTCGTGATTAAACTTATTGCTTTATAGCTGAGTGATTTTCATAGAGAAATACAGAATTTAAGTAATCAGCAGTTGAAGAAAATATCTAATGATAAAGAAACCGTCATTACTCAGTTGACATCGATTTCACAGGGAATCTCGCAGACACGGACAAACACAGAAAATTAAACTTTCTAGCGTGGAAGCTACGCCTATAATATCTACTATGTAGTTTGAAAAAATCGTAAAACAGCTTTGATGAGCAGCGGTTTTTGTACATTATTTGCTATCTTCAATTATTTGGGCAATTAGAGAATACTGGAGGGTCAGCAAATGATTTACTACGAGCTTCCCTTCCGTTAGAAAGGTATACTTACATTCCGAAGTGTAAAACCTTGGAAAGTATTAATTACAAGTCATGTGGCTTTTAAATATATCTGACTACAGAATTTCTGTTATGCCCAGTATTCTTCCTTTTTCCCGGCTAGTCCTACCTGGATATATAACTGTTCGGTTTACCACAGAATGCAGTGAGCACGGCAAGATATAACCCGTTCAGTTATGAGAGGCAGCTCAAGGTTAGTTTTCTTTTACCCCAACATAGGAAGAGGCAACACTTGCCTAACTGGATATAGTTGTCAGCTCGGAGAGGTAGGAAGGGACTGGTTGGTGATATGAGGAACGCGGCCAGGGACCCGTGACCTTGAGGCGCCAGTGAAGAGTGAACGGGGTATAATCGAAAACTAGGATTGACGATGTGGGGATGCAACCTTGATATACGTTAATCAAACTGAAACGATTCTTGAAACTAGTAATGGTTTCACCTTTCTTGGATATTTAAGTTAACACTGTCGAAAGACATTAAGTGACATGTCTCAAGGGATGCTTTGAACATTTATCTAACAAGATATTTCACAAAAAGATCGCTTTTTTTATAAGACTAAATATAATTTTATTGTTTCCCGTTTTAAAAGTACATTATTCAATAGACACGTAGTTGCTCGAATTAAGGCGCCACCACACCGGATACAACGGGTCGAGGATCGAATCCTGGACTCTGCACCAGACCATTTTGACTGCAGGTTTCAGGTGGTATTCCACAGTCATTAAGGTGAATGCTGGGACCGTTACCAATCTATGCCTCATAACTTAAACATTTTACAAACAAAAATGCACTTATCACATGTAGTTATACCTTTCCTAGACAAATAGTAACACAACACCGCTCCAGTTTATGAGGAAAGTAACGGGATACTACGACATTAGTGTTTTCCTTGTAGTGCATGGCGTGATTCTCTATATGTGAAAACTGGCTTATGGCAGAATACCAATTTGGATGATTATTCAAAAAACTTTCAAAGAGGTTTGAAACTGACTGTTACAGGTCGCAAAAAATCATCTTGATACGTATTAGGAAAGAAAGCAGTTTTATTAATATACATCTGGATCGCAAACAACAATTACGTGCGTGGAAGGTGAAGATTACAGCATTTACATATGTTGCAGTCTACTTCATTCCCCCAGAAAAGCTTCTGAACTACATTCTATTCTATTGAGTTTGTTCTACATTACACTGCAGCTTATTACATGATATAAACCAGCATTTTTCTGCGTTCCACTAAAAATTCGCTTTTGTTAGTTTCTGGCAATTGTGCTTTCATAAGAGGAAGAAACCTTTGTGCTGCCGTTGGAGCGTATCAAAGAACAAGCAATGAACCGGTTTATCACTAGTTTGTACTTAAGACTAATACTTTCTCTCAAACGATTTACATGGTCTTCCTCCATTAGCAGCACCATACATATCAGCCAAAAATGATATGCTTCCAGCACCAAAAAATAACGTTAGGTAACCCCTCACTCAGTCAGTCAGTGAATGCCTGAAACCACTTGCAGTGCTCTATGCATGAGGCACGCATTTTTCGCTGCTACAGCGCGGGAGCTTCATAAAAGCAGTCCGCTCTGCAATAATTCTTCCGGACAGAGAGGAATGGACTTCATCATAAAGCCATTAATTCTGGCGACGGACTTCATTGACAGATTCAAGCGCCAGTTGGCTTTAGTGTTGGACAGTGTTCATAAATTGGTCAAAGATTACGCCGCTGAATACGTTACGAGCCAGGGCTTGTACCAATGCTTTGATTTATAAAAATGGGGGACGTATATTGGAACACTAGTATGTTGCCGTGTATTAGAGCTGCACAAACATATGAGGGGTAACTTGCTATATGTATTAATGGTGGATTCATGTAAAAAACTAATCAACTTTTTTGCCGTATTAGGAGAGGTTTCCATTATCTCTCTACCACACACAAGTCAGATTTTTTTTTACTGTCGCATTTAATTCCAAATTCGTTATTTCCCGTTACACTAGTAAGTCGTCTTTACAAATTACGCGGTTTTTATCTTCAACTTGAAGCCAATCATATGACTAACGTTTTAGTTGGCAGCCCACAAATACTATTATCGGTCACCATATAATTAAAGAACGGCTTAAAAATAAGTAAAAATCATTTCAATTCATTGCAAATAATAATATACCAATTTTTCCAGCAGGTTAAATATCATTCTACAAATATTATCTGATAAATGAAGCTGACTGCTTGATTTATAAGACCTCAACTCCTACGGAACGTTTTATTATGAAACAAAAAAAAACAAAAAATCTGCTTGCAATTTTCCAGTTGACACAGTTGAAGTCGTAACGGAGTACAAACAAAGATTTTTGTCGGAAAAGACTTAAGGGGTAAACAAAATATTTATAAAGGGCTTTGTTCGTCAACGATGTTGCCGGAAAATTCCAGGGAATATGGGGAAACACTAAGCTCTTCCTAAGCGTAAATCGTATTCTATTGATCTTTGAATTAGACATAAATGACATTAAGTTATAAAACAACGTACTTTGCTGTTGGGGTTTCAAGAATCACTGAGGAAAATATTACTGTCGTATGTTAATATTAAGGTAGTTAGTTTGCAAACTAATTGTAGCATGCGTTACCAAGAGCATTACATAAGCCAGAGTGAATCGAGCTATCTCCTAAAGTTACTATGAAATACAGTAAACTGTATAATAAATATCAACAAAAAAAATTATCTTCAATATTTTACTATGTCTTATATCCGACACTATATACTGCAATTAATGTCACGAGAATGACGTTTTTCTGATCCTTAACATGAATAACATGTTTCTGATATGCAAACTAACAATTTCTTTCCTCTCAAACATTTCTGATGTGGTTAAATATCAAGCTCTCAATCAAAATAATATTTGCTAAGTAACTATTAAATTATTTGTTTAATTTCTGCACTAATCGGTTATAATATGTATCATAATTCAATTTATCAGGTTTGTATTAAGTCATCAGGTACATTCTAAAGTATATTTCTAATAATTGTAAAGCTACAAATTCTCCTATCTCTAGCACATTTACAGTTATTTTCCGGATCAGCCTTTACCACATTTTGTTTAACTAAAGTAGTTCCCTTCTTTTATATCCTAAAATCTCTCTCCCCACGTTTGTCCTTCCACTATATGAGAGAAAGACAATGTTATGTAGAGTATATTAGCAGACAATACTGACCTATGAATCTGAAAAATAGGCATGGACAAACAGAGATATTACCAGATTACAGATACCAGAGGTCGTGTTTCTGAGAGAGACAGAGAACGTCAGAAGGAAAGATAAAATCAGAAATGAAAATATCAGAGAGAGATTATAAGTTGAAGCTTTGGAGCAGATATTAACAAAGTAAGCTGGGATGTATTAAGAGGAGTAGGATGAGAAAAGGTCGAAGTTAGCAGTCTTGAACAATGGAAAGGAAGGAGAGCAATTGAATGACCGAGGACTATATGGATCAAGTGAACAAAGACGATGAGGCGAAGAGAGTAGTGTGGAGACAAGTCAGTGCCGGATCTAGCCGGGGGGAGGGGGGTCTAACCGGGGTGTTTGACCCAGGTGGCAACTTAAGGGGGCGGAAAATTCATATTTGAAGGGGGTGAAAAAGTACATTCGTGTGACAGCGACCTATTTTTAGTTATACTGCTCCGGGTAGCAACCACCAGGGGGGCGGGAAATTCGAAGAATAGCTCTATACTGCTCTGGACGGCACATTAATCTCTGAAGGGGCGGCAATCTTAAGTTTTTTGCCCCGGCTCGGAAAATTCGTAGTTTCGTCACTGAGACAAGTGGTGGAGTTAAAATCTTGAAGTAACCCCCTCACATGAAGCGGAAACGTCTTATAAAGATGCTGGTGACTAGTTACGACATAATTTCAACAGGATACTTTTTAATTTTCTGCAATAACTTTTTCTCCGTCGTAGCATATTATACCTGAAGTAGTTACGTATATTATGTGGGAGTCGGTTCTGAATTGAGATTACCTCTTCGATTTCCACAGGGCCGGTTGCTTAGTCCAGTGTCAAGTCGACGCGTCCTCGTGAGTAACCAGAGCCTGGTCCTGCAGTCTGTGGGGAGATCCAGTGGCGGCAATTACTCATGTGTCGGAATCAACTCGGAGGGGTCTGGAGAGAGCAAACCTTTCTACCTCGACGTCCTCTGTGAGTATGCGCTTCAATTTGTCATTCTGTAGCGTAGAATTTTTCTTTTTTATGATTGTTTTAGTACTGTTACAAAAGTCAAACATGTCACCGCAGCAAAAAAAAAAAAAAAAAAAAAAAAATGGTAATAATAATAGATCGTAAAGTGTTTTTGAACATCCATAATGAATTTGGAGTTGACCTAAAATTATTGACTATAATTAGATCCATACTGACAAACACAAAAGTTAGGTTTTTAGGATGCCTGTCAGATCCTTTTGAAGTCACAACTTGAGTCAGGCAAATTGACGGTTTGTCTACACTACTTTTTAACTGTGTTCTCCAAAAGATCATTAGGACATGGCGAGAAAAATTATAGGAAATTGATTACAGCCTATCAATAATAGGAACACAATAGACACTCTGGCTTTTGCGGATGACATCACTATCGTATCAGAGGACTTAGAAACTGCTAGGATCCAAATTGATTTGATAAAGGAAATTGCTAATCAAACCGGTTTACAGATATCTTTTGAGAAAACGAAATTAATGACTAACATCAAGGATGCTCCACCGAAACTTCTAACCAAATACGGGAACATTAATCAAGTAGAAAAATTTAAGTACCTTGGTGAGATCATTATGAAAAACGGATTGGACAAAGAAGCTATTCGGGAAAGGATTCGCAAACTAGAAATAGCCTACCAAACTTCGCGAGAGGACTACAATAAAATACTAAAATACGTTATTATGAAACAGTTCTGAAACCAGTAGTTTTGTATGCAGCTGAAACCTTGTTCCTGATTGCCGATAAAGGACTTCTGGGAGAACTGGAGAAAAAAGAGAGAAAAATTATTAGACGAATTCTGGGTTCCAACCTTAAGAATGGCGTTCATCAAAAGAGATCCAACAAAGAAGTCTACAGCAAAATTTGATAAAATCACTGAAACAATCCGCAAAAGACGGGGTCGATTCTATGGCCACCTTAAACGGATCGATGAGAACAGACTAACAAAACAAATCTTTAATTTATTTGATTCCAGACCCAAAACTGTAATGACCTAGTTCGGAAATATTAAAGAAGATCTTCATTTGATGGGGGCTAGAACCAGAAGATGCTTTCAACAGAGATATATTTCGGAAGAAGTTAATGACAAGTGGGACAAGCCGAGACAAACACTCCAACAGAAGACGTGGTACACTCTGGACAGAGGAGTGCAAACAGGCGCAATCAAAACGAATGAAGGAGCTCTGGGCCCAAAGGAAGAAGAAACTCGCTACTAAATGCACAAAGGCTTAACGTGGTCCTAGTTGTCAACTAATAAATATAAAATATATATATAATAATTATAATCAAGTTAAGTCCAATGATATTTACATACGCGCTGAGAGAATATTGTTAAAGTACTCGGAGCATCGTTGGTTAGAAGATTGTAATTATGTAAGTGATTTAACACTCTTAAAGACCCATGTCAGGATACAAGGTATATCTGTGGTGGAAGGGTCTCGCGACAAATTCGGGAGTCTAGATGGGGACTCGAAGGTGATCGGACGCGTTTGGCCAGGAGGCAGATCGTATATTGTGTTCGACGCAGAAAGGAAAGCGAAGTATGCTTTTATAATTGAGTGATGCTAAATAGTCAGGACAGTGCAAGTAGGCGGTGAAATAGAATAAAGACAGCTACTTCATTGTGAAGAACTGTGGTGGTGAATACCCGTAATTAATAACTGTCGGTGATCTAAGCATTATCGAGATAGTATAAGTGTTAACTAACGCAAGAACCTGCATCTTTAGAAATACGAAGTCACGATTAAAATTCACGGTCAATTTGTGTAGTGGTGGTCACAGAAAGCATATGGCGACGATTAAAAGTGTTTCTTGTATTGCAATTGCTTATTACTTCTTATATTGAAACCTAAACGTTTCAGAACATTTTCCAACATATCGTTCGAGGCAACCTGGTCCGAACTTGTGTTAATTAATTAACTGAATTGAAAAAAATAACAGTTTGCGTATTATGATGTTACAACCAGCTATGTAGAGAGGCTTTTTTCACTAAAACCTTCTTATAAATTTAATTAGATAAAAAATATGCACAACAGTACCAGCATAAATAGTGAAGTATCTTATACGGAGTTAAACTGTTTGAAAACGTAGGATAATTTTAATATTTCTGTATAAAATGTGTTGCTGATATGTTTTCATATCTCTATAAATAAGGTAATGGTAGACATGACCGTATGTAATTTCGTAATAGTCTTGAGAGACAACAAATTTGAAGCGTGTATGTAGAGAAATGTATTTGAAACACTGAAAATGTATCTTTTCCTTTTTAATTTTTCAGTGTTATTGGACGCACAATAATTGATAGGAGCATATCCGTTATTGCCTCTGTTTTATTACGCCACTGCAACAGACGTTTATTTCGTATAATAAAAGTTCATAACATCGTTATTATTACTAACTGCAATGGAGGTACACAAAACGTAAAACGTATCTCACTTACCGGTATTTAATTTCCTGTGTATTAACTGGGCTATTATTAACTGTTGAACTGGGTGAAATATACATTATAAAATAATCCCACATACAGAAATCACCTGCATATTTTACTTATATCTAAATGTTGGCATTGAGTGCAGCTTATTCTCCTAGAGCATCTTGATCTGAATTTCCATGTTACATTAAATAATTCGTTTAAGAGTACGAATAAAATTGACTATATAAAACTGAAAATTCGTTATCAGTAAAATCCAAACTATGGTTCAGTGAAGATTTAATACAGAGATACAATTTAGCGCATTTCTTAAATGTGTGTTCTTATTTTTTAATGCCTATCTGTTTTTGTATTATTATTTAAAACACTTCCTGTCATGTCATTAAATACCTGCGTTTCGTACAATAGTTAGGCGCTGTATTGATGCTGTTCTACGGAAAACAAAAATTTTGCAGGTAAACGAGATTTAAATGAATTTGTGACAGACGGAACGAATCATATGCTCAGAAGTCATTCCCGCTGTGTCACAAATCTCGTTTTGGTAATGAAAACACTAATTTCACTTAATTGATTTATCCAATTGTTTTACTATTAATACCTTCAGAAATAGTTATTTTCGTTATTACAGTGTATTTTTTGATTTATAGCTTTTTTCTTGTCATCAGTCTTTCGACTGGTTTGATGCAACCCTGCATCCATTTCTATCTTGCGCTAACCTCTTTATCTCAACATACCCCTTACAACCCACGTCCTCAAATATCTGCTTTATGTATTCTAACTTCTGTCTTCCTCTACACTTCTTACTTCGCCCGTTTTCTCCACTAACAAATTAACCAGTCTCAAAACAAGACTTACTATCCTGCCTCTTCTTTCTGTAAGCCTGCTTCGCGAACTTCTTTCCTCATCTAACAATTCCAAAACTCGTTCGTAATATACTCCGGAACTAATATTCAGGCACCTTTAAGTAACGTACTGCACAACATTTTTAAGTGAATTATACATCTTCATTATAAATCATTAAACACGGCATCCACCTAAGAAGAGTCACCCAGTGGTAGTAAATTTATGCACGCTAGGAAACTGTCTAATAAGATAGTACTTAAATATATTATTTGTATTAGAAACATCGCGGACGCAATCACCAACCACTTTAAAGTCTGAAATGATTACTAAATCATTGGAAACTTTTGTGAAACGTATTGAAATACAACAGGTAATATGTTTTTACGGCTAAATGTTGATAAACTAAGTTAGATTGAAGTGAGATTAGGGTATTATATATCTAACCTGCATAGTGTAGCACGCAGGATTGTGGCGTACTACAAGACATGTAAATTTGTATTTAATTATTTTTATATTCAGACTATATTAATTTTTAGTGGTATTTGTTAATTTAATTATCCGATCCTTTAAATGGATATCCCAGGCTGCCACGCTTTCTTTAAATTCATCTGAATAAAGAGGTTGCTACTTGAAGGGGCAGAAAGGATTTTGAAGCTGCAACGGTAAATTCTTCCGACGGCGTGGGGGCTCCCGAACGTTACCTGCCCAGAAATGGCCCACCCCCAAGGTCAGAGCAATGACCGGCGGATGGATACCGGAATGGCACATGAGACGACAGGCGAGCGTGAAAGGATAGAGCAAATGGGCTTGACTTTAAACCTCACGTGATTTTGGAAACAAGTTAGACATCCAATGCTGTATCAGATACGGGGTCTACCGATATTATTTCATGGCTTCCTTTTTTCATGTAACGAAACTGCGGGAAGGAGTTTTCGGGAAGAGGAGAAGCCGTCATCTTCGGGCATTCTGTGGTGGACAGTCGCCGTGTCTAGACGTGACAGCGCAAAGTGGCACTATGCTGGATGGTTCTGGCTTTGACCACAGGCTGGTCGTTTGATTCTGTCCTTGCACTAGGTGTGCAATTGCTGACCTCCATCACACACCACCGCTGTCGTTGCTGATTATGGTAAAGTGTTCCATCGCCCATCATCGTTTCATGGTTTGGAAAGACTTTGAAGAATCTGTAAACGACCCTAAGTCAGGATCTCTGCTCAATCCATTGTAAAAGCTAGCTGGCAAACAACCTCTTGAACTTTAAAGCTCATTGTAAATTCAGTTGAGTCTTGCTCTTGTTCACATTTTTAATTTAAAAGGCGCCTAAGGGATTTTATCCATTATACATGTAACATTTTACTGTTGGCTTGTGGCCACAATGTTATCATGCATTTAATTTTATAGAATGAGATATTTACCATTTCGTTTATGTTAGCTATCTTCAGGCAGATTGTAAAGCCGGATAGTGCTTTCTCTTGCAAATATCCATAATGCCTAACGTAACGTTAAATGTATCCGGCTATGTACAAGCCACATGAAACTAATAAATCAAGCATTATATGTGTTTATCAACAGCAATCAAGATCCTTGCTATTTAAATATTAATTTCTAATTAAACTCATGAACCACTTTTAACATTTAACACTTAAAGTAACGACCCCCCCCCTTTTCCGTTACAATAGGCATAGATATTTTTTTTTTTTTTTTTTTTTTAATTTTTTTAATTTTTAATAATATGCTGCTACTCAAGAGCTCAAGAAGCCTCATGTTGCGTCACTTCATACTTCAAGTCTTAATCCAATGTTAAAACGGAGGGAAATAGTTGTTGTGATTGGCTTAGCGTTGAAATCAGTTCTCCGATAGAGCGTCCTTCAGGCAGGAACCGGCTTGGGCAATCCGCCGCACTAACTGACATTCAGCCTGGCCCCTTTAATTAGGCAACCGGAGACGCGCGCCCGGACCATCCGGCAGCCATCGTTACCAGCGCATCATGGCGTCTTAGTGAGCTGGGATCGCTGTTGGAATGGAACGGCGCCTAACGCGTAATTGGCCGACCTCGTTACCACCAGCTCGGGCGTCCAGCAAACACCATAGCGACGGATCCAAATCACCTTATACTGTCAGGGAGTTGAGCCACCACGTGTACAATATGCTGAGGGAATTTTGTTTGATTCACAGAGTCCCTGATTTTAGATTTCAGGTTTCTTTAATCTACAATATTTTGCATCGAAATCGGTAAAATTTTACATAAACAGTTCATAAAATCTACTATAAAAACATTGTTATGACTATCTTCAAAGCCCGTCAAAATTGGCCAGCTGATCGAATTGTTTTGTAAAGTCATTTCTAATTAGAATTGTTATAAATAAAGATTAATACAATTCCTCCTACTTTGCAAAATAACTAAAACTTTCATTTGTTTTCCTGGTCCAGGGTTTATTCCAACCTAACCACAAATTGAAGTGATAACCTCAGTAATAAGGCGTCAATGAATAGAAAGGAATTTAACAACTTACCTTACGTCACATAGTATTAGTTTTAATCCTGTTTCAGAAACTGCTTTTATCCCCATTGAGTAAGATTTTCAGTAACATCTCGCTCATGACACCGGCTTAAATTTCATTTATTTTTAAAAACTTAAATTATTTATAACCTCTGCTGTAACATCATATGTTCAATTTAATGGAAACTACTTCTAACATTCATACTCGAAAGTTAAAAATTTTATCTTTAATCTACAATATTTTGCATCGAAATCAGTAAAATTTTACATAAACAGTTCATAAAATATGGGCAAAAAATTTAACGAAAATATTTTCGTCAAAAGGGTGTAACTGATGCTTTGATTTTATAGCGGCAATATTAGGGGAGTTTGCGGTTAGTTTGAAATGCAACCTAGACCAGCGTAATTCACGAGGAACTGTATTGATCTTTATTTTATAACAATTCAGGATTGCAAGTGAAACTTTTTAGTACAGTATAAGGTACAAGAAATTATATTGAGAGTTATTTTATAACTATTCTGTTTAAAGAAACAACTGAGACCAAATGACCTGCCAAAAAACTTCGTTCAACTTTGACGGGATTAGAATAAAAAGCTACTAATATATAATATGTAAATTTAAACACAATAATACTTTTCTCTATGTGTTTTGGCAATTAATTTCATTGTGGGTGCCTAAGTAAACAGAACTGTTAGTAATTAATCGCTCATAATCTCTACTATGTACTAATATCGCTGACCGCTCTTAATCCAGCAAGAAGGCTGGTGTCCTGATGTTAGCTTTATGGATAGGGTTAAACAATGAAAAAGCTTAGACTTTTATTATTATTTATATTTAAATGTTTAACCCATACAATATTGTGCATAAAAAGTGACATAAATATATTTAACTCAAAAAACTCTTCTTTAAGATACAGTAAAACCTGTGTTAATACTTGCAATTTTAAAACTTTAATAACTATTTTAGTTTAATAAGTAGGAGCCTAAGTTATTTAAGTAATTCCATGTTATCACTATCAAACAGTATTAGTTGCTGATGACTAATCTATTTTTCAAACTTTTTACTGAAATTCAATGTACCTCGTTATTAGCTATGAAGTTGATGTTGTTCCATGAAATAATTGTAATCAATGCACCTTATAAATTGTTAGCAGCATCACCTAAAGTATATAATAACGTATCTTGAGATTTTTTTAATTCGAATAAGTGTTTGGCACTGGCATAATATTTTTGAATGGTCCCTTGTCCTTCCCCCCGTGTTCCTTTTTTTTTATTTCTATAGGCATTTCTACATGTTGCTTTTGTAACGCTACTATTCTTGTCACTGTAAACCATCGAAGTTGTTACTGACAACGCAGGGAGAGAAAAAAAAAGAGCGCTCTAAGTTGCTCCAAAATTTCACTCGTGAAGAACGTTATATTAGTCAGAATCTTGTTATGTACTTAGCGCGTGTGGGTTGTTAAATACCAGTGGGAGTAAGATAAGTGCATTCCGTGAGGAGAAGAGTTTTATACAGTGAGGAAATTTCTTCCGGACCCTCCCTTCCTAAAAGATTTATAACAATCACAGTAGTATAAGTAAATAGTTCACTTGAAGCCTAGAATCACATTTCTTCTTCTTTTTTTTGCCTTACATAAATCTGTGTTAGAACATTTATTATCATGTGGAAATAAAAAAGGCTGAACTTAAGGATTGCAAATTAGGAAGTTTTGATTATTTTATCAAAACCTTTAAGCATTAAGTCTAAGCTAATTACTTTTTGTCACATCTGGCGAACTATCGCCTAGCGGCAGAAACGAGAAACGAAAACTTAAAGCCATCAGTGCAGCCTGTTGTTACTTTCAAATATCATAAAAACCAACATTTCTCCAGTAACGGTAACAACTGTTCAGTAATTTCAGTGTACCGAGCGTGGAGGGTGTGCGGTTAACACTCTGGCTTCGCATTCGGAAGGACGCCGTTCAAATCCCTGTCCGGTTTATAGATTTGGGTTTTACATTTTTTCCCAAAATCACTTCAGGAGAAAGACGGGATGCTTCATTTAAAATGCCATGACCGAAATCCTTCACGTTTCTTTCCCGCTGTCCCATCTCGCTCCAAATGACCTCGATGTTGATGAGGCGTAAAGCCGTAAGTAAATAAAAAATATCGAACGTTTTTTGCAATGAGTTCCAGAGATAATTCTGGCTACCCTGTATTTTACGAATCAAATCTGAATCACAGTAAAGTGTAATGAAATCGATAATCACAAAACGGTGAAATGATACCAGTCAGCCACTAAAATCCCGCTTCAAATTACACAAAAGAGTCCACGAGAAAGATGTTTCCCAGAAAATAAAATTAAAAGTCCAATAACTGTTTTTTTGGGTTTTATTACGCCAATATGAGTTTTGGCAGAGTCGCGATTATTTCATTTTGCAATGAAGGATTCAGTAATTTTCGTTATCACTAAATATCCGTATTCATTGATGAATGACTATTACAGCTACATCGATGTAACTTCGGGCGTGTGTGGGCGTGGGTTTTTTTGTTTCTTGGCTTCGGTGATTGTGCTCTACACTGACGTAAGACATTCTCAGATTATCTTCTGTACTGAATCTCTTGTGTTCTTGAGTCTTGACATCTTAATGTTGCATTAATCTGAGAATCGTTGGTTCACGTAAACATCGTGGCTACTAGTAGGAAAGGGAATGGACAGCTAAGGGGTTTTGCAATAAAAGAAGCAACTACAGAAATGTCATATACCCGGCACCAAAAACCCGTATCAACATGACAGTAGAGAATGTACAGAAAAGTCGAGGTATTTCTAATAAAACAGAGGAATGATCCTCGGCCCTACGGATTACAGCTAACAGAGAATGACGAGGTTGTTGTAGCGACTAAATGCCCGAGGTCCTGTTGTTGACTCGTAGCCCATATCCCAAGAAATGAGAGTGACCCATGTATTCTAGCTACCTGGTAGACTATTGGGTTGCTTGCTCAGCAATGTATGTATTACTTGAACTATGAACTGTCGATCGGCAGGTTCTATGCGTGTGTCCAACAAACAAGTGGCGCTTGCTCAACGGCTGCGCCGCTGTAAAACATAACAAAATTACATGATTCTGATACTAATAGATTAAAAATTCATTTTACCACTATCAACAAAATTTTCTTAGCACCTATTTCTATTCATATAATAGAAATATACCGGCGGTAAAGTCTGTATATATATATATATATAATAATTGTGCTTGGCGCAGTATTAGTAAACTACCGAGTAAGAATCTATGTTTTGTCTATCTGTACTCTGTCTGTCTGTCTACAAGTTGGGACGAATGCTGTTCAAGGTAAAAACTAATTGGTGGATTTTGTCAGGGTTCCGATTAATGTTCAAACCCACTTCCCGGAGATATCGTAGGGTATGTTTAATTTAATGTGAAGCGAGAAAGCTGACAAATTCAAGAGAAAAATTTCCACACAAGTTACAATCTATTTTTCGTTCAACGCAATTCATACAAAAATTACTGGTCGGGTTTTGGCGGTGTTCCCTGAATGTATAGTCTATTGTCCCGGAGGTAAATTAGGGTATGTTTTATTTCGATACGAAGCCGGAAAGTGTCCGCAAATTGTTATTTTTTTTAATCGGTCGGATTCTGACGGAAGTTCGTGTACAGCATACCGCCCGAGGATTAAAACGGGTTAGGTTTATTTTTATGTGTATTTTGGAATGTCTGCGAACTAATATAAGTGGAATAAACATCGTGACTGGTAAATTTATTTTTAATTTTTGTTTTTATGGAAAGTAATTTAGATAGGCTTTCTCTCACAAAGGCATATAAGATCACCCTTTATTTTTCTCTTTCCATCCGTGATTTTTTTTTTTTTTTTTTGTTTTGTTTTTTTTTTTGTTAAGAAAACTTATGATTCTTTTATTTGCCTTTCAAGCGTAAATGTAAATTGTGTTCGTAAATAGTAAGCTCATTTTTTTCAATTCGCCGTTTCAATATGGTATCTATTGGGTAATCAGCAACAAACCAGAATTAGTGTTAAATTGTTACTTTGTTTTATATATAAATTCTGTTAATAGATTTCGTTTATTGTTAGTCACGAGTACATTATTCTACCGCATAGCCAGATTGCATTGTAAATATAATCATAGCTAGCGGCAAAATTCGAGGCTGCAGCATAGCTGCGTAGCTCCTTAAACGAGTTCGAGCGGATCAATTACTCATTCCCCCAACCAACTTCCTCTCTGAAATGTTTAATTGCTCAGATTAATATAGCTGCTCTCTTCCTTAGCTGTTCGCGCTAGTAGTGTGAAAAGTACTGCACTCAAATAGTTTCAAACTGCATTTCTATTAGCTTTAATTCATGTGACTTAAGAAGCATTATAAATAGAGCAATAGTTTTTTATTAGTGCATTGGACTTCTACCCCAAGAGAAGAACCAATATTGTGATCTTATTGCATTATTCATATTATGATGGCTGCAAATTTATTCCTTAAAGGCCTGTATTATTTATTTTTTCTATTATCAGTTAAAATTTTCTTGGAGTGAGTTAGCATTCACCAAAAATTCCTCCAAGGTTTTGATGCAAATTATATTGATATTTCATCACGCGAATAAGTAAGCTGTAACCAAACGCGAGAAAGGTTTTATTATTTTTCTAGAATGAACTTATACATAGAGAGCATAAATCTAAATGTATTAAAGGAAGTGTTAAAATGTTATATATTTCACCCAAAAAAGTTTGAAAGGATGTTCGTAATATTTTACATCCAAACGTATAGAAAAGACAATTAATTTCTTCTTAGAAATGTTATTGATTCCTGATTTTTTTTCCCCACTAATTGCTTGATCTCTACCGTAAATAACTGTGGAATGAGTAATATCACTCTGAAAGGCTAAGACCAAATAAAAAATATATATATTGAAGTAGTCATATAGGGTAATACATTCCATCGCTTAACATGTTTTATAACAGACATACATGTAGTTAAATATTTTTTTTGCAAATTTAGTATTTTTGGTTTAAATACCATCGACGGTGAATACCAGATTCCCCAGAAAACAAGTTTTACGTGTTATCTTGAAATATTTCTACAGCGATGCTACTATAATCAAGCCGTTAGTAAGTTAGAGGCGAGAGAGAAAATCGATCATAAACTTTGTGCCGCTATCTCACGTACGGAACAAACTTGATTATTGTTTACTGAATAACGCTGCAATTTGTAAAACCTGCAGTGCTGCAACATATTATGAAAGAGGAAGCGAATTTGTATGCTCCTTTTAATATCAGACTCGATGAGCTGCGTTTTAATGAACATTGCTCGCGAACTGCCTCTTGACATGGCAACACAGCTCCATCCATTGCTCATCATACAGTCAGATTTCCATCAAAGTCAAACAGGTTCCAGTGCGGCAATATCTGAGTCCTTTATTAAGCTCTATGGTATTGAAAAGAATTTGTTTGAATCTACGTCAAAAAGCGACTAAAAATTCTTTTTCATCTTAACATATTTTTTATCACTCTGATGATAATGCGATTGACGCTTTTTTTTAAATAGCTACTTGAGGTAATTATCCAACGATAAGGTCATAATATTATGCAGTTAAGATCAAACCATGATGTGTATAAATGATTTAAAATAAGTGACAACATTATGTTACTTTCATATTAAGTTAGGGTGAGAGTTTTGATGCTTGAGTTTTTTATTCTATGCTTAAAACTGCATTGTCAAAGTTTTGGTTCATTTCAGGATTGGATAATGCTAATACTCAGTTTTTTGTTAGCTTAATTTTTCATCTTTAGATGGATACTCCGCCTAAGAAATGAGTAAAACAACGTTGTGCAATTCTTATTTATTTCATTGCTTTCAAGTAGCTTTCAATATTTCGTTTTGTTGTTTCCTTCTTCTCTCTTTCCTGAAT
The DNA here is from genome assembly GCA_031002005.1 of Vandiemenella viatica. Taxonomy (NCBI): domain Eukaryota; kingdom Metazoa; phylum Arthropoda; class Insecta; order Orthoptera; family Morabidae; genus Vandiemenella; species Vandiemenella viatica. The sequence goes on along the minus strand of JARYHS010011408.1, from coordinate 231,343,835 downwards.
TTTAGTAGCTTTTTACAGTTCACTGTTTCTTTCTATCTTCTAAAAAAAAAAAAAAAAAAAAAAAAATCGTTTTCTGCAATCTTAGATAGTCTTGGAGTTGCGTAACCATATTCTGGAAGTAATTGCATCATGTGATATAGCTCCTGTTATTCTCATGTTTTCCATATATTACTGCATCCCTCAGACACATTAATTTACTTTTTTTTCTCGTGAATGATGCTGAAAATTAGTTGCGTGAATTTTCCGTTTTTCAATTTTGTAATGGAAGTAAGGAAACTAAGGTTCCCTTTTTAATCATATCGCACGCCTTCCAGTATATTTCATTTTTTTTCGTTATTATGTAGATCCCAAAATTTTTCCCGTTTCTCTTTCTCTTCTGTTTTGCCTATTTTCTTGGAGGAAATGCTTTCTGTTACATAAAGAATTTCTGGTTTCATATTTTATTGCCATTTCCAAGCCTATTTTTTATATCGGTTAAAAGTATACATTTACATGTTTAATTAGCTCGCACACTCATTGGAGGTTACGAAATTTGGCAGTTATTATTAAACTTGTTTCCATTTTGAGGAAAAATATACCTTAGCTTATCAGACACGCAATGCCCTGCCCCTCTTTAATATCTTTCAAACTACAAGACATACCCACTTATACCATGTACAATTCAGTAGTGGAAATAAGAGATTTTATAACTATCATAACACGATCTCTCTATTTTATTACTCAGCGCTGGAAGAGAGGAAAGAGAATGAGCTGTGCTATGGCAGAACGCTATGAAAGGTGTCGCCGTATCAGATACTAACGGTAATATCAGTTTTATTTTTAACGTTTGAATAATCGTAACTGAAGTTGGGAAAAATATATGTTGAATGAAATTTTATAGTATTTACAACTATTGTAAACATATATAGGAGTGTTAAGAAGATTATAATGGACCAAAAATCCTTTAGAAGAAGCAATATCCGAATTTACTAGAGGTGATATCTGAAAACGAAATCTGCCTGACTGAACTGATAATCGATCTGCATTTTCCCAAATGTAAGGGTCTGAACGTTATCAATCAGCCATTAAGCTGTGTTTAATGAAGTTTCTTAAATTTTTTCATTAATATAAAACACCATTTTTCAAAAGTTTTTGCAGGACTTGTTGCTACTAAAACAGAATAGTTTCATACTAACAAATGAGGTTAGGAAGAAGCTGATGTTCAGTCATTGGTTAATTAGTTAATTTTTATTTCTACCGGAGACTTCAAACAAAATAGTAATAACAGTTCAAAAGCATATGTGATAGTGTTAATAAATACCGTCATTATAATGAATACAAAAAAGAAAAAATCTTTTTATTGATAGTTCTAATTATTTATAAGCATTGAATTCGGAGCGTGATGAGCAGGGTAGGAGAAATGTGAAGTGCGATTCTTAAAAATCACATTTTCTGCCAAAGACCTACGTTTTATGGTGTGATAATTAACAAGAAACACTGAAACGTAAGGATAAACGTGTATATTACAAGCTTGTACAATTTTATATCTCTAGATCTAATATTTTTATCTAATCAACAGCTCTGTATTTCCGCTATTGTTACCTTATAAGCTTGAAGATTACAATAATAAAAGATGACATAGATTTCCTTTAATGTGGCTCCACAGTTACAATTTGCAGAACTGACCCAGCCCAATTTGTGTAACAAATAGCCGCATCTGCCTTGACCTGTTCGATTCCAATTAATGATTTTCTATTGCCGTCTGGAGAGATCAAAGCCATCGGTACAACACCCTGTTTACATATCCTCGTAAGTTGCTCAGGACCGGTAACATTCTTTATAGTAACAATCAACTTATAAATGTATATATATCAATATAAACATGAAATGTATGACGGATTACGACGTGGTATGATTTATTATGTAACCAATCATTTCGCTAATCTTATTCAATTCTCCACCTCAATCCATAATGAGCTCATTGCTGTATCTCAATGTACCAGTTATTACCTATATTCTCAATTATCTACTTTCTGTAATTTAAACCACAATTCTATCCATTTTTTTCTGTGAAACTGTTCCAGGAACTTCTTCTTCACCCATGATTTTACTAACATATCTAATTCAAACTTCATCAGTACTACTAATATTCAGTACCCTTATATGGATCGACATTTAAAATTCTTCGATCCCATATTCACTTCCATAATGCACTGAGATACGTAAAAATAGCTGTGTAAAGTTATTTTTCATTCCTATGTCAATGTAAGGTTTCTTTTAAAAAAGAAGATGAAGGATTCTAATTTTGAGATCCTTTTTCTTACATATGTATTTTTTATCATAATAATAAAACTCTTTCTTCCTCTTGTTTGATTGATCTTACATTAATAAATAACCAACTGTTATTACTATCATTTATTCTACATTCAATTACATTGCTCTTATTGCGGTTTATATTTCATCCAAATATATACCACGGTATTTTGTTGAAGCTCTTCAGTAATATCTGAATATCTTCAGTCTTGTTTGCTTGAAAGAATGGATGTGGTGAGGTGAAATAATGATGGTGGCAGGAGAACTACAGTAAAACAAATACTATTGTTTTAATCACTTCATGGCGACAGAGGCTCCGATCGCAGAAATATCGTGTAAAAACATCCTTCTCACTCGGCAAGTCAGCTGAGAATTTATTAATTCTCACAGCCGCGCCGAGAGAAAATTTGGTCTTATGTAGGCCTACTATTATTTTTATCACTTTTCCAATTATAACCGTCTTAGTAAAAGCATTTGTTTGTCAACGTAATTATCTTTACCATTGTCTCATCAAAGTTCATTTCCACTGTTACTTGCGCCCGGAGATTCAGTCCAACAGTTCTCTTTTTATGAATCGATTGATAGCCAACTTCCTCTTCTGTTGTTGAAAAGCCCAGACCGTATTGAAGAGGGAAGTGGAGGCTCGGAGATGAGATAGAATCGCTCGGTTGAATAGCCTTTCTGTGATTCACAGTGTCGTCAAGAAATACAGCCTTATCGGAAAACTTCGTGATTTATAATGGATTTAAACTGTCTGTTCTAAATGCCATCTTGATTCCTTGCTTTTTGATAATGATTGCTATTTTATGAGTATTTTTGTTCTTGTAAGACAAAGTATGCCATTTTTCTTTTTTTTTACTTGTGCGGTTGGTATGATATCTGATAATGAGTTCGTGTCGGTGTATGTGTTTGCTTGTCATGGGGATGGTTTTGTGTTTTTTCACGTTTTGTTTATTATATGTACTTTGTTTTCTTTTGTATCCATTTCTGGTGATTATTCTTATAGATTACTAGCTCGCACCCGCGACTTCGTACGCGTGGATTAAGAATTTATATGCCAGAATTGAATATATAAAGTGGTTGGTAACGAAGGATTGGTCCCAAACAAGACCGAGTTGGCATAACATGACAGGATAGCTATCACTATATCATTCTACCTGTCTCTTGAAGAGAATCAATTACCAACATATTTCTCTCACCATTCGATAAGGTCTCAAAATTTCGTGACTACAACTGTTAATCATACTGGAAAAAATGTCCTGTGCCCTTCATACAAATTTTCTTGTCAAATTCCATCAGTAACGATATAGCCATTTAGTCCTCAAAACGTAACAAAAAGACAGAGACTTACTTCCATATTTACAGTATTATTACTGCGGTTCACACACACACACACACACACTTTTTTTTTTTTTATTGTATTTACGTCTCTCAACATCGAGGTCTTTAGAGACGGGAAAGGATGTGGGGCAAGGATGGGGGCAAGGAATGGGAAGGAATTCGGCCATGGCCTTTTGAAGGAAGCATCCCGGCATTTGCCTGGAGTGATTTGGGAAACCATGGAAAACCCAAATCTGGATGCCCGGACGGGGATCGAACCGCCGTCCTCCCGAATGCGAGGCGAGAACGCTATCCGTTACACCGCCGCGCTCGGTCACACACACACACACACACACACACACACACACACACACACACACACACACACACACACACACACACACACACACACACACACACACACACACACACACACACACACACACACACACACACACACACACACACACACACACACACACACACACACACACACACACACACACACACACACACACACTCTCTCTCTGACTGCGAACAACCCCTGAGGGATCATTATAACGTAAAAAAGTATACACCTACAACATTGCAAGAATACCTACGATTTGCCTCGCATTGCACCCCTAACTTTGTAATATCTATGGTTTAACATTCAATCCGAATAACCGGCGGCCCAGGCTTGACTCTTACGATCAAAAACGATTTTTAAAAATCTTAGCCTCCACGGAGATTTGAACCGGAGACCACGACCCAAACATTAGTAAGCCAGCGCGTTAGCCACTGAGCTACATGACCGCTACACAGAAAAACACTAGAGAGACCTCCATATCCAACACGTCTGTCTATCACCGTTCAGTAGTATTTTGAAATTATGAGACAACATGTATTATTTATACAGATAATTTTTCAACCAAATGTAGGCAGTATTTTTCACCTTGTTTCAAAGGATAAGTTTGCCAAGTTTCATCGAGATCGGATGAAAACTGTGGATTTGTATGAAGAACAAATAAACTAACAAACAAACATACATACATTCATCTTTACATATATAGATTTAAGTGAGGAAATGTATATGTAGTCATTTTCGCTGTGAACTGCTCAGTATTTAGTGATTTTTCGATGGCAGCGCAGTGGAATTCTGTGACAGAAAACTTTCCAGCTAATAGCCCACAATCCTCTCCAGTTACCTTTACGGCTACGAGCCGGAAGGACTAATTGAAAATGACTCAATTATTTTAAGAATCCACTAGCTGAGGATATAAAACGTTGTGAAGTACTGATATTATCTCACAGATGCGCCGACGTGTAAGCCTAACCAGAGCCGGGTGATCGGAGTGGCGAAGAACGAGATGGCTAATATCTCGTGTGAAGTAGAGGCGAATCCGGCGAACGTGACGTTCCGGTGGGCCTTCAACAACTCTGCCGACAGTCAGGACGTGGCCCCGGCGCGGATAGCTCGCTCCGGCTCCGTCAGCTTCGTGTCCTACACGCCCGCCACCGAGCTCGACTACGGCACTCTGCTCTGCTGGGCCACCAACAGAGTCGGCCCGCAGCGGGCGCCCTGCGTCTTCCACATCGTCGCCGCAGGTCAGTCCCTGTTTACTGTTTCTTCTATCTTTAAAGGTAACGTTGATTGCGGCATACCTTTATTGATCAGCTCCCTAGAGACATGTACTAATGACAGCTTGCCAATATAGTAATGAAAGCACTGCCTCTCCCAACAAGTTCTTTAGGGTAACACAGAACACGTACCCATAAAATGAAACTATTTTCCACTATCCTGATTACCTGCTCCAATGGGCTGCGGTAGCAACCTGTAATTTTTTCCAGATGTTCGGATTGACTTGGGATACGGTTTTTACGAGAAATCGTACTATCAGTGTTCACTATACATCCACAAATTGTCGAGTGTAGAAAACACTAAATACCGATTCAAACTAGCAATCAAGTTAGGTCATGTCAGATAAGCTCACTATCCAGAACTTCGCCAGTAACATTCACACTACGGTCATATCAAATCATATGTTTAACTCTTTATGATTTAACCTTGAAGTTAAAAAAATATTAGATTTTACTAGGTCCTTAACAAAGAAAAGAGAATTATGAATGGAATTCACAATGTTCCCATATACATATATATAATAATCAACTTTTTGCGACAACTCTACATGTTGCGCAACACTGAACAATTTTATAAGTTTTATTTGCTTACAGTGTAGTCTTTTCTTACGGTCTTTGTCCATAGCGTAGTTTTGTGAGATTAATTACAATACAGGGTGATTCAAATGATTGTCGGGGTATCATGAATTTTTTACCGGCTGTGTACTAAACATACAAGTATTATCTTTACATGGATGAATAGACAAAAGTCTTAAAGTTTTGTTTTGTAGCAGCCGCTAGTCTTGTAGTTACGTTTTGTTCCGCCAGGTGTCAGTGTTTGCAATATGGCAGCAAACGCTATAGAGAAGGCTTTTTGAACTCTAGATTTTCACGTGTGTCAGTCAGTTACCGTTGTCCAACGGCACTTTCGAAAAAAAATTATGAAGGATGCAGCTTCAGACTATTCCATTCGGAGGTGGTACGCGCAGTTCGTGGAGAATGGCTGCTTACGCAAAGGGAAAAGCAGTCAGCGTCCTTCTGTGTCGGAAGTCGACGTGAACCACGTCAGATAAGCTTATCAACGTAGCCCGCGGAAATCAACAAGAAGAGGCAGCAGAGTACTGAATATTCCGCAAACCACAGTTTGGCGCGTGCTACGAAAACGCCTAACAATGAAAGCCTATCGCCTAGGGCTGCTTCAGGCTTTAACACCTGACGACCATCGCAAACGTCTCACGTTTTGCAACATTATGCAAAACAAAAAACGGAAGAAGATGGATTTTGTAAAAAACTTATTTTTAGTGATGAAACGAACTTTCACTTGTGCGGGAAAGTGAACAAACATAATGTGCGGATTTGAGGGACAGAAAATCCCAGTGCTTTTATTTAACACCAGCGTGATTCTCCAAAAGTGTGTGTTCGCTGCTGTTTCCAAGGCGAAAGTGTACGGCCCGTTCTTCTTCAATGAACAGATAGTAACATGACTAACTTACCTCGATATGGTCTCTGAGTGGTTGCTGCCTCAGCTGAAAGAGGTGGATGATTTCATATTCCAACAAGATGGTGCTCCACCTCATTTCCATCGGGAGGTCAGAACATTTCTCAACGAACAATTGCCGCAGCGATGGATAGGACGCGGAGCCGACAGTGACCAAATGCTCATGGCTTGGCCACCTCATTCACCAGATTTATGCCCATGTGATTTTTTTCTGTGGGGTTAAGTCAAGGACCAAGTTTATCCTCCTCCTCTACCTGCGACTATCTCGCAACTGAGAGAACGGATCAGGGCCGCCTTTCTAAACATTTCTGATGACTTGCTGCGTCGCGTATGGGATGAAATGAACTATCGCATAGATGTGTGCAGAGTGACACAGGGCGCACATATCGAACGTTTGTAATGGATGAAAAAAAACTTTATGAGTTTCTTTACACATCAAAATAAGATTAAAATTCGTATCTCAATTGTGCTTAGTGTAGGAATTTTTTAAAACCCCGACAATCATTTTGAATCACCCTATATTTTTATGAAGAAAATCATATAGCACAGAGACTTCGATCAAACTATGAGATGTTCGCCGTCCATTTTGATCTGACCTGACGCGACAGCTGCACTTTCACTCAGCTCAGCTGTTGACATTTGTTGATCGGTGGAGGCGTGATTGTTTACACATAATCCAATGGGAGGATAAAAATATTGTGATTCATCTCACAAAACTACGCTATGGACAGATACCGTAAAAAACCCTACTCTGTGAGAAGTTTCGATCTTAGGCATGACCGGACCGAACAGTGAGAGCTCCCGTTTGATTATGTGTAAACAATTTTATTCTGACCTGACTTGAACTCTAGTGTGAACCGGCCTTAAAACTTGTTATACTTAAAAATAAAAGTTCATAGCCATTTTCTAAGTAATCAGTTTCAACAAAAATGTCTGATATTTCTTCTGCAGTATATATGTACATGGCTCATATATTAACATTCTGTTTACAACCATCAAAGACTGGGCAATAACACACTTGTGCTATGATTCTTTTCGACTGTTGTTACATGTTGTGTTTATATGTGAATATCTATGAAAACACTTAATATAGATGATTAGTGTGTTAGTATTTGTATGTATACTCGTCTGGCTACATAGCCCACTTGTTTGTAAACATAACTTGAAGTACTTAAGCATTAACAAGTTAAAGATTTTCTAGAAGCCTCTATAATTCTCCTAATTATCATGTTATTGTATACTAAACATGCAAATATGACTCTCCTCTGAATAGCAAAACCACGGAGGTGTAAATATCTGATTGTAAACAGTATCGAATACTTTTATGACCTTATTAACATTTATACAAATTTCATTCTTTAAAAAATACCATTTTCTATATAATCCTTATATCTTTTAAGCATATGCATTGTCTAAAACGAAACATGAATACGTATGGTAGTTATATGGAATGTCTTGTTATACATTTTACCATCATAAAATATCTTGCAATTTTAGTAACGTTTTCTAGTATGCAGCTAATATACTAACAAGGAACGATAGCTGAAAATTAAAATTGCTCTCAAAAGTGATGAAATTGATGTTTTAAATATAACGCCAACAACCAAACAAGTATTCTTTAAAAAAAAAAAAAATAGAATTTGCCTTGCAAATAACAAATACTATTATTTTCCGCTTATTTCTTTCTTTCATTTATCCTATTATAGACAAAGGTACGAAAACAGCAGAGATGAGCATCAACATATTTTTCCAACTTAACCTGTCCATCAACAAACATAAAACGTATCTACGTTTATGATATGCTGCTATTGTTTCTGTAAGTTTTTCATATTTCGTTCAGTAAACTTCAAACGCATATAGAAAATCGCCTTTAACCTTAGAATTTTGCAAATCTGCAGCAATAATTCAAAGTTCATTTTCCCTTCCATTATATTTTAGCACTTTGAAATAACATTCCCCTTTCAAACGGTATTCCCAAACAAATCAGCTGAATGCATTCATTTACATTCTACATAAAGCGGAAACATTCTATGTGATTAATGATGTTCAAAGAATAACCTGGTTTGCGGATTTATTGATCCTGTCAGCGATTAAAAACTTTTGTCCAAGACTCTTTGGCTGCCTGACAGGGTGATTAGTTATGCTGTACTTAACGCAGCGCTGAATGAGGTAATATTTATCGCTTGTATAATACACGACAAAAAATTTTACGTGCTTTAAACCTTCACAGCTAAGCAATTTCTTCAAAATTTTACTTGTCAATAAATAAAATTACGCCTTCGTATATTATACATCAAAATTGTTGGGTATTGTATGCAAACAGATGCTTAATATAAAAAAGATGTGGATGATTCTCCAGACCGTTATTTAATTCGTTCTTAGTATACCTGTGCATGATTAGGTACAGTTAAATAAAATAATTGCTATGGAGGGAAGGACCCTTTTGTGTCACTGAAGGTATATGGAAAAAAACTATTTCTAATTGTTTGCATCCGGTTTTTTTTTTTAAATGGAAATAAGTTATCTGCACATAAGTCGTGGTCTCAGTTCTATACAAACATCTGCATATTTAGGTAATGCGCAATTGTTAATTATTGGTGGTACTGTCTTTTTTGTCACAAACTCTAATTCTTCTTGATCTAAAACGTATTTTGGAAATATGAATTGACAGTATTCACTTAAAAACCTTGAAGATCGCATGAAAAAGTAGTAACTAAAAGTGAATATCTCAAGGAATAAATTAATGCTGAAACAACATTCATGAAATATTTTGTGAATTACGAAGGAGAGACAAATGAAAACTTTAAAAGTGTAATATAAAATCGAAAGTGCACGCCAGTGGTATGTAAGTTGGTAGGCCTGTTTGAAACAATGTGGCGGATGTTCTCACAAGTGGTAGCCCATTGTAGATGCACAATCACCAGTGCAGGAACAGTATAAAGATGACGCCCCACTAGCAACTTGCACCAGAGAAGAACAGCATTCCGTGATAATATTTTTGCAAAATGAAGGTGGTAAAAAAACCTATAAAAATTTATCGCAGAATGAAGGTACAGTACGGGAATGCCTGTTTGCCACAGTAGCAAATGGTGTAGGAAGTTCGCACATCGTATCTCGACTCCCGAGACCACAGCAACAGTTCAAGCCGTCACCTGACCTCAAGGAATTGATTTCCATATGTCTGGACTCCTAAAAGAAGCACTTTCTGGGTCGAAATGTCAATCCGCGGTGCACGAGTGTTTTGTAGTCTCTGAAAAGAATTTTTTTTTTATGCGGGAATTCAGGCACTTCGGAAGCATTGGCTGATATGCATTGAACGGGAAGGAGACTATATAGAAAAATGATACAAGTGACTTGTATGTGGGCACAATTCATGATATTTAAAATAATAATTAAGGCTTTCATTTGACAGTTCCTTGTATATGAATGCATATCCCACTTATGTCTAGACAAACACATATAGCTACATTAGAACTGTATTGTACTGCTTCATATCGCTACGTGTTGGCAGAATATGGGGAATATCATAATGGGTGATATTTTGATACTAATAGATCAGTTTTTATTTTATTTTTTTCGGACTTTAGTGGAAGAAAATATTGAAGAACTGAGACAAGGTGATGTGAATTTAATTATTGGATGAGCAAACTTTTTTTAACATGTTAAAATAGACCTATAGCAAACCGTATGTATATATTATTGAGAAACGAGTATATCGTCTGACTCGAAGTATCGAATTGTTAAAAATTCGTTTCGGTACTTGCATTTGTCGTATGGATATCAGTTTGATTCGACAAACGAACAAATACGACGCATTATGCGGGAACTGGAACGGCTCGCCCAGTGACTAAATGAAACTGAATGAGAGAATGAACATTTGAACATCGCGTCTTACGAATTTCTGGTAATTTTGATTTGAATTCGTTTCGCTACAAAGGAAAAAGTGAAAGTACAAATATATTGCGCGTACATTATTTTAATGTAATTAATATTATTTACTGTCATGTGTTGATATTTTTAACGAGGTAAGAAATATTAATAACATAAAGATTTATTTTATAGATTTGCTTTTCTTTAACATTAAATTTACAGAGCATCATTTGTAAAAAGGATATTTGGATAGATAATTTTAGATGGTTATTGTATTTTTATTGATTACACCTTTGTCAGGTTTTATTGATTTCAAACATTTATGAAATGCATTTATTGTAAAATGCGATATTCTAACTTCTATTCTATTTTACAGTTGAAATTTTACCTTAGTTTACTAAATGAACAATTTACTTAAACTTTACAAAGTATAAACGAAGTTATCCCGTAACCCGTACACGATGCGACTGGATCAAATTCTCCATACTAGTGTACGAGTGTATCAAAAGTAACCAGTAACGAAACGATACGATAATACCAAAGTCGTCCTGTAAACGGCGCGACAATACTTCGATACAATACAATACTTCGTGCTAGTGCTCGATTGTACCGAAAGTAACTATTAGATAGCAAGGAATACGGATTGGTTTAGTGACGAATACATACTGGTACACAAATTCGCGTAATTTTAACAACCCTATACAAAATTAAACAGAAAATCCCAGTAAAAGAAACCTATGTTTCAGGTACTGCAAATAAATAAGAGTTAAGGACTATTAAATCCATTTTAAAACAGGGTGTCTGCACGTTATATAAGCAAAACACATTTAACTGCCTGCGAGAAAAATAAATCCCCTTGAGTTCTTTTTTAACTGCTTAACTCTTAACAGCGAGGTCTGTAGAGACGGGAAAGGATGGGGGCAGGGAATGGGAAGGAATTCGGCCATGGCCTTTTTAAGGAAGCATCCCGGCATTTGCCTGGAGTGATTTGGGAAACCATGGAAAATCCAAATCTGGATGCCCGTACGGGGATTCGAACCGCCGTCCTCCCGAATTCGAAGTCAGAACGCTAACCGTTACACCACCACACTCGGTTCCCCTTGTGGAATAACATCCATAACGTTACACGACCTACACAAAATATCTGGCTGTCTCCGTGTTTGCGCATCACGTAAAAGCTAATGGACAAATTTTAACGAAACTGCATTTAGTGATACCTTATATCACTGATGAGGACATAAGATATTTCATATCAAAATCAGTAACATGCTTTTGCGATGATACACAGATCACAAAGTTTGAAACAGTAAATTTTGAAATTTTTGTCTCTCTCGGCAGAACACGAAAAATTATTGAATGGAGTCGATGCAAAATAAACATGGTAATACACAGGTAACTTTTATCCCGATTAGTAACATAGTTACGACAAACCCGTAATTTTGGGAATCTACGCTCTTCTCGCAAAATCTAATAAACACATCTCAACGAAACTTCTCATGGCGGTAGTATTTGTCATTAGTTGACGTACAGGATACTTTTAGTGTAGATCAAAAGTTTTTATCGTTATCATACGCATGCCCAAACCCTTAAATTTGGAGTATTTTTCTGTGTACGCAACTGATGATTGTATTTCAGTGTAACATTACATAGTGAGGGCTTGTTAGTAACACATTTCGTCCATGAAACAGAGTCCAAAATGTTAAATCTTGGAATTTTTTTACTTGAAAACGTCTACTTGCTGGTTAAGTACGGGGATAGCTGGACGAAGTATCCTATGTTACAAAATACCGCAAGATAAGAATCGCTAATAACTACGAGGCTAATAATGCGTTATTAAAAGTTGAGCACACAACGGGAAGAGCAAGTCTGTCCGTCGTGCAGAATATGGTTTTAGGTGACGTGATCTGAATAGTGTGACTGTATGTTAGCGATTTATTCGAATTGTGGTTGTGTAAAGTTATAAATTAGTGCAGCGTAAAAACGCATCCAGCTTTGACGTCATTGTAACGAGCTCACGAAGCACTACTGGCAGCCATAGTGAGATAATAAAAAATATCGTCTTAGTATAAATAAAGATTGATATTAAACTAGCTGATACCCGCGACTTCGTACGCGTGGATTAAGAATTTCGTTGTCAGAATTGGATATAGATAGCAGTTGCTAACGTAGGATTAGTCCCAAACAACACAGAGTCGGCATACTATGACAGGACAGCCATCACTATATCATTTTACCGTTGAATCTGTCTCATGAAGAGAATCAATTTACAACATATTTAAAAACAAACAAAGGTACGAAAATGTGAGGGGGGGGGGGGGGGGAAGATTAACTAAGGGCAGTTTTGTTTCAGCTTGGTCTTTTCTTCTTTCTTCAGGTTGAGCATCTGAATCCTAGGTTCTAATAACTATAGCTGCTCGTGCTCTGCTAGAGCTATACCTTAGGTCAGTCTTTTTTTTATATATATATATAATATGGCAGTGTAGTATGGGACCCTCATTTTGGATATCAAATACAGGTTCAGGTTCAAAGGAGGGCTGCTATATATGACTCTGGAAATTACCGTATAACACAATCAGAAACTGATATGGTAAAAGAGCTGGAATGGGATTCATTGGAAAACAGGAAAAGGGTGAAGAGAGTCATGGTAGTGTACAAGGCGTGTATTGGTGATGACGCGTGGAAATATATTGGTGTAAGAATAAAAAGTATTAGATGGAAGGGAAAAGAGGGACCATGACACAAGCTGGCAATCGAATTCAAGCACAAGCGTGTGGGAAGATTTTCTTTCGTAGGAGCGGAATAAATTACGAACAGAATTAATTGATGGGGTAACTTACCAAAAACGTTGAAACAATGTAAAGTCGATTTTTATAGATGGCAAAATAGGTGGGTACAGGAAAGGAGGGAAATAGGCGTGGAGAGAAATTGCCACCGTAGCACGCGCTCCATCCCAATTAAATTAGATTAAACTCACCTAACAGGCTTAGTAAGAAAAAAATAAACCCGCTTGAAATTAAAGGCGCAACCTAGGTTGGTGCTTCAATTTTTTAGCAGAATATTGGAAGCAGAAAATAGTGGTATCAATTGGAATCGGTATTCAGAATTCTATTCTATTAAAAGTAGGTATAACTAAGGTACCAGCGGGTAAGAATTAGCAGTAACTAATGCAGCGTGCAGTTTCATAGTGAAAAATGTGGTGTTAATCAAACCTAAGAAAAATGTCCGTAGCTCTTGATTATGCCGTTATCAAAATAACTGAATAACCTTCATGAAGTACAAGAGATATTGAGAGACTACGCAGCAGTTATTTTGATATTCCTAAATAATTCTCTAGAGATAACAAAGTGATTTTTGTATTTTTTTGGGTAAAATTTTTAATCAACATTTCATTTCGGAATTGTCTTGAACGTTATCCTGAAAAAAAGCATAGTTTTACTATAAAGAGATTAAATGAAGAGACACCAAGTAATCACTATTCGGCTAGCTACTGTTAGATGAATTTTTAATCAACCAAAATAAAATTAAATAGTTAGTCACTCCGCATTCTAATCAGATCTACCATCCAAAATTTCCCAGAAACTCTCCCCAATATATGTTAATTTATCATGGAACAATCATAACTCCAAATTTTAAGGTATTTAATCTACAGTGCAAATATTTTTCCAAAAGAAAATATTGTTTGGTAAAAGTTTTACTAGAAAGTATTTGAAATGTCGCTTTGAAATAGTAAGTAGTTACCTAATTAGCTTATAAGCATTTAATTTCGCCAACTTCGTTTTTAAATATTGCTGTTAATATGCTTAAACATACGAAACTATGTATGTAAAATACACTATGTTGAACAAAAATATAGCATGTTCTTTCAGTCGTTAGACTAAAGCGTGGTTTGAACCGATGGTTGGACCATCCCGAAGGAGGTATACTTATCCTGTTATTGGAGGAAGGGTGACCAATTCCTTTCATTCTTACCACACCTAATCCGGTAATCCTACGGCATAAAGGGGACCTAGAGTACAACGCGGAATCAGATCCGCTGTAGCTTTCTAGCGTACTTGATATAAAACAGTATGCTTGAGGTTAAGGTCGGGTTAAGAGCCTACGATAATCCCTGCATAGGCAGAGATCCTAACTGGGGACATATCGATCGCCAATCAGACGCCTTTACCACTAAGCTACCAGGCCGCTAAGTCTTTAGAGTAAGCGAGAAAATGTTTAATGGATGTAACTTTCCTACCACTACCTGTAGCAATTCTTGTTGATTTATATCAACCGGACTTCTACCTAAGATTGTCTGCATTCACCTTCAGAAAATGGCTTAGTAAGTGCATGGTAAAAAGCAGGAACAATTACAAGTATAATAATGGATGGATAGATGAACCACACTATTCAAATCAAAGTGTTTTCTAACTAAGCAAATTGGATACTAAGATCGGTACTAGTAAACTGTCCAGTAACCAACAATTCTATCACCAATTTGTCTTAACGTAAAAATCACATGTAAGCAATTAAGCACGTTCATAGCAGTTTTCCAACTAGCGATACTAAATATCGGCAATTTATCTAATCGTAATAGTCACAAATAGGCAGTTAAACAACTGATAATAATGAAATTAGTATTCTTCACACCATAACACGTAGTAAGAGTGATCATTTTGCTGGAAACCTGGAGAGCGAGTTATATTGATGGACTCCGATAGTGACAGTCACGGCGATAGATCAGCACTGAGAACCTTATTGTTTTTGGAGGAGCTTAAACACCATTCGGTAAACGGTAACTAGGATCTCCTCGTGTCTTTCAGAGAGGGTCACTACCAACATTGACTTCGTGATTTCATGTTTCCGTTTGAAACCTCTCCGTCTTATGTTAGAAAGCACAGGGTTCCACAGATAATACACCTCACCTAGCTTACTTTTAT
The DNA here is from genome assembly GCA_031002005.1 of Vandiemenella viatica. Lineage (NCBI taxonomy): Eukaryota > Metazoa > Arthropoda > Insecta > Orthoptera > Morabidae > Vandiemenella > Vandiemenella viatica. The sequence goes on along the minus strand of JARYHS010011408.1, from coordinate 231,328,340 downwards.
CCCGTGGGGCTGGCACAGTAGCACTCTGCTTTTCGCACCAACCTGGTGGTGGGACCAGGGTGTATTACTTTTAAGCGTGGGTTGCTAGATCACGAAGACCACCATAGCAGTGTCCTTTAAGCCGTAATAAATATTCCTTGTGACTCACTCTGATTACCGCAAAATTTAGGTTCTTAACTAACCACCAAGCGAGGTGGTGTAACGTATAGCGTTCTGGCCTCACATTCGGGAGGACGGCGGTTCGAATCCCCTCCGGGCATCCAGATTTGGGTTTTCCATGGTTCCCCAAATCACGCCAGGCAAATGCCGGGATGCTTCCAAAAGGCCATGGCTGAATTCCTTCCCATTCCTCCCCCCCCCCATCATTTCCCGTCTCTAAAGACCTCACTGTTGAGAGACATAAAGCAGTTAAAAAAAATAGGTTCTTAACTAATTCCTTATTACCTATTTAATACTTCATCTTGCTCTACCTGACTATAATTATTCACATTATTACTACACCTGTTTGCCTCGCTATACCACGAATTCCTCTATTGGTCCTGTTGCACCACATGGATGGATCCATTTACCTAATTATGATGGATTATGATTTAGTGAATTTTTCTTCTTAATTATGTATGTTTCATATTGCTGCCCAGGACGTCCGGACCAGGTGCACAACTGCTCGGTGTCCAACGTGTCTACTGACTCGCTGTCTGTGCGCTGTTCGGAAGGCTTCAACGGTGGTCTTCCTCAGTCCTTCCTGCTGGAGGTGCGAGAGGCGGAATCGCAGGCGGTGAGAGCCAATGTCAGCTCTGCCGCTCCAGCCTTCAACGTTGCGGGACTCGGTGCTGGAGAGCGCTACCACGCCTGTGTCTACTCCTACAACCTCAAGGGTCGCAGCGAGCCCGTCGTGCTCGTCGCAACCACTGTTCCTGCCCCCGAGAGACAGCTGACTGCTAGCCATCAAGGTCAGTGAAACTCAGCAGCTTAGTGGATGCTTCAGAGTAACTACTGGAGCAGGAGAATCAAAGTTGTAGTTATGACCCTTCTTCTTCTGCTACTCCTCCTTATCCAAATATTTTGAGCCGTCTGCCTTGATGAGTTTCCTCCACCTCTCCCATATATAGTGTCTTCTTCTTTCAGTCCTTTGTTCACGATGTCCTTCTTAACTACACTCCTGGAAATTGAAATAAGAACACATTGACGCCGGTGTGTAAGACCCACCATACTTGCTCCGGACACTACAAGAGGGCTGTACAAGCAATGATCAAACGCACGGCACAGCGGACACACCAGGAACAGCAGTGTTGGCTGTCGAAGGGCACTAGCTGCGCAGTGGTTGGGCACCGACGCAGTCAGTGTCAGCCAGTTTGCCGTGGCATACGGAGCTCCATCTCAGTCTTTAACACTGGTAGCATGCCGCGACAGCGTGTACGTGAACCGTATGTGCAGTTGACGGACTTTGAGCGAGGGCGTATAGTGGGCATGCGGGAGGCCGGGTGGACGTACCGCCGAATTGCTCAACATGTGGGGCGTGAGGTCTCCACAGTAAATCGATGTTGTCGCCAGTGGTCGGCGGAAGGTGCACGTGCACGTCGACCTGGGTCCGGACAGCAGCGACGCACGGACGCACGCCAAGACCGTCGCATCCTACGCAGTGCCGTAGGGGATCGCACCGCCACTTCCCGGCAAATTAGGGACACTGTTGCTCCTGGGGTATCAGAGAGGACCATTCGCAACCGTCTCCATGAAGCTGGGCTACGGTCCCGCGCACCGTTAGGTCGTCTTCCGCTCACGCCCCAACATCGTGCAGCCCGCCTCCAGTGGTGTCGCGACAGGCGTGTATGGAGGGACGAATGGAGACGTGTCGTCTTCAGTGATGAGAGTCGCTTCTGCCTTGGTGCCAATGATGGTCGTATGCGTGTTTGGCGCCGTGCAGGTGAGTGCCACAATCAGGACTGCATACGACCGAGGCACACAGGGCCAACACCCGGCATCATGGTGTGGGGAACGATCTCCTACACTGGCCGTACACCTCTGATGATCGTCGAGGGGACACTGAACAGTGCACGGTACATTCAAACCGTCATCGAACCCATCGTTCTACCATTCCTAGACCGGCAAGGGAACATGCTGTTCCAACAGGACAATGCACGTCCACATGTATCCCGTGCCACCCAACGTGCTCTAGAAGGTGTAAGTCAACTACCCTGGCCAGCGAGATCTCCGGATCTGTCCCCCATTGAGCATGTTTGGGACTGGATGAAACGTCGTCTCACGCGGTCTGCACGTCCAGCACGAACGCTTGTCCAGCTGAGGCGCCAGGTGGAAATGGCTTGGCATGCCGTTCCACAGGACTACATCCAGCACCTCTACGGTCGTCTCCATGGGATAATTGCACCCTGCATTGCTGCGAAAGGAGGATATACACGGTACTAGTGCCGACATTGTGCATGCTCTGTTGCCTGTGTCTATGTGCATATGGTTCTGTCTGTGTGATCATGTGTTGTATCTGACCACAGGAATGTGTATATAAAGTTTCCCATTCCTGGGACAGTGAATTCACGGTGTTTTTATTTCAATTTCCAGGAGTGTAGATAGTTCCACCTTATCCTTAGTATCCCTCTGGATCTCTTTCCTCCCACAGGTATCCCCCACGCTTTCTTCACTGACTCTTCATCATTAAATGACCATTCCACCTTAATCATCCCTCTCTGATGACTTCACTGATTACTAGCCTCTCCAGAAATTTTTTTTATCTCTTCATTTCGAAGTCTGTCCCTCAGAGAAGTACCTAATAACCACCTAAGTATCCTCATTTCCATTCGTTCCAGAAGGCCTTCCTCTGTTTTACGTCCAAGTTTCTGATCCATAAAGTATAACCGGTCGTACCATCTTCGTATACACTTTTACATTTAGGTTTTTAGGCATCCTTTTATCACATATCACTCCAGCAATATCTCTCAGTTTAATCCATCCAGTTTTTATTTGGCGCTAACTGACAGTGTTTATTTATTTATTTCTCGTATCCACATTGCACAAGATCAACAACATCAGTGAATTAATGTTAACAGCATATAAAATTATCACAGCTACACCCCGACGTCGAGGGATTCTATCCATCCAGTTATGCTTCCAGTAATAATGTGAAGAGCAGACAGACCACCCAGTAAATATCTGAGGGGAAATTTGCCACCTTGTGTTCAACTGTCTGCTGCACACCGCAGTCACAATAGCAGTCGTCCTTTAAGTCCCAGAGGTGCAACGTTGCACAGCACAGACGATGAACTGTCTTGAAATGGTTTATCTGGCTCCAGTACTCCCTTGGCAGGTCCACATCCAGTAGATTCTGCGTAGAATCAGTCACCAAGTTTCCGTTCCGTCAAATTTTTTGCTGTCACTGTCACCACCATTCCACAGCAAGATTAAAGTGGGGGGAGGGGAGAAACTGGGCTGCCAGATAAAGGAATCTCTAGCCGGTCTCTTACCTTCTGCTGCTCATGGTCTGAAGATGCTTGGCGTCTGATCTTTGGGGGACAGGTGTTGGAAGGAAACAACTGAAAGGCAAGGCAGAGGGGTTGATCGATATTTCTCATAGCGGGTTAAGACGGTTGTCCACCTTCCTAAGTATTTCGTATTGCGCTTCCCAGGAGGTACCCGCCAGTTTCCTCACTAGATTTGCTAAGGGCTTGATTTTCTCAACAATATTTTCCGGATGCTTGTCGAACATTTTGACTTTGTCTCAAATTTCAGAAAGGTTGTAATTAACGGGTGCATTCATAAGCGAGTGTATTACTTTTGTGGTTGTTAACAACACCACGTGACAGAAATAAAACAGATGACGTCTAATGACACACGCAACCTGCGCATGAGGTAATATATGTAAAAACTTTACTACCTGCGCTTACACATACAAATAAAATGAATATCTACTATTTACTGAGATATATTGAAGGTTTAACTAGGTGATCGAGTTTTGCTCGGCGTTTTTCGTTTTCTGTTCAATGTTCAAGATTTTGTCAAAATCTTTACAGAAGTTTGAGAGAAATTAACTTCATCTATATAAAAGAGTTGCTCGTATGATAGTATTAGATAGATTAGGTCTCAATCTAATTTCAGATAGTAAACAATCAACACAATTATTCATTAGAATAATGAATAGCAATAGTGACAATACGCTACCCTGCGACATTCCCATTTTTACTTCCACTTCCTTTGATACCTCATTTCCTACCCTAACTTTCTGTTTTATACCTTTTAAAAATTCTTCTACCCAGAAAATCACTTTCTCATCCACTCCAACAGTTTTTACCTTATTTACTACCATTTTATGGCTTACTCTGTGAAACGCCTTTGTAAGATCTAGTGCTACACTATCAATTTGGCCTCCCTTGTCCATTTCATCAGAAATATCTTGAATATATCCCACCAACTGAGATTCGCATGAATATCCTTGCCTGAACCCATGTTGCCTACTTGAAAACCACTTACGTTCCTCACATACATTTCTGATGTGGTTGCGGTTACAAAACTTTGGTCATACCATTGCTCGAATATGGTAGTGTAGTATGGGACCCAAATTTTGCCTATCAAATACAAGAATTAGAGAGGGTGCAAAAAAGAGCTGCTAGATTTGTTACTGTAAATTATCGCAGAATGCAATCACTGACAGATATGATAAAGGAGCTGGAATGGGATTCGTTGCAAGACAGGAGGCAGATGAGGAGGGTCATGGGAGTGAACAGGGCATATACTGGCGATGAGGCATGGAAAGATATTGCAGTAAACATATAATAAACATATTTTAAGTACGTTAGTGAAAATGGCCTTATATCATAAATTAATTAATAATTTCTACATATACTCATGAACGTGAGTCTACTTTGCATTATATACAAATCAAATTTAGTCATATTAACAAGGAAATCTTATATACAATTTAGCAAGTAATTTATTGCATATATTTTGATGAAATTGATTAAAGGAGAGGTATTCAGAATGAAAAGAAATCTGAGTTATGTTACAAAGTCTGCCATTAAACTATTATGCTCCCGACAGGCAACGTTTGAACCGCCGAAAAAATGTTATATATGCACAAAATACAGCCATCAGCGGTACAGACGCAACGCTAAGCAATATTCTGCGGCTATTTTGACACACGATGTAACAATTCCCATTGTGAAAACAAGCATTCAAAAAAACATCCATTATCGTAGTTCCGACGGTGATGAGCAGGTAGATTACAGGTGCGGCCTCATTCCCGCTTCTTTGGAAGCCATTCCGTGTTCTGACACCAGCCATCCAGTATCGTATTTCGATATGCATCAAGGCGCACGCTACCAGGCTAAATGTTGGCGTGCCAATTGTCACACCCATTGTACGTTTTATTCACGTTTTATTGATCTCGCTGCGCATGTAGTATAAATTTTGCTGCAGCGTCCGACACCCCGGCTTGTTATCGGATTTTTATGCACCGTATTTCCCAAATGTTTCCGTTTTCAATTATGTCTCTGTTCTAGATAGCATCGGAGAAGATTCACTACATATTGACTGAAAAACAAATATCCTTCCAAAATTTTCAATGTCGCAGTCTCAGGAATACTATTTAAGAATTTAATACTTTAACTTTTTATGATGCTTCTAAATTCAGCGACATACAGTTAAAACTAAACGAATCACTTAGTTCCACAAACAGGACATCACTAAAATGTTTGTAGTTTAAATGTTAGTCTGCTCTGTAGTAGGAAATGTACCTAGCGATTGTTTGGGGACCGAGCGTGGTGGGTGATCGGTAACGCTCTGGCGGGAAGGACGTGGGTTGGAATCCCCATGCGGCCATCCAGATATAGGTTTTCCATGGTTTCCCAAAATCACTCCCGGCGAAAGCAGAGATGGTTCCTCTAAAAGACCATGGCCAAATAAATTTCCGTTCCTTTCCCTCCTCTATTGGCCTGGACATAGACGAACCGTAAAACTATAACAAAAAAGTTTGGTTGAGTATACGGCTCTGAAGTTATTTCCGAAAACCGAGATCGTTTGTTTGTATGTGACATATGCTAGATTTATGATATGGTCACGATCTCCTATATTCAGTCAAATCGTCAGCTGAAACTAAGGAATGAAAATGTTGTAATTAGAGAGGTGTCCTAATTTCGTATTATGGTCAAAGAATTGAATACAATCACGGAACAGCATTACCTTCCAAGTTTGCACGAGAAACTTCCCATTAGATTCGGTTATTTTCTTTTAAATGTCAGTTGCAAACTTGAGATGGCTTAAACCAGATGTTTATAAAATATACAATTTCAAATTCTACACCATTATTTACAATTTTGTTTGCAAAAATTGCCATAGATTTGTCGTAGTTATTCGACAGAAGAGAATGTAGTTAAAAAGTATCAAACCCATTGAGAATTATTTTTTATTCACTCTATTTACTGAAACCTGCTAAAGGTAGTAGAAGTACATTGTGAGTGGCTACAGCCAAATACTAAGACAGCAAACAAAATTTTTGATGACCTTCATTAAAGATCAGTTCCTGAATTTGTTACGAAAGTCAATGTTCTAAAGTCCCATCTCGAGAAACATGAAGCAATATCCAACTAAACTTAAATTTTTGACAGTAATGCCTAACAGGAAGATTACGTGATAACAGCACTGAATTTTATTGAATTATTATGAGTGGAATGTTTACAATTACAAAGATAATATTGTTTAAACGCAGAATAAGGCTTTTAGGTTCCTGGAAAAATTCCCATTAAAATGTTTTCAATCCCACCCTGTTTTCTCATTTGGTTGCATCACCGTAATAGTGTGCGGCGCTGACATGGGGTTACGCGGTTCGAATGCTGACGGTAGAAAAAAAATTCATCATAAGGACTTGGCCGTAACAGTAGTAGAGATGGTGATGCAAAGTTCCTAATGACCATAGAGTGCAGAGAAGCTCTTCGTTAAATTCCAAACCACTCTGTAGTGTATGTATTCAGTGAGGGCATACGATGCTGCTGAATCGTCCGTCGGATGGGGATGTTAAGTTTGGCGGCCTCCTTCGTTGGTCTGGCATCGGATTTCATCCTCTTCCTACTTTCATATCTCATGCACGACCAAAAAAACAGCACTCTACACTTAACATACACACTATCACAGTCATCCACACTTACAACAAAACTTACGAACATTGTCACAGTGGAGAAGGCAACAGGAAATCATCACAGTCGTTCTCGTGGAGGGGTGAAGATCTTAGATGATAAACGGACTCGGGCAATGCGTTCACAGAAGATAAATACTATTAATCCATTCCTGTAGCTATTATTAATCTTATTTTTCTTGGACTGAAACAATATTGGTCCAACGATTCACCATGTAATGTCTGCTTTTAGGGACATTGATTTCTGGGTCATACTGTTTCATCAATAACAAAATTATCAAATTCGAATATCAAAATAATAATTAATTTTCAGCTAACAACATGAAATAATATTGCAATTAATAAGAGAACTGAAAAGTGGGTGTACAATTTATTACGATTGATCATTGCGAAATTATGCAAACATGATATTTGTTTTTATTCTGATATAAACAGTTACATATCACCGAATGTCTTTAAAGTCAAACAGTTAGAGCAAAATCTCAGGGACAATTTACTGGGTGGAACGATTGCATTAGTTTCCGTCGTGATCGTAGACTTTACCGTTGTTCACGGGCCAGGTCAGCACCCAGGCACGAATAGCGCCACATGGGGCGTCCAGCTTTCTCTACCGGCACAGCGTGGTGGCAGTCTCCAGGCCCCGGCTCGTCCAGTGCTCAGACCTCAGCGAAGGTCACTTGCGGCTGTCGCAGATAAGGATCCCAACCAGAGTGTGTCTTCGTCCGTTTTTCAGCTTCAAGCAAGACTCTGTCTCGTCCGGCCCTTGGCGAATCACAGCACTCCGAGCCAAAGTACCAGCAATTCATTGGCACCCAGATCAAGGAAGAAAAAAACACCAACTCGTCAATAAATTGAGGTGGCTTCTCTATTGGCTGGATCGTCTTCCACCACTCTCAGAAAACGCTTTTTTACTAGGAAACGGCACTAAGGTATATTTTCGCTCTCCGGCACCAGTTTTCGGCGGGTCTTTTCCGAAACGTGCGAAAAGAGAAAGCGGGCCTTAGTTATTTATGGTGGCTATAAATCCCCTTAATGACCAAGCTGGGTAGAACGTTTTCAGTCCCCCACGGCATGTGAATCAGGCAATTTTGTACCGTCACGTATCTGTTCGGCTTGGCTCATCGCACCGTCAACATTCACACATACCGTGGGATCACTTGGTGCCTAATAACACTGTACTTTTTAATTAATTACAACCTCTATTGTTATTTTAACTTGTATAGATTTTATCTCACCAGTACAGCATGCCGATAGCCGTTGTAACTCATGTATGAAAGAAATACTGCAGCAGCTGTCCCTACTCATGTCTTCAGAGCGTCCTCGTGGGTCTTCTTTCCTGACGCCGGCGCTGAGCGTCGTCGCTGGCGTCGCGACGTCGCTGTTGGTAGTGGCGCTGGCGACGGCAGTGTTGGCGCGAGCACTGTGCCGGCGCCGCGCCAGGCACCGGCACCAGCGCAGGAAACGCAACGAGGCGGTCGACGCGCAGCACTCAGCGTCCAGCCCCGACAAGGCCGCCGCGGCGGTCGGCATAGCAGCAGCCAAGGGCGACAGCGGCGGCTCGGAGAGCGACGACAGGAACCCCGACGTGGTACCTCAGCCCGCGGCGGGAGCAGGTACGATCTAAAGAGGACGAAGGAATTTATACTCTACTCCAAACTAATTAGGATACAAGTACAACATTTCATCAAAAGTATCCAGACACCCTTGTGCAATACAGAATTGTACGCTACTTGTCTTAGCAGGTGTAGTCACACCTGTCACTTATTTTAGGTCCATTCGCGTTGGTCCAAGGTCGTGGCAAAGAGGCACCAATCACGCCATCTATGAGGGGTTGAACGAGTGTGAGAAAGAATCTGAATAAATGTGGGGGAGTTGCAAGTACGGTACGTAAATGTAGCGCTTGTTCATTCTTTCCATGTGCTGAAGGGTGATTGGCTGGGACTTTGTCGGCAAGGAATGATGGGAGTGGGTGGCTGGAGGTACCTGCTCGACAAGAAGGAAGGGAGGCCATCTTTCGTGACCGGCACGTCGAAGAGAGTGGAAGTGTGAGGGGATGCTCCACCACCAATTACCACGTGGAGAAATGTGTTAGTTGAGATCACGTGTGACAATATTTCAGATAGTAAGGAAACATCTGAAAAAAGCTTGTAAAAACATCGGAAAAATGGTAATGTGTTACGATTGTACGTAGTACATTTGTTTCTGGGTTTATTTTATTATTTTTTTTTAAAGAAAAAGGTTCACGTGGACAAGGAAGCATGTCAGATAAGAAGTGATCATGTCTCTAGAAAAAAAAAAACTTTCATCCATAAATTAGTGGCTGGACAAATATATATATATATATATAGGGTGTTACAAAAATGTACGGCCAAACTTTCAGGAAACATTCCTCACACACAAACAAAGAAAATATGTTATGTGGACATGTGTCCGGAAACGCTTACTTTCCATGTTAGAGCTCATTTTAGTTTCGTTAGTATGTACTGTACTTCCTCGATTCACCGCTCGTATTGTGGACGGCTGTGATACAATACGCCATTCTCCAGGGCTGTATCAGCGCATCAGGGATGCCATGCGACGGAGGGTGGATGCATGTATCCTCGCTAACGAAGGACATTTTGAACATTTCCTGTAACAAAGTGTTTGAAGTCACGCTGGTACGTTCTGTTGCTGTGTGTTTCCATTCCATGTTTAATGTGATTTGAAGAGAAGTAATAAAATGAGCTCTAACATGGAAAGTAAGCTTTTCCGGACACATGTCCACATAACATATTTTCTTTGTTTGTGTGTGAGGAATGTTTCCTGAAAGTTTGGCCGTACCTTTTTGTAACACCCTGTACATATATATATATATATATATATATATATATATATATATATATATATATATATTGCTTTCTGTTTTATTTCAATTTCCTGCATCTAGAAATATTTGTTTATAGATTAAAAATCATTGTTTGGAAAAAGAGGAAATAAATGTTAAAGTATACAAATAATTCGCTTTGTTCAGTGGATAATAGATTTCATAGCAATAGGCTGGTCTATTACACACGGGGACCCCAGCAGTATAAAAGTAGGCGGGGAATAGAGAAACAGTAGCAGCAGAATAGATCTACATCTACATCCATAGTCTGCAATTCACAAACATTGTGGGTGGCAGAGGATGCTAAGCACCAATCTTAATTCTGAGCATTCCAATCCCGAATAGCACGAGGAAAGAAATAATACATAAAAGCATCAGTACGGTATCTTATTTCTCGAATCTTATCCTTCCGGTCATTGCAACCCAAATAGGATGGTGGAAGAAGTATCTCACTGCACTCGTAGGTCATAGAATTTCGCATATTCTCCAATAAATTTGAACGTAAACGACTTCGTCTGTCTTCCAAACTATCCCAGCCCAATCTATGTATCAATTCTGTGACGTTTTCATAAGGGCTGTAACAACCAATCACGAATCTAGTGGCTCTCCTCTGTACCCTCTCCACTGAGTCAATCAGGCCCTTGCGATACGGATCCCAAACTCCACAACAGTAATCCAGATGCGGACGCACTAATGTTTTATACGCTATTTCCTTTGTATGAAAATTACAATTCCTCAGAATACGACCTACGAATCGTAATTTAGAAATAGCTTTGCCTACGATGGAAGTCATGTGCAAGTTCCATTTCATGTTTCTTTGTACTATTACCTCCAGATACTTCAGGGAATCAACCGTGTCAACAATTGAATTTTTTACTTTGTACTCGTGAGCAAACTGATTCTTTTTGTTACTTATTCGCATTGCCTTGCACTTTTTTCAATCAAGAGTAAGAGTGCCATTTACGTCACCATTTGGAAATAGCATCCAAATCACGCTGAATTTCTAATCAATCGTCAGAGCCCCTTATTTCCCTATGGATAACTGCATCATCAGCAAAAAAATCGTAACCAGCATTTGACGTGGTCACCTAGATCGTTTAAAAATTAAGAAAAGAAGTGGTCCTATTACACTTCCTTGAGGAACGCCAGAAGTAAAATCTAGCTTGAAAGAGGCTTCACCGTCAACAACGACATACTGTGATTGACCAGTTAGAAAATCACGTATCCATTCTAAAATCTGATCCGATATACCGTATGCTCGAATCTTCGCTAAAATATCTGCCAGGAGAGCTCACTGACTTTGAACATGGATTATTCATTCGATGACACCTGAGATAGCAAATCTATCAACATATCAAAAGTTATAAATTAACGCAGTTTTTCTGGGCATTGTATATTTTTGAATTTTTCTCTGGAAAACCAACGTGATAATACTATTATTTAAACACAATATTTCGGTGATATAAGTCTCCGTCGCCATCTTCAGGTGTTGTCGTAAGACTTAAAGTTTGCCTAGAGTGCGTTGTTTAAAAAATGGCATGGCAACGACAAACTTTGTTACGTTGCCTAGCAGAATTTCAGATACATTAGACGCTGGCGAAGCACAAAACACTGAGCGTTCCTGACGAACAGCCTCAATAACAGATATCCAAGCATCACTTTGTTGGAAACCACAATCCCGGTTAACCAGCGCAGACGCGAGGCGAATTTCAAACGCTTCTATAATGACGCTGTCCCAGAAGCCTCTCGCATGTGGCAGCTCCTTGGTTGATTCGAAATCGAATTCATGTCCTTCTACCAAACTATGTTCCGCCACCGCATATTTGTCCTTTTGCCCCAGGCAAATATGTTGGGCATGTTCCAGACAACATTGTTTAATACACCTTACCATTTGGCTGATGATTTTTCTAAAGCTGCTCAAGTCGACTGTTGGTGACATGATTTGAAATCGAACGACGACTAAACCCAGACCAGGCACACCGTAGAATCTTGCATAGGGTAATTGTAAAAAGAACGCATAAACTCAGAGGGAGGAATTATTCCTGAGTTACGAAATGCTGACAGAAAAATGACTATGTATTGGGAGTTAAAGGAATGGGATACATAGGTCGAGCTACCGTTCATAAGCCAAATATTTTTGTAGTCAATGCTAAAAATGCTTGAGATGTAAAGTGTGACACCAGTGGATCGTAGATGACTGGAAATGAATGATCTAGAATGTTGAATCACGCTATACCCTATATCCAATGAAAAAGTTTGGGATGGCGAATACCTGGAGAACGTTACCTGCCATTATGTTTAGTGCCAACAGTGAAGTACAGAGGAGGTGATGTTATGCTATGGAGGAGTTTTTCGTAGTTTGGGTGTAGTCCCCATATTGCGCTTAAAAATACTCTAAATGGAAAGATATGAACATTTTAAACCATCCTATTCTACGGAGTGATAGAGGACCAGTTCGGATACGATGATTGTTTATATTAGCATGAAAATCGATTCGTTATTAAAACTGCATATGTGAGACAATTGCTTTTGGACAGTAACATTCCTGAAATGGACTGGCCTGCCAAAAATCCCGACCGGAAAGCAGCGGGATGAAATAGAATATTGCCTTCGCTCCAGACCCTTGTATCCATCACTTATACCCCTCGAGTAAAATATTCAGACACCTCATTCAAATTCTCCACAGCAGACTCAAAGCCGTCCTAAAGGCAAAGGGTGGACCAACCTCTTATTAATGTTCAACAATAGGAACTGTGACAAGCGTATAGTTTAAGATAGGACCGGACAGTTTTTATGAAATAGTGGAGATTTTTACGGCGTAATACTACAACGCAATCTGAATATGTAAATCAAGCGCAACACTATCCCGCTGGACGTCCGTGAAGATTACATTGCCTGACTAGAATAGTTATTGAGCTTTGATATTGGACTAATTAAAATAAGCAGGAGTGATAATTTTGATATACACCTTGCTTTAAGATGGTGAAGGTGATAAAAAAACTGTTTTGGATTTTTTTACTTTTCTCAAGTTTTAGAAACTTGGAGACAGTTTATAATGTCAATGTATAGGGGGATTCATAAATTCTCTAATATAAATACTTTCATCAGTCTCTTGAATAGTCTGATGTTATTTTCCATATTGAGCTAACCTCTTCACTCAACCATACCAATTACAGCCTACGTCCTCAGTTATTTGTTCCACACCTTCTAATATTTGACTTTCTGTTCAAACCTTTCCCTCGAGTGTTCCCCCAAGTATTCCCTCTACAAATAAGTATCCACTCCCACATGTCTTAAACTGAGGACTACTGTTGAGTCTCTTCTTTCTGTGAGATGTTTCAGCAAAATCCTTTCTTCACACATCACTTAGAAACACATTCACTTCATTGTTTATCCGGCCACATTATCCTAAACATTATTTTTATCTCCATAATTCCAGTGAATCAGTTTCATGTTTTTCTGGTATTCCTAAATTTCAAGCTTCACTTCCAAATGCTCCATGAATAAATTGTTGCTGTGATTTAAGATTGAAACAATGAGCGGAAGGTTATCAGTGATTAAAGATAAAACTAAAATAATGATTACAGACAAGGCTGAGTATCTGCGGAAAGGGGGGGGTGGGGGTGGAGGAGGAGGATTAAGAATTCCCACCTCCCGTTACTCTTCCAGGCCCCGTAAGAATTCCAAATATTTCTAAATATAAAAGTTATTTTCTGTCAACCATTTCAAATCGAATGAAAATGTCAAATTTTCTGTCATCTGACACCCCTGTCTTGAATTGCATGATAGCATGGGATAGTCACTTGTGGAAGTTTGTGAAACTTAGGGTACTATTTTTAAAAGTACTATATTTAGTTCACTAGTGTTAGCTAGTGAACTTATCAGGGTACTATATTTTTTCGTTATAGACTGGATAACAGAGACTTTTTTTCTCTCAGTACGAAATACTGCCGACAGCAGTAATTAATGTTCTACCCCGCTACTTGTTGTCACGCAGTGGAAACAGACGAGCGCGCCCAGTTCGGGTCGCCGCGGTGTCAACACATATCAACCATAGAGGCGGTGGCGTCGCCCAGCCGTGGCCGCGTGCAACACGTGGCGGCGGCGGTGGCGGCGTCGGCGGCGTCGGCAGCGGCGGCGTCGACGACGGCGAACGGTAGCTCGTCGACGGGGACGCCCTTCTCCGGCTACTGTACGCTGAGGAACGGCGTGCCGCTCAGGGAGCTTGCGCTGGTCAGCATCACATCTCCCGCACAGTAGCCTGCCCTAACGTCTAGAGTCAATCATTTTCATACTTCTACTAGGAAGTAATTATCTCCATATTAAAACCAATGAAAGCTATCAAATTACGACATAGGTCAAGTATGACACGTCGATTGATGAGATTATTGAAACCGGAAAGAGGATCAGCAATGTATTTGCGAGAGTACAATCCTTTTATTTTAAGACTCGTTCTTGATAGGCCAAGCCTATAATGCAATAAATCTTTATATCATAACACTTTTTTCCTCTTGGACGGCCAACGGTAGATTTCTCTCTGCTGTTTAAAATTAGTCGTTGTCTTGAAAACAGTCTACTCCACGTTTTCCAACTATTTAACATTTATTTAGAATCATTTACAGTTCCTTTTTCTTTACGCGCTAAAATAAAACATTCTTCATTTCTCAGACTCTACTCACTGTTTCCTTTCGCTATAACAACATTAAATTTATTTTCTTCTCTTAAGTCAAGGATATACATCATATTACATCTTCTTTGTTGGCTTACCAGTTTACTTATTTACACACTTTTGATGAAGTATATATTAACATATTACAATTTTCAGATAGTGACATGCACAAAAAAGTTATCTCAATAAGAAAAAGACATACAAAACTTATAAACTTCTACCAGCTAACTATAGAGAAGTAAGGTTTATCAGAGATTACGGAAACAAGTAACATCATCTAGATCATCTTTATTTATAATCTATTAACCAACAACTGCGGAATATGGCCTACAACCAGATTTGTAATGTAACATCATCTAGTTGCTGTCCCACTTATTTCTTCATGCTACTTCATAGAAGCGCTTTTATCCGAGACTTAAAAACCTAAAAGGGACTTAAAAGTATAATAATTGTATCATAGAAGAGAAATAAGCATATAAGATATTGGTACTTGAATATTAAACGTAAAAAATACAGGTAACTGATCATCATAGAGGTGTGAGTGAAGTGTATTAGAAATTAATGTGTTTAGCTGCTTTTACTTTTCCATTCTGTATTTTTTTTATGAGGAAACACGTTTGATCAGTTACTCTCATTTAGTTACTGTAACCGTGATTAACAAATCTACGCAATAAATCTTTCGCGAAGGATATGTGGTTAATTTTCTTTTAAACTGATATTAAAAAGACACGCTAGAAAAAATCTTATTTTACTTAAATACAAAAACTACATCACTTATTTAAATTATGGCTCTACTAAACATTTAACCATAAAACAGATAACTGTAACTTTTCCAAACTCACAAAAATATTTCCATCTAAAAACTGATACCTTTCCTTTGACACCCATGTAAATTATTTAAAATAAATATTTTGTTCAATCCTTTAAATAATACCCTCTCCCATCATTTTCACGCTCCATTATTTTATTTTAGAAATTTTCGTTTTACGGTGGTGTTCAGTTTAGTAAGAACTAAACTAGCGCTTAATCACATATAGCCTAGTTGATGGGTTCAGAAGTTATGAGGCTGTTACACACGGATGTACGTACCGACAAATGAGTGACTTCATAAGGACACAGTTTTTCACTCAAAACTTATAGAACCCTAAACGTGAGAAAGTTATCAATGAATTAAATATACTATTGATCAATTTTAAGGTTTTGATGTTTTAACTTTCATTAGATACATGGAAACTGGTCATTTTACACCAAGCTAACGCAAATGATGGGTGTTGTATAACGATAGATATACGAAATATATATATATATACTTTTTTATCAAAGGAGTTACTGGTAAACCGAAAGTATATTATTATCATATAAAAACAATCAATCAATCCGACCGATTGAAAATTATACTATTAATGTACTTACTGTTACTTTGAGACAGTATATGAAATCACTGTGTATTTAATAAGTATGCCAGGATAAAATGGACTTGACACTTCATAATCCCATTTTTCAGACCGGAATGGCGCAGGAGGCCCCCGCGACAGTGGCGCCGCCGGCGGGAGCCTCCGAAGCGTCGGCAGGCACATCCTCGACGCTGCCTCGCCATTGGGCGGCGCCTGCGGCCGGCGCCTACCCGCCGGGCACCGCGTCCCGGCGCCCCCTCTACTCGAGCCCCGTCCATCACGCACTGGATCAGCAGCACGCCCCGCCGGTCACCAAGAGGGAGAGCACCGTCTGACTAGAGGCCGAGATGTGAGCTGGGTCGAGGTCGCGGCCCAAAGTCAGCAGGAGGCTGCGGCCGGCGAGTCGGGTACTCGGTGTGCATCAAGAGGACTATGGCTGTGTGGATCCCGAACAGCAAGTGGCGGACGTAGCACTGTGAACGGAAAATCACACATCTGAATCAACAAGATAATGCAAGGACTACCTGTGTCATTGATTTACATGCCCACCATTGGTCGGTTGACTGAGAAGACTGTTTCGGTACAGAAGGCAGGCATTATTTGTATCTGCAATGACCAGCTTGGGAGCTCATCAGTTACAATCAGGCTACGATACTCCACAGGAAATTCTGTTTTCCTTCATCTCAAAACTAAGAACACAGCAACTTCATCCAAGAACAGGTGGTTTTGGAGAAGCACTGATTTAGTATTCACGATTTGTGAAATTATCGTATGAGAATGGCCATTTTATTGGTTTATAATAGAGAACGTCGGTGAATATATACAACATCTACAAAGAGAAAATGATTTTCATAGAGGTTTCCAATTTGAAATTGAGGATGGAAATAGTTTATCATTCCAACAGTGAGGTTTTTCGTTATTCTGAAAATAAACAACCAGCTGCCAACTATTGGGCCAGTCTTATTTAAGTAACATTTTGATCACACCTTTTGAGTGTTTAAGGGAAGATTCCACAAGCTTTTCCTGTTGTTGAAAGTCACTTTCTATGTCTTCATTTCTCGTATAGGGCACAGCCTGAAACATCTTGGTTCCACTTCCTAAATTCCACTGATACAGTGTGCTGTTTTTAAAGAACAACAGAATGAGAGGGACCAATGTTTTATTTAAATGCAGATGACAAGTCAATAGCCCAGGAGCTCGCTAAAGTCTTAAATAATATCAGAACTACAACTGGATAGAACGAAACCCAGAAGTATAATTCTTCCTTAAAACTCAGATTTAGCGAGAAGCTTCTCGACTTGAATCTCATTCGCTGATTCGCTTAATTTTTTGATGGGTATAGGGTTGGAGGAATGCTTACATTGATTCACAATTATTTAAATGCACTATACGTTTTAATGTTGTTCTATTCGGATGATTAAACATTGCTCTTCTGATCTTATTATTACGTTAATCAGTATTCCGATGGGAACTATTAAGACCATTTTGCTGCATAAAAAATAAGATGATAAAAATTTATCCATGAAATGTATGAAACTCAGCTTCTGATAACCATTAACTCGTTTTAATAACGATACTTCAAGAGTTAAAGCAGATAATTTGTTGTTTTTGATTCATTCGATGACATATAAAGACGGATGAACATGAAAAACTTTCACCACATAAGTATATTCAAACGATAAGCCAATCAACATTCATTGAAATCATTTGCCATATTTACGAATCGAGGTTTGGCTGACGATGTGCGTCTGATTCAACAACCATTCGCGTATTTGTCTGTTCTAAAGTGTGCAGATGCTTGGAACATGAAGAGCGAAACAATTTCATATGATCCAATAAAATAATGGTTTCCTTATAGAGAAGAAATTCATGTAGAAATCACAGCTTCTGTATTTCCTGAGAAATATATGCTGTACTTGGTTTCCATACTGTTACTTCCACTTCTAAAACTCTTTTTCGGTCAATTATTCTGACTGCATCATTCATGGAATCCTTAATTTCGAAATAATTGCGTCAGAAATATCATTTGTGCAAAATAGTTGCAGATCAAGATATCAGATATTTTTTCTGTGTACACAGAGCACAGCGTGCGTTGATCCATCCAAGCTTAAAAATCTCGACAGTTTGGTCAGTTATAAAATTAAGTATTAAGGATATTACTTGATTATTAATATTTTTGAAGTTTCTTAATTTAATTTCAATATTTTTTGAACGAGGAACGGATAATGAGATTAGCGGAGTTAATCAGGTGTTAAAATAAGCTCTGACGAATTGATTTAATTATCAAATATTTCTCAAATAATGGAATCTGAAAATTTAATGCCCCAGCTCCAAATCTTTAGATAAAGTAAGTAATGGGGTTTATGCAAGTGTCTCAAAATCAGCTGAACGTTATTCATTTCACAATTAAAGTCAACTGTATACAGTCTTTTCTACTCCACTGTAACGAATTCATAACGAACAATTTCAGAGTGACATTATATTTACCCGAAATCAAACACAACTGCAGTAATCGTGAAAACTGTAACGTGACCTACACGAAGAATGAAATTTATTTCTTGGAATTCCATTTCCCTTCAAAATAGAACTACACATTCCCATTTCAGAATTTTGGTGAAAGATGACAACAAAAGCTATATTATTTTTCGATATACGATAAAGTGTCCTTTCACTAATATTCCATCACTGATGAACATTTTTTGTATTTAACAATGAATAGTGATAAAAGTAATGGTGACCATTTCCAGCAACTTGAATGAACTTGTGTAAACTACAATGAAGAGGACGCCTATTCTTTCAATAAAAATAACCAATAAAAGAAATGCTGAGAAATATATTTAAACAGCATGTAAACTGAAACAACAAAGTTTCTTGTATTTTTGTTACTCCTTGGATTTTAAGTGAGCTTGTTTTGCACATTTACTTGGACAGTTTCTTATGTAGAATGTTTTTACCTGACATATATACGCAAAGTGACAATATGTTGTTTAGTGTGAAATAAATTGTTATAACCCAAAATAACTATCTTTTCTGCTATAATAAGAAGGTATAATATTACTGTTGTTTCAGAAATTCTACATATATTCTTTAATTATTATATTTTTACAACTATCTTCCCTCCCTATTATTAGACCCATCTCCTTTAATTCCGTTTATAACATTTCAGCTCCATTCAAAATCTACACTAAGTATTTGGGCTAGTGGTATTATCTGTTTTGAAATGTACAGCGCTTATCCCGTCAGATATTTATGCCTATCAACACTGAAATGGATATAAACTCAAGAAGTTTCTGTCCAGAACCGTCACCATCAGGTCTCCTGTTCATTCATTCCATTCATAGATTGCTAGGTTAAAGAAGTGGAAACAAATATACAGAACATTTCAGATACAAATGATGTTTAATTTAATTGAATTTCATTTTAAATTCTTCTGTTAACTTATAAACGTTTAATAATTAAACTATTTTCTTCCAATCTTGGGAAAAACATTTTTTTAAAAAAATTAAACATAACTTAATAAACCTTTGCAACTGAACTTAGGTATACCACGTAATCATAGGTTTTCGAATAGTACTCAGGTGCCTCCATACCAAACTGTGGGAATTGTGGTGTTCAGCGTTAGCTCAAATACTGTGTATCGATCATTTTGACTATGGTTTCTATTCTTGGTTGGTGTGTAATTTATTGTTTTTAACAAATATTCATCAAATAATTTATTTTTATTATAATTATTGATAGTATGAAACAGAAATAATGTCAAAGAATAATTTTTTGGATGAAAACTAGAGTGGGTAATTGAATCTGATTAACATGTAAAACCTTATGGCTCCATTTACTACAAAACGAAAAAATTAAAAAATCCTTAATTAGAAACACTAATTGAGTGCCATGGTGGCTCGGTGGTTAAGACATCTGACTTGATATCTAAATGTCCCCGGTTCGAATCCGGGCTTCGACGGAGTTTTTCATAAGTATTCGATTTTCACCTGTGGCACAGCTTACTGTGTAATGTAAGTAAGCCAGAACGGTTCTGTGGTTCCGATTCCTCTTTAAACTGTAGGTCTCTTCTAGGACCAATAATCCAAGTTGTAACGCTGACGTGTACGAGTATACGTCCACAGTAAACAATTCAAGGCAAAACGAAGGCTTATCGTGTCCCTATTTGATCTAAACGTACAAACATATACCTACATATAAAATCACAAATTAACTAGCTATTCTTAGCAAGTCACGGGTTGTAATTGTGGATATAGAAAGATACTGTACTTCTGGCATCACTGTCAGTCAAAAGGTATGGAAGTTCACTGGTGTTTCTAATGAGCAGAATCTGTTGGCAAATATATTACTACCAACTCGATGCTTTGGCTGTCGGTCAAGATGGTGAACTGGACCGGCAACTCGAAAGGTGATGTCTTGCAGTTCGCGGAAAGCCCGTTGTCATTGCTCTGTCGTAGACAGGATGCCTGACGTGGTGAGGGTAGGATAGGATGCCAACCTGTGATCTTGACAGCCACTGGTTTTCTCGCAACGGAATAAAACCAGATTGCAGAGTCTACAGGTAAGCCCGAATGATCACTCTCGTTGCGTCAGTCTACCAGATCACCTTGTGTCTCGTAAGTCGCTCGAACTGAGAGGAAAAGTGAACTATAGAAGGAATTTTCAAATTTCCCCTCCTACACTATAGTCAAGCAAAACAGAATTGCACCTAAGTTTGTTCTTAAAGCAATCCGGTTTACTAGCCGCACACAGCGGTAACGAAAGGTTTCAAACCCACTTATTATCTGTCGCTGGGAGATCTGTAGAGCAGTACTGTGAAATCTTTAAACCTAACGTTGATGATACGGCCTCTGTGTTGTGAATTGAAATAGACCTACCTGTTGTTTGGACTAAAGGCCCAAAATCCCTATCGTAGTTCAGCGTCAGCCTTCGCACTTTTATTTTCTGTCATTCAAGCCTGTATTAAAAGCATCACTTACCGTAATACCTGGACAGTTCATAGATACCTAAATTACGGCTTTTGTGACTCTTACCGAAAAAGCATAATTGATTGCTTCCAGATACCTTGAAAAAGTTCCTTACTTAATGGTAAGTATAAGTAAATATGTTTTAATTAGGATTCCTTTAAAATATTATTTTCCCATACGTTCTGTAGGAAATTGGAATATATATTTTAGAAATTATGTGGTAATTTAAGGCAACTGATGTAGTTTGGTAGTCTGTAGATTAATTTCAGGGAAAATAAATTTATTCAAAATTTGGAAATGATTTTTTTTTTTTTACTTTAGGCGACTTAATTTCATTTAAAATATAAATTATTTCCATTAAATATATTTATTAAAACAAAATTCAAGAAGTTGTCCTGAAATCAGAATATTCTCCAAATAAATTAATAGTACTTTATTTATTTTTTCAGAAGAAACAAAATGTTTCATCATATAGTTCAATAACAACGAATACATGATTTACACTCAGACAACTTCAGGTTAAAGAAGTGTAGTACAAGAAGAATTTATTGATAAGAGGGCAACGTTCCTGAGAAATGTTTAACCAAAATGCATCACATAGTCGAACATAAACACATATTACTACGAGCTTGTAATGTCCCTTGGTGACGGGAAATTTATGCGTGTGAATTCCACGTTTCTTTGGCATCGGCGAGAGCCAGGTGACTCATACCTGCGCTGAAAGGCCGTAAAGTTAAAAGCTTTACGCATTCAATGAAATTCAAAGGACAGTATAGGGACTGTGCCGAAATGAGGATTTCCTGCTACAGTAGAAAGTTGAAGCTAGAGAAACGATGCTTCGGAGAAAAAGTCAGGTTGTGGAACACCTCTGTTGGGAACCAGCGAATCGAACTGTGTGTTACGAACTTTTAGAAACCATAAGTTTTTTATGTTGCATGAGGAGTGCACATGGAGATCGTGGATGACTCGCCAAACGCTGCGACTCGCTGAAATTTCCCGCGTCTGCTAAAACTCCGGAGCCTGCAAGTTTTCAACGGGACGAACAAGCGGGACAGGAGACATTCTGTTTCTGGCCAGCAAACAATCCGCACCGGCGCACCCCCGCGAGATTGCCGGAGAGGTCACTACCTGTGGGGAGCTACGTCGCCAAGTGACCTTGCGCCCAGCTGATCAACAGGGTCCGTGAAACTCTGTTTTATCCACATCTGCCACGGTAAAGAACGCCGGCGATGTATAGATACTCTTGCGTCATTCAACCCTAGGCAACGCTCTGAGATGAGAATCATGCTCTAAATTGTTCAAAAGAAACTTTTAATATTCAGTTCTGTTCAATAAACCAATCAATTTTATATTCAAAGAAAATAATAGGTGTTGTAAACCCTGCTTTCAATAACTTCCTTTCCAATGTATCAGTATATCATTTGAATAGATGAAGATTTGTATTTTTAATGGTATTTTAAAATTACAATTGCTTTGATGAAAAGTATTTCTGAATTGGAATGTCGCTTCTCTCGGATAGAGAACACTTACATTCTTGGCGCCTACCCGGGATTAATTTTGCAAATTAATTAATTAATTAATTCATCTCATTATTTTATTTTAATTTAACAACGTCTTAAAAACCAGACGTTACAAGCTACATGTATATCTAGGAATGACGGAGAAAATAAGGTAAGAGAAATCAAGGCAAGAACAGATTGAAGAATTATCGATTGAGAGAACTTAGATTCACATAGGAGTTGGTATCCATAAACTCCTCCGGCCACCCTGATCTGGGTTTTCCATGGTTTCCCAGATAGCTCCAGGCGAATGCCGGGATGATTCTTAAAAATAGCCCATGGGTGCCTCCTGCCATATCCCGTATACCCCTGCCTATGCCCAAATGGTTATACATTAGGATTGTTGCAATGCGCACTCCGCCACCCACTTTTAGGGAATCGCGAAGTAATAATAATAATAAAATACTGACATGTTAAATAAGTACTGTAGCGTCTGGTTTTTAAGACGTTATTATAATTGAAAAATTAATGAGATGCATTAATTAATAAGTTAATTTGCAAAATTAATCCCGGGTAGGCGCCAAGAACGGAAGTGTTATCTATCAGAGAGAAACGACATCCCAATTCTGAAATACTTTTTATCAAAGCAATTGTACTTTTGAAATTACTATTAAAAATACATTTCTTTATCTATTCAAATGATATACTGATACATTGGAAAGGAAGTTATTGAAAGCAGCGTTTACAACACCTATATTATTTACTTTGAATATAAAATTGGTTGATTTATTTGAATACTGAATATTTAAGGAGTTCACAAAATTAAACGTTTCTTTTGAACAATTCAGAGCATGATTCAAATCTCAGAGCGTTGCCTAGGGTTGAATGACGCAAGAGTGTCTATACATCGCCGGAGTTCTCTACCGTAGCAGATGAGGTACGGATAAAACAGAGTCTCACGGAGCCTGTTGATCAGCTGGGCGCGAGGCCGGTGATGGCTGCCTCAGGTAGAAGCGGCTGGTGCCACAAGAATTCGGCGTGGCACGCTGCGTCCCCAGTACAGGTCATCTCTCTTTCCGACCAGGAAACAGAGTCTCCCGGGGTGCGCCGCTGCGGGTTGTTGGCCGGTCAGACCTCGATTGTTGGTCCCGTCGAAGACTTCCAGGCTCCGGAGTTATAGCTGACGCGGGAAATTTCAGCCAGTGGGAGGGTTTGGGAGGGGGGGGGGCGTCTTCGATCTCCATTGGCACTCCTCATGTAACATACAACTTTATATTTTATGAAAGTTCTTAACACATTGTTTGATTCGCTGGTTCCCAACAGAGTCGTTCCGCAAGCCGACTTCTTCGCGGAAGTATCGTTTCTCTAGTTTTAAACTTTCTACTGTACTAGGAAACCGTCTTTCGCCTCAGGTCCAATACTGTCCTTTTAATTTGTTTGAATGCATTAAGCTTTTAACATTACGGCCTGCCATAAATCGTTCGGTCTTTCAGCGCAGGTAGGAGTCACCTGGCTCTAGCCTATGACAAAGAAAAGGGGATGTTTCGGCCCGACCCGAAACTGGCTAATTCACACGCACAAATTTCTCGTCACCAAGGGGACATTACAGTATGTTCTGAATGAATTAATAATTACGTAAGAATTGTGTTTTTGAGTCAATTTTATTAAATAATCTTAAGAACTACTTTCACCACAACATTGCGTCCCACTTTTCCATTCCTCAAAAATATTCCGGAGCTATCGGCGACCTTTATATTCTTAAAAGCCCTGCTAACCTACTCTACAAAAATGTTCGCTCTGTCCATGACACGTACCAAACATTCCAAGAAAACTTTGCCGAGTCATACCATTTCACGTTCGCTTTCAGCTTGGCTGTTGGTGGTTTCCCCCCCCCCCCCCTCCGACGTGCGGACTCCGACTGCGGACGCTATACGTAATACGTAATAACAAATCCCCTGTCTTTTTTACTGGTATCCATGGCCAGCTCTTTCCCATCTATTCAATTAAAGGCAGCTTGTTTTAGTCAGCTTCACACATACCAACTCTAATTGAATTATACCCTCGTCACAAATTAATATTAACGTTAACAATGGGTTAAATATTAAAATAGATCCTCAGCCCTTTCACGCCGTCCTTGGCTATAAAACAATGTAATAGATCGAAATTGCGATTAAATTTTAAACCATGAAGAACCTAATTAAAATCAGTTGTGGTCCTGTAGGAATTACGTAAATTAATGTGACGCATAACTAGTTCTAAATTCAGCTCTGAAAATTATTGTTAGAGTACATCTACGATGTTACGAAATGCTGGATAAAGATTTACTCGGAATGTATCCAAGAAACAAAAGCTTTATAATTGCGGGAAATACATAATTGTCGAAAGAAAAGAAAACTAAGAATACAAAAATTCATTATCGTCACAAAATGTTAAAATCCGGTTTCCACAGAATTGATAGTTATTATTTTCATCGAGTTTAAAAATCCTTTCTGAAGTACAGTTAACTTGAAAAATAACTTCAGTGGCAAACAAATCATCTGTTTTAACGGGTTTAGGTTCTAAATCGCGCAGTTAAATTTAGATAACAGAACCTGTACAATATTGTTTTCGAGACTTTCCCTCAGCATTAATCAATAACCATAGTTTTGAAAGGTTTTCTCTACAACGATTTTAGTATCCATAGACTAATGTGGCAAAATTTTACTTTCATTTTTTATTAGCATTTCCTAAATAAACGTGACCAACCTATTTATGCAAAATAAACACGTGCTACAAAGAATACTCGATTAAACCACCCATCCCCGAAGACTAATCTCGCTGCTGTAGAACCTCGAAGCATTTTTTTATTTATTTCTTTTTTCGCTATTTCGCTCGTCGAAGTCAACGTCATTAGAGACGGGAGAGGAAGGAACCATCCCGGAAATCGATTTGAAAATTTTGTAAAATATATTAAACTGAAATCTGAATGTCGGGATGAAAATTAGAACTCGAGTCCTCACGAGTGCCAAACCACTTTGATTCTGCATCGATTACTTTACAACATACTGAATACGGGGTGGTATTTCTTACACTGTTCTCCGAATGCTAGTTACATTACTAACCGAGTACTGCACACCGTATGGTGAGCTTAGAGACAAAAATAAATTTTCTGCTTCTCACTGTCTAAACAAATGGATTCGGAGACAGAAAGGTCACATGATCCGTTATCCCTGATAGATATTCTGAAACCACTTTTGGAAGGCTATTTCTGAGCCGCTGCTGTTTCCCTGTGAGACCTTCTATCGCCCATACTCAATGGGCGGCACAAAAACCCCGAGGCTGTCCAATAGTCCCTGCCGTCCGCCGATTTCTTTCTAAAGGCGAGCTGGCCGCTTGATTTATCACGAGCGCTGGAGAAAACCGTGACTAAGTGGGCGTCCCTGAAAGAGATCACGGGGAGCGGCCGATAGCCAACCAGCCTCTAAACAGCCAGATAAATCGCGTCATTAATTAGAACAGCCGGGTCGACGTATCAATGCAATACTTGTTTGCCGAGCACAAAGCGTAGGTAACAAACGAGCAAACGGGTAATGTCCGAGCACCTAACAACACTACTGATCTAAGAAGTATTTCATTCCGTCATGCTATTACCATCTGTAATACGTCTCTGAAAGTAATTCACTTGCTAGTAACCACCTTTTCCTTGTAATTCACTTTGGAAGCGACTGACGTCGAATTGGAATTTTCTGCCTGAGTGTTTTCCTCGCAGCTAAAAGACCAAAACCAATCTTAGGCATACTGAACCTACTATGGAAGTAGCCAAGGTCCGTCCTAGAACTTAGCTGCTTTCAAATAAGAACTGTTTTTGTGTAGTATTATTCTATAAATTTGTAAAATCAGTGGTTTACACTGTGGAATGTATTGGTCTTCTGTGAGTTTCTAATCCAAAATTATGCTTTTAAATTTGCATTCTTCTTTCTCAATGTTTTCTGTATGTGTTTTCCTGTTAAAATGATCTTTTCTTTTCCATTCAGACATTCTGGTTTAATGGCTGTATTATAATGTCTCAGTTTTCTGTGTCTGGAGATTATTTTTTTTTTTTTTTTTTTGCTGTAGATGTTTTGTGTCCTATAAGAAAATGAAATAAATTGTAAATGATTCGACCCGGAGCGCGCTAAAAACGTATCTGGGAAAGGAATGTATAGCTGTATTACTAGGAATTACTTTCCAAAGAGCTTAATGACCGTAAAATTCTCAAGTTTTAACATTCAACACCACCACAATTAATCTCCGGTTACGGACACAGTGGATGCTAAGGTTCTACCAACTTGTTTATGCAGTTAATGTTTAGTTTTGTTAATACAAGGAAGATGAAAGTTGAGAATGAGAGGGTTGAAATTAGTTACCATTAGCAAATCTTTGGATTTGAGATAGCGGACTTTTAGTAAATATAGTAAACAGGTATTAGGATTTCAGTAAAAATGTTGCTATGTTCCTTTTTTTTTTTTTTTTGGTTGTAATGGACATTGTTCACCGAATGTAATGTCAGGCTATCTTGTACTAAAACTTTCGCATCGTGGTTATAACCATTATTACTTTGTAAATAAAATGTTTCTCTGCGGCAATTGTGAGAAATTGAACTGTGTATTGCACGAATCTTGCGGTTTTGTAGACACCAAAAAAAAAACCTGCTTGTACAATATTAAAACATTTGTGTTTTTTTTTTTTTTTTTTTTTTTTTTTTTTTTTTTTTTTTTTTTTTTTTTTTTTACAGATATAACACGCGAATTTTCAGTTTTTTCCGTCAAGGTATGGAACAAATTTTCCTTCAATACATCGCTAGGCTTCTTCAGCTATGCAAATGTAAGTTAATCTTCTACGCTCAAACTTTTAATTACTTTTGGATCCTCTGGGACATTTTATCGCCATTGCGAACTAATGGGGCAGAGGAAAGATCAAGTTTTAATTAATACAAAACATTTTGATATTCCTTAATATTCTTTCTTCGAAAGCTTTATGCTTAAACACAACTACATTGTAAAATACGAATGCGTAACTGTCGACCAGTTTTCCGTTTACGTAAAACAATTATTAAAATCCTTTTACTCTAAGAACAAATAAATAACACATCAGGCTGTAACGATTTCTCCATATATTCCGTCGCCTTATTGGCAGGGTGATATTATTTTTTTTTTTTTTTTTGTACTGTAGGTGGAACAAACAACATAATGTGGGCTGCATTGTACTTTCATAATATTTAGAAGCGATACTGTTGAAAATCGGAGTAGCGTCATTAGACGTTATACATTTAAAGAAATAACTTACGAAAAAACAACTACCCTTGAAAAAGTGAATAAACGAAGCTAGTGCCACAGTCAATGTAGGTTGGACAAAAGAAAATATTTTTCAAACAAATAACAAAGATTATTCCATTAAGAAACAAATGAATGAATATCACACACGACAACAAAAAAAGAGTGTAATAAGTTTTTATGTTGATAAATAAATAACGCCAAAGCAATTAAATGTGAATTTATTGAGCTCCCGAATGCGTTTCACTTCTTTTGCAGAAGCATCTTCAGCGGGTTCTCATTTTTTGGTCTATTAAATTTACTTATGCTCCACTCTCAGCAGCAGTGATTTTTAATTTCTTTGTGAGAAGTGATTCATTTTCCAGATAGATATTTTTCTAGTGATTATCTCAACACTGTACTGCATGGAACTGTATAGTATACTTTACTGCTTTAATTACTTTGACATTATTTATTTATCAATATTATCAGCAGTTGAGGAATATTATCCACAATATCCAGAATGTTGACAAAAAAAATCAAGTGTTTGTGGGAGAGGAGGAAAAATAATAAACAACATCTGGATCCAAGAAAGGAACAAACAGGAAAGTGAAAGGATGAAGCAATATTTGATGTCAAGAACCGAGGCATCGAGATGAATTCACAGGATTAGTGTTGGTGGTATTTAGATGGCCAAAATAATAATAACAAAGCAGAAATCAATCCATATATCATTGGACAGACAGGTGACATAGTTTCGACTTGAATCTGTTGTTAAGCACGCCAACCCCATTTAGGACAAGCTAATTTTCCTTCGGTCTACGAATGTGGATTGATTAGATGTAAGATGTAGGGTAAATGAAAAACGGCGTAATAATAACGCCTAACCATTTTCATTCTTTGCTCTTATGGTTAGTGTAACATGACGCGCTGTCGCCACGTTACAAGCTGCATTTTTATTATATATGTCATAATGTTGTAGTAATTTACATAAATCTTGGGCGACCACCTAAATAGATTTTTGTTGTAATTTTATAAAGTACACAAGATTCCAAGTGAGGACTGTAATGAAATGGTGAACATACAGTGTATCTTGGTAGAGCGAATATTAAAGAGTTATTGAGCTGCGTAGGCTTGAAGCTAATCGTGGTCTTCCCGAACCATGGCGACAGGACGTCGCGGATCTGGGGTTTTGCCGGACCACACATTCTGCTCCCTGGGGATGGTGGTCAACAGGGTCACTCACCTGGCGGGAAATGCCTGCCGCCCGACACCCGAATGAGCTCTCACCCCGGTGAACTTAGCCGAATATGTCCAACCTCTGTGATATGAGCGGGGCAAATCAGATATCGGGGATATCACGTGACATTAGGTGCCGACCTGAAGATCCAATCCAAATGAGCGTATAACTTAAAAAGCTGGGAATTTCTGTTATATGTGAGCTTCGAGACTACAAGGGGTGGAGCGAGAAGTTTTCCTCGTGGACCGAAGAGCGAGGAGCTGGACATTCTACATGCGATTCTAGTCGAGTCTAGTCTGAGGTGGACTTGGAAAGTTGGCTTCTCTCGCCAACTGCCGTTGTACGAATTCTGGCTCGGCTTGCCTTGCTGGAGTAGGCTTATCACGGCGACACCGCCAGTAATGCGATGATGCGCATTAACAGACAGGACGTGTCGGTAGCCGCCGTGTGAGATAATCTCACATACCGTGGGTCATCTCCGGTCACCGCAGACATCAGACGCAAAACTACAATAGTAACTTATTACGACCAAGCCATCTGATTGTGCATTCCGTGAAACAGAACCCTTAAACGACTTTGAGAGGATAGATCCATGTTCTCACTTTGTAATTGTAAAAACCCCTGAGCTAGCTGCATAATTTGCCAGAACTAGTTATTTTCGAATGATATATTGTTCATTCGTGGCGCCCATGATTTTCTTTTTAGCTGTAAAGTCACAGTATTATGATACCATTGTCTGAGGTCGTCATAACTTGTATTTTTCATTGTTTCCAATTGTCATTATTTCTTGCATTTTGATTCTGAGATATATTTAAAAGTAAATATACAACTGTTTGCTTGCTCATGACGGCTAATTGTACCTCTGAGCGTTGCTTTTATGATTTTGCCAATTTGTGTTAATGTTAACGGTAAATTCGCTCAGGCTTGTAATCGCCAGTTATAAGAAAATAAATGTCATATTGTGAAAATTTTTCCTAAATTCCAACTAACGTCGAGATTCTTGCAAAATTAATAAGTTTTTACTCCTTCATAAAAATTAGAATTAAAAATCCACAATTATTAATCATAAAGGTATGAAAGATAATTGTAACGTAGTTTGCCCACCAAGGCACCCACCACATTAGGGATAAAAACGCATGAAAGAGAGATAAGTACCCTTTGCCACTTGCAGTTATAATAAGAATCCTATTTTTTCGCCAAGTTATATGTCAGAAACTATTTTTCTGTGTGAGGTTACATTCAAATTATTAAAATGGTAAAGCGAAGAACGGACAGTTATTGAACGATTCATTTAAGCTGCTCTTTCAAATACCCGTAACTACTTACTTTATATCTTACGCATCTGGGAGTAAACCAATACCAAAATCACCCAGTTTTTTTTTTACAATTATTGACAACCTTGTTAATAAATATAAACTTGAGCCAGTAAGCGTTTCTCGACTGTTTCCCAGCACAGACCGTAGCTTGTGTTGAGGGGTTGCCATGGCAGCGTTCCGCGGCGCTCCCATGCTCAGGTTGGGTGCCTTGCTGTGACCACGTCAATATGGAAGGTGAAGCGGGGGCGACAGCAGTGGAGCCGGTAATCCGCGCGACAAATCCCTTACACGTGCCGGGATTATCGCCAGTACCGACTGGATTAACTCTGCGTGGCTGGGGAAAGGAGGTGGGAGGAATTGGTGAACGGAGGGGATCTCGGTGTCACATATTTGACACACCATTGCCAGATTCAACATCTCAATAGGATTCTCGTGACGCCACAAGGTCGAAGGTAGTTATAAGCAATCCTTTAATATTATGTGTGTAACCTACCACGAATTCAAATGAATATTTCTCTTTTCCAGATCTATTATCTGAGTACAAGTATTTAAGTAAAATTATCAAAGTCATCTGAAATAATTTTTTTTTTTTTCAGGGTAAGAAAAAATTGATCAGATACCTAAAGTGTGTGTGGTAAAAAATATTATGCGTTACAAAAAAAATTCTTACACCTTCTCGTATAAATTACATTTTTATTCAATTTTCATTTTGGGTCATCTTGGCATCAGTTGTAATGTAAACTGAAATAGCATTTTTGAGTCTCATGGTGAGGAGTATTTCAGCAGAAGGAAAACATACACGTGGGTTCCGAACTACAGTCGGCCTAAAATATTAACAATAACATTGCGGCACAAAATCCTGTTTGCTCCCATCCTAAAATGCATATCACTTTTGTGGTTGCCACGAGCTAGATTTATAGGCAAAGAATAGTCTCAAAAGTTCACACATCGGTTATGGGGGGACAGTACCTCCGTATAGGTTGACAACAGTGCGAATTAGGTTTGACAGTCCAGGTCACAGTCTCAAAATAGAGAACTCATCGAGAATTGATAACTGCGTCTAAAATCATTAATTACTTTTACTCGTTGGTTCCAGTGATCAAAATATTTCTTTCCATTTCGATTGAATTCTATAAATAGTTAACCTTATTAGTGACCATGTTTAACGTTTCCTATAAATAAATGGCCTAATACTTCACAATGTAAGAAATTCTAACCTTGGTATTCAACCTGAAGGTTGGTTGGACCCTCCTGAAAGAGCTGTACTTAGCCTGGTATTGGAGGTAGGCTGGGCAGTTACTTACCTTCTTACCTAACCTAACCCGGTAATTCTACTGGGTAAATGGATTGCCGTGGTCTAGTGACGTGAAATCTGAGCCACGGATTGTGTTAAGAGCCTACGAGGAACCTCGCCGAGACACGGATTCATACCGGGAACCTTCCTATCAGGAGCCTGAACCACTGAGTCACCAGACAGCTCCCTTCACAAAGTGTTACAATAGGTACATAATTTAAATTACCATACAGTAATACTATGTGTGTTAAACTCAGTCACACCTATAGACAGAGGTTTCTGCAATATAAATTAACCATCTCCATTATTTCACTATCTTCCAGTATCTTTATGAAGCTTAATACATCTCAGTTTAGTCAAGAAATTTTATCAACACCAACTGAATGCAATATCATCCAAGCAGATTTGATAAAATTATTAACTGCATCTCGCATATTACATAAATTTTATCCATTAGTGCTTAAAACGTTGGTAATAGATTATACAGTTTGATACAATGATTACGAGGAAATCAACTTTAGAAAGCAACGTTTTCTTTGGTGGCGAAACAATGAAAACATGTAACAGAAAGAACGCACAGTGATAATGTTTTCGGCTTTTCTTTCGGTCAAAGGCACGAGTCAAGCAACAACACGATCACCGGAACGACAGATTAGGAAGACTGTTTAATATTTTGAACTTCTAAATTAAAGTTGTCTCCGAATTTGTAACAAGATTAACAGGTGAATAAGTATGATAACTGAGACCTTTCTTCAGCAGAAAAGCATTAAGCTTTTATATTTTAAAG
Organism: Vandiemenella viatica; assembly: GCA_031002005.1. NCBI lineage: Eukaryota > Metazoa > Arthropoda > Insecta > Orthoptera > Morabidae > Vandiemenella > Vandiemenella viatica. The sequence goes on along the minus strand of JARYHS010011408.1, from coordinate 231,295,915 downwards.
TGCTTACTTGTGGTAACGATTGAGTGCATTTTGTAACGAAATCCCTATGCTAAAAAAGTGAACTAACAGCACAAAAATAATATTATATTTCAATTTGAGTATTATGAAATAATATTTCAGTTGCATAACGTTAAAAATCGAAAGAACTGTTCCCAATTGCGAAAAAGTATTTAATGTTGGAAGAAAGTGTGCAAAGCGACGATGAGCTCTTAATAATGCATATTGACTCATGATGGCTTAAAAAACCTACAACTTTAGTGAGTAGTTCATGAATCTATTGTATAATTGTATTACCTTGTATTCCATAATATAAACGATTACGCCAACAGTGAAATAATGTGAAACAACATAGTATTTAGAAACGATTCTATTAGAGTACAAAAGGATTGTGTATTTATTTATTTATGTTTTTTTTATGATCTCTACAGTGACCGGTTGCATTAAGAGTTCACTCTGTCCAGAGATTGAACAATTCCATAGATTTCAGTTTACACGATTCTAAATCATTCATAAAACATTAATATCATTGATGACCTCGCATTCGGGAGGACGCGGGTTCGAATCCCCATCCAGGCATCCAGATTTGGGTTTTCCATGGTTTCCCCAAAATCACTCCAGGCGAATGCCGAGATGCTTCCCTCGGAAAGCTCATGGCCGAATTCCTTCTCGTTCCTTGTCCCCCCGTCCCATCCCGCCTTTAATGACCTTAGCCGTAAAGCCGTAAGTAAATATATATATATATATATATAATTCATTGAGACAGAATTAAATTGAGATTTTTTACGGTCTCTGCTACTATTGTGCACAGGTGCCTTTATAGATGAAATTTTGTTGGGGAACGAGTCTAGTGAGAACGTTCCTGCTATACAAACATTCTCACTCGCCTAGTTTCCAGAGAAAATTTCATTATAAACAATGCCGAGATAGCCTCCACTATTGTATAACTGCTATTGCCCACTCACCCACTTGGGATTATGTCTGTGAAACGTGTAGTTATATGAATGCAACACAATTTTGTAATTATTTCCCATTCAGGCGTCAATACAAGATTAGGGTTTTGTGTAAGAATGCTAGTATTCGTCTTAAATGTTTTCAAAAATGTTACAAAAAGATAACATTAAATTCGGGTACCATTCAAGTTGCTCCATTGACAATATTGAAACAAACGTTGGCATGAATAATATTCTACCTCTATACTATCTTATCCAAAGCAGATAAAACTGAAGAAAATATTTTAACATTATTTTTCAACACGTTTATTTTGTTTCGATTTTGATGTGAAATTATCATGAAATTTTCAGATCATAATCTTTTATCTTTTAAATTGCAGCCATGTTCAAACTTTAAGAAAATAGTTTTTATGAAATTAAAAGGCTTAAGTAATGTAGGTTTAGATGGGGAAACATTAAATACCGGATGTACAGGAAAAGTAAGTGAAGGAAGAGTTAAATAAATAAAACCGTGTCATCTAGAGGCAATGCGACCTGGAATAAAAGTGTATGAAGTTTTAAATCGCCTGATTTTTGTGAAAAAATTCCCAGAAATTCAAACGTATCACTATTTAGCAAAGTGAGCTGATATTTTCTTCTGCCATACAAAATTTCTTGCGTTTATACCCCAGTTTAACATTAGCAATTTGTATTGAAGAAAGTCCTCTGTGAATACTACAGTACAGATTTTCTTCGTAGTATTAATAATTATGTATATGAGACCTTGTCGAGGTATTCGGGGATAACAACATTTATCCTAACAGACAATGTTGCGTAATTGTGGAAGTGTGTTTAATCTGTTCATGTGGGACTGAAGAGATTCCGTCGTTTCATTTCGCTGTTTCAGTGTTTTAGATCCGTAGGTGTATCTATAAAGTGGATATATTAAAAATCAAAAAAACGATGCAGGTGATATATGCTAAGTCGTTAAAATAAAACAATAACTTAAATTTTTGACATACGTTATTGACAATTAGTGGTAATAAGAAGAGACAACAAAAAAAACGTGTTAAATCAATTTTCATAATTTTATAGGAAATCTTTTTGAACTCATGATTGGACACATACTTTCCATTTTTGCGAAATTGTCGAGTGAAAAGATTAAGCAAGTTTTTTCCATTAAAATGGGAGTAACACACACTATCAATAAATTTAGTTTAGTGTCATTTACCTTCAGATTAGGTGGATCACTTTAGTATAAATTGTATTTTTGTGATATTACCCATTTTACATGAAACAATTATTCGATAATTCCAAAGTTATGAAACTGACTCCGCTGTTTTGGTAGTGAATAACCAAATAATTGACTGTGCAAATACCATCTAACAACATTAAACCCATACCAGTGTGTTAAACATGCGATTCAAACAGCTCGATAACAGAGAGCACTCATATACGACACACAAGCGACCGAATGATATCCGGTATCTCACTGTCAACAGTATCGATTCCAAAACTCTTGTTTGGCCCTCCATTTGAATCGTCCTGCCTCACGTGCCTTTTGAACAAATGTTCATACCAAATGCAAACACGAATAGAGTGTTTATTTATTAATTTTTTTCTCTGCGCTCTATGAGTGTTTCGCAGCACGCAAGTGGACTCACATTATCACCTTCTGGCACGGAATATACGGATGTATTATTTGTTCTACAAGTCGTCATTCAATGTTCTCCGAAGGCGTAAACATCGTAGTCTTCAACTGAAACAAAGGGAGAATAATATGAAACAAACATTCTATAGAATTCAGTTCCTAAATACTTTATTTTAATAACTACATCATTTTGATAAGTTGGCTTTAATGTTGGACACGAGTGCTCGGAGTAATAATTATTCTAAAAATGGGTACAACTATTCGTCTTCGTAACATGCGCTGTACGGAAATATAATTTATAAAAATAAATGTTTGTTTCTTGGCTTGTTTTTTTGTTTGTTCGTCTTTTATGCGTTCCTCTACCATTCATCCGATTGCGTTGAAACTTTGGTGAGTTATTTTATGCGTACCTGGAAGGTTTCTCACAAAAAAAAAAAAAAAAAAAAAAAAAAAAAAAAATCCTTGAAAATCTAACCCCAGTTACCCTGCACATCCCTCAATTTTTTCAAATGATCTTTGTATAAACCCACAGTTATTGACCAATTTCTATGGAATTTTGCACGCGTGTACTTTAAAATAAAATATAAAATACGTTCTACAATTGATATGCAAAATCCACCACTCTCCACCTTTACCACAACCCCTAAGTTCTTCATACAAACACAAAATTTTTATTCGATGTTGGTAGTACTTATCACGCGCATGCTACAAGACATATTTTACTTGTTTTCTACACGCTTCGTAAGCCGATAATTGTAAATTTGATCGTAAGTTGAAGTTCAGTTAAGGTGGGTTTAGAACTTTCAATTACTCTCTTCAATCATTAATCACCAGTAGGCAATAACATTTTTATTAATATGTGAAGTTAATATTCAAATTGTCCCGAGAAAAGAAATATAAAAGATATTGCCAACGGCTATTGAGAAAGCCATCTATCTATTAAAAACGTGATTAACATTTAGGATTAGATGTAAAGATACAGAGAGGTTTTTTTACGTAAATCGAAAAACACTGCTCACACACCTAATTGCGTTTTGATAACAAATAAGGCATAGGTCGTAATCTGAATACCGGTAGTAAATATAATTAGTGAAGTTCCAGTAATTTAATGCGATTTATTTTTAATAAAATTATAAGTTAGATGTTGCCAGATTTCGTTTACACTACGGGTATACCCAGACTGGTACATTAGCCATTAGCTTACCCTCTTCAGTACACAATCACCTTAATATTTACGAGGGGTAACTTTATTAACAAGACTTATAGTTTTACAAAACTGGACATGAATAATTCTTTATTTAATAAATAAGGCTTTAAACTATTTGTTAAGCATTGCAGCTATTCCATGAATTTAATAATGTATTTGTACATTAGTATTGTTTCCACAATAAAATTTAATTTGATCAGTCTCTGCAAATTTGTCTTCTACAATTTCCAACTGGCTGGAAGAAGTATCAAGAAATAAAATTAGCATTGACGTAAATCCTAAAAAGAAACTTCACAGGCAGCAGTTACAATAAAGGACTAAAAACAGCAGAGAAGTTCCTAAATGGCTTATGACATCTGTAATAACTGTAAGTGCGACAAGTTGAGTAGATGCCTGTCGTGGCTCTCGGTGAAAACAAATTACTTTTATTGAAGAAGAACAAAGTCTCAAGAGTTAAAAACTATTAAGAGTTTACGAAAAAGTGCAATGAAAAGTTAATGTTGCTGCTGAAATAAGAAACGTCAAAACAAATGCATATCTTTCGAAATTGCCGTTATGTTATGGATCTAGTTGTTCTACTTAATCCTCTGATTTGTCGCACATGAAATCATTGTATGATATAGTGAAAAAAAAACAACAACAACATACACGTTAGCTCACTGATAATTTTAAAAAGAAGATTCTTAACTTAAATCACTTACTTATATTTCAATTAGAAAATCACGTATGTAAAATTGCGCACAAGTGTTTTATTTGAAACAATGAGTAACGCACATTTTTTTAATCAAATTAATTGTGTTCGGGGACAATTTTGAAAATGGAGCATTTGACTCACTTCAATTGAACTAAGTAACCACTTTGTGTAAACTGAATTCTGTTATAAACATTCTGCAACTTGTTTATTTTTCCTGTATAAACAAACAAAAGTTTTCTTTGATTAACACATTTAGTTTGTAAGTGGTAATTTGCCCTGTAGATAGTTTTTTCTGCAGATGAAGAAAAATAATTCTGGCTCAAATTGTAAGCTACTACAACGTAATGCAAAATCACTGAAACCTGCAGACACAGAACTAAGTCTGTGGTAACAGTGGCATGAACCGATTATCGAGGTAGTTATCCATGCTATTCAATTTTCTAAGCTATAAAAAAAAAAATACGAAGATGCTTCATCAGAATGCTAAGTTATCAGGTTAAGAAAATTATGTTTATTATTCTTCATTTTGATAATTATTTTTTATCTTTTTTCGTCGAAATCAATTAATTAATCTAGATACAATATTCAATTCGTACCCCAAATTTTTGACATGTATGGGAAATCTTCCATCTAAAGGTTCAGACAAACCATTTCTATCTGAATACCGTCTGTCGTTGTTGTCTGTTTTATTATAGTCAAATGTTTCCTATTAAAACTTAATATTAGTCTTATGACTCGATACTTTTTACAGAGGTTCTTAAGATACTCAAACGCGTAGCCCATATCCATTATCAGCTGAGATTTCGAAATACATGGACATCGTAAAATCAATCTATGAATACAATGTAGATGGTTTCTAAATACAATTAATTAAGACTAAAACAGTTACTTTTCTTAAATTAACAAGAACTACTGTAATCATTTAATCCGTCATTGGCACAAAAACTTTTTTTTTACGTAATATATCAAACGCAACTCAGGAGGTTAAAAGCAGTAAATTTAATACTCTTTGAAACACCTGCGGATTAAGCCACTTGGTTTACGGCAGCAGACTGACTACGGTGAAAAATTATTCGTTGTGTATATTGAGTTAACTAGCGGTAATAATACAAAACGTCGATACCGGGGAACAAACTGCTGCAGCGCACCAGATTAACGAACATAATTTCCAGTCGGCTCTCGAACGCAAGCGTGATTTATCCCTACTAAATCATTATTACAAAATCTGAAATTGCACATCAACATCAGATTGTGCTGGCCTATTTCAAGATTTAATACCGACTGGTGGACGACGATATCCAGGTGCAGAATTAGCTGGTATTTATCCCGAAACCCTGCAGTGAATTTCCCCATCAATTTCACTAAAACAATTACAGATTGTGTCACCGAGATTAACGGTTTACACGGCCAGCAATAATGAGGGAGGTTTCGGAAATTAAATAGTTGATTAGGCTGTTTTTGAGGTAGTTCAATTTTGAAAGAGTCTATTAAAAAGTTAGTCCATTCTGTAATTTAAATTCCAACAACATTAGACACGAAAATTCTAAACAATTAAAGTCTGAAACGGATTTAAATGTGCCTTTTGGAATGATTATAACAACAACATAATGTTGCAGTTCTATTGCATTCACTGATGATTGCATACCTGAATTTAAATACAAAATTACGTGTTGCTACTTATAATTCTTTGTGATTATGGTTTTTTTTATTTTTACCAACCACTTGTTTTCGGTAAAACTGTTCTTGTTTATAGAGAGGGTAAAAATTTCTGTATCTGACGAGCTGAAATCTCTCATATGAACCTCTACAGTTTTCTTTCAGAAGGATTTCAATTAAATTATGAACTTAATATTGCGATTAAACAAAAGCATCAGAAATATCAAATTACTCTATTCAAGACCAATCTTCCAATCGAATATTGTAATGGATTAAAAAGTACAAAGTCTCAGTGTTGTTACCCACCGAGTTTTCGTACAGTATCTTGGAGATTTTGGCGGTGCGCTATGGGTCAAACAGACAGTGCTACGTGACGCAACAAAGGGCCCAGATTTACACGTCCGGTGAGTGACTAAACTTTCTACCTGGCTTGGACATTCAACGGATTTGTGGCCCATCATCAATAGCTTTCCATTTTGGCCCGTTTCGGAAACGACCCTCAATGTTCCATTACAGATACATCAAACTAATTTGGAGTCCATCAGACATGTTAAGACCAGATTTCGATCTCCTTCATATATGTTGAAGGATACACAGCATATATGCCTGTGGTATAGTCATTTCTCAAAATGCGCCCTAGATTTTGAGATATTCGCATGCAAATAAACAAAAAATTCTAAATGTTGGGTATATACCAAATTATTGCCTCATTTTATCAAATGGCAGTGTGGTCTATGCGGTAGGCTGTTAGCATCTTAAATTTCTGACCCGAGTTGAAATCCCCGCATAATCAAGTATTTTTATTTATTTTTATCTTCATAAATTTTCAAGCTTGACTTATTTATTTTTTTAAAAATCATTTACGAACTTTTATTGCGCTAAATGAAATTTAAAACAAATCACATTGCTTATAAGAGGTACATCAAACATAATTTCGGCCCATATTTCAACAATGGCTTCCTAATATGACTCGCCCATACCCAATGGAATTAAGTCAGGAGGCGAATCTGCTAGTAAACTGGGATCTGACACAATAATTTTGCTATGTTTATAAGCATTTGTCACTTGTTCTTCCATTTCCTTGTTGAGCTCCATTTTTCGTCACGGATAGGCCTACTATTTTATTTTCGACCATTTACACGCAACCGTTCTTGGATCAAATCGAGTGTAGAAGATAGAAATAAAAAACTATCCTTTCAATGTTACGTACTTCGTTTAAAATACCTCTTGATGATATACAAGTAAAGAAACGAAATAACTGAAAAGAAATAACATGATAGTCAATATTTCTATTGATAACGCACCGAAACAACTTATTAACAAAAGTGAAAAAATAATGTAAGAATGGAGACTTTCCTGATGTATGATTGCTATGAAGTTTTCAAGGGCGTGTGAAAAGACAATCCGTCGGTAGACCCGTGAATTAATTACGAAAAAAAGATTTCAGAAAAAAATGACGTTGAATTGTAGTTAATATGATATATTTTAAATATTATTTCACTCAATACAAGTACGTAAATGAAGTTTTAACAAAATAAAAAGTCAAGCTTGACAATTTCTGAAGGTAAAAGTATTTGATTCTGCGGGAATTTGAACTCTGGTCAGAAAATTATAAAGCAAACACCCTACCGCATACACCACGTTGTCATCTGGTTAAAATGAGGCAATAATTTTCTATATACCCGACATTTAGAATTTTTTTTATTTATTTGCATGCGAATATCTCCAAATTTAGGCGCATTTTGAGAAACAGCTATTCCACAGACATATATGCCGTATACCCTTCAACATATATGAAGGAGATTGAAATCCATTCTTAACAATTCTGATGGTTACCAAGTAAGGATTGCAATCCCGCAGTGTTTTCAATCCCGCGGGATCCGCGCGGGATTTGCGCCAATCCCGCGGGATCCGTGCGGGATTGGTACAAACAGTTTTTCAACGCATATATTTAAAACATAGTTACTTAAAACGTAAATAAATTAAGTAATAATTAAAGTAATAAATAATTTTTAATGTTAAATAATAAAAATAACAGTTAACAATATTTTGATTGGCAAAATGACATTAAAACTTTTTAGCGTGTCTTAAGTGTATTTCGATGTTTTAGATTTTTGTTTTTTTAATCTAAACCAATTTTTAAATAAATAATAAAAATGGAAAATATTGAGTCTTAGGTCATATTATGTGCCTTACAATAAATACATCACATAAGTTTAAAAATATGGTTTGCTTAATGGCCAAGTTCCCAAATTTTTAAAAAAAATCTAATTAAACGTTCCTTAACATCGATAAAAGGATTTCATTTCACAAAGTGAAGTGAATATACTCTGTAAAGTGTATACTTGGCTCAGAACAAGATCTCATAACTTTTTGTCACTGCACAAGCACGAGACTTGGCCGTATTTTGCGTGATTCATTATTATATCTCCTGATTCCTTGATTCATATTACAGTTAATTCAATGTTATTAAAAGAAACTACTCACCAACACGTAAACTGTGAAGTATTTCAGATTTACTTATGTGGCGTAACGAAGTTTTTAGAGTGGAAATTATTATTTTTTAGTAAGAAAGGAGACTTTCTCGGCGAATGATTTCAGTGAAGTCCTCATAGGTTGTATCTCCTGATTTCATTGTGTAATAGAATACAATCTTGGGTGCTCCAGATGTGAATATCAGTTGCATAAAAAGGGAGGGGGGATTTATAATTAAATCCTGAAATACGAAAAACATTTATAATAATGATGTTATAAGGGGATCTAATTGGTTACTAACTAGAACCATGAATTTCAGACACAAAATAAAACCTCATTTATTGAGTCTTATGGCCTTACAAGGTCGGGTAGTAATTAACGTTACGTTAAACACAATTAGATCAGCAAAAACAAGCAATACCCGACGTTTACAATTCGCCGGAGTAAGCAAACAAAACTGAATGAAATATCTCAAACAAGTAATAAAAAAAGACAGCAAAGTTAACATTGAAATAATATGGCAACACAGGCCATCAAATTGAAGCTAACATTTTACTGTACAAAGGAAATTCCCAGGGGGCGCCGTATAAAGTGAATGAAAAGCATCAAAATGAATTAACAAAACAGCAAGATGCTTAAAAAAAAAATTGAATTGAAATATAAATCCAGCTAGCTCAGAATTTAAGTGGCGGGAGCAGAGTCTTAACCCAGGCGTCGCTTAAGGGCACATAAGTCTGTTAAAAATCCACTGGATAGTGACCGTCGTTTCTGGTACATTACCATAGTATCATCGCCGTGATGGTGAGCGACAAACACAATGCCACTGCAGCAATGGAAGCTAAATAAGCGGCTACGACCGCGTTATTAGCATAACTTCCACATAATGGCAAGCACGCCACTCAACATCTCGCTTTTCCAAAGCAAGAAATGATCAACCACAATGATCATCAGAGAGCGTGCCGGCTAGCACGTCTGTTCACCAGCTCGTCTTGGACCCAAGTCACGTCCGTTCATCAGCTCGTCTTGGACAGAAGTGTTCTCAGAAATGGCTCCTTCCTCTTACTCGGCTAGTTGCTCGCCACATGTAAAAGAACTCCATGGAATTAGTATTGTAGCCCCCAATAAATGTTCAGGATTGGCTAGCTACACATTTCCGTCGTCACGTGTTTAATATCACGCGTCACATTCGCTGACTCCTTCGCGCGTTTCCTACTTGGCCTTCGGGATAGCGGCAAGGTGGGGTAGTTCGTTGACCGAATTCCAACGGGACTCAAGCCGGGCTGGCCCGGCGTCACCTTGTCGCCTCGCCTGCTCCATTGTTCCACCCTCAACGGTCGAAATGGCAGTCTCTAGCCTTCAATATTTAAGCGTTCTGAGCCATGCGTTTACAGAAAAATTAATTTACAATAAACTATATCTTTGGCCGCCCTGGTTTAAACATACATTTAACCTATTCGGACAAACCTCATTATTTATAATTTATTTACACGTTCCAAGATTAAATAATTAATAAACTTGAATATAATAAAAAGAAAAAAAGAAATATGAATATAATTAATAATGATTTGATTATATTCATTGTGGGTGACGCTGTCACACCACAATTGCAAACACACGAAATTACACACGTGAGGAAGACGGTGGAGACAGCCGCCGTAGTATGGTGTTCCTACATTACAATTCATCGATACACCCGTGAAAATTTCATAATAAATTTTTTTACCTTTAGTCGAAATAATAACAAGGAGAAGAGGGATTAATCGAAAGTCTGAGCGGCACAAGTAAGAAGGTGACTTTCGTCAAAGAAACGCATTGAGGCACTTGCCAAAACAACAATAAGTCAAAGGATATAGGCCTACAATTTCCTTTTGATAGCTCTTAAATAAATAGGTACGCGATCGTTAAAATTACGATAACATTAGTTCCATATTAACGAATAATCAAATTTTCAGCCGCAAATTAGGAAATTGTCACAATTACTTTATCTGCAAATACAGAAAATGGGAATAATGAAGCCGTGAATAAAAAGCTGTAACCGTGCGACACTAAAAAGATAATTATATAGTTAGAAAATCGTACTAAATACGCACCATAAATCAAATTACAGAAATGTGTACTCGAAACAAACGTAAGTTTTGATGAATACGTAAAAGTGTATTTATTTACTTATGAATGACGAAGGTTGACAAAAACAAACGCATGTTCACATCAGTTAAATGCCAACTGGAAGGGTACAGGCAAATAGTGCAAAATACCCAACAGAGACCGAGTGGGTCAGCGAGTCACGCAGACTGACACGCGTTTCCGCCGGATTTTGCGGATTGCGGATCCGCTTAATTTTGTGCGGGTTCCGCCAGACTGTCTAATGATGCGGGATCCCGCGGGATTGCGGGATCCCGCTTTGCTGGATTGCAATCCCTATTCCCAAGTAAGATTACTATGTACATAATTACTAAATAATACGTGCCCATAATTTGGCAACGTTGATGGCACGGTCTTTAGTGCTCTAGATTTGTTATAGTAAATGGACACAGAGGGAAATCCTGCCTTGCCATGTTACCCACATTCACATATGATCTGCCCCCTGTTGTACGCATCAAACTTTGGGTGACAGCAAGTAAGTGAGCATCGATTAACTTCGAGGCTCGGTATAGTAGGGGGAGGTGGGAAGTGTTGGCTGGTAAACCACGCAGGGATACGTGGGAGGGAGGGGGAGGTTTCATATTTTTTGTCAGAGTTAAAATAAGGTACAGGACACACAACAACATGTGAATATACATTTTCGTCATTTAGTTATCTCCGTATCTAAATTACGATAGTCTGACAAGAGCAAACAATACAGAATGTCTTCTGGAATCAAGAAGGAAAAAATGTACGTGCCACGCGGGGGAGGGGGGGGGAGCTTGGGGACAGAGGGGAAGAGGGTGGCGACCGAAAAGTAGAGGCTACGTGGGGGAGGGGGGGTTTCACAGGAGGACAAAATGGAGCTACGTGGTTTATGGACGCTCCCTAACAACTACCCTCACTGTAGCAATTTGAATAATAACTCTGATAAATTAATATGTTAATTTTATCTTTATTCTATGGTGAATACTTAATTCCTTCTACTAAATCAATCAAGACAGAAGATGACTGGCATTAATATACACAGTTAATTATAATTTATTCTCTAGCTCGATTACAATGTTATCAATACTTTTGGTTGTTTTCAGAATACACTCACTACTAAGTGACATATTAAGCTTATAACAGCCAACATTATAACGTTGGAGCCAAATACATCGGTTATTCCAGTTTTTGGAAAATTGTCTTCTGTAACTCTATAATTACTTATTTACTGGTGACATTCTGGAAAAGTATTCAATGGAATAAAGGATTTTCAGAATTAAGTCATAGGTATCAAATCACAAAAACAGAATATTTCACTCTAATGTCAAGTATACACATGGCATTTCGCAAAAACCTTTTAGCTGCTATGTACACTATTATGTGCACGTGACATGCCAATGCCTGAACCAGATATACATTTTCGATAACTGTTAAAACTACTTAAGGAGATCACTAATGTGAGAAATGATGCCAAGACGAGCTTCGTCACAGGATGGAGAAAACAGTAATTGGTCCGCGTGGCAATACTATATACCTTCTTCTTATAAAAATTAATATTAACATTGGTTCAAATATTAAGCATATTTCCCCACCTAACTCCCCCCCCCCCTCCCCCCGAACGTTCAACTGCAACGCTCTGGTCAGGCAATAGAATGGACACGGGTTATCGATCGTGTACCGAAAACACGGCAAGCTATTACCGGGATAAATCCTTGAATTTGTAATTACCAAACTAGCTCCCACTTTCTTTCTCAAATCCTCTGCCACCTCTAATGACTTAGCCATTAAGGAAGCTTACAATATTAAGAAATATAAGATAAAATTCACGAATAATTTTACAAATTTCCAATGGCACTTTACGGCTGGAACTGCTAATGTTACCTTTTCTCTAACACCAATTTCTTATTAATTTTTCAGAATTCATTTTGTTAATATAAAAAAAACTAATATAAAAAGCTGGTTAGCTCACCAGTTGCAGAATACACTAAATGTAGTTGTTCTAAGTATTTGTCGTTTAAATATAAGATGTTTCGTTACTGTGGACAAATTTAAAGTACCTACATAAGAAGACTTTTGAAACAGACTATATCATAGAAATGGTTTAAAATTGATGCAAAATATTTTTTTTTTGTTTTTCAAAAAAGAAATGTAAAAACCATCGTAGTCCTCTACGAAACGGGGCCTAATACATTGAAATCCCAGGCACTATCGAAAAGAAATAGAATTTTATCCCCTTTATTCCCAAGTAACCTAACTAGAATGCAATTTTAATTTTTTAGTGCGATATTGGGCTCTGATTCAACGAAGCTCATTTTAGGAACTCTGATACTTATTTCGTTTAGGAGTTGAAGGTGTTTTACAGACGGACAGATAACGGTTCAAAAGTGACAGGCCTCTGTTTTCCTTTGAGAAGGCAACTCCATAATGTATATTGTTTCATAATTTTACTGCTGCATCCGAAATGTGGGTAGTTTCCGACAGAAATTAATTTGTTTCTAATATCAATAGTAAACTATCGTTATCAGTTGCAGCATGCTATGTGGATATAAAAATAAAAGGAGCATGAAAATCCATAATAGAATGACGCGTGAAAGACAAAAATCACTTACCTTTAACCATTACCTGTGCAAAAGGTAAAAGCGCTTACGGTGTTCGATCATATCTTCACGGCAGAGTGCGTTTTCACTGCGGAACACGCGAGCGTCGATTTGCTGAGGCCGCGAGACTGTCGCAGAGAAATTAAGACACGTAACGCCAGACTATCCCAACGCGAGCTGACAGCTGCCCCGGGCAGCGCGATTGAAATTGCAGGACGCATTTATCCAGCGACTGCTTCACACCCGCGTTCCTGATTTCCCGTGGGTTCTATGACGTATTCAGTGCGAACTTTGTGAAGAGCGTCCAAACGACCACGCGGCACGCGCGCACACACACACACACTCACACGCACACACACTCACACACACACACTCACACACACACACTCACACACACACACTCACACCCGCGCACGCTGATGAACTTCCGCACTTCAATGCACGCAGGCACGCAAAAGCACTTTCAAAGGCAGCCGACGAATTAATAAAAGTTAGCCTAGTTCGTCCATCGCACGTAAACACCACCGGGGCGAACGCGAAATTGTAACTGTCAGGCACTGAATTTATTCATGAAATTAGTACTGCCCACTTGAGTGTGAAGTGTGCGCAGATAACTTTAAAAGATTAATCAGTATCTCTTTTCATCGGTTCGTCCCCGCAGCTGACACGTCCTATAATAAATCATTCTGCCACCGGGATTGACGTACAGTGAAGCTAGCGGCCACTCCGACCAAATGCCTGTTTGTCATGCTGCGCCCACTATTCACACTAGACGAATTGGAGATTAAATATTTCGCTTACCGTCAACATTGTGTAAAATTTAATCGTTCATATTGCATGCCATGAAATAGTAATATCACAGTCTCATTCCGAATTATTTATAAGTTCTTTCGGTTCGAGTGTTCATTTATCTTGTTATACATCAGAATAATCAAAGCGGCTATAAAGAAAACCAATTATTTTCTACGGAAAATTATAAATTTTAACCCGTCAATGTTGGTAGCTTGACATGATCTGCATTTTTCTCATGTTTCAAAAGTTAACTGCGGTAGGCACCAACCAAAATTAATTTCGTCTGCTCACATATCTGCTATCTTGAACCTACTGGGATAGTTTTCCACTGTAATATGATCAACCACCTAGTAATATTACTTTTTCTCCGACCGTTGGCTACGTTCTTACTTTGGCCGCATCTGGATCTTTACTATGAGACTGGTGTATTCTACATGTTAAATAGTTATGTGGGTTGCTTTAAGCTTTATTATCTGTAATCAAACTACCAATTGATTTAATGTAATTTTTCATCCCTTCCTACCTTATGCTAACCTCTTCATGTCAACATATCCCTTACAACCCACCTCCTCAATGACCGGCTTCATGTATTCTAATCTCTGTCGAATATATAAATTAACGAATCCTGCACGTTTCAAAATATGACCCACCATACTGTCTCATATTTTTGTAAGACTCTTCCACAAACTTCTTTCTTAGCCTATCATTTTTAAAAGACGTTTATTTCGTACTGTATCTGGCCATTAAATTTCAGCATCCTTCTATAACCCAACATTTCTAAAGCGTAAATTTTCCTTCTGTCTGGTGTTCCCAAAGTCCATGCTTCGCCACCATAAAGTGATGTGCTCAATAAATTGATTTTTAAAAAGATCTTTCAGAGCCCTAGATCAACATTTGTAACTATAAGATTTCTATTTTTCTTGAAGACTATTGTTGCTAGTGTTATTCTCCTTTTAATATCGTCCCTCCTTCGGCTACCAATTGTTATTGTACTTCCTAAGTAGCAGAATTCATTTACTTCTCCTATCGCGTCCATCATATTTTAATATTTAATCTACTATTATTGCTGTAATTTCTACTACATTTCATTACTTTTTTCTTGCTTTTATAAAATCGTAGCATACTGTTTCTTCCCTCCTTGAACACTTTTGCGATCAAATGGTTTATCATTTGTAGAACTGTCCAAAGTCAGATGGGGCTTACGATGATTATATCTTGTATCACAAACGTTTGTCATTTCTTCTTTCTTAGTAAAAAAAAAAAAAAAGAAGAATGAAAATTCAATCGCCATTAAGTGATACAATACGCAATACATCAAGTTTATAGTTTCTCACCAACTTTTAAATTTTACGAACTTTAACGTAAATCATACCATTATTTTGGACCTACCGTGATCTTATCAACCTTGTCACACATACACACACACAGAGAGAGACAGAGAGAGAGATAGATAGAAAGATAGAGAGAGATAAAATACCATATCTAATATATAAAAACGAATGTTTGTTTGTTCGTTTGTTCGTCTTCTATGCGTTCCTATACCATTCATCCGGATACGATGAAACATTGGTGAGTTGCTCTGTGCCTGCCTGCGAAGGTTTAAGACAAAACAAATTCTGATAAACACAGCCTCTCACCCCCTATACACCCCTCTATTTTTTAATATTTTCGATAGCCCAACCTCAGTTTTATCCGATATTGATTGAAATTCTCACACATAAACTTTAAAATAAACATAAAAATACTGTCTATATTTGTTTTTCAAAAACTCACCCCTTTCTACCTTACCCCCACACCCTAAGTTTTTGGGGTGATATCTAGATTGGGATACCGCTGCAACCACTTACCGCCTAGCGATGTAAACACTTCCAGGTGGAGAGAGCATGACGTCAGTACATTGCTGAATGGGATGTATACGTTCCGCACGCAGTTTTAGTCACTAACATCCAAGGAAAGTAGTCCATCTCTAATACGTCTCGTATCGTAAAATCATTAATTTTGCACGAGTAGTACAGGGATATCTACATATATACTCTGCAATTAACAAAATTGTGGGTGGCAGAGGGTGCTCAGCACCAAAGCTAATCTCTTTGCTGTGCATGCCAAACCCTAATGGTACGAGGGAAAAAAGAATTCATATAGCTAAGAATCAGTCCGGCACCTTATTTCTCCAATTTTTCCTTTCCTGTCCTTCCGACTCAAATAGGTTGGTGGAAGAAGTATTTCACTACACTCAAAAGTGAAAGCCCAACCTCATTACCGATGAGGTTTCGATTCACTGAACGTAACTATCGAACACCTTATTGCGGATACCTAATTTCTATGTCGTATCTATTGCTGTTACTTTCGTTTATGTCTTAATGCAGCCTGGACCATAGCTCAATGTCCTGGGTACAAATACCCGTGGAAGCAGGAAATTTTATGAGCTGGATATATTTCATTTAATTTTTATTGCAATGGAGCGACCCTGCTAAAAATTAAAAGCCCTGCAATAATTTTCATATGAGGTGTACACTATATTTAACATGGGCCGGCAATACTAAACAAAATATTTTACTTCACATAGTTTTGAATACTGAAACCTTTTTAAATGTTTAAACCAATGAACTGATGTATACGAGTAACTAAATGTGGCAATAAGTCCGACTCATTTATGAGCACTTACTTGTGGAAGTAACTTCTATAAAAGTTACTTCGTATGCGGCAGTATGGTTGACTCCACAATCTGATCCGGTGTTTGTCTCATGACTAAGCGTGACTGGTCTTTTTTTTTTTTTTTTACCTATCTCCACTTTTCCAGTCGTGGGAATTAAAGATTATATCGTTTTAAGTGAAATTCCATTTAAAATTTCTGGAAATTGGCTTTCTGTCACTGAGCGTTTTAGTGGACACCTTGTAACAGGTATGTCTAACTAACCACCCCTTATTCTACCCTTTTTTAAATTAATTAAAACATAAACTTTTCGCAATCCTTTGAGCAGTAAGCTACGGCAGTCATGACATTATGAGGGAAGGCAACCTTGCTTTATTAATTCAAAGAATACCTCCTCTTCCTTTGCAAATTAAGGTTATTATAGAATTTGTAAATGGGATCTTTGTAGTTTAATATAACTTCACTCACTTCATCCTTCTGCACCAAGGCAGAGAGAACGAAATCTGCGCCAAGCTCGAGCCGTTGTCTCATATTCTCGGGAGTTTCGTCTTAGGTAAACGTAAAACAGCTTGCTAAGGGGGACCTTCAGATTACACACACGCAAACAAATAAACAAACAAAAGAAATAAGCACTTAATGCGGGATAATACCGTATTTGTTTGGAAACTGGAAAATTGTTCCATTATTTTCATTTTTTGTTATGACCTTCGTTACCTGCCTCGTTGGGTAACGGTAGTATGATTATTCGTTTGGTTTACTGTTTGCTTATTTTTAGCTATTTAACTAAACAACGCCTTTCCTTAATTTTTTTACTTATATTTTGCGATGTAAGTAAACTTTAGGGAAATTTTGCCAAAACAATGGAGTTCTGAGCTTTGTATTGATCCTGCAAAGATGCTACAAAGCGAAAGATAGCTGCGTCTCAAAGTTAAGGTTATTTCGTTACTCTTTACATTTTTAACTACTAAGAAACGGTTTAATTTTTTATGTTTTTATTTTATTTTTAATTTTTTTTCTGTCATCGGTCTCTTCATCTCAAAATACCCCTTAGAACTCACGTTCTCAATTATTTGCTTCATATATTCTAATATATGTCTTCCTCTATAGTTCTTACCCTCGACACTTCCCTCCACTAACAAACTAACCAATCCCGGAACTCTCAATATATGACCCAACATCCTGCCTCTTATTTATCTTAGAAACTTTCACAAACTTCTTTTTTCATCCAACATTTACAAAACTGATTCGTTTTGTACTTTATCTCTCCATTTAATTTGCAAGATCCTTCTGTAACACCAGATTTCAAATACTTCGATTTTCCTTCTTTCTGGTATTCCTACAGCCCCTGGCCAATTTATTAGACGCACTACAGTTTTTATGCAAATTTTGATTTGTGGCTAACTAAATAAGTTTTCAATACATAAATTGCAATAAAATTATTATGTGTAGTCTGCTTCATGACACAGGTGATATAACAAATAAACAAAACTCGGTATTTGTTGAAAATATTTTATTTCAAATAAGAACAACAAAATATTAAAATATTGTGAAAATGAAAACACTAGTTTTAATATCTTGTTGAGCCACCTTTCGCAGCTATGAGAGCCTTAATACGACGCGACATGCTGTTGATGCAGGATTGTACAGTGTCCTGCATTTGTGGATGATGATACCACACATGGATGATCTTCTCCAAGAGCTGCGTTTTTGTCGTGATGACATCTTTTGCCATCTCCCTCTTCATAAGTTCCCATACATTTTCTATGGGGTTCATGTCGGGACTGTTACCTGGCCAGTCAAACAGAGGGATCTTGTGTTCCTTCAGAAAGGTTTTTACCGACCTGGCTGTGTGACAGCGAGCGCCATCCTGCATAAAAATAAATGGTTCCCCATTCGGGAACCATTCTCTGACCTGCGGTATTAACCGTTTTTGCAAGACTTCTTTGTACTGATCTTGCCTCATTATGCCTTTAACCACATAAAGACGTCCTGTACCTTTGTCAATAATGACAGACCAAATCATCACCTTTGTTGGGTGTTTTACGGTCTGAATAATGCAGTCGGGATGGAATTTTTCTCCTCTTCGACGGCGCACATGCTGACATTTGTTACTTAAAATTTCAAACGTGCTTTCATCGCTGAAGCATACCTGTAAAAATCAAGAAACTTAATTAATATATTATGAATAAATGTACATAGCATCTATCATATCATAAATATAATTTTAAAGTTAAATTACCGATCTCCAGAAGTCCACATCCTTATCACACCACTGTTTAGCCCACTTCAGACGTTTTGCTTTCATTGCGGCTGTTAACTTGGGTTTTCTAGCGGGTCGACAAGCCTTGAAATCAATATCCTTCAACTTTCTGCGAACAGTGCGTTCAGATGCATTCACATTAGCCTCTTCAAGTTGAGATTTTATCTGTTTCGTTGAGGCAAATCTGGTTTCTAGACAAATGGTTTTGAGAAATCTTTCTGACCTTGGGGTAAAATTGGGTTTCTTCCACATTTATTCTTCCTTCTGGTGCTCAATTCTTCACCTGAATCAATTTTCTTCTTTATGCGCCTCACGCTACCGTCGGATAATTTCAACCTTCATGAAATTTCCCGATTGGAATACATTTTTGCATTAACGAGGGCTTTGACTTCTGCTTTTTTACGTGGTGTAATATCTCCTCTTTTACCCATTTTTAAAGGTCACAATCAGTAATATATGGTTATTAAACACTCACAAATGATAATAAAAATGAACAAAGAAACAGAGCAGTTACACGCGAGAACGCCACTGAACAGGTACACAGTACTATGCACACTGATAGCCACAATAAGTCAACAATCCAATGTCAAATAGCAACAACAGACATAAAATTCAACAATGAACTAAGTGCCCTAATTAACTGTTATGAATTTTACGATTAATTGCATGAGAAATACTACTCAATAAGTAATTATTGCAAATAATACTAAAGATTTGCAGTGCGTCTAATAATATGGCCAGAGACTGTATATTCCACTTTTCGCTACTATAAAGTGTAAAGTGTTGTGCTCCACATAGAGATTTTTATAAGTTCTGTACGAGTTCTAGATCAATATTTGAAACTAAAAGAATTCTCTTTTTAATGGAGACTCCCTTTGCTGGTGCTATGCTACTTTTAAGATAATTCCTATTTAGGTCATCCGTTGTAATTTTACTTCCCATGTCGCAGAAGTAGCAGAAGTCACTTACTTCTCCTATTATATATGACCTTATCCTTATATTTAATCTACTGTTATTGGTATCATTTCTACTACATTTCACCACTTTTGTCTTGATTTGGTTTCTATTTAGTCTAAAATCTTCCATCAGTAGTTAATTCATAACATTCGTTAACTTCTCAAGATCCTCATTTTGTTTTGCTAAGTTGACAATTTCATCAGCAAGTAGTAGAAAACTGATTTCTTCTACTTGAGCACTTTTGCCATATTCAGTTTTTTCACTTCCTTTATTGCTTCCTCTACATACAAGTTGAATATTAATGTGGATAAACTACAACCTTATTTCACAATATGTTAACTGACGCATGTCTCTCATGATTCTCTACTTTTACTATAGCAACCCGATTCTTATATCTATACTAATGAGACAGTTTGGATGTACTCTTTGCCCCAATCAAGCCTTAATAGGTCAACAGATTTAAATGAAATTTGGCACATAGTTAGTAAATTGTGTGCGAAGTGACAACGGTTAGTTTTTATCCCGCAAAAACGAATAGTTCCTTTAGAAATTGCTATTATAAATTGGCAAACTACAAAGAGTTTCCCACTTCGAACACGACAGTGCCACGTTTACTCTTTGCTTTTACGTACATCACATACACTTTTTATTCAGAAATAACAGAAAAATTATCTAATGTGTGTGTTTAGTTTAAAAGCGCTAAAACTGACGCACTTGAAAAACAATAGTCAGGAAGTAGGAAATATAAATCTGTACTTAATCCCGATTTTTTTTTTTTTTTTTTTTTTTTTTAAACGTACTGTAAGTAAATTCACGAACAGACGTCATCAGTTGCATACATGAAATCGTATAATACCTCAGGTATCACACTGTATTTCCTTTGGTAATATATGTGTCACAATATACGTGAAAATTCTAAGCTTAAAAAAAAAAATGTTCATTACTAAGTGTACACCAAAGTCGGTTCACCTAAAATGACAAAAATGGTCATGTGTGAAATGTTTTTGTATGTCCATGACAGATATGTAACGGTTTCGATTGCACCTGGATTCAATTTATTGCTTGGGTATTTTTTTTTTTTTTTTTTTACTATACACTCTCTGTAACTTTGCAAATTATTTTTAACAAAATTTAAAACTTCACTGAAGATTACTAATCCTTTTTTTTAAATTTTTTTGTAGAAATCAGTTCAAATACCCTATATAAAGAAAATAGTGCTTTTGCTTACTGTTCAATATTCTGCCAATAACTATTAAATCCTTCTATTAAAACGAATCTATTGAAAGGTTTAAGGAAGAAACATTTCTTTTCAAGAAGTCAAGCCATATTAGGAGTAGTTTACATCACGATACACGTCGTCAATAATACGGTGCTTATGAAAGCAGTTAATTTATTACTAATAATTACTAAACTCATGCTGCCTCATGGTATAACAAGAACATTCTGGTCCAGGAAGAATTTTAACCTAGCCACTGTCTCTGCTAATAATGCCATTACAAAATCATACGATATGGATACACCTAAACACATTAAACGCACCAGAACTAATTTCGAGCATAAATTATCACAATTACTTTTCGTAAACGCCTTCTGTATGAATTTGCAAACAGGACCAAAGCAGAAGCACTAACACATTCACTGTATCACGATGTAAACTTGACCTGCAATATTAACTTAAGCTGTGTTAGGAGTTGTAATGAATTTTGGATTTCCATTGTGCAGCTTAACTTACTAGCATTTTAGTATGCATTTTTAATTTAGTTTACTGTATTATTTTAATGATGCTGATGCCATAGTTCATGTGACTGGATGTAGTTCCACATGTATTTATTATTTACTTCTATTTTACAATCGCCATGTTTTAAAGGTCATTTTTCAAACAGTTTATAGTGGTTGCTTTGATATCACGATGTAAGATTGTTCGAGGTTTAATAATTACGATAATTAATCAGTCCACTATAAAGTTCAATTTAACATTTGTTTTATTTGCAAAGAAAGACGACGTCAACGATACTGGTTACATGCATTCATACAATCCAAATGTTGCATACAACATTTCTCGGCCGTAGCAAACTGAATTGGTGAAAAACTTTTCCGAAAAAACTAACTAACTGTTTCTCTGACTTGGATGATCGCTTTATATAAACTCTACCGAAATTTCTAGAACACTTCAAAAGCTTCCGCCAGATAATTGTTGAACATTAACAATACTTAAACAATTGAAACATATTAAAAACAATCAGAATTAATTCATAATCATATACAATCAATACAATTTCTTCAGAAATGAGATTTAAAGATACTTAAACACAAAATTATTCACAGAAATCATTTTAAACTGTATCAAATTATCCTTTAGACATCGTAACATGCATTAATACTTGGAATTACGAACATTTAAGCAATTCGATTGCACAATTCTGTTCTTAAACAAATTAAATGGCCTTTAAATAATTTCTTTTCATGAAACAAAGTCTATATACACTGATTTACAGGAAATTGCAAAACAAACCTACCAGATCATATTCAACCAAACTCTAGTTTACTACCAATACTTTATAAAATACAATTACGTTTAATTTTAGGTTTTAGGGCTGTTACAACGATCTGAAATTGTGGATCCATTTTGTATCGCAATTCATGACATCACTAACATGAAATATAGTGAAAGTATTAATACGCGGGTGATTTTCTAGCGACAATATTGGCGGAGTTTGTGGCTTGATTGAAATACAGCCTGGACCAGAATGATTACTAATATTCCATGGTGCACAGTGGATTTGGAGTGCAGAGGGTGGCTGTCATACCAAATTCTGCCTATAACGACGTTTTAACATCTTGTCCGACTTCACATTATTAAAAGCGTTTTTTAAATCAACAAACGCCATAAAAGGATCTTTGTTTTATTGATCCTAAAGCCAGAATTGCCTCTTTTGTCCCACAATTGTTTCTAAACCAATAATTATCTACACCTACTATCTCGTCTACTACCCTTTCTATTTTTCTTAGTAAAACGGCTAAAACTGGAAATAATCTGAGAGATAACTAAAGGAAGTACGAAGCATTATTAACTATGCGAATTCAGTAATTAAATGTTAATCTCATCGTTAGTGATGGCGCGAAGAGGAATGTAGATCACTTCTAGCTTTCTGACCTGCAGCTGTGTTGGGAAGCCGCGTGTCGTAGCGAGTGGTGAGGCGCGTAATTGCGGTGGCCAGCGCCTAGGCCGTGCAAAGCCGCAGCCCGGCAGAACAGATCTGCTGCACGGTGCAACCGGTGCATGCCAGGAGACACGCGTGACTGCGTGACCGCAATCCTGACGGGCGACCCCAAGTGCTAGCGTCACGCGCGACAGTTTGGCAGGTAAGGGCGGGCTGGCTTACAGAGGTGCGGGGCACGCGTTCTTCAGCTTAGTCAATGGTCAGAACAAAGGGCATTACAGTTCCTCAATCGCTTTATATGAGACTGCTACATAGATTATAATCACACAGCAGCACTCGTTAAAAAATCGAATGTTAATACCAACTAAGAAGCAGCAACAACAGTATAGCAGTCTTGCGTATTACATAATGTATTCAAAGTATGGCTATACATTATTTATGATACATTTTAGTGTTTTTTACAATGTTGACTAATACTTGTAATCGCTGATTCTGTATTTCGCCTTTAGAATAAATGAAATAGCTTATTTTATGTTTTTCGTGTATTTTTCATGTCCTTGTTGGTTCTATTAAACGCTACTATTTGAAATTTGCCACCGACTTTTTTCGAAGGTGTTCTATCTTAACGACATCATTTTTACTTTGTTCATTTTTCCAGAAAGTGTTTACCATCTCCTTGCAGTTTTTCTGTACCAATTCGGATGACTATCGTCGGCGAGTATGGTGGAGACCTGGGGAGAGGTAACAATCTTTCAATACAGGCTGATTCAGAAGGAATGGTAAGTATTGAATGAGGTGGTAGTATGAATAATATAGAGTAAAAAAGATCTTATACACATATGTCCGATTTCCATTCGTTTTGGACGTACATGTGCTGGAATGTCATACAAGAA
This sequence comes from Vandiemenella viatica, assembly GCA_031002005.1. Lineage (NCBI taxonomy): Eukaryota > Metazoa > Arthropoda > Insecta > Orthoptera > Morabidae > Vandiemenella > Vandiemenella viatica. The sequence continues at coordinate 231,271,881 of JARYHS010011408.1, read as the reverse complement.
AAAAAATTATCAGCAAATGATCAAGAGCACGAAAATAACTTATTTAAGTACTTTATTCATGCAGAAACACATTCATACTTACAACTACTTAAATTAAGTGTTCGAACATCCCCACATCAAATTCAGTACTCAAATTGAAGTACTTTATTGATGCTTGAAGTCAACACGTACAATCCATATGACCGCACATCTCAGAAAAAAAGAGACTGTAGCTGCTACCTTTTTCGAACATTTTATTTAAGCTTTTCTAAAATATGCGTGTGTTTTTGCGTGAATAAGGTACTTCAATAAGTTATTTGTGTGTTCTTGATCATTTTCTGAACTTTTTTATGCATAACATTCCAGCACCAGTATCTAAAAAAAAAAAAGAATGGAAGCCGATCACATGTTTATATGAATTTTTTTACTCAATATTGTTTATACTACCACCTACTTCAATATTTACCTTTACTTCCGTATCACCCTGTAGAATAATAGTGATCTGAAAATATCTCAGACATTTCTAAGACTTATATTTGGCTGAATTTATGTGTTGGTTACCTTCCATCGGTCAATCTGTCGAACTAAATTTTGCAGCTACATTGCTGAGTAGAAATTCCAGGTCTGCAACGCCACAGAATTTCACACTCAATCGCCATCTGCTAATAACTCCATACTATTCTCTTAAAGCGAAGAAATTTTTCTGATTTGTTCCATCAATGAACAATTCTGCTTAAGGGATACCTCAGACATTGAGCTATTATTATCTAGAATAAGATTTCCTTAAACATTAAATTATTACTAAAACATCGTCTGAAGTGACTAATTTGTTTATTGCATCTTATTTTCACAAATTTCTTTCATATATGTGTCAAAACGTGAGCATTCACTATATAATACTGATATCATGGAATTATTCAAAAGTGTGTTTTCTTATGAGTAAATGAGAAGATGTCGACTATGTAGGGAACCCCAAACACGGTTTGTGAAGTGTGACATTTAGCCCTGGTATTCAAAATGACGCATGTTTTATTTGCCAAGCTATCCATGTATCACTTCATGTAAATGCTGGGACTATTATAACTGCTAACCATTCCCTCTGAATAATACAATCCAGCTGAAATAACCTTACTTTCATCCTGTATTGAAGACATAATTAAAAAAATAGAAAACAAATACAAAATATGCCAAAAAATCATAGACCCAAATTTCATATTCATCCATGAAATTTACATGCTTCTTTTTACATTTCGAAATATTACAAGTATGTTTTTCCTGTGAATCCCAGTAGTTTGAAAGTTAAGAATTTAGTGCGTGGTGCTGTTTCGTAACACGTCTATTGTTTATAGGGCACCACATTTAGGAAGGCAGAGTTTAAGCCTCGTGAATCTGGCAATTCAAAGCGCAGGAAAACGCATGTTCAGTCTGCTAACATGGATCGCTGAGTAATATGTGAGTTACACGCTACTGGGCTGTAGTTCACATGCGTTGTGTTTGGAGTGGTTCTCAACTGATCTCTACAGCACAGGGCAACAATTAATCACTGATTCACCCGAGAGCTTGATCAATATTTTACTAGCAAGGTTAACGAAGAATCAAGAAATATTTCATATACGAGGAACAACGAGAAAAAAAGGGTACAAGTGCTCAGAAGAACACAAGGAATTTTTTTTTGTTCAATGGTTGGCACACCAGCATGGAGGGGGTCCGCAATAATCAAACCGAGCCCCACTCCAATTCAGTCCGTTGAGGTATGTCGTCAGATAAGGAGCTTCAGTGAACCTCCGCAGGGGCCGTTCCCTCCATCTATCGCCGAAGTGTGATCCGCTCGGACATCAAATTCCTCACTTTGCGGCAAGAATCCGCGGTTGAAATCCATCGTCCGCTTGTGAAAACCTAAAGGCCTGAAAGGCCTGTGGTAATGTCACGTCAGCACGTTTAAAAGTGCGTTAGGTTGTTTAATGAAGGTCGCACAGACACACATGACGAAGAAAGGAGTGGTAGGCTGTCTCTCGTATCAGAAGAGCTTCTGAAGGAAATTGATGAAACACTTCGCAGTGATCGTCGTGTGATTATTTTACAGCCTTCATGAAATGTTCCCATACATATCTCGTAGTCTCACGGGTGACATTGTCTCAGAAACGTTTGACTACAGGAAATTGAGTGCAAGGTGGATGCCAAAAAAGTTGACTCCGGAGCATCGCCAAAAACGCGTTTTGACCGCACGTGAATTTCTTCAACGTTATGAAACGGACGGTGAGTCATTTCGTGACACAATTATTACTAGTGATGGAACCTGGGTATGTCACTATACTCCCGAGTCAAAAAGGCAGTCCCAACAATGGAGTCATACCTATTCCACAATGGCCAAATAGTTCAAAGTGCAGTAGTCAGAGCGAAAGATTATGGCACGATTTTCGATTATTTTTTTTTATTTTTTTTATTTTTTTTTTATTATTTTTTTTTTTTTTTGAGAAAAGGTGTTTTGTTAGTGGATTTCATGGGCATAGGGACCACCATCTATGCTGTCGCTTATTGTGAGACCTTAAAAAAAATAAACACAAAAGGAGAAGAATGCTGACTCACGGAGTGTCCCTCTTTCACGACAGCGCAATACCCCACAAGGTGCGTTCTTTTCTTTTTCATAACTTCAAATGGCTTTTGGCATCATCAAAGTCAGGATCGTTGGAGACGGAACGGAATGGGGGAAGGAACCGTTAGGAATTCGGCCATGTAATTTGAAGAGCATTTAACATCTGGAATTATTTCGGAAAACCATGAAAAACCGAAATCAGAATGACTGGATGGCGATTTGACCCCACGTCTTCCCGAATGCCAGGCTCAAACAATATCGCTTATCCACAAGGACAACAGTAATAACAGACACGTAAATCAAAGAATACGAACGCCAAAGCCGCAATAGATTTCGCAATTATGATTTATTCACGTTCTATGCATTTTGTCGATTTCGGTCTCCGGGAAGAACTTTTTTGGTAACATTTTCTGCTTCATCGTCTATTAATTCATGAAACTACATCTGGCATCATTTTGACAAACAAAAGAAATAACAGCCTGCTTGATCAACCTAAATTGAGCAAACCGACTATTCCATTGATGGTCGAAAGAGATAACTGCCAACTTAAATGTCTGGATTGTTACAACACTGCATTTTTCTATCACTTTCACCAAACAGATTGGATATTTTACTAAGTCCCTGTTTATGATTCTTTAAATGTTGGTACATATGAAAGACATACTATTAAAAATGTTTTATGACAAATCATGAATCAAACTGATGTTGAGAGAATATTATTTCATTACAGAGGTCTGGTTCTCAGTTTCAGACGTCAAATGTGCAGACGCATGACTGAAATTTATTGATTAACGTTTTCCGCGTACGTTGTAACAGTTAGGAATATCATGCAGCCCGTAATTCACTTTAATAATAATTTAGTGTCACAAGTAACTACGTTAAGTACTGCTCAACTTTATGTATGAGTCTAGAGAGCCAATTACGGAGGGAATATTTTATTAACAAAGGGACAAATTGAATTTCAGTAATCGAGTTGGCTCGGTCGAGTGTGCTAAACGAGCTCCCTCCATGACCACTCGTTTGCCCGGCTGTGGTCACAACAGACCCCAATATTTCCCATACATATAAGAATATCAGTAATCTGAAAATGTTTTAAGTGTTGATTTATTATACTCGATACCTTTCTTTTTCGTACGTAAGTATTGTGCCATCTCCCGATACTTACAAACAACCTCACTAATTTGTCTTTCATTAAACGTGTATAACGTAATTTTATAACTTGTTCGGTGACTTCAATGAGAATCGTTCAAGATTTGTCAGCATATCGATTCGCACATGTGTAATACATTCACCGTGAAATTACTGGAATAAACTAACTTTTTATGGTTTTTCGCTTTACTTTCATGTATAGGTAATAATATATTATTTGACAAATTATGTAAATTATATGGTCTCAATATCATTTTTACATGTGATATTACTAAGTTCCGCCTAATTTAAGTAGTTACGAAAATCAACAGTTTCCTTAACAGTTAGCCTACAACATCCTGCATTTGAATTAAAACACAACTTTACATCTCCAAATGAATGAAAACGAGGTTGGATAAAATATTAAACTTGCTACAGAGGCTGAACCAACAGATAATTTATTTTTTGTACCTCTTGCTGTATATTATTTTTTTCTGAGTTAGTGCGATTTTTTAAATTTATTGATCTATTTCAAAGTTTTGTTGCTATATCCTTTCTAATAATAGGAGTCATGTTAATAACTAATGTTTGATTTATATATATATATATTGTTTTTTGTTTTAAAATGTAAAATGGTTTAACAATTATTAAAGTACTATTCTTTGAAAAATACGACTGGCTGAAATTTCTAAGAAATATTATTAAGTACATCAGAATCCGGAAATCGATAAAATAATCCTACCTAAAGTTAAATTTCTGCTAATTATTGTATTCACGACTAATATCTCTCCAGAATTTCCAGTTTTAGTAATGACGGATCACGTTTTTACTAACGTCCATGAAAGCACCTCGACCGAATGAAATAGTTGTGTCCTCTTTTATAAAAACGATCTTTTCAATGGGAGCAAACACTTTGCTAGATTAAGCCTTTGTCGTGAACCAGATTTGGTCCCTATTGTATTTACTTCGTTAATTGCAACTGCAGCATGTAATGCAACCATTTTCTGTCAATACTCCGATAGTTCGAGACCACTATCCTTGGACGTTTTGCTTCGTTATTTCTGAACAGAAAAATTTAAATTTGCCCTATTTAGTATTGTGAAATGTAATGGGTAAAGAATTTACCACTGTAACGTTTAATCATGGTCTTGCCTACCTTTAATCAGCTGAGTTGAGCAGAGTTTTTCTCAGGCTAAAAATCAAATTATATCAAGAAGATTCCATGTATTTAAAACACCTTGGATGTGTCCGTGGTAGTGGATGCCATACCGATCAAACGGATTCTAGTTGGCAGCTTGTATCTCCATAAAGCTCGAACTATTTCTGCGACTCAGATTTTGTAAACAACAATTCAAATTAAAAATCTTCCACAATATTGCTTCCCCAATTCAGTGCACGACATAACGCTAAAAAAGGAAAATCTCAAAGATAAAAATATTTTCCGTGTTGTTTTATTTGCCTTGCTGTGGCTATCTTCAAAGACATTAACACAGCAAGAAGTTTTAAAAGTAAATTTTTATCATAGGTATTATACAGTTGACTTGATTTGGTTACTGTACCTAATAGCGCGTTTAAAAGTATTTAACTACCATCGTAACTAAATTCAGATTAGTTCTTATTTCCTCTTTTTTACATACCTCATGATTCAAAATGTTATTTAAAGGACCCTTCTAATGTAAATTAATGTATCAGAGACCATTTTTTATTTAGTCACATTACTCGCAAGATGAATGACTGAAAGCAAATAACTGTAACTTCCAGTATTAACAAGTCAATACCTTCAATTTTATCGTTGATAGGGCATAAATATGATAAAAATCACGAAAATAGAACCACGGAAGATACTGCAGAAATTTTTATGCTAATCGGTTAGTGAGTGTCAGAATCGATTAACTTTGCATGTTAATAACCCATAAGCTAAGACCAGGACAGAAACAAAATTTAAAACCACAGTTAATGTGTCATAAAGATGAATTAAATGTTATAAATATGCAGTGACAAAAATTAATAGTACATACAGTAAAGCATGATTCAATTAAAAGTGCCATGCGTTGCTTAAATGTTATAAAAGCTTTACAGTTTTATCCGTGAAATAAGATGATGTTTAATAAAATAAAAAACAAAAGGAATTACTAATGATGAAATAATTCTAATGATATTGGTGTTAGAATATCTTGAGATACCGGACGAGTAGCAAAATTACTCTGACACAGGATCATATGAAAAAGGATCTCTATGTGTAGAGTGATATCAAGAGGCTCATTTAATGGTTGTGTGGCAAATAAAGCTCAAAGGCGTGAGAGAGGTGTTAAACATATCGGCCCACCCGTCTGTACAACAGCCAGTTAATCTATTTCATGGCTCATTGACATCAAGGCCGTTACAGTCTCGAACAAATTTGATTTCAGCGAGAGCGTCCGCTAATCTTTGCGGAAGAATCATTGCAGCACCGCTTTGACGTGGTAAAATCCGAATCAACTGGCCGAAATTAAAGGAAAGATTTACAACGCTCAGTAATTTAAACAACGGCAAATTAATCTGATCGCAGCAGAACGGATAAAGAGTGGAAGGATCATTTGAATCTAATCACTCCAGAATGGAAATTTGCTGTGTAATTACTTTTTAATTAAATTAAAAAGTGTTGGAAATTACGTAACGTGTTCCCAGATGTCTGTAAAGCTGATTCATAAACTTTCACAACATCCAAAGTTTTCGGTTCTCAAAGACGAATAAAAACAGTGGTTTCGATTTTAAGCTCACGTATGGTTTTTTGATTTGAGAGTTCATAGGTGTTAAATCGCATATATTTTTGTCTTAAAAATTATTTTCACTGGTAGAATGTTCTGCTCACAGATTCACAGTTACGAAGTTTCAGTATTTGCGTCAAACGTTGATCTAGTAATCCTTTCAGTTATGAAAATAATAGGAGTTTTTATCACAGCCTTAAAACTTATATAATATAAATGAATTTTTCCAAACAATTGTTGGGTAAATAATATTACAAATACAAACAAATCTGTGTTTGACTTCCTAAGTAATCACAAATTAATGGATTAGATAAATGTTTAACACAACCCAATAGTGGAAAATCCTTTGTTCATACGTATGGCTTACACGAATGGTCTAATAAAGAAATAATTTAGCAATATTTTTACGAAACCGAAAGTAGTGAAGCATTTTGATAAATGCTATCAAGGAAAAGATGAAACTGAATGGAAATTTTCCATAATTTTTAGCATTCATGATCCAAGCTGATGACGTGAGCTAAAGTTAGATTCAACATCAGTAATTTTATGCTAGTTTCAAACACAGTATAATTACTAACAATTGAATGCTGCAAGTATTTCTCTAGACACTGAAGTATACGGAAGATATGACTGTGTTAAGTTTACCTGTGAAGAAACTACACGCAAGTAATTTTCTAAGTTTGATCTTCTCAATGTAACCAGTTTGAAATGCAATGCAAAATCTAACTGAAAGATAACGTGGTCTAAAAAATGTTTCGAAGAGAACATCTGAAAGACATCGTGTTCCAAATGAAATCTTATTGAAACGCAGAGGGGAGTTTCTTTTACTGAGATTCAAATAGAAAACTATTTAACTGATATTAGTGTCTTGTTGTTCGCAATCAAATTTATGGATTTTACGACAGTGTGGTCAACATAGCCAAAGAATTTATTCGTCATTAGAATATCAATAAATAATTTGTGATGTTGATTAGCAAAATGGAGAATCTTATTCTAGAAAGAAAGAAATCTCAATTTTACAAAAAATAAACCAACACTATGCGTTATAGTCGCACAGGATGTCCATCAACGAGGCCTATTGCAGGTCATCAAATAGGCACGACGCGCATTTAATGCATGTGATAGGCTTCTATGCTAATTGTGATGTAAATAGGCATTGATTGAATTGGCTCTGCCTCCCTGCGTTACCCCTTTCCCTCAGACCCTGTTCCCCGACATTCCGTTCTGCACCCATACACGCCCCATGCCGAAGGGATAATCTATTACTATTGGTTGGTGAAGAATCTGATGGCCAGATATGATTTAACGTTGTTAGGTTGGAGAAGAGGTAACGATGGTGTATATAATTTTAAAATTATGAAAATCACGCGTACTTATTTGTGAATAAAGCTTTCGTCCTTTATTGTAGCTGGGAATGCAGGTTGTTCTAGACATAACCGATACTTCATAAAGAAATTGTATAAAAACTGTCTATGTACACGAAAGAGTAATTAAAAAGTACACTACTTATTATAGAGTTTCCAAACCAGACAAATTTGGAAAGTTTGTGTATCTGTCCTCAAATCGCGAGAAAATTATCCTAAAGTTCTGCACTTACGACAACTTATATTATCGGTTGAAATATTTGATTCTTTTTTAAATCAGATTATTAAAATAGATCCCGGAAAATATATGATACCTTTAATACCGATTAATTTAATTTAATTTAATTTAATTGCAATGGAGCACAGGCTCCGGTGGCAATTTCCCTACACAGCTATCTTCCCCCTATCCTGCACCCACCTACATTTGCCCTCTACAAATTTTTTCTTTAAATTCCTTCAAAGTTTTCGGTAAATTATTCATCGTTTCTCTTGGTAACTCATTCCAATCCCTGACACCCTTACCTAAAAAAGAGAATCTTCCTACACCCCTTGTGCCTGAAATCGAGTGCCAGCTTGTGGTCATGGTCATCTTTTCCCTTCCATGCACTACTTTTCATACCTACTGCAATATCTTTCCATGCCTCATCACCAGTATATGCCCTGTACACTCCCATGACCCTCCTCATCCTCCTCCTGTCTTGCAATGAATCCCATTCCAGCTCCTTTATCATATCCGTCACTGATTGCATTCTGCGATAATTTCCAGAAACAAATCTAGCAGCCCTTCTTTGCACCCTCTCCAACTCCTGTATTTGATACGTAAAATGAGGGTCCCATACTACACTACCATATTCGAGCAATGGTCTGACCAAAGTTTTGTAACCCAATTCCTTGACTTCTCTCGTACATCCCCTCATAACTCTCTCCAACAAGTGCAGAACTCTGAAACCTTTTCCTACCACCTGTCCTATGTGTCCTGCCCAGTTAAGTTTGTTATCAAAAGTAATTCCAAGATATTTGCATTTCAAGTCTTCAGCAAGCAATTCTTTCCCCACCTTATATTCATAATTAACCTTTTGTTTTTTATTTGTGTATCTAATAAGCTGACTCTTCTTTGCATTTATCTTCATTCCATGTTTACTAACCCAATTAGATATCCTGTCCAGATCACCCTGCAACTGTTTACAATCCTCTATCGTTTTGATTCTTTTATACAGCATTATGTCATCTGCAAACAATCTAATTTCAGATAGTAAACAGGCAACACAATTATTCATTAGAATAATGAATAGCAATGGTCCCAATACGCTACCCTGTGGCACACCCATTTTTACTTCCACTTCTTTTGATACTACATTTCTTACACTAACTTTCTGTTTTCTACCTTTTAAAAATTCTTCTACCCAGCAAATC
>JARYHS010011408.1:231237249-231261657 GCA_031002005.1 Vandiemenella viatica | reverse complement strand
TAACAGTGGGTAGCGTTTCCCGGCGAACGCCCTGTACGTTTTAGAAAATGTATTTTTTATGTTTATTTTCGAAAATCTGTTTATTTTGTCGATGGGTGTTCAGAGAAGAGATCAGGTTGAAACTGGTGACTCCATTTTTAGACCTACTATTCGGAAGGACGCCAAGAGGTCCCCAAGATCATCTTAAAACCATCAACATTTTGGCGTGACCTTACTCCAAGCTGACTGTGGAGAGGTTTGGGGTTTAAGCAGGACAATAAATTGATTACGAATCTTGCAACAAAACCTCTACTATTCTGCTTGATACTGCTGCTTGATGCTTGATACCGCTGCTGAGGAAAATCATTTCACCACTGGGTCTCAAATCAGCTAACCTCTGGTCGAGAACTGAATGATGTCTCAGCAATCTCCACTAACGATACGCGTATACTAGATAAATTTCTTTGAGCTGAACATAATTGTCCCGATAACAAAGCTTATAATTTTCTGTGTCTTATTAGCTAGCTACGTCATTAGTAAGAATTTAAAATTAAAATGAAAACATGGAAACGAATTGCAGTAAGATCAGAGGCACTGTTATGGTATAATTCACAATAAATGTTTTCGTAAATGTTTTTAATGACGTATATGTGACCACACACGTGTTTTTGTTGAAATTGATACTATCATACATGTCCAGTGCCACAGTAGCTTACAAAATTTTATAATTTGTTTAATTCCTAAGAGTTGAGCTAGTTGTACTACAGCTACGTCCAAGCTACGATTTTTGCTTTGTATTTTTCTTTCTGTATCTTTATTTTAAAGAAAAGAATGTTCAGAAATACTAGGATTATTCGTACACTTGACTGAGTTATTGCTCATAAGGGATATTCATTTTTAGATATTATTTTGTTTTTCTTCTAATCGTAGTGGTTGATAAACATAATTGTAGGGTAATTTGCTAGTAGTTTCGTACATTTATTATTTAATTAGAAAAGGTTCTAATTAGTTTATTTTATGTATCTATCTTTTATGCGTGTTTCTTTAGACGTATCGTGCGAAGTATGAGTTTTCTGTGCTACTCTGGATTTAGAGGTATAATAGAATGTAACTTCGCCAGATGTAGCGATCTTGCAGTTTAAGGAAACGGTAATAATTATTTTATTTTATATAAATTTTTCCCTTGTGGGTACACATTTTTTCTGATTTTAAAACGTTATAGCGATGTACACAACAATTTGATCCAGTAACATATTTATGGGTGTCATGAAAATTCATAAAATTAAACTAAAATGGCATTGTTTATTAGGAGTGAATAGCGTATTTATGCCAATCAGATAACACTTATTAACTGATATATTTTTCAGTGTCGTCATCCAAAGTCCATTAATATGGTTCTGTATTAAGCAGTTTCGTCCCAGCATGTCTATTGGAGTTTATAGGTCTGCTTCATGTATGGTTTACTGTTAGAAATTTTATAGCTTTCGTTTAATAACTGTGCTCATAATCCGAATATTTACTCTAAATTTCAAACTCATAAAAGGAGGTTATTACTTAGTACAGTAATAACTTTCGTGAAATGCAGACAAGTATAGGAAATAATTAACTTTATCGCAGCTCACTGTCGTTAATACGGGAAGCTAGACGTCGAACATTTTTTGATAACTCTATATATAGTGGGGATTGAAACGACGATTTTCATCAGCAAATCAAATTATAAGTTGATTCGGATTGTATTTTGAATGACTTATTGTATCGATTAAAACCATTTTGTTAGCCAAAAGAGGAGACACGTTTCGGATTAAAACATTAATGCAAAATGATGGGTTGAGATGGGTACATTCTCTCATGTCTGTACTACCAATATTTTAAATGTGAACAAAAATCCTGGATTTGCATTACGATTGCTACAAATTTGTGATGCGTTTCGGAAATTATTTTTTTTCATATATGCCTTATATTTTCGAAATCAACTTCACAGATTAACTTGATTTCAAATCCATTTAAAAAATTCTTCCCCTATAACTTTGTTGTGTGTAGATACCTAAAAGCCTGGCAGTTGAATAAAGCACTTGTAAACATACTCGTACATCTGAAATGTACAAAAATAAAACAGACGGCTGTTTTGAACAGCATTTTCTGCTACGATAAAGGAATGAGTAATAACCAAACATACATTTTTTAGTGTTAATATTATTTTTGTCTTCTCTCTAAAATAGCGTAGATCTCCTTAAATTTAGAATTAGATGACCATCAATCTATATCAATTAATTTACGTTTTTTATGATTAAACATAGACAAAATGGGGAGAACGTAACATGTATAAAAGAAGTAAGAAGCGTTGTACTGAAAGTACTATCATTAATGTAGTAATTTTCAACAAAAATTTCTGGCCCAGTTCTAAAGCAATTGCCTAGTGTTTTGAACTGAGTGTGGTGTGTGTGCGGTAATGCTCTGGCCTTACTATCGGGTGAACGCGGGTTCGAATCCCCGTACGGGCATCCAGATTTGGGTTTTCAATAGTTTCCCAAAATACTTGGATGCTTCCTTCAAAAAACCTTGGCAGAATTTCTTCCAGTACCTTGCCCCCAGTCCTTTCCGTCTCTTATTACCTCGACTTCAACGAGGTGTTAAGCCAAAAAAAAAGGAGTTTTTCCCAGATTGGAAATATGCAAGGCATTTTATGTACTGTCTTATGAACGGTGAGTTGCTAAAATAATCTGGTATTAACCTGTAATTCCCTCTTACTATCCTCATTTAATCCAATTTAAATGTTTTTATAAATGTATTTGATATCTATTCTTACACTATTCGTTGTACTGTGTCGTTCAGCATTAATCATGTCACCCACTGAAGATGCTTAAATATTCATAACTTCGACACAAATTTTAATTAGACGCTTTCTGGTGTATTAACAGAATCAAAACTTCTGTTTCAGTGAGCCATTACATAGTATTTCATATTCAATGAACTGAAGAGTTCTTCCTGCGCATTTGAATGTTGGCAGCTGCAGGCAGTCAAAGTGCCCCTATCCAAGCACACCGCCAGCATCTTGAGCGGTTTTGTGCTCGCAGTAAACAATGGATGTGCCTGGCTTTGGGCTCACTGCCCAGTTTTGAGCTTTGCTCCAAATGTGCACTCGTCCTTACGGGCTAGACTAGTATCGGAGACAATATTTCTTGTATTATCCGTACCCACTAAGAAAACTGATTTCGTATCCGGCAACTGCGAAACAGTCTTATGTCATTATTATTAAGAATGTTTTACTCTTAAAACAAAAGTAAATGCTGATTTACAGTTTACAAGAAACTCTGCAACAGATATTAAAAGATATTTTTCAACATATTGTAATTTCCCAGGTGTGGAAAACAAGGGGCAACTATTCCTCAGCCAGCATAAAGTTTCTATTACTAATCATTCTGCAAAAAATTTTTGTTCTTCCACTGAGCTTAGTCTTTACCTATTTCTCCAAGTTTTCTTTCTGTTTATACCATATGAAACTATTTCCTTGCTATTCTCACCTTATTTGTTCTTTTCACATTTCCATACTACTGAGGTGTTTATTGTCCTCCAATATCTGATCTCAACGTCATTAATTTTATCTTTGTTTTACCCTTTATCACCTTTTTTGTTAACATTTCCGTTGTATTTCACTTCAACTGTTCATGGTAGATTCCTGTTCAAATCCCTATCCATTTCATAGATAGTAACAGAAGTAAACCATATAAATTTATTTGTCCTTCCAAGGTATTTTGAACAGAACAGAGCTTTTATCATTTGAATATGTTCATCACATGTTATTACAATTTTTTTCTTAGAAATTTTAGTTGTAGCTTCACACTGTAGACATTTTATTTTACGAATAATCAACTTAAAGCAAAATAGCATTAACTATCAAAATCATGACACATGTATGTTATAGCTTAATGATAGAAACATTATTGGTGTATAACTACATGTCTTAAAAACTTACTACTAACTACGACTCTTTAAACAATAACATATTTGATAACCACAAACCTGTCTTAGTAATGCGGGAAAATAGCTCCCGAACCTTCAGTAAAATTGATATCTGAATTTTGTTGACAGCAGTAACTTACGCTTAAATGGAATCAGTTACAACAGAATAAATTTTATCTTGCCGTTGATATTGGTCAAACATTACAAAATTTTGTGTCCTTTTAACCAGTAGCACCAGGAGCTAATTGGCTCAACAAAAATCTGGAATCATTTATATATCCACAGAGAATCTTGAAAATATTTGAAATCGCCTCAAGAGGTTTAATGAAATTAAATGTTGCAGTTGCGGAATAGAATTAGTGTACAGTCACCATATTTTCTCTATAATGCTGTGTTGGAGGAAGTTATAACACTAGGCAACATGCCCAGATGAAAGACCCGGGATACCTGTTTAAAACCAAATATAGCAAGATACTGAAATTTTCCTTTAGTTGCTGCAGGTCTTCGGTTAGTACGATGGATTAGTCGGCTCTTTATCAGACTTTATCTTCAATAAGTTACTGAGTAACATGGTATCACGTTCGTATGCTTTGGGAGAAAGTTCTTAATGAAAATTGACACATGACTAGGTCATTAAGGCAGGGGGAGGAGTGTTGGAAAGGAAAGGGAAAGAAACTGGCCACTATCAAGGAACCATGTCGGCAACCAGTATTATGATTGCTGGATAATATTGAAAATCTAAATCTGGAAGACTGTACCGGGAAGCCCAGTACATTATGTTTTGCCTTAAGGAGAAGCTTATTATTCACATTTTAAAATACATTTTTGAATAAGGCAATGAGAAATTTATTTCTCAATGTTGCGGCAAAAGTCTGTTATAAATACAGCGGATTCGATGAATTATGAAAATACTCACCCAACATTTTGAATTTCCCTATTTCTTATCCTGTTTATTTCGGATGCGTACAAAAAAAAACGAATGTTTCATGTTTTGATATTAATTTGCAATTAATTTTCCTTCCAATTAATTTTCCATCCAATTAATTTTCCATCCAATTAATTTTCCATCCAATTAATTTTCCTCATTCGCATGTTGGCTTGAGTCTATGTACATTTTCAAATTGCTCTTCCATTAAATAATAATTTCATGTACTTTGCAGACAGAACCAAAACTCTTTCGGCGGCAGAATGTTACCATACAAAAGTCTTTCACTGGAGCGTAGTTCACCGTTTCTACCTGTATTTTAATAGCTAATAATTTAACTACTCCACTGATTGTTAAAATTGCAACACCTAGAAGGAATTGTCTGAAATTGGAGGATGTGTAGAACAGTAGAACCCTAACAAGTGATTAATATTTCATAAATATGTCGTGCATGCAGGCCCAGAAGCGTCATCTTTGAGTTACTAGCGATGTAGATGTTACGCCACAATCATCCGAAGCAAAAAAAGAAATAAAAAAAAATAAAAAATAATTTGAGCTTCACTTCTGTTGACGCCAAAATAATTTAAAAACAATAACCAAAATTAATTAAAATTCAATATTCTGAATATTTAATTATGAATTAAATATTTGATGCTGTTATCGACACGAAAAGAACCAAAAAAATTATTAAGTAACTTTCAGTCACAAGACGCGTTCGTTACAATGCAGAACAGTTAAATGATGTGGAAACGTGCAAGGAAGAGTCAGAATGGTTCGTTGACGTGAGTTTTAACATGGCAGAATGACGGGCCTTCACCGTCGACGAATATGGCCGTGGCCTGCGAAAAGGTTACACCTGGCTTTACGGTATGTGGAGCCATCAGATATGACCTTAGTTCACGGTTATTAGTGATAGAGGGATTTCTGACGCCAAAATGGTAAATCACGGACATCTTGTGTCCTCATGTGTTACCTCCGATGCGACAGTATCGTAGTGCCATTTTACAACAGGTTAATAATCTTCCATACACGACACGTATCCCTATGAACTATCAGCGTGATGTTGAGGTATTATCGTGGCCAGTAAGATCTGCCCCTATAGAACATGCATGGGACCAGTTCAGACGTCAACTCCGTCCCAGTGCCAGTATCCAGGACATCAAGAAACAGTTACAACAGTTGCGGCCGTTTGCTTCAGAAGAGGATACATCGGCTTAATGACACCCTACCCGACCGGATTAGTGCATGCAACCTGGCTGGGGGATTTGCATCGTCATACTGATAAGCGGAATCATACTGCCAATTTTGTTTGTTTGTAAATTTGACTGAATTTTGTAACTATAGAAGCCTTGAAATTTCATTACGGTTTCTCCTTCCCTTTCGGGTACTTCACTTTTTCTCTCAGGCATTGTAGTACATATAATGGCGCTCGTATCAAAGGGAGACACGACATGGAGGTATCTTCTGTTTAATATACAGTATAGTGCTGTCAGGATCGAAATAAGACACTTTTTATTCAAGGTTTTGACACAATCTATACCTTTTCTTGTTAAAAGCAACAGTCTAAAACCGTGACGGTTTTTACTGAATAGCTTTTATTCATACATAACATAGTTGCAGTAAATTCAATAGTTACAGAAACTTTATTATTAAATCTGAATAATTAAAATGAAGATCTTCAGCTTTAGTACAGTCTTTGAGCCAAATTTAAAAGAGTGTGATAGGATTATCTTCAAATTACTTAACTTTTTTTTTTTTACTTATGGCTTAACACCCCGTTGACGGCTAAGGTCGTTAGAGGCGGGATGGGACTGGAGCCAAGGAACGAGAAGGACGCATCCCGGCATTTGCCTGGAGTGATTTGTGGAAACCATGGAAAACCAAAATCTGGATGCCCGGACGGGGATTCGAACCCGCGCCCTCCCGAAAGCGAGGCCAGAACGTTAACCCACCACGCTCGGTCAAATTACTCAAGTTCTACATTTTCACTGGATCTAATTGTGCTAGAAGCGGCAGGGTGTAGTCAAACAGATTGAACACACAACTGATGATTTGTACGGGGAAAAAATATGTTGGTGAAATTTATATTTGTTTCATCGATAACATGGATAAACAGGAAGGGAATAGTAGTACCATTTCTTGACCACCTATAACACACAAAATTTTGTTTATGGACAGCATTTCCTTTCTCCTTTCACATCAGATATTTATGTTTCTTGTTGTTTCCCACCACATGCAGCCTGCCACTTGTTCTGTTGTAACTTGGTATGTGAAGCACATCCTCCCAGTTTCAGTTTGATACCGACTTTCAGACGTGCCGGTGGCGCAGTTGCAGCTGGGAACTTCTCTGCGGCCGGAGAACATCCGAGAGGGCACCGACGTCTACTTTGACTGCCACGTCCGGGCGGAGCCTCCAGTGTCTCGAGTCGAGTGGAGGCACAATGTAAGTATACGACTGTCTCAAGCACTGATATAAATAATGTCACAAGTAGCAAGTACCCCTCCTGTACTAACTGCCTCTAACTGCCTCTAACTGCCTCTAACTTGTTGGTACAGTTAATTTTTTTTTTTTTTTTTTTTTTTTTTTTTTTTTTTTTTTTTTTTTTTTTGCGCTGTGTAGAACACAAATCAAACTAAAATATGATGCTCTTTGCTAGTGTGATGTTTTTGTAAAATTCCAACCACTTTATAGCGCTGCGTCTGTGTTGTTGATACTGTAAACGCTTCGGCGCCCAACCTGCGATATTTCTCGGGGCTATTTCGGGCTTATTTATCTGATGATGACAGCTGGTTACAAGCAGGCGATGGTTGTTTTGGTTTTCCACCAGCGAAATGTTGCATTTCCGGCTGCGAGTGTCTGCTGTTCCAGAGATGGTGTTATCGAGATTTGTTTGCTATCTATGTCGCAAACGTTGCGTTTTAGATGTTAAACTGCGTTTGTTTGCCAGCGCACACTTCCTCATTTGCCTTAAACATAAACCATTGCACTCGTCTTTGATGAATTTTTCGGAGTGTTTGAAAATTTCTAGCGGTTCTCAAATTATTCGTTCTGCTGGGCTAAGGTTTTTGTTTTCTCCCATTGATTTGTATGCTCTTCTTCTACCTGGTACTCCGACCATTGCTGCCTTCGTGGTTTTCTCGAGTCTTGCATGACAAAAATGTTCTTTCACACAAATCTACTTTCAGTTAATCCAAACGCACTTCATAACACTTTACATATCATTGATTTGTGGCTCATTCAAAGTTAAGCTTCAAAATAAGATGTTAAAGTAAATTATTTTTCTTTACTGTCTATCTGTCCATTGAGCTTTGCAAATCCTGTGATTGAGGCAATTGGTCCAAAATATTTTTAATTTTCGTGATTAAACTTACTGCTTTATTGCTGAGTGATTTCCATACAGTAATACAGAACTTAAGTAATCAGCAGTTGAAGAAAATATCTAATGATAAAGAAACCGTCATTACTCAGTTGACATCGATTTCACAGGGAATCTCGCAGACACGGACAAACACAGAAAATTAAACTTTCTAGCGTGGAAGCTACGCCTATAATATCTACTATGTAGTTTGAAAAACTCGTATAACAGTTTTGATGAACAGTGTTTTTTTTACATTATTTGCTATCTTCAATATTTGGGCAATTAGAGAATACTGGAGGGTCAGCAAATGATTAACTATGAGCTTCCCTCCCGTTAGATAGGTATACTTACATTCCGAAGTGTAAAACCTTGGAAAAGTATTAATTACAAGTCATGTGGCTTTGAAATATATCAGACTACAGAATTTCTGTTATGCCCAGCATTATTCCTTTTTCCAGGCTAGTCCTACATAGATATATAACTGTTCGGTTTACCACAGAATGCAGTGAGCACGTCAAGATATAACCCGTACAGTTATGAGAAGCAGCTCAAGGTTATTTTGCTTTTACCCCAACATAGGAAGGGTAAATTTGCCACTCGCCTATCTGGATACAGTTGTCAGCTCGGAGAGGTAGGAAGGGACTGATTGGTTATATGAGGAACGCGGGCAGGGGCCCGTGACCTTGAGGCGCCAGTGAAGAGTGAACGGGGTATAATCGAAAACTAGGATTCACAATGTGGGGATGCAACCTTGATATACGTTAATCAAACTGAAACGATTCTTGAAACTAGTAATGGTTTCACCTTTCTTGGATATTTAAGTTAACACTGTTTTGAAAGACATTAAGTGACATGTCTCAAGGGATGCTTTGAACATTTATCTAACAAGATATTTCACAAAAAAAATCGCTTTTTGTATAAGACTAAATATATTTTTATTGTTTCCCGTTTTAAAAGTACATTATTCAATAGACACGTAGTTGCTCGAATTAAGGCGCCACCACACCGGATACAACGGGTCGTGGATCGAATCCTGGACTCTGCACCAGACCATTTTGACTGCAGGTTTCAGGTGGTATTCCACAATCATTAAGGTGAATGCTGGGACCGTTACCAATCTATGCCTCATAACTTAAACATTTTACAAACAAAAATGCACTTATCAAATGTGGTTACACCTTTCCTATACAAATAGCAACACAACATCGCTCCAATTTATGAGGAAAGTAACGGGATACTACGACATTAGTGTTTTCCTTGTAGTGCATGGCGTGATTCTCTATATGTGAAAACTGGCTTGTGGCAGAATACCAATTCGGATGATTATTCAAAAAACTTTCAAAGAGGTTTGAAACTGACTGTTACAGGTCGCAAAAAAATATCAGCCAAAAAGGATATGCTTACAGCACCAAAAAATAACGTTAGGTAGCCCCTCACTCAGTCAGTCAGTGAATGCCTGAAACCACTTGCAGTGCTCTATGCATGAGGCACGCATTTGTCGCTGCTACAGCGCGGAAGCTTCATAAAAGCAGTCCGCTCTGCAATAATTCTTCCGGACAGAGAGGAATGGACTTCATCATAAAGCCATTAATTCTGGCGACGGACTTCATTGACAGATTCAAGCGCCAGTTGGCTTTAGTGTTGGACAGTGTTCATAAATTGGTCAAAGATTACGCCGCTGAATACGTTACGAGCCAGGGCTTGTACCAATGCTTTGATTTATAAAAATGGGGGACGTATATTGGAACACTAGTATGTTGCCGTGTATTAGGGCTGCACAAACGTATGAGGGGAAACTTGCTATATATAAACTAATAAACTTTTTGGCCGTATTAGGAGAGGTTTCCATTATCTCTCTACCACACACAAGTCTGATTTTTTTTTTTTTTTACTGTCGCGTTTAATTCCAAATTCGTTATTTCCCGTTACACTAATAAGTCGTCTTTATAAATTACGCGGTTTTTATCTTCAATCATATGACTAACGTTTTAGTTGGCAGCCCACAAATACTATTACCGGTCACCATATAATTAAAGAACGGGTTAAAAATAAGTCAAAATCGTTTCAATTCATTGCAAAGAATAATATCAATTTCTCCAGCAGGTTAAAGATCATTCTAGTAATATTATCCGATAAATTAAACTGACTGCTTGATTTATAAGACCTCAACTCCAATGTAACGTTTTATTATGCCACAGAAAAAGAAAGGATGCTGGTAATTTTCCACTTGACACAGTTGAAGACGTAACGGAGTACAAACAAAGATCATTGTCAGAAAGAATAGTATTTGCATGGAAAAGACTAAACGGGTAAACAAAGAATCTACAAAGGGTTTTGTTCGTCAATGATGCTGCCGGAAGATTCCAGGGAAAATGGGGAAACACTAATCTCTTCCTTAGCGTAAATCTTATTTTAATAAGCTTTGAATTAGACATTAATGACATTAAGTTATAAAACAACGTACTTTGTTGTTGGGGTTTCACGAATCACTGAAGAAAATATTACTGTCGTATGTTAATCTAATTGTAGCATGCGATACCAAGAACATTACATAAGTCAGAGTGAATTGAGATATCTTCTAAAGTTACTATGAAATAAACTGTAAAATAAATAATAGCGAAACAAATTATCTTCAATCTTTTACTATGTCTTATATCCGACACTATATACTGCAATTAATGTCACGAGAATGACGTTTTTCTGATGCTTTACATGAATAACATGTTTCTGATATACAAACTAACGATTTCTTTCCTCTCAAACATTTCTGATCTGTTAAATATCTAGCTCTCAATCAAAATAATAATTGCTTAATAACTATTAAATTATTTGTCTCCATGATGTTACTAATCGATTATAATATGTATCATAATTCAATTTAAAAAGTTTTAATTAAGTCATCAGGTTCATTCTAAAGTACATTTATAATTATTGTAAAGCTACAAATTCGCCTATCCCTAGCACATCTACAGTTATTCTCAGCATCAGCCTGTACCACATTTTTTTTTTAACGAAAGTAGTTCCCTTCTTTTAAATCATAAAATCTCTCTCCCCACGTTTGTCCTATGAGAGAAAGACAAAATGTTGTTATATAGAGTATATTAACAGACAATACTGACCTATGAATCTGAAACCTAGACATGGACAAAAAGAGATATTACCAGATACCAGAGGTCATGTTTCTGAGAGAGACAGAGAATGTCAGAAGGAAAGATAAAATCAGAAATGAAAATATGAGAGAGATATTATAAGTTGAAGCTTTGGAGCAGATATTAACAAAGTCAGCTGGGGTGTATTATGAGGAGTAGGATGAGAAAAGGTTGAAGTTAGCACTCTTGAACAATGGGAAAGGAAGGAGAGCAATTGAATGACCGAGGACTATATGGATCAAGTGAACAAAGACGATGAGGCGAAGAGAGTAATGTGGAGACAAGTCAGTGCCGGATCTAGGACGGGGGGGGGGGGGGGTCTAACAGATGTGTTTGACCCGGGTGTCAACTTCAGTGGGGCGGAAAATTCATATTAGAAGGGGGTGAAAAAGTACATTCGTGTGGCTGCGACCTATTTTTAACCGACTTCAAAAAAGGAGGAGGTTCTCAATTCGTCTGAATTTTTTTTTTTATGTATGTTCAGCGATATCTTCGCCAACCGATTTAAATGAAATTTTTATAGTGGATACAGTATACCTCCAAAGTGGTCCCATATGAATTTAATTGAGAAACCACCCCTTCTACCCCTTTACACCCCTTAACATATATACAAACCCACACTTTCTATCCAATTTCGATGGAACTTTGGGAAAGTATAGTAAAAAAATAAACAGAAAAATACTGTCAACTTTTGGTTTGAAAGAACCGAACCCCTCTCCCCCTATCCACCCCTTAATTTTTGCCAATGTTCTTTATACAAAGCTAAAGTCGACACCATTTAACTGATCTCCATTAAATTTGGCATATACATGTAATTTTCATGGAAAAGGTTTCTGACCCCAAAAAATAAAAAAACAGCCCTCTCTCCTTTTACAACCCTTAATTTTTATACAAACCCACATTTTTTATCCGATTTCAATGGAACTTTGGAAATGTATAGTCAAAAATAAAGAGAAAAATACTGTCAACATTTGGTTTGAAAAACTGAACCCCTCTCACCCTATCCACCCCTTAATTTTTGCCAATGTTCTTTATACAAAACTATAGTCGACATCATTTAACTGATCTCCATTAAAGTTGTCATATACATGTAATATTTCATGGAGAAGGTTTCTGACCAAAAAATAAAAAAGCCACCCCATCTCCCCCTTTATACCCCTTAATTTTATAGAAACCTATATTTCATATCTGATTTTGATTGAACTTTGCCAATGTATACTTTCAAACAAACAGAAAAATCTTGGCAACATTTGGTCTGCCAAAGCTCAACCCCTCTCCCACCTACCAACCCCTTAATTTCTGTCAATATTTTTTTTTTAATAAAAAGCTACAGTCGCCACCATTTGAACTATTCCAATGAAACTTGGCGCTTATATGTATTTTTTCACGAGGATGGTTTTGGAGCAAAAAATAAAAAAAAAACACCCCCCACTTCCCATTAATCCGTTTTTATTTTTATACAAACCCACAGTTTTATCCAGTTTATATAGAACTTAGCAATCTTTTACTGTAAAACAAAGAGAAAAATAATGTCAGCTTTTGGTTTGCAAAAACTGAGCACCTTCACCCATTTCCGCCCCTTGACTTTTGTCAATTTTCTTTTTGAAAAGCTACAGTTGACACCATTTGACCGATCTTTATGAAAGTTGGCATATATATGTATTTTTTTTATGGAGAAGATTTCTGACCAAAAAATAAAACAAACTACCCTAGCACCCCTTTTACATCCCTTAATGTTTGTACAAACCAACATTTTAATCCGATTTCGGTGGAACTTTTCATGTGTATACTTTCAAGCAAATAGAAAAAGAATTATACTACTCACATTACTTTGACAAAAACACAAACCCTATTCCCATTTCTACCCCTTTAATTACTGTCAATGTTCATTATGTAAAGCTACCGTTTCTATCTGATTTTGAAGGAAGTGTGCACATGTATACTTCAAAACAAACAGAAAAATACTGTCTGCATTTGGTTTAGAGAAGCCAAACCTCTATTCCCCTTTCCACCACTTTAATCTACACAAAGCACAGTTTCTATCTGATTCTGAAGAAGATTTGCACACGTATACTTAAAAAAATACGTAACAATTGTGTTTAAATTAGGTTGCAGAAGCCCAACCCCTCTTCCCTTCTGCCCCCACCCATGCTAATTTCCTATGTTCTTTATAGATACCTACCGTTTTTATCAGATTTACATGGAACACTTCAAATGTATACTTAAGAACAAAGAGAAACATTCTGTTTACAAAACCCAACCGCTCACTCCCTTACACCATTTAATTTTTGTAAATGTTCTTTACACAAAGCTACAGTTTTTATCTGGTTTCGTTGGAACTTTGCTCATGTATACTTTAAAACAAAGAGAAAACTGCTGTCCACACTACCTTAACAAAAACCAAACTACTCTTCACCTCCACACCCCTTAATTATTTTTTTATACACACCTAAAAATTTTATATGATATCAATAGAAATTTACAAACGTTTACTTTAAATCAATCAGAAAAGAAAGTCTACATTTGGTATACAAAAGCCCAATCCCTCTTCTCCTTTACCCCCATCGTTTATAATTTACAATGTACTTTACAAAATTACAGTTTTAAGTATTGTCAAAATCAGTTAAGCTATTTTTAAGTCATTGCAGAATATTTATAAAATGTATGTGTCCTAATGTCTCAACATGTACTTCAGATTTCAACTTGGACCCCGAGCTTTTACGTTGTGAAAACCAATTAAATATCTATATTATCTGTGTGATGCCGGAACGAACAGATATATTCCAGACACAGAATTGTGTATGTGGTATGTATTAATGTCCAGATGTTACATGTTTCTATTATCGAGCAGCAGTTTTAATAGATGTTATGATTAGATCGAAACACAGCCTGGACAAAAATGTAAACTGCACCAATTCACTCCATTCTGAAAGTTGTTGCAAAGATAGATTTTTTTTTTTAAGTATTCACTTTAACCACTGAGTTACGAGGAAGTTAGCAAAATGAGAACTGCTGCGGCATTTTTAAATACAAATTAACTATAATACCACTAAAAATTTAAAAATAAAATAATAGTTTAAAAAACATAAAAACCGCCTTCAAAAAAAGGCACCAACAATTTTAAAATAACTTTATACCTTGCTTAGAAGAAAGTAAATCTAAATGGACAATATTTTACATTACTGTTATTGAAATTTTTACCTTAATTAGTTATTTTTGGAGTCGGTGCCAGCCAAAACAAGAAAAACAAAAAAGATAAAAACAATAATAAATAACAATAATACATAAAAAAATCATGTTACTACTTACCTACAATTAATTCTAGAAATTTTTTTCAACAAAACTGAATCATATAGATGATACACCGATATTATACTAACTATAAAGTGTTTACTGCATGATGCAGCCTACCAACTGACACTATAGTGCCAGAGATATGCCTGGATAACCAACGAGGCCAAATCACAGACAACATACCGTCAATTTGTTTCCCTAAGCTGTCTCCCGCAATAAAACTCTCTTCCTGACGACATGCTGTAAAATATTTGGAATTTTTGTTCGTACTCTCGGTTCGCCTTGAACACCAAACAAAGTTCAGTAATTCGATCTGCGCCATCTGACAGCTGGCACCGACTCCAAAAATAACTAATTAATGTAAAAATTTCAATAACAGTAATGTAAAATATTGTCCATTTAGATTTACTTTCTTCTAAGCAAGGTATAAAGTTATTTTAAAATTTTTGGTGCCTTTTTTTTTGAAGGCGGTTTTTATGTTTTTTAAACTATTATTTTTAGTTATACTGCACCGGGTAGCAACCACCAGGAAGCCGGGAAATTCGAAGAATACCTCTATACAGCTCTGGACGGCAAATTCATCTTTGAAGCGGCGGCAATCTTAAGTTTTTTGCCCCGGCTCGGAAAATTCGTAGATCCGTCACTGAGACAAGTTGTGGAGTTAAAATCTTGAAGTAACCCCCTCACATGGAGCGTAAACGTCTTATAAAGATGCTGGTGACTAGTTACGACATAATTTCAACAGGATACTTTTTAATTTTCTGCAATAACCTTTTCTCCGTCGTGGCATATTATACCTGAAGTAGTTACGTATATTATGTGGGAGTCGGTTCTGAATTGAGATTACCTCTTCGATTTCCACAGGGCCGGTTGCTTAGTCCAGTGTCGAGTCGACGCGTCCTCGTGAGTAACCAGAGCCTGGTGCTGCAGTCTGTGGGGAGATCCAGTGGCGGCAATTACTCATGTGTCGGAATCAACTCGGAGGGGTCTGGAGAGAGCAAACCTTTCTACCTCGACGTCCTCTGTGAGTATTTGTCATTCTGTAGCACAGAATTTTTTTATGATTGTTTTAGTACTGTTACAAAAGTCAAACATGTCACCGCAGCAAAAAAAAAAAAATAGTAATAGTAATAGATCGTGAATTGCTTTTGAACATCCTTAATGAATTTGGAGTTGACCTAAAATTATTGACTATAATTAGATCCACACTGACAAACACATAATCAAAAGTCAGATTTTTAGGATTCCTGTCAGAACCTTTTGAAGTCACAACTTGAGTCAGGCAAGGTGACGGTCTGTCTCCACTACTTTTTAACTGTGTTCTCGAAAAGATCATTCGGACATGGCGAGAAAAATTAAAGGAAATAATATCATCAAGAATATGAACACAATTGTCACGCTGGCTTTTGCCGATGACGTCAGAGGACTTAGAAACTGCTAGGATCCAAATTGATTTGATGAATGAAATTGCTAATCAAACTGGTTTACAGATATCTTTTGATAAAACGAAATTAATGACTAACATCAAGATTCCTCCACCGAAACTCCAAACCAAATACGGGAACGTTAATCAAGTGCAAAAATTTAAGTACCTTGGTGAGATCATTATGAAAAACGTATTGGACAAAGAAGCTATTCGGGAAAGGATTCGCAAACTAGAAATAGCCTACCAAACTTCGCGATAGGACTACAATAAAAAATGTCTTTCACAAAATACTAAAATACGTAATTATTAAACAGTTCTGAAACCAGTAGTTTTGTATGCAGCTGAAACCTTGTTCCTGATTGCCGACAAAGGACTTCTGGGAGAACTGGAGAAAAAAGAGAGAAAAATTATTAGACGAATTCTGGGTTCCAACGTTAAGAATGGCGTCCATCAAAAGAGATCCAACAAAGAAGTCTACAGCAAAATAGATGAAATCACTGAAACAATCCGCAAAAGACGGGATCGATTCTATGGCCACCTCAAACGGATGGAGGAGAACAGACTAACAAAACAAATATTTAATTTATTTGATTCCAGACCCAAAAATGTAATGACCTAGTTCGGAAATATTAAAGAAGATCTTCATTTGATGGGGCTAGAACCAGAAGATACTTTCAACAGAGATATATTTCGGAAGAATTTAATGACAAGTGGGACAAGCCGAGACGAACACTCCAACAGAAGACGTGATACACTCTGGACAGAGGAGCGCAAACAGGCGCAATCAAAACGAATGAAGGAGCTCTGGGCCCAAAGGAACAAGAAACTCGCTACTAAATGCACAAAGGCTTAACGTGATCCTAGTTGTCAACTAATAAATATAAAATATATATATAATAAATATAATCAAGTTAAGTCCAATGATATTTACATACGCGCTGAGAGAATATTGTTTAAGTACTCGGAGCTTCGTTGGTTATAAGATTGTGATTATTTAAGTGATTTAACGCTCTTAAAGAACCATGTTAGGATACAAGGTATATCTGTGGTGGAAGGTTCACGTGACAAATTCGGGAGTCTAGATGGGGACTCGAAGGTGATCGGATGCGTTTGGCCAGGAGGCAGCGCGTGTATTGTGTTCGACGCAGAAAGGAAAGCGAAGTATGCTTTTATAAGTGCATGAGGCTAAATACTCAGGACAGTGAAAGTAGGCGGTGAAATAGAATAAAGACAGCTACTTCATTGTGAAGAACTGTGGTGCTGAATACGCGTAATTAATAACTGTCGGTGATTTAAGCATTATCGAGATAGTGTAAGTGTTAACTAACGCAAGAACCTGCGTCTTTAGGAATACGAAGTCACGATTAAAATTCACGGTCAATTTGTGATGTGGTGGTCACAGAAAGCATATGGCGACGATTAAAAGTGTTTCTTGTATTGCAATTGCTTATTACTTCTTATATTGAAACCTAACCGTTTCAGAACATTTTCCAACATATGTTCGAGGCAACCTGGTCCGAACTTGTGTTAATTAATTAACTGAATTGAAAACAATAACAGTTTGCGTATTATGATGTTACAACCAGCTATGCAGAAAGATTATTTTAGAAGGCTTTTTTCACTAAATCCGTCTTGTAAATTTAATTAGAGAAAAAAATATGCACAACAGTACCAGCAGAAATAGTGACGTATCTTATACGGAGTTAAACTGTTTGAAAACGTAGGATAATTTTAATATTTCTGTATAAAATGTGTTGCTAATATGTTTTCATATCTCTATAAGTAAGGTAATGGTAGACATGACCGTATGTAATTTCGTAATAGTCTTGAGAGACAACAAATTTGAAGCGTGTATGTAGAGAAATGTATTTGAAACACTGAAAATGTATCTTTTCCTTTTTAATGTTTCAGTGTTATTGGACGCACAATAATTGATAGGGGCATATCGGTTATTGCCTCTGTTTTATTACGCCACAGCAACAGACGTTTATTTCGTATAATAAAAGTTCATAACATCGTTATTATTACTAACTGCAATGGAGGTACACAAAATGTAATACGTACCTCACTTACCGGTATTTAATTTCCTGTGTATTAACTGGGTTATTGTTAACTATTGAACTGGATGAAATATACATTATAAAATAATCCCACATACAGAAATCACCTGCCCTGAATATTTTATTTATATCTAAATGTTGGCATTGAGTACAGCTTATTCTCCTAGAGCATCTTGATCTGAATTTCCATGTCACATTAAATAATTCGTTTAAGAGTACGAATAAAATTGACGATATAAAACTAAAAATTCGTTATCAGTAAAATCCAAACTATGGTTCAGTGAAGATTTAATACAGAGATACAATGGAGCACATTTCTTAAATGTGTGTTCGTATTTTTTAATGCCTATCTGTTTTTGTACTATTATTTAAAACACTGCTTGTCATGTCATTAAATACCTGCGCTTCGCACAACAGTTAGGCGCTGTATTGATGCTGTTCTAAGGAAAACAAAAATTTTGCAAGTAAACGAAATTTAAATGAATTTGTGACAGATGGAACGAATCATATGCTCAGAAGTCATTCCTGCTGTGTCACAAATCTCGTTTTGCCAATGAAAACACTAATTTCACTTAATTGATTTATCCAATTGTTTTACTATTAATACCTTCAGAAATAGTTATTTTCGTTATTACAGTGTATTTTTTGATGTATAGTTTTTTTATCTGTCATCAGTCTTTCGACTGGTTTGATGCAACCCTGCATCCATTTCTATCTTGCACTAACCTCTTTAGCTCAACATACCACTTACAACCCACGTCCTCAAATATCTGCTTTATGTATTCTAACTTCTGTCTTCCTCTACAGTTCTTACTTCGCCCGTTTCCTCCACTAACAAATTAACCAGTCTCAAAACAAGACTTACTATCCCGCCTCTTCTTTCAGTAAGCCTGCTTCGCGAACTTCTTTCCTCATCAAACAATTCCAAAACTCGTTCGTAATATACTCCGGAACTAATATTCAGGCACCTTTAAGTTACGCACTGCACATCATTTTTAAGTGAATTATACAACTCCATTATAAATCATTAAACACGGCATCCCCCTAAGAGGATTCACCCAGTGGTAGTAAATTTATGCACGCTAGGAAACTGTCTAGTAAGATAGTACTTAAATAAATTATTTATATTAGAAACATCGCGGACGCAATCACCAACCACTTTAAAGTCTGAAATGATTACTAAATCATTGGAAACTTTTGTGAAACGTATTGAAATACAACAGGTAATATGTTTTTACTGCTAAATGTTGATAAACTAAGAATTTCTTTTAATAAGTGAGATTGAAGTGAGATTAGGGTATTATATATCTAACCTGCAAAGGCATAGATATTTTTTATTTATTTATTTATTTTAATTTTTTAAATTTTTTATAATATGCTGCTACTCAGGAGCTCAAGAAGCCTCATGTTGCATCACTTCATACTTGAAGTCTTAACCCTGTGGTAAAACGGAGGGAAATAGTTGTTGTGATTGGCTTAGCGTTGAAATCAGTTCTCCGATAGGGCTTCCTTCAGGCAGGAACCGGCTTGGGCAATCCGCCGCACTAACTGACATTCAGCCTGGCCCCTTTAATTAGGCAACCGGAGACGCGCGCGCGGACCATCCGGCAGCCATCGTTACCAGCGCATCACGGCGTCTTAGTGAGCTGGGACCGCTGTTGGAATGGAACGGCGCCTAACGCGTAATTGGCCCGCCTCGTTACCACCAGCTCGGGCGTCCAGCAAACACCGTAGCGATGGATCCAAATCACCTTATACAGTCAGGGAGTTGAGCCACCACGTGTCCAATACGCTGAGGGAATTTTGTTTGATTCACAGAGTCCCTGATTTTAGATTGCAGGTTTCTTTAATCTACAATATATTGTATCGAAATATGTAAAATTTTACATAAACAGTTCATAAAACCTACTTTAAAAATATTGTTATGACTATCTTCAATGCCCGTCAAAATTGGCCAGCTGATCGAAGTGTTTTGGGTAGTCATTTATAATTAGAATTGTTATAAAATAAAGATTAACACAATTCCTCCTACTTTACGAATTAACAAAAACTTTCATTTGTTTTCCTGGTCCAGGGTTCATTCCAACCTAACTACAAATTGACGTGTTAATCTCAGTAATATGGCGTCAATGAATGGAAAGGAATGTAACAACTTACATTACGTCACATAATATTAATTTTAATCATGGTCCAGAAACTACTTTTATCCGCATTGAGTAACATTTTAAGAGACATGGCGCTCATGACACCGGCGTAAATTGTATTTTTTTTTAAACCTTAAATTATTCATTCCATCTGCTGTAACATCATATGTTCAATCTAATGGAAACGTGGAATGGTGTAACGGCTAGCGTTCTGGCCTCGCATTCGGGAGGACGGCGGTTCGAATCCCCGTCCGGGCATCCAGATTTGGGTTTTCCAATGGTTTCCCAAATCACTCCAGGCAAATGCTGGGATTCTTCCTTCAAAAGGCCATGGCCGAATTCCTTCCCATTCCTTCCCCCCATCCTTTCCCGTCTCTAAAGACCTCGCTGTTATAGAGACGTTAAGCAGATAAAAAACTACTTCTATCATACATACTCGAAAGTTAAAAATTTTATCTTAAATTTATATGGGCAAAAAAATTAACGAAAATATTTACGTCAAAAGGGTTTAACTGATGCTTTGATTTTATGGCGGCAATATTAGGGGAGTTTGTGGTTAGTTTGAAATGCAACCTTGACCAGAATGATAACTGAAACTTTTCGCTATAGCGTAATTCACGAGGAACTGTATTCATCGTTATTTTATAACTATTCTGCTTAAGGAAACAACTGAGACCAAATGACCTGCCAAAAAACTTCGTTCAACTTGTCGTTTTTGACGACGTCTGCGCCGCTGTTAAACCTAACAAAATTACATGATTCTGATACTAATATAATAAAAATTCATTTTACCACTATCAACAAAATATTCTTAGCACCTATTTCTATTCATATAATAGAAATATACCGGGGGTAAAGTCTGTATATATATTTTTTAATAATTGTGCTTGGCGCAGTATTAGTAAACTACCGAGTAAGAATCTATGTTTTGTCTATCTGTACTCTGTCTGTCTGTCTACAAGTTGGGACGAATGCTGTTCAAGGTAAAAACTAATTGGTGGATTTTGTCAGGGTTCCGACTAATGTACAAACCCACTTCCCGGGGATATCGTAGGGTATGTTTAATTTGATGCGAAGCGAGAAAGCTGACAAATTCAAGAGAAAAATTTTCACACAAGTTACAATCTATTTTTCGTTCAACGTAATTCATACAAAAACTACTAGTCGGGTTTTGGCGGTGTTCCCTGAATGTACAGTCTATTGTCCCGGAGGTAAAGTAGGGTATGTTTTATTTCGATACGAAGCCGGAACGTGTCCGCAAATTGTTCTTTTTTTTTTAATCGGTCGGATTCTGACGGAGATTCGTGTACAGCATACCGTCCGAGGATTAAAACGGGTTAGGTTTAGTTTTATGTGTATTTTGGAATGCCTGCAAACTAATAGAAGTGGAAATAACATCGTGACTGGTAAATTCATTTTTAATTTTTGTTTTTATGGAGAGTAATTTAGATAGGCTTTCTCTCACAAAGACATATAAGATCATCCTATATTTTTCTCTTTCCATCCTTGATTTTTTTTTTTGGTTAAAAAAACTTATGATTCTTTTACTTGCCTTTCAAGCGTAAATGTAAATTGTGTTCGTAAATAGTAAGCTCATTTTTTTTTTTTTTCAAATAGCAGTTTCAATGTGGTATCTATTGCGTAATCAACAACAAACCCGAATTTGTGTTAAATGGTTACTTTGTTTTATATATAAAATCTGTTAATAGAATTTGTTTATTGTTAGTCACGAGTACATTATTCTACCGCATAGGCAGATTGCATTGTAAATATAATCATAGCTAGCGGCAAAATTCGAAGCTGCAGCATAGTAGCGTAGCTCCTTAAACGAGTTCGAGCGGATCAATTACTCATTCCCCCAACCAACTTCCTCTCTGAAATGTTTAATTGCTCAGATTAATATAGCTGCTCTCTTTAGCTGTTGGCGCTAGTAGTGTGAAAAGTACTGCACCCAAATAGTTTCAAACTGCACTTCTATTAGCCTTAATTCAAGTGACTTAAGAGGCATTATAAATAGAGTAATAGTTTTTTATTAGTGCATTGCACTTCTGCCCCAAGAGAAGAACCAATATTATGCTCTTCTTGCATTATTCATATTATGATGGCTGCAAATTTATTCATTAATGGCCTGTATTATTTATTTTTTCTATTATCAGTTAAAATTTTCTTGGAGTAAGTTAGCATTCACCAAAAATTCCTCCAAGGTCTTGATGCAAATTATATTGATATTTCATCACGCGAATAAGTAAGCTGTGACCAAACGCAAGAAAGTTTTTATTATTTTTCTAGAATGAACTTATACATAAATGTTTTAAGGGAAGTGTTAAAGTGTTATATATTTCACCCAATAAAGTTTGAAAGGAAGTGTCGTAATATTTTACATCCAAACGTATAGAAGAAACCATTAATTTCTTCTTAGAAATGTTTTTAATTCCTCATTTTTTTTTCCTCCACGAATTGCTTGATCTCTACCGTAAATAACTGTGTGGAATGAGTAATATCGCTCTGAAAGGCTAAGACCAAATAAAATATATATATTGAAGTAGTCATATAGGATAATATATTCCATCGCTTAACATATTTTATAACAGACATACATGTAGTTAAATATTTTTTTGCAAATTTAGTATTTTCGGTTTAAATACCATCGACGGTGAATACCAGATTCCCCAGAAAACAAGTTTTACGTGTTATCTTGAAATATTTCTACAGCGATGCTACTATAATCAAGCCGTTAGTAAGTTAGAGGCGAGAGAGAAAATCGATCATAAACTTTGTGCCGCTATCTCACGTTCGGAACAAACTTGATTATTGTTTACTGAATAACGCTGCAATTTGTAAAACCTGCAGTGCTGCTACATATTATGAAAGAGGAAGCGAATTTGAATGCTCCTTTTAATATCAGACTCGATGAGCTGCGTTTTAATGAACATTGCTCGCGAACTGCCTCTTGACATGGCAACACAGCTCCATCCATTGCTCATCAAACAGTCAGATTTCCATCAAAGTCAAACAGGTTCCAGTGCGGCGATATCTGAGTCCTTTATTAAGCTCTATGGTATTGAAAAGAATTCGTTTGAATCTACGTCAAGAAGCGACTAAAAATTCTTATTCATCTTAACATATTTTTTATCACTCTAATGATAATTCGATTGACGCTTTTTTTTAATTAGTTACTTGAGATAATTATCCAACGATAAGGTCATAATATTATGCAGTTAAGATCAAACCGTGATGTGTATAAATGATTTAAAATAAGTGACAGCATAATTTTACTTTCATATTAGGTTAGGGTGAGAGTTTTGATGCTTGAGTTTTTTATTCTATGCTTAAAATTGCATTTTCAAACTTTTGGTTCATTTCAGGATTGGATAATGCTAACACTCAGTTTTTTGTTAGCTTAATTTTTCATCTTTAGATGGATACTCCACCTAAGAAATGAGTAAAACAACGTTGTCCGATTCTTGTTTATTTCATTGCTTTCAAGTAGCTTTCAATATTTCTTTTTGTTGTTTCCTTCTTCTCTCTTTCTTGAATTTTAGTAGCTTTTTAGAGTTCACTGTTTCTTTCTATCTTCACAAAAAAAAAAAATCGTTTTTTGCAATCTTAGATAGTCTTGGAGTTGCGTAACCATATTCTGGAAGTAATTGCATCATGTGATATAGCACCTGTTATTCTCATGTTTCCCATATATTACTGCATCCCTCAGACACATTAATTTACTTTTTTTTCTCGTGAATGATGCTGAAAATTAGTTGCGTGAATTTTCCGTTTTTCAATTTTGTAATGGAAGTGAAGAAACTAACGTTCCCTTTTTAATCATATCGTACGCCTTCCAGTATCTTTCATTTTTTTCTGTTATTATGTAGATCCCAGAATTTTTCCCGTTTCTCTTTCTCTTCTGTTTTGCCTATTTTCTTGGAGGAAATGCAATATGTTATATAAATAATTTCTGGTTTCATATTTTATTGCTATTTCCAAGCCTATTTTTAATATCGGTTCAAATATACATTTACATGTTTAATGAGCTTGCACACTCATTGGAGGTTACGAAATTTGGCAGTTATTATTAAACTTGTTTTCATTTTGAGGAAAAATATACCTTATCTTCT
>JARYHS010011408.1:231138657-231236249 GCA_031002005.1 Vandiemenella viatica | reverse complement strand
AAGTTTGTATGTTCCCGTCGGAAAGATGACTCGTCGACTGCAGTATTTCCACAATCCATATGCTGTGCAGAGATGTTTTTACTATTCTCTTCTTCCAAACGTTGCTGTAATTTAAATAACAGTTGCATTGGGATCTTTATTACATTTTATTAATTATTTTACTGTTATTTTTTTGCTCTTAATGCTTTTTAATTACGCTGCACATTTGGTAGTATCTAGCTTCTACTAAATATTTTGTATTTTGTTGTATTTTAAGCAGCCTAGATGAGAAAACCATTACCCAGCCTCGTTTCTAGCGCCACGCTATGTCATATACTCGCAGTGCGGACCTCGTAGTGATTGCTGCACCAGACGACGTCATTGTGGTGGGGGGAGAGTGCGAACAGGACGGGCAGTTGGCGCGTTTGTGGACGCGTCCTCTTCTTGCCCGCGGCGGGCCCTTGCGACATACAGCCATTAATCTCCGGACCGCTCTGCGGCAAAAAGAGGCCGTCGGACCGCGAGTCCATCATTGTCACGTTTCCTCTGCCACGCCTCTGTTCGCAGGCAGAGATCGGCCACAATTCAGACACACAGCTGTCCACTCTTCTTACGGCCCCGACTGACAGCCAAGTGCATCTCTGTGGATTAAAACAACAGATAGAACTAAACGTCACAAGCACGGACTTACGTCAAGAAGAAATGCTGCAACGTGAAAGATATCTACTTTTTCTAAATACAATTTACTCCCACTGAAGGCCACAATAGTCCGAAATATTATTCTAGCAATATAACATGATGGTACAGGTAATAAACTAAGCTACGTCTAACGGCACATATAATTCTAAACTTGCTTGAAGTTTACACAGAAAGAATTGTAGAAGAAAATGTACCGGACGTGGTAGGTGAACGGTAGACCCTCTGGCCTCGCATTCCTCCAACCATCCAGATTTCGGTTTTACGTTGTTTCCCCAAATCACTCCAAGCGAATGCCTGGATGATTCCGTCAAAAAGGCTATCCTTCCCGTTCCTCGCCTCCTGTCCTTTCCAGTCTCTAGATATCACGACGTCGACGAGGCGTAAAAGCTATATGGAAAAAATATGGGGATAAAGAAACTTTGGCAATCCTTTACAAATCTGTCAGAGAGTAGTTAATACTACAATGTTATATACTTTCAACTCGCGAGAAGATTATGTTGCATCATTGCGACTGTATAATCTCCACTCACACATCCGTAATTACTATTTTTATAATTACCCACTCTGAAGCACATTACTGTTACACTGACGATATTGTTTCGATCGTTAAATAATAAAATATTTAGATAATATCAACTAAAAACTGAATTTAATTATTTTATTTATTTATTACTTTTGTTCCATAAATTCCTGCTTAGGTAGGACCTGTGGTATGTAGAACATGTCATGATTTTTATGAGTACATACAAGATGAATAATAAACAGAAAGCTATAATATGTTACAACAAAGACAAGATAATAAAAGAAAACCTTAAATTTTTTCAACTGAATTTTGAAACGACGTGTTAGATGTAGTTAATTTCTTCGTTCGAATTCTTGAATAGTATAAAAGGATTTGCCAGTAACATAACCCTTCTTCAAAAACATCTTTAACATCTACTAACAGTTTCATGCTTTTAGGAAGTTTACTAAACAGATATGTCCCAGAATAATTAACTCCTCTTTGTACTATTGACAGTGATATTTGTGTATTGTGCAAACGTTTAACTAAAACTTTCCCAAAATAAATGTGAATCCAATCTAGAATTCATGAAATAACACTTCGTCTCTCAATCTATTCCGTCCTTTACCATTTCAGTAACAGACATTGAACTAACACGTGTTTCACACCAATACTGTTTGTTATGTTCATAGTTTTTTATTAGATGTGATCGATATTTTGTTTATTTATACCGTTCTCTGCGACACCATTATTTATGTTATTGTTCCTTATACACAGTGTGAGTATGCTATAAAATAAAAACATTTTCAGTGATACCGAATCATATGAGAACGGTCATGAGGGATTCGTAGATGAACTAACGCTCTGTATCGCACCATATAATATCTTCTCTTTCAAAGATCTCTCAGAGAAAAAGTTTTTTTGTTGTTGTTTTTATCCGGCATAGGCATCATGTGTTTAACGTTTCTTGGTCAATAGTTGAACCAAAAACTCAATTAAAATCTCTTTAGTTCATACAACTCGCGATTTTAAGAAATATCTCCACGAGGAGAAACTGGACCCAGTTCAAACCTCTCTCTCTTTTTATTTTACTTATGGCTTTACGCCTCGTCGACGGCTAAGTTCATTAGGGGCGGGATGGGGCTGGGGCAAGGAATGGGAAGGAATTCAGCTATGGTCTCTTCGAAGGAAGCATCCCGGCATGCGTCTGGAGTGATTTGGGGAAACCATGGAAAACCCAAATCTGGATACCCGAACGGGGATTCAAACCCGCGTGCTCCCAAATGTGATATCAGAACGTTAACCGTTCACCCACCACGCTCGGTTTCAACTCAAACGTGGGGTGTGGCACTGCGATCGCCATGAATACGGTTTTCATTTTTTTTTTTTTTTTTTTTTTTTTTTTTTTTTTTTTTTTTTTTTTTTTTTTTTTTTGCATATTGCCCGTTAGTACCAGCAACGTCCGTTTTGAAACTTGCATTTCAGTCTCAACATAAGGCTTTTAGTTTGATTAAAGAGGTAGAATCGTGAGTCACACAATACATAATGCACTAAAAAACGGGTAGTTGGAAATGGATTATTGACATTCTTTCTCTTGTAATTTCATAACGTTCGAACCTACATTTGAAATTTTATACATACCGCAAATAATGAGTGCAACTTTAAGCCATACGGTGTCGCCGTATTTATGGAAACGTACGTATTGCTCCGTTACCTGGGAAATGCTCACTTTCTGTTGTTGATAGAGTATAAAAGAAAGCGAACGCGGGTTCTACGCCCAGTCTATACGCGGACGGGCTGCGGAGAGGGCAGAGCAACAGCAGGTGAGTTGTACAGGTGAGGATTATAACGAAAATTATTGGGAATTGAATGAATGGTGAAGGCAGATAGTACGGAAGAAACGACGGAAGCTACGGTAGTGATACAAGAGGGCTGGGGCGGTGTTACTGGTGCTGGTGTCAGAAGTGGCGTCGGCAATAGACAGAAGACCATTTCAAGACCGGATTCACGAAGCATACTACTCCTACGGATTACGAACTGCTTGAATGTGGTTTTTGGGCGGTTTTTCCACATTCGTGAAGGTGAGTAGTTATAGTGACAAATGTGCAACATGATTTTAGTGATTGCTATTAGAGTGACCTAATACCACCGAACCAACTAATGTAAGATGATGACCTGTAAAACTGAAAATTTTACCACAAGTCTCAAAAAAAAGTATTTCTTATACACTTTTTGTGACTGTATCTCAAAACCTGAGAAGGATCGGGATTTCGTCCATCTGTACGAGGCCTACAATTTTTCAGATCTTATTCTTAGGTTCCCGTTTAAATAGTAAACACACAAAGACATTACGCAAATCTTTGAATAGTACAATTACATAAAATTTCAAACTACGTAGAGTAAACATCAAGTCGTAATTAATAACCTACCGTCAGCCTAATATCAAGTGAATTGGAATTACGCAATATGACCAAAGTAAAAGAAATAATATCTGCTATCAGACTGTGTACCTGGTAATCTGCGAGCATACAAATATTTCTCATGCTATTGAATTTGTTAAGTGTTTCTGGGCTATTTTAGACGCGAACACTGGTGTTCAAGGTGCTGTACCTCACTGGACGAACGTGCAAGTGCGAAGGCAGGCCATTCGAGTCGTACATAAATGGAATAGCAATGAGGTGTGGTCGAACGCTGTATGAGGTCATATCCACTGACGCTAGGTTACAAAAGTAAAATAATTGCGAATTGTATACGACCGTAATAAATGTGTTTCATCACTGATATATTGTATTCTATTGAAGTCTATCCCAGTAGATCCGGCCATTGCTTCAGTAATCTAGTATCTCAGTGATTGTAGTTTCTTCTTGGAGATCAAAACGTCCCTCGTTTGAATCCTTGTCCAGGAAATGAATTTTAAGGGCACCAATCGTGTCATTCACCTCTGGATTTTTTTTTTTTTTTCCTTCAATGAGCTACTCCACTACTCTTCCATGGTTCTGATTCAACGCTATTGTATAAATGAGCTATTCCACTACGCTTCCGTGGTTCTGATTCCACGCTAAATTTTGCTTCCCCTATGTCCATTAAGATTACAGGGCGGCCAAGATAGAGGTGAATTACGCAGATGGTAAGACCACAGAAACCATGAGAAATTTTGTTTCTTTACCTTACTGCTTTTGTCACGCGGCAATTAGAGATAAAAAATTATTCGCGGCGAATATAGTAACCTAGTTTGAACGCTGAACTAGACTATCGTGTTTTAGATGCGGTGTAGAATGATGCAGCCTTTGATGTGCGATGACACAAAACATACACAATAGCGCATTCACTATCCTCTGCGTCTGCCCCTGTTGTTTTTTTTTTTTCGCATTGGCTTTACGCCTCGTCGACAGCGTGGTCATTAGAGGCGGGATTGGATGGGGGACAAAGAACGGGAAAGAATTCGGCCATGGCCGTTTTGAAGGAAGCATTCTGGCATTCGCCTGGAGTGATCTGGGGAAACCATGGAGAACCCAAATCTGGATGCCCGGACGGGGATTCGAACCCGCGTCCTCCCGAATGCGAGGTCAGAACATTAACCATTCACCCACCACGCTCGGTCCTGTTGTTTCTCATCGCTCAACAATTTGCTGTTGTTGCCGATGTGCAACCGGTACATTATATGAAACTGTATACACAGAATAAGTCAACATAGATTAACGGAAAACAAACTGGAACCTGACCAAGCGACAGAACTGAACCCAACAGAAATACACACGAGTCACATTAAATGTTACATGATATGCATACAATAGAGGCAAAGTCTTTTTTTATGACTGCCTCCGACATACTCTAGAGTTCTGCGTGCTTGGAGTATTTATTCCGACTCTTCAATTTTCAGCAAGTATACTCACATTGATTTTATGCGGTTTTGCAGTCTAACTAGAGATTTTCTCGTTTTTGTCCGATTTTCGTCCAACTATGGAAGACAGGAAACAACTTCATGGCTTCTTTTATTTTATTTTTTTGGTCCAAATACTTCTTTATAATTTTAGATCTTTTTCTGTGTTCTGCAGTCTAAACAATTTTCATTTGTCTCTGTAGTTCTCCTAGAATCCCTCAGACTCCGCTATCAATATAGCAAGATGACCTAGCTCAACATATTTTATAAAAAAAAATTTTAAGTCAGATTTTACTGCAACGAATGTATTTGTGTTTTGAGAACCTTTCAGAAGTAATCAGATAAACTTTTCTCACTTTCTGCATTCATTCGCACCAACTGCCCATAAAAATAATTTCTTCAGTTTTAGTAGCATCTCAATGTTATTAATTGTCAATAGATATTTCTTGATTATTCGTTTTCTTTCATACGTTTCCTCTTTTCTTTACCAGAAGAAATTACTATAATAGTTTATTTCAGTTTTTTTTAATTCGGAAACTTCTCTCCTTTTTGCTAAGCATCGTATTTGTGTTAGGAATGTGTTATTGTAGGATTTTTGGATTGGATTCGTACTTGTTTGAGAAAACTGCTGTTAAACGTTTGTACAAAACACAGACATTATTATTACAACTTTATATATATAAACTCTACTTTCAATAAGATTATGTCATTCTCTTACATGCACTGCATAACTGCGCGTTACATCTCTTAAATTTTTATCTTCTGAAACCACTCTTTTAAATCACTCTATTGATCGTGTGTCTTTGTATAATCGTTTCATGGATTAACAACATATTGATCTATAACATGTGCAAGAAGCATGTTAAGAAATGATAAACGGAATGCACATTTAGGTCCTAAACAGTGATTACACAGTTTTCGGTCTATTGTTGTTTTATAAACCCTCGAGTTTATTCATATATGATTCGTGTGAGCCACAACCATGATCGATAAATCTTGTTTTTATTCTGATACTATGCATCAGGTTTAAAGACAAATTAAATCCATACTTAGAGACAAGAACCGGAACGTGATGTCAGCATGTTTCTGAGATGCAACTGCTTATCGTATCCCCTAACAATTCAAAAGAAGTTTATGCTCGAAGTAACAGACTACTACATTAAAAAAATCACTTAAATGTGCAGATACATATCCTTTAGAAAGTAGAAACTAAACTCTTTGGAATACATTCAACAACTATTATTAATTTTTTTAAACATTTCATAAAAATCTTAATTTTCCTTGATTATAACGAGCCCAGTGGGTGAGTGGTAACACTTGACCTCGCATTCTGGTAAACATGGGTTTGGGTTTGAACCCCTGCCCGGCCATCCTGATTCCGGTTTTCCATGGATTCCCGAAATCACTCCAAGAAGATGCCGGGATGGTTCTTCCAAACAGTCATGGCAGATTTCCTTCCCATTCCTTGTCCCCACTCATTTCCAACTTTTAATGACGTATAGCCACAAGCCAAATGCTTGATCATATTAGCTACAACAGGAAATTCTGTAGTTCTGATTCCAAGTTAATCTGTAAGTCCATACATGACAGAGACAGCAAATCGAAATTCTGTTACGAGGTTGCAAGACGAATTTACTTCCTTATAATCAAAGCATTTTTTTTCTCTGGGTACTCGTTTTATTAATTGAAGCTACAGTATAATTACTATGTTTTCAGAGAGGCTGTGGCTGCTCTCTTGACTAAAAAAAGCGCTTAAAGGCTTTGCATTTCGTCATCTGCTAATGTACGGCTCCGGCTTTTTTATGTGTTTTTCGTTCTACGCCGCTTGTGAAATGTGGTCTGTCTTTACTTTTTATCTTGGAAAAGTTTGGAATCTTACAAAAATTCTCTTAGATGGCTGAGGTAAACCGTTAAATCTATATATATAAAGATGTATGTATGTATGTATGTTTGTTTGTTCTTCATACAAATCAACAGTTTTCATCCGATCTCGATGAAACTTTGCACACTTATCCTTTGAAACAAGGAGAAAAATACTGTCTACATTTGGTTGAAAAATTATCTGTATAAATAATACATGTTGTCTCATAATTTCGAAATATTACTGAACGGCGATAGACACAAGCGTTGGATATGGAGGTCTCTCTGCTGTTTTTCCGTGTAGCTGTCATGTAGCTCAGTGGCTAAAGCGATGGCTTACTAATGTTTGACTTGCGGTTTCCGGTTCAAATCTGCGTGGAAGCTAAGATTTTTTAAAATTGTGTTTGATCGTAAGAGTCACGCCTGGGCCGTCGGTTATTCGAATTGAATGTTAAACTATAAATACTTCAAAGTTAGGGGTGCAATGCGAGGCAAATCATAGGTAGTCTTGCAATGCTGTAGGTGTAGACTTTTTTACGTTATAATGATCCCTCAGGGGTTGTTCGCAGTCAGTGTGTGAACCGCAGTAATAATATTATAAATACTGAAGTAAGTATCTGACTTTATGCTACGTTTTGATACTGATGGAATTTGACAAGAAAATCTGTATGAATGGCACAGGACATTTTTTCTAGTATGATTAACAGTTGTAGTCACGAAATTTTGAGACCTTATCGAATGGTGACAGAAATGTGTTGGAAATTGATTCTCTTCAAGAGACAGGTTCGACTTTAGAATGATATAGTGATAGCTTTCCTCTCATATTATGCCGACTCGGTGTTGTTTGTGACCAATCCTTCGTTACCAACAACTTTCTATATACAATTATGGCAAAAAAATTCTTAATCCACGCGTACGAAGTTGCGGGTACGAGCTAGTACCTTTATAACTACGGCCGGTATGCATGCTTTCCGCATCTAATAGAGCAGAGTGTCAACGCGTTCAGCGTATTAACTTTTTTATTATTATTTTGAAGGTTGTAATATTAAACGATATACTAACAGTAATGAATGATAGATGACGATTTGTTTTAGCTATTTTCAGTATTAATAGAACAACTATTTGGTCATCTTTTCCGAGAATATTATAAAGGTTTTAAATTTCCCTACGTCTGGAACAATGCATAAAAAACAACATTGTGCGCCATGTGGCATACCACTGGATCAGTTTATTTTTGGTTTTTTTTCCATATTAATTTTGTTTAATTTCAGAAAAATCTTCAATTGTTACAGTGTGTTGTTCCTACTTACACGGGACAGTGGATTCTTAGATGTGAACTATATTCAGACAACAGGATATGTAAACTGGTGAAGATACTTCAGAATATGGTGGGATACGCTAAAGGTGCAAAACGTTAAGATATAATCACGTTTAATTCACTATTAAATATGGATACTGAATGCACGTAGATTTATTATATTTATTTAAACGCGGTTAAACACCAACTATCAAGACAATAAATATGAGCTCCAAGTCATTTATAAATATACACGTAAATAATAGAAAGAATTCGAACACTCCAAAACGGATGCTCCAAGATTAGGGAAGATTTGGCAGGCAACAATTGACGTCCTGTCAATAATTTTTTGTAAACATTGCAGTACAATAGAAAAAAAGGTATAGAGCATTGATTTCAATAATAGGAATTTTTTAAGTTTAAAAGAAAATATTGTTGGATTTTAAGATATTCAGTCATCTTTCATTTGTCTTACGTTCAAACGTGTGTTACAGTCTACTGCAGTTTCATATGTTTGCAGTGATATATATATCACAACCCTCAAATTTAAGTTTAAGCTCTTACGAACTTCATGGGACCAACGCGGTGCTTAATTACAATATAATGCACATTCCCGAAGCACTGGGCTGAAGTTTACCGCATCAGCGTAATACCTCTGAGCCGCCCTGCAGGCAACGATAACATATCGATCATTCCGTACGCGCTATTCATAACCACAGTGCTACAACGGCAAAATGATTAGGTGAGCAGCGCAACACATTTTAACGGCTGTTAGGTATAGGATTTTATTCTTAACCTAAAACTGAAAATAGTCTGGGAAAACGTTGCATAGTCACAACATTAAACACTTGAAATTATTGTAACTTTCCGGTATTCCATGTCGCAGTCATTGCAAAATATTCTGTAAAAGCGCTGACGATACCATCATCACCTCACAGTTACAAAAATCCACGGAACGGGGTGGCTGAGCACTAAATCACGAACCTGGCATTCCCGAGGACGCGGGTTCAAATCATGGTCCAGACATCCAAATTTCGGTTTTCTATGGTTTCCCAGATTTACTGCCGGAATTATGCCTTCAAACACGCAATAGCCGAGTTGTTGTCTATTCCGCGTCCTATGTCCTTACTCGCCCTTAATGACCTTGACGTCGACGAGCCAAAAAATAATAATAAGTCTGCTTATACACGGTGAGTGATGTATTTTTTAAGAACGGTAATTACCTTAACACATAAATTAATAATTGCTTATATTTGTAACCTTTTTTTTTTGTAGTGCTTTTTAAGACAAGTAAAGTGTTTTTTTTTAATATACTTATGGCTTTACGCCTTATCGACGTCTAGGACGTTAGTGGCAGGAAGAAACAGTGGGAAAGAAATGGACAGTAATTCTGCTATGGCCTTACTGAAAAACCATCCCGGCATTCATCTGGAGTGATCTGCTGAAAACGTAGATGCCCGAATGGGAATTCGAACTCGCGTCCTCCTGGACGCGATACCAAACCGTTGCCGCTCACTCTCCAATTTCAGTGACATATAACGGAAAGAATTATGTTGTTGTTGTTGGCCGGCCACGGTAGCGTAGGGGCTCAGAGTGCTGAAGTCCGCCGGTTCGAATCCGGCTGCGGGCATGGATGTTAAGTGTTGTGTGGCTGTGTGCATGTCCTGTCCGTCCTGTAGTGTCTATACTTAGGAGATACAATATATAAACACTGGATGACGACTGATTCACTGGAAGCTATAATAATCACATTGCGCTGGCTGTATGACCTAAGCTGCAGAAAGCCATTA
Organism: Vandiemenella viatica; assembly: GCA_031002005.1. NCBI lineage: Eukaryota > Metazoa > Arthropoda > Insecta > Orthoptera > Morabidae > Vandiemenella > Vandiemenella viatica. The sequence goes on along the minus strand of JARYHS010011408.1, from coordinate 231,226,242 downwards.
AACAAAAAAAAACAAAAAAAAAAAAAGTTGCACAAATGCATGGAATACAGGGACTGTCTTTCCAACACTGTATTATAGCGTAATTCAAAGTGTTTTTTTTTTTTTCAATTAATTTATATGAAGGTGCATTAACTGTGCATATTAGTCTAGTTTTTGAGGCGATTTCCACTGTCATGATTTGGAGCAACTATTATCTATATTAGGACCTATTTCGTGATATTATCCATACTTATCTTGCTAATGACAACCATCAGCACTAATAAAAGCTAAGTTTGGCCACTGTGTAATTGTGACTGTAACGCTGACCTTAAACACTGCTGGGCTAAAACGGGCAGCGATGTTACTAACAACTCGAGGTTAGCAGGTTAGTAGTATACCTTCAGGGCACTAGCCAAAAGATTCCGAAAAAAATTGTGCTAAGGTTTTACGCGCAGCTCCTAAACTGATCGATTTTTAGACCATGTCGGCTGTGTCTGTAGCGAATTCGCTTACCACACGGGCAATCCGGGTTAGATGCTAACTGGGGTAACTTTTTAAAATAATTTAAAAAATCATAACAACTTTTAAATAAAGTTAATGAACTAAAATATTATCAATTAAACCATAGTTAATATTTTATTTATGAAATGAAAATGATTGTTATAGCTAGTTAAAATATGAATTAAAGGTAATATTTCATTCTTCAATTTCGCAGAGATTTGAGCGTTCTGTACTGTGAAATATTATCGGAATTTTTAAAATATTGTGAATTGAAAATGTCTGTTAATGAAGAAATTGCGAAAGTATCAGAAGCGGCAGATGAAAACATTGAAGATTAATTATGCAGTGAAATGTAGAACTTTAGGTTCAAAGATGCGGTTGATTATTACGAAAGATTGTTTGCTAAAAATAATTTGATTACGTCGGAGTCTTCAACTTCAATTTCTCACTAAGCAATGTTGATGGCTGAAGAAATTTACAAAAGCACTGTGGACACGCTGGCTAAAAAAAAAATACTTGTGATTGATGAAGAACTTGCTCATGAAAACGAAAATTAAATATTCAAAGACCATAACTTATCAGATGTACATGAACCAGAAAAAAAAGACGATAGCTAAACAATGTTTCTTTGGATTACAAAACTAAAGTTGTTAATATCACAAAGACTCACCCCATGTGGAATCTATAAATATTACGAAAAAAGGATGCAGCCGGTTAAAAAGGAAGGAAAGTTTATCCTAATCGGAAGAAGAAATAAAAAAGTAGGAAATTTATTTTATAAGTACGCAATAATCAATTCCTGGACACATGACCGTGAGAATTAACCCGAGAGAATTAAAAGTTTCCCTAGGTAGCATTGAACACGGATCGTCCGCGTGTTCGCTAAAGACTCACCCACTTTGGCTGTACAAATCGACCAGTAAATGAGCTGCGCTTAAAACCATAGAGTCTTTTCTCTCGAATGTTCTGACTAGTGCGCTTTACTACTGTACTGGGTGGACACCCTTAAGCTATACTAGTAACATGCGAAGTCTCATCCTGAACTGAATTTCCGAGATCGTAAGATCCCCTTGTTATTAACAGTTCTATTCAGTTAATCACCCGTTAAGAAATGAATTGCTGAAACATTGAAAGAAAAGTATATTGCTTATTATTTATTTATATATGTTCCATGGAAATGTTTTTAGTAATTTCTTTTCCCACAGATGTAAGACAAAAACTTTAATTTTCAAGCAGCAATGTTAGAGGAAGTTTTGATTAGATTGAAATTTTGTTTGTGTTAGAATTATAGCTGCCATTTGACGTTATAATGGATATCATGAGTAATTACAGTTTTTTTCTTTGAAAAATAGTGTTATTGAAAACATTACTTCATTCGAATGAAAGTAGTTCAATATTTATCGCGACCTACGCTGCCTGAACCAAGATTAGATGTAATATTACGTGACATAACACACGTTATTAAGATTTATATTGCTTTTTTAACTTATGCAGTATCAGTGACTTAATATTATTTCAGCTGCATGTAAGTAGTTCCAACTGCATTACGATGTAAACTACAATCGAACTACGTAAAAATTTACAACATCAGGGTTATGAGCATCATTTAATAGTTGTATTTACTTAACAAAAAGATAAGAAATGATTTTTCAGAATGTTCCGTTAAACCCGTAATCTAGTAAGTTAGTAAACACATAATAAGAAATTATTATAGTGCCATAAAGCCAGGAGTATTAAGATGTTTCTGCAAGTGCATCTGAATGTGAATGGTACGTTCTCTTACAATACGCAAGCATAATGATGTAACACGAAACAAACATAGTAGCTACTCGTCCCTGCTCATTAAATGCTATAATGGGGTTAATGATATTTTGAAAGGGAAGAGCTATGCTTATGCTCGTTAACGAGCAGGATGAATGATTAAACTCCTACTGTTTATGTGAAGCGTATCACCCGCGCATCTATAACGAGTATGTATCAGAAATACAGTGTTAAAATCTGTCAAAATTGTAACATTTCACTAGTTATCGCATTTCCATTGCTACCCTAAAATTGATACTTTTACCCGTTTACCTTCAGTGTTTAAAAAATAGCAACGTAATATTCAATAAGCCAAACTTAATATAGAAAAATTTATATTCAATCAGCTGCCCTAGATTTCCGTGAGTATCAGCAAGTGGATAATCACCTCTCTTAAGTAATAATTCTTCTGGTTTATTTAGTCTCAGCTACCAAAAACAGAAACAGGTGAGAGTTATTCTCGCGTGCCAATGATTCTGTTCATGAATAAGTTAAAAAATGAAAATTCCAGAATTAAAAAATAATAAAACAATTAAATATGTTCGTGAACAACTGATCATTTTTTGTATTGCTTTACGAAATGTTAGTAAAATTATATATACAAGTTGTGCAAATTTTTTATGCTGCTTAAAAATTTATCCTGAATGCTGATAAAGGACTTCTGGGTGAATTGGAGATAAGGAGCGAAATTTTTTAGAGGAATTCCGGGTTTCAATTTCAAGAATGACATTCAAAGGAATCAAACAAAGAATATAACAATGTAGAGAAAATCACTAAACATCCCGCCAAAAGAAGGGCACGATTCTATGGTCACATTAAACGAATGGAGGAAAACTCACTGTCTAAGAAGATCTTTAATTTATTTGATGCAATAACCCAAAACTGTAATTCTCTGCATTCGCATATGTAATTCTCTGGCTTATAAATGGACTTCTAGGTCCGAAAGGAAATGAAATTCGCTGCAAAAAGGCTTTAAGGTGGTCATAGATGGCCTCAACGAATGTACTTATTTACAAACTAATTTATGAATAAGAAATTAGTGGCTCTTAGAAACGTTTTTAAAATACAATAGAATTTCGCTACATACTTTTTATCCATATATATATATATACATATATTTGATTTTTGTTCGAAAAAAATTAACTGCTGCTGTTGGTAAATTACTCATTCAGTCATTTTCCATAAACCATTAACTCCGGTAAAATCTATAGTTTTCCTGCAACCTTTAGGAGACTACATATAAAGGCAAAAGATTAAATAATTTTGATAACAGTAGTTTCGAAAGAAAAAAAGGCGGATTATATATTTTAATGTTTTTTAGACAAAAACTCAAGTCGTAGAAGTCATGTAGTAAAAATTAAAATGGAAGTAGCTGAAGATTCTACCAATTGCCAATTAACAATTCATTAGTTAATGGTTTCAGTAATTACGAGACTATGACAGACGGACTAATACACAGACGGACCTGTGGGTTATTCAATAGGGGTTCTGCATTTAATTCAGAAGGTATTAAACCAAATAAAATGCAGGTATTTATAAGTGTCCTCGTGGCAGAGGACGCTAAAATAATCACATGATGTCAAGCGCTCAGTGGCAGAACTATTAATAGTTCGCGATTTGTTTAAGAGAGGTTGCAGTGCACCATTCTTAAATATCGTAAGAAACCTTAACAGTTATGGAGTGGAGATATGTGAAATTGTTGAGGGAGGTGTATCCGATGTATGGGGACTTTTTGTTTCTAAGCTAGGAAGGAAACACAAGCAGCCTTCTGCAGCATATTCAGCAGCCAGCAAAAGCCCTTGAGATGATCGCAGGTGGAGATTCAAACGTCCGCGACAAAAGAAAGAAGATAAAGCAAAAAAAAAAAACAACAACAAAAAAACAACAACAAAAAAACAAATTGAAAGTAATTACATACGACCATAGTTTTTGTGTGTACCGGGTTCAAGGTAACACTATATTAAATTTACCAGCGTTACCACCTGACATACAAATAAAATATAACCTGCTTACCAGCGTTACTATGAGCTGTCAATTTACCTAAACTCCATCAGGAGGATCCGATCAGTAGGTCGAGAGTGAATAAGGAAAAAAAAAATTATCTTAAATTTATAACGTTACGATGTCACATCAAAATAAAACGTATCTGGTTTTACCGTCGTGACGCTGTGCTGTACTCATCAAAATCCGACAGTGTTTACGTTAGTCGTGTTCAACAAAAATTTATCCTACTTTATCGTTTTCCCATCAAAATTAATATAATTCTATCTAACCCGCGGGACCACGCGATATACCTTAATCGAAAGCCCAACGAAATCCAATAAGTTGTTTTTGAATGAATCGAGTTCAACGAAACATTGGTACTAATTTGGTCATTTCCGTCATCACATTAATATGAAACATAATTTGTTTTATTCCCGGCGGTAAATTAATTAAAACCCCATGGAAATAAGAACAATAGTTTTTGCGTGAATTGCGTCGAACGAAATATAATTTTAAATTTATTACTTTATGATATCAAATGTCGTATTTTACCCTTGGGGCCAAGGACTACACATTAATCAAAACCGCATTAAAATGAAACCAGCAGATTTTGAGTGAATCGTGTTACATGGAAATTTTTTAAAGAAAAGTTTCTCAGCTTTCCGATATCTCGTCGAAATGAAACATATCCTCCTTTACACACGAGTCAATGGGCTGAACATTAGATAAAATCTCGTTAAAATGTGACCAATAGTCTTTGCGTTAATCTTATTCACGGACAAACACACACAAAAAAAATTAGTTTCTTAGTATCACTTCAAATACATTAAATGAAAACTTATCAAAATCTAACCAGTAGTTTTAGCATGAATCCTGTTCATCCCAACTTGGAGAAATACAGGTACAATTTTTTTCTTGGTAAAAAAAATAAATAAAAAAATAAATAAAAAAATCCAGGTTTAATAATTGTTCTGACATCATTATTATTTTATTACATACTTGCTCTGATAAATTCATTGGAGATTTAGGAAATTACAAAGACCTTTGTCGTTATAAAATTCTGAAACCTTCCTGCAGTTCCTTACATATATTACGCCTGCATCTTAAGTTTGACTTCAGCAATCAGTTGATTCATTATCAACCTCCCCGTTTCATCTTACGATTTTTAATTTTAATCAACTTCATTAGTGACAGCTGGCAGGATTGTTGGGGTGGTAAAGTCACGCTCGGCAAGTTACCAATTAGTTAGAAGCTTTAAATGTGAATTTATCTTGCCTTTGAGATTGCCCAAATAATTGATGATTATCGCTCGTCGACAAGGTGCTCGTTAGAGCTGGGATTGTTGCCAAGTAGCGTGAAGGAATTGTGCCAAGTCTCGCTCCGAAGAAGCAGTTTGCCAATAATCAAGACAGATCATAGTACTGTGGTACTGCAGTTAGTTCTAAATGTAATATGACATAAGCATTGGGACACCTCAATGGGTTAATAAGATTCATTATCTTTGCTATGATGTGCTTGTAGCCCAGAGGAAAAATACAGGAAACAAACGACTGTTGTCATTGATTTGGTCACAAGAGTACAATAGTTTTAATACGATTTAAAGCTCAAATTCAATTGAAAAAGTAGAAAAACTAACTACGAATGTTTCTCTCCAATTACCGAAGGTTTCTTAGCGGCAAACAGCCAATATTAGCAAGTCAAGTTACATAAAATACTTCTGACGTGGGTAAAATTCATGTAAACTGTGTTGAATTCACACAGTTTTTCTCTACTGCAATGTTGTTATTGTGAAAAACAGATAACCCTTTAAAAAAAAAAAAAAAAATACAAAAAAAAAAAACCTTTCTGGATGGATCGCTTTTCTGCATGCGTTGAGACTATGCTAAAATGAATATTTTGTTTTCATATTTTGCATCCTATTGATTGTTTCATAAATAAATTTAGCAGTTGTCACCAATAACACCCTATGCCTATGTCTTCTCAATATTCCTAACATTTGACTCAAGGCTGTAATGTAGTGAGCACAGCTCTTTGTTGTTACTCAATAAACGTTGGTAGGGTTGCAACGATATATTGGTCGGTCAACCGATAATATCAATTGAAAAACATCGAATTTATATCGGTGAAAGAGATCAAACTTGACTATGCTAAACTCTGATTTAGTTCGATAACGTCCTTTTCTACTCTGCGGTTCCACTCCGTTTTATGCGCGTTATTCGTCCCCAATTCATTTACGTTCACCGTTTTATTATTTAATGTTATGTTACGTTTGCGTTCGTTAGTTCTTGTTTCTCTTGAGACATATTACAATATTCTAAAGGGGGTAAAAAAATATGGCCGCTTGACCGATACAATTGTTTATTTTATCAGTGTTGTCAATAGAACTTTTAATGTAACTGATGGCAAAGATTTTAAGTTTTAATGAAGCACTTAGCATCATTATACAAAGTCTCTTTTAGATGAACTACCAAAACAAAAATTGATGAAAAATATTAAAAATGTTCAAAAGTTGTGAAGGTGGTGTTGAAAAGTGTGAAGCATATTTTATTGTTACGTTTAGAATAATACCGACTGTTTGGCGATTACGGTAAATTTTTTGCTGGAAAATTAAATTGAAATCAATCATGATTGGTGTACTACTTGAATTAAGATATTTCCAAAATTGCAATTAATCGATTACTCAAAATAGCCTCGTTGGTATCTTCTGAACGCCTTTTCTCACAGACAGCAACCACTGTCACTCAAACTAGGAATGCACTTCATGGTAAAAGAAATATGTTTTCTGGATCTGTTGACGCTTAATACTTGCAGACCTATTTTTTTTTGCACTAAACTACCTCAAATTTATTACTTGATTTTGATTTACATACTTATTTCTAAAATAATATATACAAATATCGGAAAATATCGATATTACCGATATGATGCGGGCAATATTATCGATTATAGATATCTGCTTGACATCGATATAAATATGGATGTATTTATCGATATTGATATTACCTTGCATCCCTAGACGTCGGCTCTTTTTTCACTATGTTTCTCATCGCCTTCACTAAATCCCCGTTTAAGGCAGTTCTCAATACTGATGTGAGGCTCATAAGCAGATTACAGGTCTGATGTGATGAACTATAACACATGATTATCCGATATTACGTTTGATAACATACGCCGTACTAGCAGCTCACGGTGATCACACTTAGAGAACTGTTATGTTTCATAACATTACCTGTCCGGCAGGAAACACCTCGTCATGACGAACACTGCGGTATGCTGACAAGTGAATCTCACCAAGAAATATCTCTGTCCTCATTAACTTGCTCTTCAAAGAATGAAGTAATCATCTTCCTGGATCCAGTAGCAAAAATGACTTCACCAACTCTTCTAAAATTCAAGTATATTTGACGTATTTTTCACCGAGTCTTTTCTTATGATACCTTTATGTCTGCCAGCTGAATATACGTAATTCTGTCGACTAAAGGGATAAATTTATTGAGTATTTATGACGATATTCATACATCTCTGAGTATTTTGTTTTAATCATAGTTGTATTTAGGGTCCATTGAATCGATAATTTATGTTTAGGCCAACTGACTGACCATCAGAAGCAGAGTTGCTAAGCGAAAGTAATGGTTGTTCAAACTCAAGGCTGGAATGTAGTGAGCAAACCAGAATTAGAATTCATTAAATACTTATTGTACTAATTCCGTTCCTACTTTGGCGTAAAAACCTCCAATATAATAATAATAATAATAATTTGGAGATAATATTTTTTTTTTCGTTGATGCAAAGGGTGGGAGCGGTATAGAGGTTGTGAATTAATCTAATAATTTGGTATTCATTTATTCTGCTAACTACTTCTTGAGCAACTAAAATATGGTCTTTTTTAAAAAGGTCCTCATTTTACTCGCTGGGATGAATCAAAGCTGGAGATGATTTTATTCAACCAGGTCTTTATAGAAACTTGTTTTCAGAACGGAAAGCTGCAAAAATAATTTCTACTTTTGTAGCTTGATGTATTGTTTAAATAAGACAAAAAGATTTTAGCCAAGTAATTTCCTCTCCAGCTAAAATAATAGCAACAATTTTGTGCGAGTCAAAGCGAGTAGCAGTTCTCGTACTAATACTACCTGTGACGCATCTCCTTTCGGAAGTAATATATTATTCTCAACATTAGGGTTTGAACGAAGAGTATTTTGGGCAGTATTATGCGCAAAAAATAATTTTAAACTGTAATGATAGTATCGCTGAAATTCGTGTGAAGCTATTTCCCAACATTCCATGTAACTTAAATATTCTTTAATGTGTCACACTAAGTAAATCACTTTCTCACCTAACCATTGATTCAGTTTTCTCTTATTGCATTATGCGCTCCTAAGTCCGTGCATTTCCTCGGTTGATCCGTATCGCTCTGTCCTCACATTCCGGATGAGGTGGGTTAGATTCATGATCCGGCGATCCAACTTTGGGCTTTCCAAGGTTTCCCAAAATAGTCAAGGTGAATTCTGGCGTGGTTCCTTTAAAATGACAAGGCAGAATTCCTTCCCGTTTCTTACCGCAGTCCTTTCCCGCCTCTAATGACCCCGTCGACCTTGAAGACGACAAAGCGTAAAGACAGAACTTAAAAAAAAGTAAAAAACTTCGGAACGGGTTCTTCAGACATACTTTTGTTTGCTTGAAACAATTAACTACCCATTTACCTCATTTTTTTAGTAATGTCCGCGCGCGTTTTTAGGGCCAGTCGACATCGAGTTCAATAGAGATGAAAAATGAACTTGAATCACCCAAACGTTTTCTGACGACATCACACATCCATTAAGTGAGTTCCATAAATGCTATTTTTAAAAGAAGGATCTCTTACTCCTGCTGCTGGAATAATATGTAAATCACTTAGGAAGAATCCATTTATGCCTTAAGATTCTACAGCACATTTCGTTAACAAATGCATCGCAACTGTTAAACTTAGGCAATGCCTGTTGGTTTTTCGAAGGAAGAGATATTGTTGTTTTTTCCCCCAGATGTTAGAGACTTTATTGTTATATTATTAAAATTTCCCAGAACTACAAGTGAACTGTGGAAGCCTTTCTATATTTTGGTGGCGCTTGTCGAGCTAATTAGGCTGAATAACGTCCTGAATAGTACATTTTAACTGAATGAACCCTCTGTTTTTATTGATTATTTAATAAAAATAGCTCTTTCGATCAAGTGGAATGTCTATCGTGCGCTAAAATCGTGATAAACGTTTCGTATGTCACAAGTAACTAAATCCGACCAATAGTTTTAACGTGTATCAAGTTCAACGGAAAATGGATACAAATTTGTGGAAAATTTTATCTCAAATGTCTCACCTTTCCGCCTTCACATCAAAATGAAAACGAATCCTATTCTGCAACTCTTATTGGAAAGTCCATGAACTTAGTTCAACGGAAAACGGATATTTATTTGTAAACACTTTTATTTTAAATTTTCTGAGCTTTCTGATTTCATTTCAGAATGATGCATTTTAGCACCACCCGTGAGCAGTACATTATTCGAAACACTATCAAAACCCGAGCGGTATATTTTCAATGAATCCCGTTTTTCAAGACAAAAAAAGATGAAGGTTACTTCCCGCATACGAAATTTGTACGGCCTTGTATATAAATAATATACCGCATACATACTGTATCGTTAATTTATATTGATAAATGGCACTGCAAGATATCTGTCATGTAATTATATTTCGAATTATGAGATTTTATGAATGATGTTACATTGTCGGTTGTTTTTATACAGGATGGTTTTCACTACTTAGGTGTTCAAACTCAGTGTTGTTTATTAATTTATGGTAAGGGAATTTAAGCACTTTTAGGAATACTGAATGAAATATACATACTGCAACTTTACAAGATTACAGACATACATCTAGTTTATTAACAGTCTATCGATTCCTCAGTTGCCAGGACGACCGTTGTAATATCTTATCGGACATTCTTCAACATTTTGGCCAATAGTCTGAATCTCTCCGCATTCGTATATGGGGGATGGTTGCTTGCCCAACTTGTGCAGAAGTGTGCGCTTCTGCCGTCCTGAGTTCTGATTCTGTTGAGTGTGGACCAAGTTTTACGAGGTAAGTCACAACCTGGTGGCTTTTGTGTAATACAAGGTACGCTGCTATTTTTGGTCTACAGTCCACTTCTGAATCCAAGCTTTGGTGATGTTGAACTCTTCACTTGTAGCATTCTTGGCCGATTTCATTGGCGGTTTTCTAGACCGAAGTCTGTTGATGTTGCCATCCTCAGTATCTTAGTGGATCGATAAGTTTCTGTTGTCCATTATTCTCTTGTACTAGCGTGTAACAGCATTTATCCGTCCCAGATTAGGTGGCGGTATGTGGCTCAGTATCGAGAGCCATTTTGTGGGAGTTGACCACGACTGCAATCATACGTATAACGTTATTAAGTTGACTAGAGACATCGGGCCTTTGGTTTGAATATGCCGTATGAATATAAACTATACCCAACTTACAGGCGGCTCAAGGTCATGTTTGGGAATGCTAGTTGATTTCACTAACGATATTTATATCGAGGCCAGACAGATAACGATAATATTAGCCACTTCAAACCCATAATATCTATGTTTCCAGATATTTGTATATGTTAATTAGTTATTTAAAAAATTAGAAATAAGTATGTAAATCGAAAGCAGGTAATAATTTGAGGTAATTTACTGAAAATAATAATAATAATAAGAATACTATTGGCAGTCATTTGGGACTGTCGACAGAAGTGAAAACATGAAAATATGAATATCATACGCGCAACAAGTAAAACTTATAGCTACAAATATACTAAATATCAATAATTCCACGTGGACGTAATGACTTGGTGACTGGGTATCTACTGCTGGGCTTTCCGCCACTGCTGTAGTCGCCTTAACCTAACCCGGTAGTGCTACCAGGGACAAGGGATCTATAGCTTAACGTGGAATCCAGGAACGGAAACATTTTGGCCTACTTAGAATTACACAGCAAGCAATGCTAGATGTGAAGGTAGTTTTAATGGTCTATGAAAATACCCGCCGAGACGGAGGTTCGAGGCGGGGACCTTTCGTTCTGCAGTAAGACATCTAAAACACTGAACCACCAGACCGCAACCCATATACTATAAACATAACTCATAAGATTTTATCAATTCAAAAATCGCCCAATGAGCCTAAAAAATTTTCACTTCAAAAACTAGAAATCTATCATTTAATCAAATACAACTCTTAAAAATACTTACTCACCACGGGATTTGAAACTGCGACCCTTAAAGAGAAGTTTCAGAAGTATGCGCCCTAACCACTGAGCTACGATACCGCCTCGTTTTGAAGTATATGTGTACTAACTATTATTAAAATCGGATAAGAACTATGGGTTTGTATGAACAACGGTGACAGAAATTAAAGTGAGGGGGGAAAGGTTTCTGTAAATCAAACGTCAACAGTGTTTTTCTATTTGTTTTAAAGTATGCGTCTGCTAATTCCATCAAAATCGGATAAAAACTGGGTGTTTGTATAAAGATTTTGCGAAAAGCGTCTTTTGCGCATATTATACGCGCAACAGGTGGGCGTGATCTGATGCACGCAACAGGTGGCGTCTTGTGAACTCATAGCGACTATAAAAGTTTTCACTTCAAAAATTACGTCTGCACTTATTCAAAGTCAGCAAATCTTGAAACATTAGTTTTTTTAACCTTTTCCCGTGAGGACTATTCCTAGTTTCAGTGACAGTGGCTCCTTCCTTTGAGAAGAGGCGTTCAGAAGGTACCTATAAGGCTTCTATGGGTAAATGAATAATTGAAATTGTGAACATATCTCAAGCACATTAATTTTTAAGATTTTCACAGGTACCACGCAATTTTATTCAATTCACCCACAATGCGAAAAGTAATTTTCATTTCTGTGTATTGATCTATCGTGCAGCTTATCATAGGAACTCCTTTTGAAATATTTTTGTACTGCTCAGCAAATGATTATTTCGTCATAGCTTGTATTAGACACATGACTTGGGACACATGTTTGATTACAGTTAGCACAACTGCTGTGAGCATCCTTGGTGCATCAATTAAAAACAAAACACTATTACTCCTCATGCAATCAACCGCGAACAGCAAAGCCGATATGTGTCAACTGCAGAGGGAACATTCGGAAAACTTTAAAGGATGTAAATATTTTGAAGAAATATAACTTAAAAGATTTAAAAAACCGTTACACCAAAACAAGCTTAACTCAGATAGATAGCTGACTAGGATTCTCACACAGATAAATATGGCCTCTTCGGGATTTTCGTCTTTACCAACAATTCTTTCCCCTCTACGACATCCTAAATACACAGCTTACCAAGTAACGCAAAACCAAGATAAAACAAATTCACAGCATACTGCGCAAAATAACTCTCAACCTTCCTACAGTAACATATTACAAGGAAACCATAAAACATCACGTTACGATACAAATATACCACACAACAAGCACAACACAGAGCAAGGTACCGCACAGACCAACTTAGTACATAAACTAATCTCTGGATTAATCTCTGCTTTTCACCCTATGACAAATGAGATTATTATGTCATCAGTATTAAGTTTCCTCAAAGGGGGCACGCGAGAGACCACCACGTGTGCAGTTATTACGCCTTCGAAAGCCAATTCAGTGAAAGAATAAGAAATGATGCCGGTGCCCCTGGAAACAGATTGCAATCGCAATTAGGCGAACTCTCGCAGAAGGCGTACAATAGTCAAACATGAGTATTAAAACTATCAGTTCTCTTCAGGGCTTAGGAAACACCCTTCGGGTGTGCCATTTTAACGTAGAGCGATTATCTAGAGAGAAAAGGGAAGTCCTGTCCAAACTGATGCTCAGTCACCATGCTAACTGTCTGGCAATTCAAGAGCCCCACACGCACGATTTCATAGACCTTGAACGCAGAGGACACATCCCTGGGTATTATATAGTAGATAGTATCAACCACCAGCAATATGGTATTGCAACATATGCCAGAAACAATATAATGGATGTGTCCACAGTGCAAAACAAGACTCAGGCAATGTACAGATCTTAGTTTTGCAGGCATGTGGCGTGCATATACCTAATATCTTTAAGCCACCGAATATCTTTTGGTCTCCCTGCTCACTGTCTAATTTGCATCACCCGCGCTGTATGTGGGGGATTTTAATTCCCACAGCCCTGTCTGTGGTTTCATGGAAGAAGACGAGAATGGTAGACGTTTGTGTGAATGGATGGAGCTTAATAACTTGGACCTCCACTTTAATGCCAAGAGTAAGAAGACATTCAAGCCTGCCAGATGGGGATTAGAGTCTAATCCTGACCTGTGTGTTTTTTACGACAAAAACTCCCAATGCTGATGATGATCTGAGCATTCAGCGAATTGTCCTTAACCACTTTCCACACAGTCAGCGTAGGCCAGCGGTCGTTTCATTTGGTATCCATATAAAATTAATAAGATCTGCCCCATTCTCTAGCTTGAACTTTAAGAAAGCAAATTGGGAAGAGTTTACTAGGACATTGGATAGGTTCCTTGAAAATGTCCCAAGTGCCGTAACATCTTACAAGAAATTTCTGAAAGCTGTGGAAACAGCAGCAAAGTATAACATACCTAGGGGCTACAAATCTGACTATATTCCTTGTTGGGACCACGAATTCACACATTTACTCAAGGAGTTCTAAAGAAGTGGAGACCACGCCTTAGCGAAAAGGTTGTTGGAGTCTCTTAACCATCATAGAAAATAACTCTGGCAGGAAACAAATGAGAAGTTAGACTTCACACATTCAAGCCGAAAGGCTTGGCCTTTAATCCGAAAACTGGATGTCGACTACAACCAGAAAGGTGCGAAAACAGGAACGTCCTGTAATTTCATAGTCAGTCATCTGATAAGAACCTCTAAGGTGCCAAGCAATAGAGATACAATTCGAGCTCTGAAGTCCAGAAGCTCATTAAACCAAATGCAGCATATTCAAACCCCATTCTCTTTGTCTGAACTGGATGCCGCATTAAGGTATACTAAACTCCACAAAACCTCTGGACGTGATGGCCTGTACCCAGAATTCCTCGTTAATATTCGATGAAATATACAGATGTCAAAGTTGTCTCCTGCCTTTAAAAAAGCTGAGGTGATAGCCATTGTAAAATTGGGTAAAGAAGAAACTGCACTAGAACACTATAGGCCAATTTCTCTCCTCGCCACAGCATATAAGCTGCTTGAAAGAATGGTGCTGGCTCGGATTCACAACGCGATAAATAAAGTCATTCCCCCAGAGCAGGCTCGTTTCAGGCTAATGCGTAACTGTTCCGAGCAGTTTCTGACTCTCGTGACCCACGTTGAGACTGGATTTCAAAAGAAACTTAAAACTGGAACTGTGGTCATCTACCTATCAGCAGCCGATGATACTGTTTGGCGTGAGAGTCTCCTTCTCAAATTCCTAAATGCTGTACCGTGTAAAAAAAATTCTGAACTCTTGAACAACATGCTGAGTAATCGCAAAATCCAGGTCCATTGCGCGGCCCAAACGAGTCACTGCCGTTTTTTCAACAATGGACTGCCTTATGGTTCTGTGTTGGCTCCTGTGATTTTTAATTTATATATTGCGGACATACCTCAACTAAATTGCAGGAAATTTCAGTATGCTGATGACCTGGCAATTAGGATAGAAACTTACAGATTTGTGAAGATAGAGTCTCTGAGAGTCTGACGAGCTTTACACATTCTTCTCTAAGTGGAGACTAAAACCAAATCTAACAAAGACAGTGTCTTGTTGCCTCCACCTTTCTAACTAGCTCTCCTATATCAGAATAAGACCAATTTTCGGACTCCTTGTAAGAGTAGAACACAAAGACCACAGTGTCTTGTTGCCTCCATCTTTTTAACCAGCTCTCCTACGTCAGAATAAGATCAACCTTCTGACTCTTGGAAGAGTAGAACACAAAGACCACCCCAAATTTTTGGGAGTTATCTTGGATCGAGCCCTCACTTTTCATCAGCATTTATCTAACACTGCAGAGAAAGTGAAGACTCGTGTGAACCTTGTAAAGAAACCGGCCGTTACGTCATGGGGTACAGACGCTCAAGTTCTTCGAGGAGCAGTCATTGGTTTGGCATTCTTCGCAGCAGAATACTGTTGCTCTACATGGCTTGGTAGTGCTCATACTGTCAAAGTTGACACCCAGCTTAACACTGCTATGAGAACAGTGAGTGGTGTCATTAGGTCTACCCCAGTATCCTCAACGCCTGTACTTTCCAACATTCCTCCACCACATTTGAGGAGAAAATCGATATTGCTTAAAAAATTTGAAGGAGTGGAGGAAAACAACATAATTCCTCTGCATGATGACGTTCTTCACCTGCTTCGCACACGTTTAAAATCGAGGAAACCTGCCTACATGTCTAAGACGTAACAACTTTAACTTGTATGAAGAGTGGAAGGAATGAGAAGTCAACAGCTCACACAATTGTGAGCTTATAAAAGATCCGACAACCTGTCTTCCAGGGTTTGACTTGCTTGGGCGTCTTTGGTATCAATTGAACATATTTGGCACAGGTCACGGAGTGTTGAATGCAACAACCCATAAATGGGGTCTCCGTGAAGATGCGTTGTGTGACTGTGGTCGTATACAAACTGCTGACGACATTGTGATGGACTGTCCAGCAAGAAGATTAGCTGGAGGCCTTCTCACACTGCATCAAGCTAAACTAGCTGCCAGATGATGGCTTGAATCCATAGATATACACTCCTGGAAATTGAAATAAGAACACATTGACGCCGGTGTGTAAGACCCACCATACTTGCTCCGAACACTACGAGAGGGCTGTACAAGCAATGATCAAACGCACGGCACAGCGGACACACCAGGAACAGCAGTGTTGGCCATCGAAGGGCGCTAGCTGCGCAGCGGTTGGGCACCGTCGCAGTCAGTGTCAGCCAGTTTGCCGTGGCATACGGAGCTCCATCTCAGTCTTTAACACTGGTAGCATGCCGCGACAGCGTGTACGAGAACCGTATGTGCAGTTGACGGACTTTGAGCGAGGGCGTATAGTGGGCATGCGGGAGGCCGGGTGGACGTACCGCCGAATTGCTCAACATGTGGGGCGCGAAGTCTCCACAGTACATCGATGTTGTCGCCAGTGGTCGGCGGAAGGTGCACGTGCCCGTCGACCTTGGTCCGGACAGCAGCGACGCACGGACGCCGGCCAAGACCGTCGCATCCTACGCAGTGCCGTAGGGGACCGCACCGCCACTTCCCTGCAAATTAGGGACACTGTTGCTCCTGGGGTATCAGAGAGGACCATTCGCAACCGTCTCCATGAAGCTGGGCTACGGTCCCGCGCACCGTTAGGTCGTCTTCCGCTCACGCCCCAACATCGTGCAGCCCGCCTCCAGTGGTGTCGCGACAGGCGTGTATGGAGGGACGAATGGAGACGTGTCGTCTTCAGTGATGAGAGTCGCTTCTGCCTTGGTGCCAATGATGGTCGTATGCGTGTTTGGCGCCGTGCAGGTGAGCGCCACAATCAGGACTGCATACGACCGAGGCACACAGGGCCAACACCCGGCATCATGGTGTGGGGAGCGATCTCCTACACTGGCCGTACACCTCTTGTGATCGTCGAGGGGACACTGAACAGTGCACGGTACATTCAAACCGTCATCGAACCCATCGTTCTACCATTCCTAGACCGGCAAGGGAACATGCTGTTCCAACAGGACAATGCACGTCCACATGTATCCCGTGCCACCCAACGTGCTCTAAAAGGTGTAAGTCAACTACCGATGCCAGCGAGAGCTCACGATCTGTCCCCCATTGAGCATGTTTGGGACTGGATGAAACGTCGTCTCAGGCGATGTGCACGTCCAGCACGAACGCTGGTCCAGCTGAGGCGCCAGGTGGAAATGGCTTGGCATGCCGTACACAGGACTACATCCAGCACCTCTACGATCGTCTCCATGGGAGAATTGCAGCCTGCATTGCTGCGAAAGGAGGATATACACGGAACTAGTGCCGACATTGTGCATGCTCTGTTGCCTGTGTCTATGTGCCTATGGTTCCGTCTGTGTGATCATGTGTTGTATCTGACCCCAGGAATGTGTATATAAAGTTTCCCATTCCTGGGACAATGAATTCGCGGTGTTCTTATTTCAATTTCCAGGAGTGTAGTTATATATAGATATATATAAATGTTCAGCAGCAAGCACCTAGCTTGGTGATGTAAAACAACAACACCAAACGGTTGGAAACCGATTGGCATGGCAGGTAACCTGGGTTTGCATATAGTTTCACCACTCGTGTCGACCTGTACCTCTAATAATATAATGTTGCCCCTGACATAATTGACATTGACCTAGCCAAAAACACACCACTACTAATATACACCAAAGTGCCAAAAAAACTGGTACACCTGCCTAAAACCGCGAGCACACAGAAGTGCCGCAATTCTACTTGGCATGGACTCGACTAATGTCTGAAGTAGTGCTGGAGGTAATTGACATCATGCATTCTGCAGGGCTGTCGATAAATCCATAAGAGTACGAGCGGGTTGTGATCTCTTCTGAACGGCACGTTGCAAGGGATCCCAGATATGCTCAATAATGTTCATGTATGGGGAGTTTGGTGGCCAGCGTTGGTGTTTAAACCCAGAATAATGTTCCTGAAGCCACTCTGTAGCAATTCTTGACGTGTGGGGTGTCCCATTGTCCCACTGTAATCGCCCAAGTCCGTCGGAATGCACAATGGACACGAATGGATGCAGGTGATCAGCCAGGATGTGTACGTATGTGTCATCTGTCAGAGTTGTATCTAGACGTATCAGGGGTCCCATGTCACTCCAATTGCACACGTCCCACACCATTACAGAGCCTCTACCAGCTTGAACAATCCCCTGCTGACATGCAGGGACCATGAATTAACGAGGTCGTCTCCATACCCATACATGTCCATTCACTCGATACAATTAGAAACGAGACTTGTCAGATCAGGCAACATGTTTCCAATCAACAGTCCAATGTCGGTGTCGACAGGCCCAGGCAAGGCGTAAAGATTTGTGTCGTGCACTCAGCAAGGGGACACGAGTGGGCCTTCTGAAAGCCCATATCGATAATGTTTCGTTGAATGGTTCCCATGCTGAAACTTGTTCATAGCCCACCATTGAAATAAGCAGCAATTTGCGGAAGGGTTACACTTCTGTTACTTTGAATGATTCTCTTTAGTCGTTGTTATTCCTGTTCTTGCAGAATCTTTTTCCGGCCAAAGCGATGTCGGAGATTGGATGTGTCACCGGATTCTCGAATTCGCGATATGCATGGTGCACTAATGGAATGGTCGTACGGAAAAATCCTCACCTCATCGCTACCGTGCGCCGACTATAACACGTTCAAATTCACTAAAATCGTGATAACCTGCAATTGTAGCAGCATTAACCTCTCTAACTCCTGCGCCAGACACCTGTTGTCTTATATACGTTTCCATCCGCACCACCGTAGTCTGAATGTTTACATATCGTTGTGTTTGTATACGCATGCCTATAACAGTTTCTTTAGCTCTTCGGTGTATATGGAAGCAATTTCTGAACTAGATTCAAACCACCTCCCGGAGTTAGCAAAATTTGTTATAATTTTTAAACAATTGAACAGACACCAAATATATTAACTTGGCAGGTGAACTGGAATTTATTAGAACTTACTTTAAATCAGATAGTATAACCATTCTCTAGGCAAGATTGATGAAGACGTACAATATCTAACATGGAAAAATACCGCAACCAACCATTGACTTGATCAACTACGAAACCGCAGACAGTGACAAATGCAGTGAATACAACACCAACGCTCATTCCTAAACCAATTAATTAGATATAGGATATAGGATTTGACTTATTTCGGTATCAAAAGTATCTATTGAAACCTGGTGTTAGATCTCTATGGAAAACTACGAAACAAATTCTCAGGGGATCCACCATCCCACCACCTTCAAAATATAACGGTACATCACTGATCAGCGGATAACAGCAGCGACGCGTCTTGGCATGGAAGCAATTAGGCCTTGGTAGGTCGCTAGAGGGAATGGGCACCACATCTGTGCTCAAAAGACACTCAATTCCCCTAAATTCCGGGGAGGGTGGCGATAAGCTCTGGCACCATATTCAATCACTTCATCAATTGCAACTGGTCACTGTGTTTCTCGACCAACTTCATTACGCCCCTGGCCTTGTGACATGGCACTTCATCTTGTTAAAAAATGCCACTGCCAATGGGAAACAAGGTCATCATGAAGGGGTGTACGTGGTCTGCAACCAGTGTACGCTTCTTTTTGGCCGTTATGATTCCTTGTATGAGCTTCTCTGGACCCATGGATGCCCAAGTGAATGTTCCTCAGTGCATAATTCAGCCGCCGCCAGCTTGTCTCCGTCCCGCAATACAGGTGTCAAGAATCTGTTACCCTGGAAAACAACTGATTCGCACACTCCCGTCGGTATTATGAAGAAGGTATCGGGATTCAGCAGACCATGCCACCTTCTGCCACTGCGCCAATGCCCAGTGACGATGGATACGTGCCAATTTCAGTCGTAGTTACCGATGTCGTGGTGTTAACATTGCGACATGCATGTGTCGTCGGCTGCGGAGGCCCATCGTTAGGAGTGATTGGCGCACAGTGTCTTCAGACACATTTTGTCCAGCATTTACGTCTGATGTTATTTCGACCACAGTTCGCCGCCTGTCCTGTTTTACCAGTCTGCCCAGCCTACGACGTCCGACGTCTGTAATGAGTGGTGGCTGCCCAACCCCTCGACGTTTGAACGTGGTTTCACCTTGGTTTCGTCACTTGTTGAAGACACTCAACACAGCACTACTCGGACATCTGACAAGTCAAAAATGCTCGTGCCGAGCCTTCGGAGCATCCCACACTGTCCTCGGTCAAACTCAGATAGATCGCGCGCCCTCCCCATTCTAAACACGGATATCATGATCGCTGACTATACATGCACCGTGCGTGTGTCTGACTAGCAGTCATTCCTCGTCAGGTGACGCTGCGATCGGGTTTATATCGATAGTAGGTATGTGGTAATATAGTTCTGACTAATAAGCGTACATATCCAGTGATTCAGAGAAATGCGAAATTTTAAGAGATCCCTTTGTAAACGTCTTCAAACCGAATCCAATAGTACATCATGACTTCAACGAAACAGTCGATGATTCCAATCAGCACGTTAATATTGGAGCGGAGAATTATGTCAAATTCACTACTCCAAGAGAACTACGACCAATAATTAAGAGTTTGCCCTTAAGAAAATGCCAGGTAAAGAAAACATACCCATCATATCGCTGAAGTCATTACCTCCTATGGCAGTAAGCTACCTCACAGCTCTTTTCAACAGTATTCTCTGTTACGGATATTTTCCAAGCGAGTGGAAACATACTAATGTCATAGTTTTCAATGAACCTAAGAAACCAGAATCCATATCCTCTAGCTGTAGATCTATAATCTTACTCCCAACTTTATCCAAATTATTAGAAAATATAATACAGAAGCGACTAACTTTCTACGGCAACGGTCCCGCCATATCAAGTTGGATTTCACCCAGCGGATTTAACCTCACACCAAATACTATGGCTGGTTGAAGACGTCACAAGGGGCTTCAAACTTAAATATCACACCCTAGGTGCTTTTATCTATTTTACGCAGGCATCTGATAATGTGCGGCGAACTGACCTCTTACATAAACTTTAAAATACAGGAATGCCTCTATATTTGTATAAAATCTTAGAAAGCTTTCTACAGAACCGAACCTTCAGTGTTAGAGTGTGCACAAAAATATCCTTAGCACGACCAGTGATAGCAGGAGTTTCACAGGAGTCTGTATTAGGGCCCACCCTATTCAACACAAACACGTCTGACATTCCAACTTTCGCATATACTTCGACTGCAATGTACGTTGATGACACAGTCATATACACTTGACATAACGGCATCCACATCGCTCGTAATTCCTTTAGGAAGCAGTAACACAACTAACTGAAAGGTTAAAACACTGGCGTATATCTCTCAACCCCGGGAAATGTGAAGCCAAAATGTTCACACAAGACACCCACTAAACCTACCGGAGAAAAACATCATGGAAAATAACATTACATGGAAGACAGATGATCAATCAGTTAAATACTTTGGAGTCGACCTTGACAGGAAGTAAACGCGGAACATACACATCAATAATAAAATAAACCTTGTCTATGCCAGATTACACAAATTGTATCCAGTCTTAAATAAAAAAAAATCATTATTAACAGAGTGCTACTTATTAATTTACAAAATTATATTACGACTGCCAATAACATACACAGGTCAAATATGGGGATGTGCTAGTCATAGCAAGTTATATAGAGTACAAATATTCCAAAACAAAGTTCTCCGATTACCTGTGAATGCACTAGGGTACGTACGTAATAGTCAGCTTACATTATTAATGAAGTAATAAAACAAGCATCTAAACATTTTACTTAACGAATTAATGCAGTATCTGGTATGTAATTTTATGAATTAGGAAACACAACGGGTCAAACCAGACTGAAGAAACGCCTTCCTCAAGACGTGACTCTGAAGAGGAAGTGAGCCAATAATAAAAAATTAAAAGTACCGTGTGTCACATATAGTCACCCACCTATTATTTCTTTTTTTTTTTAACTGCTTCGAACCGCCGTCCTCCCGAATGCGTATTTCGCTTGTTAACTGTTTCTCTATCACATGTTGTGAAACAAGATTCTCCTCAGCGCTCAAAAAAAAGTATTCCATGAAGAAAGTGTAATTATATTAAACCAAGTTAATAACAACTGTTTTTATTACAGTTATAATTCTGATAATTGTATTTTTACTGTTTTAATACAGATTAATCTTTTATTATTGTTTTAATACTGATAACACTGCTGTTACAATTGTCGGAAAGTATTTATTGTATCACTGTTATGTAGTTACTGAGAGGCCCTAGTGGGCTGACCTCAACCATCACAATGCGAATATTATGTTTTTTAAAACTCCAGATTATCCTGTAAAGCCAAATTTGCTAATCAGATAATAAACATATTCACCTATATAACAGTGTTACTCATGGTTTCAGTCCATATATCCGTAGTGATAGAAAACTGCTTCACGCTTTTCAGCTTCTCCTTCACAACATTTAAATTTTTTTCATATTTACCATCAACTTTGGCTTTGATAGCTCCACGAGAATTTACTTCGTATAACTATGCTAATTACTTCATTAAATAAGAGTACATAAATCTCTGTCTTCAACGGCATTAAAACATATATCAATGGCTCCGTTTATACGTCCTAGAAAGAAATAGAGACCAACGGACACGAGCGTAACACAACAGATTAAATAATAAACAAGTGAACAAATAACGCGCAAGAAACGGATAAGAGCCACAGATTAGGAAAGGACGTTATCGATTTTGTTATCGAGCTAAATCAGTGTTTAGCATAGTCAAGTTGAGTCCCTGTAACACATATATTTACTTACAGGATTTTGCACTACTGAGTGTTTGTAGCTTTCGATATTTCACTCCATATCGATGTTTTGGTCTGATATTATCGGTTGACGGATATATCGTTGCAACCCTAGTCAGGTTCCCATGCCCTCACTCCTCATATCATTGCCCCCTCCTAACCTTTTTACTTCCGAGTGATAGTTTTGTCCAGTAGGTAAGTGGTAATTATCCCCTTTGCATTCAGGAGTAGGGACAGTGGAGTGTGGATAGAATAAATTGACACTGAGCCGCCTCTGTTAACTTAAGGGGAGATGGTGGTGGTCTACAATGGCTTTATATTAACCTTTGATTTGATGTGTGTCGATATGTTAGTGGAAGTAAAAAGATACAACACAGCCGTGATTAAAATAAAGTATTAACGTAGTTGTAGGTTCAGATGGTTGTATCATTACCAATGCTAAATTTCGAAGCTTCTAACCCAGTATTTCCACCGATTACTCAGTTTTCTGAAATATAGTTTGCTATAATACACGGAAAATGTTCATTAAGTCACTACATCAAAGGTTAAAACTCCAATAAGAGTAAAAAGTAAAATAATTTAATTTACGAGAAGGTTACAAAAATACTACATTTATGCTTTGCTATTAGAAGAAAAACAAAAGGTAATTCATTAATGTGCACAACGAGATGCGCGCGGAAGAAGCAGAGGGAAAATGATGGTTTTAAATATATACCTACCTCGAAATTGAAAAAAGTACCATGTTACGGAGACGATAATTATTATTCCTCTTCGTAAATCGTAAGTCATTATATTTTTTATTTCACGTAGGACATTATCATAAGTAGCAAAACTCATAATAAAATCTATCTAGAGACTAAAATATCTGGAACATTTTTCTTATATTTATTTTCTCTATCCTTGTTTGAGTAAAGGCCTCTAGTTTTCGACCTAAAGTCTGCAGCACACTGGAGATTGTTTGCCGTGATATGACTGGCACTGCCTTATCGTGTTACGGTTAAACTGGCACCAAATGACGTGTTCCAAAGGATCCTGCGATGATATTCCTAGGTGAAGGAAGTCGCGAACCGCAGTTTCCTGTAAGGTACTTTACGTTTATTGCGATCATTACTGAAGCTAAGGTGCAACGCCATCTTTTAAGCAGTGTACCTCAAGGCTAAACAGAATAGAGTTGGATTCGCAATAAAAGCGCAAGTAACGAATTATTACAGCTCTTTAACTAGAAACAAGTTTCCAAATATGTAACCACCGTGTACGGGTTTCTTCATTTTCTATTTTATCTTATCACCAATGACAGAAGGAGTGGAGTAAAGGACAGTATGTAGGCCATACTATCTTTGGTGTAAAGCGACCGTACTTTGGAAAACTTTAGTCCCGTCATTGGAAAGTCCTACAGCCGAGTTTTATGCTATGGAGGGAAATATTTTTTAAAAAATTTCATGGATCTTCAAATTTATTTAAGTTTTTCAGAATTTCTCCAAACATTTACTCACTTTTCGTTACGTTTTTTGGTCATGGACCGAGCGTGGTGGGTGAGCGGTAAAGTTCTGGCTCCACAATCGGGAGGATGTGGGTTCGAATCCAGATTTGTGTTTTCCATGGTTTCCCCAAATCACTCAAGACGAATACAGGAACTAGTCCTTCAAAAGGCCACGGCTGAATTCCTTGCCATTCCTCGCCCCCAGTCCCTTCCTCCCTGTAAAGCCCTCGACGAGGAATAAAACCATAGGCCAAAAATAAAAAAAATAAAAATAAAAATTTAATTTTTTTTTTTAAAAATAAAAATAATATTTAAAATAATCTTTGGGTGTAAAATAATTAGCAGCCATGATAATACAGGCGGATAACTTAACTATCAGTATACAATTTTTTTATTCGTATTTTATATTTAAATATCATATGTCAGGGGTGTAAGGGTTTGGGAGAGGCTATACTAGCCTTTTCCAACCAAACGTCAACCTCTCCTTCACGTGGTGCACCCTGTTTGCACGGACGAGGCTCTGGCGACTGAAAGATTCCCGGTATAAGGAATCACCCACTGCTTGCCAACGGCCTCCGAAAGGAGGGCGGAAGAGCGGGGAGCGGTTCAGGGCACCCTCTTGCCCTTGGGGTTGGAAACGGCCCCTAAAGGCGGATGAATCAGAAATGATCAACGGCATGGGGATGCAGAAGGCAACGGGAAACCACTGCATTAAAGACCCAAAGGGTATCCCGAGGACATGTAATCCTCTCAAATTACATATATCATGATGGCTTCTTCCTGGGTAAAATATTCTGGAGGTAAAATAGTCCCCCAATCGGATCTCCGGGTGGAGACTGCTCAGGGAGGAGTCATCAGAATGGAAAGAAACATTCTACGAGTCGGAGCGTGGAATGTTAGAAGTCTGAATAGGGCAGGTAGGTTAGAAAACTTAAAAAGGGAGATGGAACAACTTAAGTTAGATGTTGTTGGGATTAGTGAGATTAAATGGAAGGACGCACAGGATTTCTGGTCTGGGGAACACAGGATAATTAGCACACAAGCTGTCAATGGAGTCACTGGTGTAGGATTTGTAATGAACAAGAAAGTAGGGAAACGGGTGAGTTATTATGAACAGTTTAGTGACAGGATTATTTTGATGAGGTTAGAAACTATGCCCGTCCCAACCACATTAGTACAAGTGTATATGCCAACATCACAGGAAGATGACGAAGAAATAGAAAAAATATACGCTGAAATTGAAGAATTAATTCAATATGTGAAGGGGGAGGAAAATCTAATAGTCATGGGTGATTGGAATGCAATAGTGGGAGAAGGAAAAGACGGGAATACTGTAGGAAGTTTTGGTCTAGGAGAAAGAAATGAACGAGGAAGCAGGTTGCTAAAATTTTGTGAAAGATATAAGCTAGTAGTGGCAAACACACTGTTTAAGAACCATGCAAGAAGAATTTACACGTGGAAACGTCCTGGGGATAAAGGCAGATATCAGCTAGATTATATCATGGTCAAACAGAGATTCAGGAATCAAGTTCTAGACTGTAAAGCGTACCCAGGAGCAGACATAGACTCTGACCATAATTTGATAATAATGGAGTGCAGGCTGAAATTTAAGCGAATAAGGAAGCAGTATAAGCAGAACAGACTGGAAGTGAATAAACTGAAACAATCTAGCACTAGAGAAAAATTTGCATTAATAGTAGACTTGGGTCTAAGAAGTATCTCTGAAAGGAGCTCAACCGAGGACGAATGGAATGCATTAAAAACCGAAATAATGAAAGCTGGTAAAGAAACATTAGGATTTAGGGAACAATCTGCCCGAAAACCTTGGATTACAGAAGAAATTTTGGAGCTGATGGATCAGAGGGGAAGGTACAAAATGCTCAAGATGAAGCAGGAAGAGAGCAGTACAGGCAATTTAGAAATCAAATAAATAGGAAATGCAAAATAGCAAAAGAAAAATGGCTACAACAAAAGTGTAAAGAAGTAGAAAAGGAAATGGTCGTAGGTAAAGTTAGATGTTGCCTACAGAAAGATCAAACAGAATTTTGGAGAAATGAAGAAAAGAGATATGAACATTAAAGCTGCCGATGGGAAACCTCTTTTAAGCTCAGAAGATAGAGCTAACCGATGGAAAGAATACATTGAGAAACTTTATGATGGGGACGACTTGAACAATAGTGTAATGGAAAAGTAAGATGATGTTGACATTGATGACTTAGGGGATCCTGTTTTGAGGACAGAATTTAATAAAGCTCTGAATGACTTGAAAGCAAATAAGGCAGTTTGAATTGATGAGATACCTGCAGAACTTCTTAAATCCCTAGGAGAGGAAGGAATCGAAAGATTATTCAAGCTGATATCCAAAAGTTATGAAACAGGAGAAATTCCAACTGATTTTAATAAAAATATCATGTTCACACTTCCAAAGAAAGCACAAGCCGACAAATGTTTGAATTATCGCACCATTAGTCTAACATAACATGCTTCAAAATTACTGACCAGAATAATATACAGAAGGATGGAAAGGGTAGTAGAAGAGATAGTAGGTGAAGATCAGTTTGGGTTTAGGAAAAATCGCGGTACAAGGGAAGCAATTCTGTCTTTAAGATTAATACTTGAAGGGCGGATCAAGAAAAACAAAGATACTTTTATGGCATTTGTTGATTTAGAAAAAGCATTTGATAATGTTAGGTGGGACAAGATGTTCAAAATTTTAAAGAAGTCACGTCTAAAGTATCGAGATAGAAGAATACTCTATAAACTATATAAGAATCAAGTGGCGGTAATAAAAGTAGAGAACCACGAGAGACATGCAACAGTTAAAATGGGTGTAAGACAAGGCTGTAGTCTATCCCCGTTAATATTCAACTTGTATGTAGAGGCAGCAATGAAGAAAGTCAAAGAAAAATTTCCACGTGGCACAAGTTTTCACGGAAAAAAAATCAGTATGCTACGTTTTGCTGATGACATTGTCTTGTTAGCAGAGAGGGCGGAGGATATTGAGAAGTTACTGAATGGCATGAACGAAATACTGAAGGAAGATTTTGGACTGAATATAAATCAAAGCAAGACCAAAATGATGAAATGTAGCAGAAATGATACCAATACTAGATTAAATATAAAAATAGGATCGGATGCAATAGGAGAAGTAAGCGAATTCGGTTACTTGGGAAGTAAAATTACAACCGATGGCCGAAGCAAGAATGATGTCAAAAGCAGAATAGCACTAGCAAATAGAGCTTTCATGAAAAAGAGAAACCTTTTAGTTTCAAATATTGATCTAGGAATTAGAAAGAACTTTTTGAAACTCTTTGTGTGGAGCACAGCTCTTTATGGTAGCGAAACGTGGACGTTAGGGATACCGGAAAGAAAGAAAATTGAAGCATTTGAAATGTGGTGTTACAGAAGAATGATGAAAATTAAGTGGACAGACAAAGTAAGAAATGAACGAGTTTTGGAAATGATGGGTGAGAAAAGAAGTTTATGGAAGAAGCTTACAGAAAGAAGAGACAGGCTGGTAGGTCATATTTCGAGACATGCTGGATTGGTTAACTTGTTAGTGGAGGGAACAGTCGAAGGTAAAAACTGTAGAGGAAGACAGAGATTAGAATATATGAAACAGATAATTGATGACGTGGGCTGTAAGGGGTATGTAGAAATGAAGAGGTTAGCACAGGATAGGAAAGGATGGAGGATTGCATCAAACCAGTCAAAAGACTGTAACGTCTACCTTGGGGACGTTTACTTTTGGGTCGTACTGTTTTATCATTAGCAAAATTATCAATTTGGAATATCAAAAATCATACTTAAGCTTCAGCTAATCACATGAAATATTATTGTAATGAATAGGAAAATTGAAAATTGGGTGTACAATTTATTATTGTGAAATTAGGCAAACACGAAGTTTGTTTTTATTCTGAGGTTAACAATTACATATCATTGAATGTCAAACAGTTAGAGCAAAATCTCAGGGTCATTGCAAAATCTCAGGGTCATTACTGGGTGGAACGATTGCATGAGCTTCCGTCCGGGCCGTAGCTTTTACCATTGTTCACAGCCCAGGTCAGCGACCAGGTAAGACCCGCACCACATGAGGTCGTCCAGCTTCCTCGACCGCACCGCGTGAATGCCAGCTCCGGCGTCGTTGAACGGCTGTACTCGATGAAGATCAGAACCAGAGTCCCCAGGTGCCGACTCGTACTCCGCGAAAATCACTTCGGCCGTACTAGATGAAGATCTGCACCAGAATGTCTCGTCGTCCGTCCTTCTCCTCCGAGCAAGACTCTGTACTTCTCGTAACGCGATGTCGGGTCCGGCTCTTGGCGAATCACCGCAATCCGCGCCAAAGGAACAGCGTCACATTGGCCCCAGAACAGACAAGAAAAAACACCAACACGGCAATAAATTGAGGCGGCTTCTCTATTGGCTGGATCGTCTTCCCCTACTCTCATAAAGCACTCATTTACTAGGAAACGTCACTAAGGTTTATTTTTGCTAGTCCGCGCCAGTTTTTCGGCGGGAACTTTCCGAAACGTGCGAAAAAAGAAAGCGGGTCTCAGTTATTTATGGGGGTTATAAATCCGCTTTATGTCCACGTTGAGAAGGACGTTGTCAGCACCCCCCAAGGTGCGTGTAAATCTGGACGCTTTAGTTCCGTCACGTTTCTGTTCGTTGACACGACGCATCGGCAACATTCACACACACCGTGGGATCACTTAGTGCCTAATGGCACTGTACCTCTTAATTCATTACAACTACCCCATCACCCGTACAATTGAAAATTATTCTATGGGATAATTTTCAATTCAGTTTTTCACTATAACTTCACTTATTTCTGGTCATTGGGTTAATGTTCCTTGTGAGTGAGATTAGTTCGTTCTATTATTCTCTAACTGTTTGTGATCTTTGTTAATAGTTACATTACCAAACTTCTTAAGATATACCCATCTTCATTCTCTATTTTAATACAACATGTGATAGCTTTGTACTTCACGAATTACTCTTGTGCCCTACTTGATTCCTCAGTGAACTCGCGAGACAATCCAGCATGTCTTATAACTACATATTACATATCTTATGAGTAGCAGTGACATATATCATTCTCTATACAACTAATTTAAATCTTTCTTAGATTGCCCTTTTTTCAAAAAAATATTCAATTAAAATAAAATTACATCATTTTATTATTATAATATGCAAAATTATTTATTATCTATAATTTTTTTAAACAATTATTCTTATAATTACTTATTAATTCACTTTTTCATCACAAAAGTATCCTAACAGTTATATTTGTCAAATCAATACATGACATGAACTAGCATTTTAAATACTTGCATTTTAAATCCTAATGCTTGTAATTAATTACAAAATTTATTACAGCCTCCTTTTTTAACAACCTCTGTTGAAATAATTTCCCAGACTGGTTTCTTTTTTTTTAAATTATTTAATATAAATACAGATTTTATTGAATGTTTTCCATAACATCAGAGGCATTAACAGCGTCTCTGGTCATATTTGACAGGCCAGCTGACTCGAGTAAACAAACCCCACTGCGATTCCGCGAACGCTTTCCCTTTCAAAGGGGCAGGTATAAGACTCGGTCTCACAACAGAATACCCAGCTGCCTATTGTGTGTTGAGCTAACTGTTACTTCACACCCGCTTACAGTTCAGTTTCGGCTACATTCCGTCAAACTAAATATAATTTACTTATATTGCATTTATGAACAAGGTCTTAAATTATAAACAAATGACTTAAACATTTACGAATTTGTTAGCTTAATTCTTCATTTCGACAACAGATTATCTCGGGACATCATTTTCTACCTCAGACAGAACTTTAGGCTGCTTAGGGAAAAGGAACATTTCTATTTTTCTTTAATAATCCATTACTTTTCACGTGCTTTATTTTGGTATTGTCCGATGAACAATCGTCATCGACGTTATGAAATTGCTCTTCCATTCTACATTAATCTTTATCTTTTCATTTCTTCATAGACCAGCGCGCATTTTCGTGCTAACCGACACTTATCTTTCCAGTTTGTGTAAATTCATACAATTTATCTCCTCTTCTAAGGGAATGTGGGTGTTCATATTAAAAAGCATCTCCATTTCTTTCACGACCTGGTACGTCTTATAATCGTTAAACCGTGGTAAACTATCGATTTCTTCCTGAAATCATAAACCCTTCGTTTTTCTTTGAGAATTTCTCAACAATTGCATCTAACACGGCTTTCTTCGCGCGTTCCCTTCTTTATTTTGAGTTCCTAGGACAACCCAGAACCGCATTTTTCCTTTTTCCGTGAAACATCTTTTAATTCATCATCCCTTTTTTAATGATTCACCGCGTAACTCGTAAGTACTTCTCAAATTAATCCATTTTATTTCTTCACAGGTCTAGACAATAACATATAAATTGATGCTCTCCTATTATCTTTATTTTAATCATTTCTTGATTTGTAACAACCCAACAAAATCCAACTTTTCATTCTATGAATCCGCAAAGTCATTTTATATTAATTTAATTCCATTAATCGTCACAGTGTCTAATTGTTAGCTTTTACTCTCATCCGACTTCACATAGCGATCGTTAATCACCTCATATTATAATCTTCTCATTTTCTTCTAAAATCTTGAATTTGTCTATCGGACCAAATTACTTTTCTTCTTTTACCATATCCCACAGATAACGGCTTATTTACACACTTTTCCGCATATTTACTTCTATGACTTTGACGAAGTGATTATTCGTGGGTCTCCCCCTTTTAATGATGTATAAAGTATATTTTCTTTGATGCAACCACTCATTTTCTTATTTTTCAAAGCAACGAATATTTATCTAGTTTTACAGTATTTTTTTCACAGTAATCCACAACGTTCACTGTTGGGTTACCGTAATTATGACGGCAATTCTTCTTTAGTCTTAAGTAGAACAAGAATTTTACTGTACAAAATGGTCTTCTCGCCCGAAACACATGTACCAATACAAATAGCAAATCGTTGCTACCATCTTTTGAGGGTGGACAGGTTCCATTCGTCAAAGCACGTCTCTTTGACCGAGGGTTGCTCGTCCAGTGAAATACAATAGCCGCCCCTGGACGCAGGTAGCATTCTAGAATTCCGCTACCCTCTGTTAAACTTTCTCCAAACGAGTCCAGCAAACTCTCGTAGCTCAGGCATCAATAATTTACAAATCTCTTGTCCCATCGTTCAATGCTGTAGAGGCATAATTAACTCGCTTTCAATTACGCCCGTTAATACTGTTTGTCTTCTGTAAAACTAATGAGTATACTTGCAACAAAAACTACACAAACTACAAAAACAATACTATTTTTTATCTAATTTACTACCTCCTCAGGCATATTCCTTAAATCTTCACGAAAAATTCCCTATTTCAATCTTACTGCAGGGATAGCATGTCGATAGTATATTCCTGATTCTGGACTGAGCCTGCCCTTGCGTTATCTGCAATCAAATTTAACGTGGCATTCTGGTCTGACGGTTTTTCACGTATGTGTTTATTTTGGTACCGACGCTGGTTATTCTCCTTTGGATACCACTGCCTGTTAAAATCTCTTCTTTGACCTTGTTTATGTTTCAAGTGTTGGTTTCGACTATAAGGATTTCGATCAGCCCTTGCGAGACCATCGTGGTATTGGCTTTTTTCTTCATCTGATCGAAGTATCTTAATGTGTCCAAAAATTGTTTTCGCGTTGTGATCACGGCTGGGTTCAAATTTAATTGCATTTCTGGAGGGAAATGCGTAATGAGCGCGGCATTTAGTTCCATGTCACTCATAGGCTCATCTAAATATCCTGACAATACTGATAATCTCATTGCATATCCAAACATTGAATTACCTTTGCTTGCATCAAATTGGCCCCGGCATATCCGTCTTCGGGTTTGAATTTGTTCGTCTTTCGACCAGAATGTACTTAAAAATACACTTTTAAATTGTGGGTACGTAAACTCTGGTGGGCAGAACACTGTACTCCAGTCTTTCTCCTCTGGACCAAGAGCTAATCTGGCTACATGTGTCTTTAGAGCTTCCGGGGTGTTCTTTAGATCAAAATAATACTCTAAATCATTTATAAATCTCCGTGGATTAATTTTCCGTCGAACTTCGAATTTTGGCAGTGCCAATTCCTCTTGATTGTATGTTATTGCTTCAGAACCAATTGATACCCTTCTCTCATCGACTTTCGCTTCAATTTCCTTATATTTTTCGATAATGTCAGCCCGAAAAGTCTTCTGAACTTGATGCGATTCTTTGTATAGCTCTAGTAATAAATTTAGTGATCTATCAAAATCCCTCATTCTTTCATTGACTGTTGAAAATTTTTGATCCGTGCTAGTCAGCAACTCTGAAACTACCTGTTCAGTGTGTAAATACGTGTTTCGTGTTTTGAATTATCTTCTTCCAGTTTATCACATCTTGTAATCAGTTGATTCGATGTGCACTGAACTACAGACATTTCTTGTTGTATGTTTGTTCGAAAGTCTTCAAATTTATGTTAGTTTCTGTACAAAAACTATCAAACTGGGTTTCTAACTGACCACTTAGTGCTTTAAAATTTTTGTGAATCTGTGTGTTTTGTTCGCGAATTTGAGCTTGTTGAGCGCCAATTTTAGAGTGAATCTGTTCTATTTGTTCTGTTAATACCTTTTTTTAATATTACAAGTACTGATTCTTGCAGGAACTGATCACTATCAACGTTCTGTTGGTGTTTATTGTCCTTAATGTCACATTCCGGAACATCCGCGTCTATATTGTCTGACTGACTCGGTGGCGTCACTGTGCTATCGTTTCGCAATTCCAAATATTCCACTCTGTTATTTGCCATGATTGCACAATTACCATTGGATCCATGTACTGAGATAGCTTCAGTTTGATTTTCAACCGATTTTGGAATTTCAAGCCCATAATTAAATTTTAGCATAAAGTGCGAAGCTGTGCAATCAACACTCAGACTTAATCCTTTTTGTATATATACCCGATAACAGTCATGATACCTACAACCAAAATGCGATACGGTCTCATGGGTATATCATCTGGAATGCCGGAAATAAATAAAAGTGCGAGAAACAAACAAACAAAACGCTCCATTTTTCTTTTCAAAGGTTGCAGAAGGACTCAAAAGTGACAAAGTTCCGACTGGGTTTATTTAACTTCAAAAGGAAGATAATTTTTAGATCAACGTCCCATTAAATCTGATCGACAACAATAATATTTTGATTCCCGATATCTCACGACGGATTATCCCACAAATAACAAACAAGACTAACAGAACACATTTGACAAGTACTAGGATCGTCAACACACGTAAAACAAAAACTTGAATGGTCATTACACAAAATTTAGAAAAATAAACACCTGCCACAGAAGACATTCAAAAATCAAACATGCCATTTTTCAACGCTGAATCGACGAAACCATTACACACCAGTCTCGAGAAATCGTCTCAACAGATCCATTACCATTCACTACCAAAATTCGACAAAACCACATCACAATCGAAAGAAAACCAAAATCATATTTCAACAACACAACAACATATCAAATGAAAGACAATCGTCACATCATATTTCCACCATTGATAAACAAAATCATCTTTCAACGTCGATTTGAACAAGTATCAACACAATAAATCAAACTGCATCCATCTCCGTTGCAGGACTAAAATAAAATAATTCAATGGCATAGCATTAACATATCACATATAACATAAAATAACATTTTCTGCTGGCTCATCTGGTTTCCACTGAAATAAATTTTCATTATTTATTTAATATCAATGCTTCATAGAAACTCTTGCAATCATTCATATTTCGATAGCTCCACGTTTAGGGTGCCATGTTGTAACGTCTACCTTGGGGACGTTTACTTTTGGGTCGTACTGTTTTATCATTAGCAAAATTATCAATTTGGAATATCAAAAATCATACTTAAGCTTCAGCTAATCACATGAAATATTATTGTAATGAATAGGAAAATTGAAAATTGGGTGTACAATTTATTATTGTGAAATTAGGCAAACACGAAGTTTGTTTTTATTCTGAGGTTAACAATTACATATCATTGAATGTCAAACAGTTAGAGCAAAATCTCAGGGTCATTGCAAAATCTCAGGGTCATTACTGGGTGGAACGATTGCATGAGCTTCCGTCCGGGCCGTAGCTTTTACCATTGTTCACAGCCCAGGTCAGCGACCAGGTAAGACCCGCACCACATGAGGTCGTCCAGCTTCCTCGACCGCACCGCGTGAATGCCAGCTCCGGCGTCGTTGAAGGCCACTTCGGCTGTACTCGATGAAGATCAGAACCAGAGTCCCCAGGTGCCGACTCGTACTCCGCGAAAATCACTTCGGCCGTACTAGATGAAGATCTGCACCAGAATGTCTCGTCGTCCGTCCTTCTCCTCCGAGCAAGACTCTGTACTTCTCGTAACGCGATGTCGGGTCCGGCTCTTGGCGAATCACCGCAATCCGCGCCAAAGGAACAGCGTCACATTGGCCCCAGAACAGACAAGAAAAAACACCAACACGGCAATAAATTGAGGCGGCTTCTCTATTGGCTGGATCGTCTTCCCCTACTCTCATAAAGCACTCATTTACTAGGAAACGTCACTAAGGTTTATTTTTGCTAGTCCGCGCCAGTTTTTCGGCGGGAACTTTCCGAAACGTGCGAAAAAAGAAAGCGGGTCTCAGTTATTTATGGGGGTTATAAATCCGCTTTATGTCCACGTTGAGAAGGACGTTGTCAGCACCCCCCAAGGTGCGTGTAAATCTGGACGCTTTAGTTCCGTCACGTTTCTGTTCGTTGACACGACGCATCGGCAACATTCACACACACCGTGGGATCACTTAGTGCCTATGGCACTGTACCTCTTAATTCATTACAAGACTGACGACAAAAAAAAAAAAAAAAAAAAAAAAAACCAAGTGTCAACTATAACTGATGAGGATCGAATAATTACAGTGAAAACAAGAAATACAGAAAGAAGCAAATATAGAAATTAAATTGCAGAAACAAGAAAGTTATTACATTAGGGATAGCTACTAAACACTCTAAAAAGTTACATTAAGACACAACATATAGCTACAGAAAAAAATAAAAACAAATATTTGCAGAAAATAGAGACAAAAACAAATAATACGGAGAGAAGCAAATAATTATAGTAGTGGTTTATACTAAGAACATCATTGATCACACCAGACACATATGAGTTCTCAATTGAAAACACGGATGTTGTAGTTTAAATAATCAAGTGGAAGGAGGATGCTAACACCTACCCTGTGTATGAATTGTAATGCGACGCTCCCCTCATAGTTAGTACGCAGATGTCGTCGATCAAAAACGACGTAACTCTTTCAAACTCGTTCGAGGATGGCAACGAAAATACACATGGCAGAGAATCTCACAGCAATCAGTGCCACCAGATATGACTTTACGTAGGAAGAGGATACTGTCTCAAATACAAATAATGAAAACCAGGGTGCATTCCAACAGCAACATAATTAGGTAATAAATTGTTTTTACGGGAATAGAGAGATTCCAGTTTGGAATGCTGGCATAACGTAGAAGTTCAGATCTTAAATTCCGACTCTCCTGTGGCAAGTACGCTATTAAGCCATAATACTTAATTGCTATTACTTCTAGTGGTGGACCAACCAAGACGGAATATTATATAAAAAGCTATTTGTTTATGGTATGGTAAAAAACGTTTGATTTCAGGATTTCTGGAACTTGATTCAAAACCAAGAGCTGTCAGGAATTTTTCATATAATTTGCCTTTATATTGTTGGCTCTCTGTCGATTGAAGATAGTTCAATCGACATCGCATTGCCGTCCAACACTCGGCAAACACTCCACCGACTTTTTTGGTTTACTATTTGACGGTGCGGTGTCGACCTGGTGGGTGTGGAGAAGAGTATGGAGGAAGTTGGGAAATTTCCTATCCTTTAAGTTATTTTGGTGGTATAATTACCTTAAAACTTGTTGATACGCTCTTCGTTAAATAACTACTACATCCTGTCATCAATTAACGATGATTACCTTTAATTAATCCTCAAATTCACTGTCGTTGGTCGCCAGAGTGTTTTACCTTCACCGATAAAGTTAAATAACTACTGTTTTGAATGGATTAAATAGTTCCATGTTAAGACAACACCTACGAATTAGTTTTCATATCATATTTTTTATCGCTGAGCTGAATAATAATATTACACTCGGATGAGGCAATAGACTCGTCCAGAGATACTAAAGCACAAATACACCGCGTTTAAATAGGAGCTACAGAAACATCCAGAAGGCAATACAGAATTCCAACAGACGTCTTTAGACTACTATCATTAAATTAACAATTAAACGCATACAAAATAATTAAAAATTGTACAAAATCAGTCACGATCATTAGAAAACACCTATTTACGTGCATTTGCACACAAAACTATCAACATAAATCAGTCCTGACATCGACAATTAAAATTACCAACTTTTAATAAATAATACTGTCCTTGATCGTATTACATATCATCTACACAGTTTCTCTCCTTAAAACAATGTTCATTTACATGACGAATACATAAAAATTCTCAATTAAGCACACGAAAAATATTCAAATCCACAATTAATCAATTCCCATCTTTCTGTACATAACTCTTAAAATAAAATTTCATAATAGATCTGGATCTGATGACTGTTATAGTGTCTTTTTTTCAGTCTCATTCGAGTTTTATCAGAAGATCGTAAAATGTAGATTGTGGCATTTAAAAATACTAGACGACCCGTGCGAAAAATTCGCGAAAAAAATTCGATGAATAGTGAGGTTGAACATGATGTCACCAAACCTTAGTCATTACTCTTCATACTCCTACTTCATTTACCGATTTTGGTTAGAAATTCAGGGAGATAAGTGGCTCGAGACACAAAAAACGCATTTTAGAAAAATTGACATTTTTGCCCTTTAAGGGTCGAACTACGAAAAATTCCTTTCTTAAAATATAATGTTACCATGGCGGAGACCTTATTCTTTAATATGATACCTCACTTATCTATATCGGTTAGATATTAACAGAGATAAATCGCTCGTGACACAAAAATGCGTTATAGAAAAACTTATACTGTTTCCCTTTAATGGTTGAATTCTAAAAATATTCTTTCTTAAAATATGATTTCATCAAACTGAGACATTACTCCTTATAATTCTACTTCATTTATCGATTTTGGTTAGATATCCAGGGAGATAAATGGCTCGAGATACAAAAAACGCAATTTAGAAAAATTTAAATTTTTGCGCTTTAAGGGTTGAACTATGAAAAATTCCTTTCTTAAAATATAATGTTACCATGGCGGAGACCTTATTATTTAATAAGATACCTACTTATCTATATCGGTTAGATATTAAGGGAGATAAATCGCTCGTGACACAAAAATGCGTTATAGAAAAATTTATATTTTTTCCCTTTAAGGGTTGAATTCCAAAAACATTCCCTCTTTAAATATGATTTCATCAAACTGAGACGTTACTCCTAATAATCCTACTTCACTTATCGATTTTGGTTAGATATCCATGAAGATAAATGGCTCGGGGTACAAAAAACTCAATTCAGAAAAATTAAAATTTTTGCCCTTTAAGGGTCGAATTACGAAAAATTCCTTTCTTAAAATATAATTTTACCACGGCGGAGACCTTAGTCTTTAATATGATACCTCATTTATCTATATCGGTTAGATATTACGGGAGATAAATCGCTCGTGACACAAAAACAAATTGCAAAAATATTGATACTTTTGCCCTTTAAGGGTCGGATTCAGAAAAATTTCTGTCCTAATATATGACATCATTAAAGCGGAAATCTTAATGTTACTTCATTACTTCATGAAACGATTTCAGATAGGTACCCAGGGAGATAAATGACTCGTAACACAGAAAACATCATTTTAGAAATATTGACATTTTCGCCCTTTAAGGGTCGAATTCCGAAAACTTCATTTCTTAAAATATGATGTGACCAAAGTGAAGACCTTTAACTTTAAAATGACACCTCATTCATTGATTTCGGTTAAGTATGAAGGAAGATACAGGGTTGTGACAAAAAAATACCTTATAGAAATAATATATATGATTTGTAAGATTTCGTTTTATCAGGCATCCAACGTTGTTACTCCCAACTCACTTTTATAGGAATTTTTTAAAACTGATTCCGTGAAATAAATCTCTCATAAACGTTAAGAGAGACACGGACGAACTATGGACAAGTGTGAACACAAGGACAGGTGAGCCGTCACTCGGTTCACTGTCGGTACCCAGTGACTGGTACG
The DNA here is from genome assembly GCA_031002005.1 of Vandiemenella viatica. NCBI lineage: Eukaryota > Metazoa > Arthropoda > Insecta > Orthoptera > Morabidae > Vandiemenella > Vandiemenella viatica. The sequence continues at coordinate 231,187,646 of JARYHS010011408.1, read as the reverse complement.
TGTAGTCAGACCTTTCAGGAGATGACGGCTACTTGCTGGTTTCAAGGGTGACTACTGTGAGTACCTACACCACAGAGAAGGTTTCAGTGGGTTGCTGAAATAGCCAAAAGAGGTGTGCTCGGGACTCAGTTGGCGCTGTTTTGTTTACTGGTCCGCGCCCGGGCAAATCGAGTTAGGTCGTGGCGTCGTCCTGTGCTGACATTCGGGAGTTGCCGGGCTGCAGATTTACGTCCCTGCTGTGTTGGTAAATGCTGATGAAATCGGGCCTTGGCTCGAGGCGTGCCTTGATTTACGCTGTCGGTAGACGCAGCGCCCGATACACGTAGCATGCCTTCGGTGAAATACGCCCGACCTGCGAGATATACCGCTCCCAAATGCGGTCGCCTTTAATGTTATGATCGCTACTGAAACCTCTTATTCTACTGTATCGTTAATTAACCTTATACGGCATGATAAATGTCATACGTAAAATCAGAGAATTACCGCCCTCCCGTAACGTAAATCCTATGAAAATTTACGATAATCTTCTACCGAGCGTGGTGAGTGAGCGGTAACGCTCTGGTCTCGCTTGCGAAAGGTCACGGCTTCGAATCCCCGAACGAGCATCAAGATTTGGGTGTTCCATGATTTCCCTAAATCAGTATAGGTGAATGCTGGGATGCTTCCTTCGAAAGGCCATGTCCGATTTCCTTCCCCTTTCTTGCCCCCCATTTCTTTCCCACCTCTAATCACCTCAATGTCGACGAGGCGTAAAACCATAAGTCAAAAAAAGATAATCTGCTAACAATTATTCTCTAAAAATGTAAACTTGTGCGCTTCATACATTTCGTCTGCGCAATTATAAGATAATAACATGGTGTTTTGTTAATCATTCAAATAACATTATTAAAATTTTGTATTAAAATTGTAATTGTATAATATTAATACTAGTGATGTGAGTGAAGGCAATGAATAAAGTATGAGTTAAGAAAAAGGGGGGAGGGGGAGTTAGCTGAGAGTCGCTACATGATCTAAGCCGGGCGTGGATAAAATTAGTATCTGGCAATAAGATGCTGCGTAAATCCCGTATGTGTTAACAAAATTCTCACAATAATAATTTGTTGTATTGTATAAAATATATTCAGTTGGCTGAAATAATATTTCGAATTAATGAAGTTGTAATAAATGGTGAAGTGATAAGAAAGTGAAAAATAAAAGTTGAATGAGTTTAATTTGTGAAAATCATTTAAAGAGAAGTATATCTGACAAATAAATATTGGCGAGAGGATACGAACTGCAGTTGAAAGGTGTAAAGTTTTATTTCATGTGAAACAGAACAAGGATTCCATGAATTTTCTTGTAAATGTGATAAGAGAGCAATCATAGGAGACTGGATAAGAGAAAAGCTGTTATAAGATGTTCTCAACTTTCTTTAAGGCATCATATGAGATATAACAAAGGAAAGACTCTGCTATATTAATTAAACTAGTTCACGGTTGTCAACGACAGTGTAAAGTCTTAGAATTTTAGTAGTATTAAGCGCAATTGGTTTTGAATTTCAAGGTTAAACAGTTTTAATTTACGAGTGGCAATAACTACATAAGATAATTTAAACACGTAAACGTCGTAGAAATGTTAGTTAGGTTAAAAAATTCCAGTAAGGTGTAAAGAGAAAGTGCCACGATTGCCACAAGCTCCTCACAGTATTCTGCAGATTTATTTATCGTTGTATAACACAGTAAAGAAGTAATAATGTATGTTCGGAGCCAATAATTAGTGAAAGACCTACTGTCCAGATATTTCATGTGAGATCGTTGTGGACTTGTGAGAAAGGTTTTGGGTACATTTTAGCTTGGCTCCGCTGCGTTACACGGATGAAAAATTGTTTCGTATTCTACTATCAGTAAGGACGTGAACCCGGCTTGCTTTTCTCTCCTAGACAGAATGCTAGGTGACCTATCAACCATTTTACTCTCCGAATACAAGTATTTTGAGGCATGAACAAGAGAAAATTTCTTTGGGAAAAATGGGTATTATTGGATTGTGAATTTAAGTAATATAATTGCAGCAAAATAAATTTTTAACTGATGTGAGATACTATTTTTTTTTTTTATTCGTGGATAGGAAAGAAAGGAGAGATGGATTGATATATCTTGAAACGGAGAGTTAACATTGGTCTATCCGATTCTACAAACGGAACGAGTTGGCAGGATATTCATGTAGCAGAGGGGGATAATAGAGTTTTTAAGTCTTTAACGATTGATAACAAAATCCCACAAGTTAGCCTGAAGTTTGACCAATATACAAAGTTTCATCTTCTCTCTGTTGGATACTAACCGTTTTGCTTCAGGGCACAACACTTTTTATTAATCAGAGTAAAAACTAAAACCCGTTTTCTTCTTCTCATGTTGTTTAGAATCTGAACAAAGCATCTGTAAAGCAATTCTCCTTATTAATATCGCCATCACCCAAAAGATTTATCCGTACCTCAAGTTTATAAGTAAAATGATCTGACCTTGGGTATTCCACACATTTCGTAGCCTTACAACACGTAAAATTATGCCCTCGCTTCAATCTGAGAACCCAGTGATGCCAAAGCGAATACCATACAGAGCATTAACGTTGAAGAAGAGTAAGTCAACATTCGATTAAGTACGCAGTGGTGTAACGATTTCGTAGGATAAAATGTCATTGTTAGATTCTCGCCAGGACCTTTCCTCAAATTAGAAACCTTCTTAAAGTTTTAAAACAGCCTGCATAAATAAGTTAAAGTGCTAGAAAAATATTTTATAACTCTTCATGGAGAGAATAATATAATATGTTCATAAATATGGAATATTATTCGTTCAAACCGCGCCCCACAGCGTAACAGTTAAACAAAAACAGTGTATTTTGTAAGGCGTCCCTGGAGATCTGCATGTATTGTACATCACGCCATGGCGTATTGATGTTATGCAGATATGTTTCATAGGCCCATGGCCGGTGGGATAATTTATTAATCCTCCGGATGGATTTGAATATTTCAGATGCATCCTCTATTTAACGTCGGGAAGTATTTCATAGACTCTATCCTTCTTTCGAACTGTCCCACTGCTGTTCTCATTCATTTAAAATGCAGCGGTTATCGTCTTCCTTACTGGGACTTCTTAATCCAGAACGTCATTTGGGGGCACTAACAGCAAACCTCACGGAAGACTAATAATTGATGGAATGAACATTTAAAAGTAAGCTGCTCATTTATGGCTATACACCTCCTCGAAGTCTTCATCATTAGTCTTAGTCGTTAGAGGCGGGAAAAGGATATGGGACAGAAACAGGAAGGAATTCGGCCATGGTCTTTTTTAAGGAACCATCCAGGCTTTTGCTAGAGTGATTTGGTGAAACCGTGGATAATCGGACGAAGATTCGAACCCGCGTCTTCCCGAACGGGATGCCAGAGCTTTACCGATCAATCATCACGCTCAGTAAAAAGTAAAAACTGGGCGCGTAACCGTGAGTACACGCGCAAGAAATGAAACATCTATGTATTTTCTATGTTTTTTGTCTGTTTTTCTTGCGCATTTAAGTGCACGATACTATACTGAATTTGTAAGTACAATACATATGATCTTTGCCCAATTTGTTATCCTAAACAAACAAAAATTATTTAAAATTTAAAGCATACTTCGCTAGATTGTAGAGTATTGCATCTAGGCTTAATCTGTATTTTGTGATTAGCTGTTTTTATAGCGGAGAACATTCCAGTTTACACGGCGATACAGTGATGTATTACTGCACTGGTTATGTCTAGTTGCAGTTCATACTGAGTGTGTATCATGAAATTAACTGTGATAATTTCTGCTACGCGAACTGGGATTCCTGATGTATACAATGTCGTTATTTCACGAAATGTAGTATGCGATGTATTTAATGTGTTTCGTGTTTGCTTCCTTTTACTTTGTAGCTGCAGTATTAGCAAAGATTGTGATTAGGTTAAAATGGAGCCTGGAATAGAATTTAAAGCACGAGGAATTTAGTTATTATGAGTGGTTAATAAGCTTCTTTCATGAGCACCATGTGAGTCACGACGTTTAGCGCAATGGAAACCATTCTAGAACATCTTGGACAAAATTATGTGATGACCGTTCTCACCATGGCCGCATTTACGCTCTCTGGGCCCCTAGGCTATACAGGTGGTGAGTGGCTCCTTGTTGCTTATAAATTCTGCAATAATCCAAATTCGGCCCAAAAATTTTATGGGTGACATTTTTTTTAACTCTACTGATGGCCCAGGCGGGAGACCCAGGGTTGTGGTGCGGGCCCCCCTTTGTGGTGAGGGCCCCTAGGCTACAGCCTATGTACCCTATGCTTAAATGCGGCCCTGGTTCTCACAGTCAGTTTTTGATAGTAGCTAGCTTCTAAGCCCGACAAAAATGACGAGTTTAATGTAGGTATTACGGCTAAAAACTAAAAAAAGCAACCACATATAGTGGTGCATGTATCAGTGTGAAAGAAATTTAGTTAGTAACTAGTTTCTAAGTCCAACAACAATGACGAGTTCAACCCAGATTTCTGGTTTATAACTTAAATAATATTTGAAAATTTTAAAAAAAGTTCGCTGTGTTGTATAGTAGAGTTCTAATATTTCTGCATGAAAATTAATATCATGAAATTATAAACGTAGAACATATGTAAATAAACAAAAAGCACCTAATAAACAAAATTAGCAATTGAAAATATTAGTTCAAGTCTCACTGTTTAATAATGGCGACTCCTCCTGATGTAAATAGTGTGTCAGACTTCGTCACATGATTATCGACGGTCTACACATGCAAAGAACTGTGCCCCACATGCGTGCTAACAGCGTAACGCGTAACTCATAACGCATAACGCGTAACTCATAACGCTTAACCTATAACGAGTAACTCGTAACGCGTAACTCTTAGCGTGTAACTCGTAACGCATAACTCTTAACGTGTAAGTCATAACGCGTAACACGTAATTCATAACGCGAAACTCATAACGCGTAACGCGTAACTCGTAACGCGATACGCTTAACGTGTAACTCGTAAAGTGTAACACGTAACTCGTAACGTGTAAAGCGTAACTCGTAACGCGTAACTCATAACGCTTAACTTATAACGCGTAACTCATAACGCGTAATGCGTAACTTGTAACGCGTAACTCATATCGTGTAACTCATAACGCGTACCTAGTAACGCGTAACTCGTTAGGCGTAACCTATAGCTCGTAGCACTAATAAATTTCTCCCTACCGCAAACAAAGAAGTTTCGCTTCAAAAAAATAGAAAACGTAGCAAACAGCCTTTGAATATACGAGTCTAAATTTGGAACAAACTCTTGTAAGCAGCGAGCGAAAGCGTATGTGACACTTCTCGGCATATTTGCTAGGGTGAAGAGTCGTCTGAAAGTAGGAAATCCGTTCGTTCGCCCCTTCGGAGAGGTGGCAAACAAGACGCCAGGGCCGGCGGCTGATTTCCTAATTTCGTTTAAGCCCCCGGCTGCGTGACTGGATACCGTACAGCCCGGGCGACGAGGGACCGGCCAATCTCTGGCTGCTGCTGCGAGCAGCCGCCAAGGCCCGTTCCCTAACCGAGTTTGCCCAAGTAACAATCTCGTTACATGTATGCATGAGATCCGAGCTACGGACGGCCGGAGGAACATTATTAATGCAGCCGTGGAGCGGTGGACGGGACAGCGACACCCAGCCGCCGTCACCGCGCCGCAGTTGCCTTATTAGGCGCAGCCACAATTAGCCGAAAGTTTAATTAAGACGCCGGCCGGAGCCGAGCCAGTGTATTAATTATTGCCGGTTGGCGCCTGGGAATTGAGCGCGATGCCGGAGGACTGTTAACGCCACGCTTGCTCGAGGTGTGAGGCATAGCTCTGAGAGGGAACAGGTGTTTGGAGTGTCCACAACAAGTGACGTCAGTACAGTAACAATGAAGCCTGCGCTGAAGCTGTAATTAGCTGTTTTACAGAACCAGCGTGAGAGAATTTAGACAACTACGTAGAGGAGGAATTGTCCTCTGTCAACAAAATTTTATTTCTGGAAGTTAATTTTAATGCTGAGAAGAAAATAACAGTTGTAATTAATTATTATTGTAGTTACGTGAATACTAATGGCAATTAAACCCTCGAGGAAAGAAGAAAATCTTATACTGAGAACTAGTGAAGTGTTCTACATGCAACGGAATGCAGTAAGAAGAAGTAGAAGAAAACAAAAAAGAAGAAAGCATTGTAGGTATAGGAATACGAACGAAATGTTCGTTTGAAGGAAATTCGAGCAGAAGGAAGGGGGGCAAAAAAGACGAGATTTATTCAATGAAATGAGGAATTTTTGCTAATGTTAAGTGGAAATATAATCACTCAGCAAGGCGCAGAATGTATTTGAAAGAGAATTACCCTAGTTTGACAGATGTGTAAGCCCGAAAGGAAATGTGGTGAGGCACTGTACGAATAAAAATGCATGTCAATGATGAAACGAGAAGATTTTGAATGTAATGACGGGATTTTTGACTTGACAAAGGTAACAGAGAACGAAATGAGAACGGAAGAGAAGTGAAAGTTTTCCGCGAAAATGAAGTAAGAGAAAGTGACAGAGGAAATGTGCTTGCAAAAGAAAGTGTGTCAATGAAGTTAATTTGCGAAAATAAAGAATGAAGTTACGTAGAGTACAGGGAATAAATGGAATTTATTTCTAAAATGATCAGCAACGAATAATTAATGAGCAGCAACGTAGGCCTACTTAAAAAGAACATAATGTTTTGAGGAATAACGGATGCAACATACAGAATTGAAAATCTAAAAAAAAATAATCAAATAATGTGGGTACCATTAACAAGTAATTCCTGAAGGAAAGTAGAAACTAAATCTTTTATTGAAAACTATAGAAGTGATCTACATGCAATGTACAGAACTGTCATGAAAATCTGAAATATCAAGGACCCAGTCAGTAACTGATATGATGATGGAGCTGTATTGGGACTCACTGGAGAAGGAGAAAGGTGAAGAGAGTGCTGGAAGGTACAGGGCATATGTTGGTGATGGGGCTTGGAGAGATATTCTCCAAAGAATTAGGAACAGTGGATCGAAGGGGAAAGGCGACCATGATCACAAGTTTGTACTTGATTTCATGCATAAGGGAATGGATTTTTTTTGGTAAGGATGTCAGAGATTGGAAAAAATTACCAAGTGAAGTCATGAATAATTTAACAATAACGCTTAAGGTATTTAAATCTAAAATTTGTAAATCGGAATAGTAAATGGGGGAGGAATTTAACATTAAAATTATAAAAGAAAATTTAAGTATATATATAAAGGGGTAATTAGATGACTAGGGGAATTGCCACCGGAGCGTTAGCTCCATCGCAATTAAAAATTAATAATAATAATCAAGTAATGTGGGTACCATTAACAAGTAAATCCTGGAGGAAAATGGAAAATAATTCTATTGTTGAGAAACATGTAAGTGATTTACATACAAAGTACAGAACTGACATGAAATGCTAAGATATTAAGAATCGAGTAACTTGGGTAGCTGTCTTTTATTGATGCTATATGCTAGGAGCAGAGATGACGCTACTATCCGGATAGGCAAGTAAATAATAGGATAATAGTAAGTAATAGGCCATATTTCAGCAGTTGTTGAACAATAATATTATACAAATAACTGTTTTGGTGAATTTAATTTATACCCCACACGCGTTTCTCCCTTTTGGTGTAGGGCATCGTTAGTGGTCAACAGACGCATCATCAGTGGCCACTGATGATGCCCTGCACCAGATGTGCGAAACGCGTCTGGGAAATAAAATAAAATTCACCAAAAAAGGTTTTGTACACGGAGTTATTTATGAATTTTCGGCAGTAAGCTTTACTAATGATTCTAAGAACTATGATCACAATTATTCTAAAGTATTTCAGTTTTCTATTGAGAGGAAAAGGTGAACGCTTGGAGATGGATGGACAGTTTATAAATTAACGTGAAAAAATCTGTTAGCACTGTTACTTAGCCAGAAAATTAACTTTCAATAGGTGGTAAAATAGCGCACTGCTACGTAACTAACTCACTATCTGGAGGGATTCTTCGGTAATTATACAAAAGGAAGAAAACAGAAGAATTTTTATTATAAAATCAACGGAACCATAGAAAGCTAGATCAGAATGGTCGAATGACGTCTTGTATCCACGCTTAGCCATTAGCGTGACATCGTTCTTACCATACTTCAGGGAATGAATTTTGTTTTTGGAGTCCCTTATACTCCAATTAAACAAGGCCGGTTTTCGCACTAATCTGTCTTAAATTGCCCAGATGACACAATGGATCACTGAGGCAGACACATAATTCAAGAGCATGACTGAAAAGACTCTTCCTCTTTTCGCCTGTACCGTAATTCCAAGTTTATTCTATTATACCTTCTTTAATCCTTCATTGAGACCCTTTTGGTGTGGTTCTCACACGGAAGAGTAATATTTGATGCGTGGGAGTCTACTGAATTGGACGCAATCGATTTAATTTACAATATACACTGTTTGAGACTTCTGTACCAAATGTGCAGTGTAAAAAAGACACGAGTCACGCCGCACAATGTAAATACATAAATGTATTATTTTAATTGTAATAAGAGTTTGTCAATGTAGTATCTTTGGGAGCATCTTTGGCTGCAAAGAATAAACTGGGTGCAGCAGATGATGATGAACAATATTAAATACACACACTCCAGAGAAGAAGGCTTACCGATACAGTAGCAGCCAGAGGGTATGTGGAAAAGTTAATATGTAATTCTATTAACTTTAATTGAAAAAGTCAAGTCTGTACAGAAGTAAATTACGGCTGCAGTCAAAGAATAAGTTACGCATATGCAAACCAGTACAGGGTTTACTGTAATGTAAGAGAAGATTAGAAATAAGTATAAGTGAAACTTGGAAAGTATATGGTCGTCAATTAATAGAAGTTTCTCTTGAGGTAAGACAGCAAGAAGTAAAACAAGATAAACAGTATGTTTTCTTTTGAATGACAAAGAGGAAATATCGACCATATTTGTTATTATAACTGGAGGGATGCCATTAAAAGTCACCTAAGCCTAAAAGATGACATAGATTGTTCCCCTGTTGTGAAATTACGGAGTACAGGAAAGGAAGGAAGATGATGTTATTATGACGCAGATGATTATGGTTAAAGAATTTAAGAGCTCTTAGATTTTAATATAGATATGGTGGTAGTAAATTATGACATTTCCTCATTTCTCAGATACAAAATTTATTACATATATCTGATTACTTCAGTTCATCAGGTTCATACTATTGATTATTATAGTTACTTCACCTTTATGCTGTATCTGTATGTCTACAGAGTCGTAACTGGTTCCGTTTATCCTTCAACTACAATTTTTCTTTCTGGATAATCTTTCTCGCAAGAAAGCTGACTGTACAGTTCCTATGTCGACTTTCTTATAACCGTTTAGGGACCAGTAGGTAAATGGACAATGACTTATCTTCTTTGATGTTGCGTGCGTGTTGGCGGAGGATGTGTCAGTGTATTTTACGTTACCACTTTGGTAAGGAAAACATGAACGGCCGTCGTCGTTATATAGCCAAGTGAGGCAGCAGCTGATTGGCAGTTCAATCACAAAGTGGAGAGGCGGTGTCGACGACAGACGTCTGTTATTCCGCACGCGATGATTCACCTTCCTCGCTAACGAGGAGCAGCTGAAGTGGAAAGAGTCAGAGGAAGGGGAAATAGGGACTCTAATATTTCAGACAGCCTGCTCCTGCTGTTTTTAAGAATAGCGTACATCATCACCAGCCTCAATGAAGGAACCGTCACACAGTCTTCATCTACAGTACGCAATATTTAAAGTTTGGATGAACTTGTTCTTTCCACCTCAATAGAAATCATAGCCCACTTTTTTAAAATGCGTTACTCCTGGAAACTGGGTGTAAACTCGATAGATCAGCAACCACTGGCGATTTGATTTTTCAAGAAGTCTTAGTTAAACTGGCCGCTCTTTTACTAACCATGAAATTTTAAATAAATAACCGAATTGATTTTATTTGCGCGTATATTGTTAAAAAGAAGCCTAAATTTATAATAAATAACTACTATAACTTATACCTTTTAAAGGAAGTGTAACTAGCAGACCAGCTAAAATTGTCTGCTGCGGAAGTAATTGCACAAAAATACGGACTCACATAAAATATTATAATGCAAGACAAACATTTAAAAAATTACAAAACGCCTTCCACAAAATTTACACTCTTTTTGTTTAGTTTATTTATGACTGTCAGATGAATAAGTTCATATCAGGAGAGAAGAACACCGGTCGAATCCCTGTCCGGCAATCTAGATTTCGGTTTTCAATGGTTTCCGAAATCACCGCAGCTGAATACCGGGAATTTTTCTTCAAAAGTCCATGGCAGAATTCCTTTCTGGTACCTGCACTCTGCCCTTACACGTCTTTAACTACCTCGACGTCGACAATACGTGAAGCCACAAGAAAGTAAAAAAAATATATGTTTTATTCTTACTAAAACCAGGTCACCACATAACCTAAGATTTTTTTTTGACAGAAGCTTATTATGATTAATTTTAATTGCGATGGAATTAACGCTCTGGTGGAAATGCCCCTAGATATCTAATTACCCGTTTATATATATTAATTTTTATTTTATAATTATAATGTAAAATTCCTCCCCCATTTACTTTTCTGATGTACAAATTTTAATTAGAAATTCCTTATACGTTTTTGGTAAATTATTCATCACATCACTTGGTAATTTGTTCCAACCCCTGACACCCTAATCAACAAAACAAAATTTTCCCACTCCATTTTGCATGAAATCAAGGGCAAGCCTGTTGTCATGGTTGTCTTTAGTATTCTATGCGCTATTGCTAATTCTTTGACCAATACCCCTCTAAGCCCCAACACCAACATATGCCCTGTACATTCCCAACACTCTCTTCACCCTCCTTCTTTCTTCCAACGACTCCCAATCCAGCTTCTTTATCATATCAGTTACTGACTGGGTCCTGCGATAATTTCCACAAACCAATCTAGCTGCTCTTCTTTGCACACCTTAAACAGGTAAGTTTGTTAAAAACTCCGAGAAAGTTTACATTAAATTATAATTTTTCGTAAATTAAAAATTTTCATCGTTTAAAATCAATTGCAGTTATTTAAAAATATCGTAACTAAATATGCCGAGAAACTAATAAGAGGTAGTTTACTTTCACCATGAAACATTTTGATAAAAGGTTAATGATTAATCGCTATTAATTTTTTCTTAGAAACGTTTTCAGAATAAATTCCTACTACCACCATAGGTTTAGACTAGCATAGGTCATAAAAGCATAAACCCTTAACATGAAATATTAAGATCTATAACAATTTTTACTGGCATCAGTCCTTGGACTGGTTTAAACCATAAAACCGTAACCATAAAGTTTTTAATTTTTTCCAGGGAACATTTTTTTCAAACTAAAACAAGTAGTTAAAGTTTTATCAGCGAATATTTTGAACTCCTGTTTTGATTTAATCACCAAGTATGTCGCCAGAATCCTCAGATTATTGGAAAATACGCTTGAGAAGATAAAGCAATTAGAAACGAAAAATCTCTTTTCCAATTTACATTGATAGAACAATTTGTTTTAAAAATATGAAATATACGTGAAAAATATTCGATCCTAGATTTTTTTGTAGCAAGTAAAATGAATGTTTTCTCATGGAAGTGGTACGACTGTCGGTTTCTTACATATCGTTCAGAATTTACAATAAAGACAGAATAACCGCTAGCAGCGTGATGCTTTGTTCACACAAAATTGTTCTAGACCTTCGTTAAAAAGACGTGCGTTCTTTATCGAACCGTTCTTGTTTTAACGTAGAACGATTGTGTGCTGTTGATTGAGTTCAGTATACTCGTACATCTTGAGACACCAAGATCACAAAGTATTTCAATGAATCGGGCAATAATGAATGCACTGTGCTTAATTCGTGGTAGAATGTAGCGAATACTTAATCGCACATCTGATCAGTCAACGAAAAGAGAGTTCAATATCTTTTCACACGCATTACGTAGAGTCGTGAATGACGAAAATACTTTTTGAAAATTATTTTCGCATGTCATCTGCTTTCATTCAACGTCAAAGTACAGATATGAGAGAATTCTATAGAAGCTGTGCCAAAAAGAAGCAAAACAATGTTTGATAATTTTTTATTTAACATTATGTGAGAATTGAGTCTTTCCCGGCGTACAACTGATAAAAATTCTTCACGGGTGTTCTGCCGATAAGTTCTACCATACACGTTGTTTCGACAGCTATCTCCGCTGTCTTCATTAGGTAAAATTGTGGGTCGAAGTTGCTACTGCAACAACACGTCACCGAATGCCTCGCAATTCTGGCTCATAGAAATACCCAGCGGTTTCAAAAAGCTGCTCTCCCATTGATCCGCACGTGGACTGGGCTTCATACGACGCCCGAAGAGGTCAGTTGCGCCTCGGCTATTATTACTGTTGTTACTCCGGTATTCCCTCTAACAGAAGCAGGTATCCCCAGGGCTCCGTGCTCGGACCAGTGCTATACTCTCTGTATACAGCAGATGTTCCGACTTCTAACGGTGTCCTTACAGCAACCTACATCGATGACACCGCGTACCTGGCATCGAGCCGCAGTAGAGTGCTGGCCACCCGGCGGCTACAAGAAGTCTTGCAGGTTACTGAGGCGTGGGCGAGGAGGTGGCGTATAGACATAAATCCAACCAAGACACAAGCCATTATAACAACTAAGAGACTCGGGGCCCGTCAACCAACACACCCGGACCCAACACTTCACCTGTATGGTAGTGATATTCCATGGTCCCCCACAGTACGCTATCTAGGGGTGACCCTCGATAAGAGATTAAATTGGATCAGCCACATCAACGACATCAGACGGGGAACAAGCATCAGATTTCAGAACCTATTTCCAATACTGAATAGAGATAGCAAACTTGCACCATCTACAGGAGTCAAACTATACACCTCTCTCGTACGCCCCATCATGGAATATGAATGTCCAGTGTGGCCATACGCTACAGAACGTCAAATACGAAAGCTTCAAATAATTCAAAACAGGGCATTGAAGAGAGCCCTTCATCTTCCGCACCGGTTCCCCACGGATGCACTCCATGAGGCAGCCGGTATCCCAAAAGTGAGGGACAGATTCCGACAATTGGCGGAAACATTCTACAAAAGCACAAGGCAATGCAACAACCCAGTGGTAAACACAATCGGCAGCTATGATACTAGTGCCGACATACATAGAAGACCACTCAGCCTATTAAGAAATTGACACCATAAAGCAGACACACCAACTGTAATGCACTGCAACCCCATTTCACCTATCCGAAAGGGTAATAGTTTGGATGGGCTATACAGGATATGCCAGGAGGCGCCCATGGGCTAATGTGAGGAACTATCCCAGCATTCGTCTGGAGTGATCCTGGAAAACCCTGATCAGGATGGCCGGAGTGCTTTATCGAAAGCTATTTCTGTCGGATTTTAAGTTTACTCTCCCGGTAAATCCTTTCTATTCCATTCCCTAATCGCTTGTGGGAAAAATGAGTACAGAAATGAATCGGTTCTGGTCCTGATTTCTCTTATCTTATTTTTGCAGTCATTCCGAGATACGAATGTTGCTGGTAGCAATATTTGCTTGCTGTCATTCCGAAATACGTCAGTCGTGAATTTTTCAATTAGCTTCTGTCGAGATCAATGCCTTCGGTGTTCCAGATCTTCCCAACCTAACTCCTTCAACATCGCACTTATGCTTTCCCTCCAACTATATATACCTGTAACGAATCGGGCGGCTCTTCTTTGATCCTACTCTAATGCCTCCATTAACCCCTTTTGATGGGGACCACATACAGAATAACAATATTCTAAGTGAGGCCGTACTACTGACTTGTATATATTCGATTTAACTTTCGGAATGCACTGATTTAAATTACGACCTCGAAATCGGAGCATACGATTTGCTTTCCCAATTACATTCTCGATATGCTAATTCCACGACAAATTATTACGAATTGTTAGCCCTAGGTATTTAGAGAAATCTACCGTTCTAAGGACAGTACCATTAATTGTATATTCACAGCTAAATGGTATCACCTTTTTACTTACACGCATGACTTGGCGCTTTTTAGTGTTTTTTCTTCAACTGCAAATCTTTACACCACCCAATTGTTTTAATAATATCGTCTTTTAACAAAGCGCAGTTGTTTTGATTTCACGATAAATAATAGTATCATCGTCAAATAATCTTTTCATTACCCTTATTATGTCGCACAAATCATTAATGTACAGGGTGAGTCAAAAGTCGTAGTACACCCTTTTATTTCAAAAACTCTGCAGGAACTGGGAAACCTGAATATTCCAGTAAGGTATTGGTGAGGTGGTCTATCTTTTACGGTATGTACCGAACATGGGCGCCATCTTGAAATCGGCCATCTTGAATCTAAGTCAATTTTTTTAAATGGAAAGGGGGTCGTGTGACACATCAAATAACATCAGAATTTTCTCACAAGTTCATTCCTGTAAACAGATTTGAAATAGCAGTTGCGGTTCAAAAGTTACATAGCTTTATTGTTGCAGATAACTGAAGATGGCTTTGACCATGGAGGAGAGAATTGAAATCATTTTGATGTCTGGAGAACGAAGTTTCCGTGTCATAGTTGCAGATTTTAACAACCGGCACGCAGAAAGACCTCCAATTTCACACAACACTATCAGGTGCTTAATTTCCAAATTCCGAGAAACTGGGACTGTGGCTGACAAGGCACGGAGTGGCCGTCCAAAAAATGCTACTGACGAGACAACCTCAACAATGGTTTTGGGGTCCTTTGTGAAGAGCCCACAACGCAGCACACGACGTTTGTCAGCAGAATGTGGAATCAGGCAGTCATCGATCATACGAATCCTTCATGCCCATCGATGGCATCCATTCAAGATTCAGTTACTCCAGCACCTAGCAGAGGATGACCCAGACAGTCGTATGCAGTTTTGCACGTGGGCCTTAGAGGAACATCAACAAGATCCCTCTTTTGCACAAGGCATCTTGTTCAGTGATGAGGCAAACTTTTATGTCAGTGGTGAAGTTAACCGTCATAACCACAGGTACTGGAGTGACCACAATCCACGCTGGATGGAACCTTCCAAGGTAGTTGGTGACGTAAAGGTTATGGTGTGGTGTGGGATATGGGGTACCCGTGTAATTGGACCCATTTTCATTGACGAGAACCTAAATGCTCAACGCTATCTGGAAATGCTGCAAGAAGTGGTTTTTCGCGCAGTCCTGAATGAAGATGGTAGCTTTCCCTGCTACTTTCAACAGGATGGGGCTCCACCACACTACGGAGCAGTTGTTCGTCACTGGTTAGATGGTCAATTTCCTGATCACTGGATTGGCCGACGTGGTTCTGTGGAATGGCCACCCAGATCACCTGATCTCACACCACTTGACTTTTATCTGTGGGGCCATTTAAAGCAACTTTTGTATGCAGAGAAAATAAGAAACAAACACCATCTCCAGCAACGCATTGTAGGAGCGTGTGCCAGCATTTCTGTGGAAATCCTTCTGCGAGTGCATGACGATTGGATCCAGCGCCTTCAAATGTGCGTTGACCGAGAGGGACAACATGTTGAACACATAAAATGACTGTCCTTTCTGGAGAACAATCAGGCTTGTAATTCTAACCGAAATATGTTGTAACTTTTGAACCACAGCTGCTATTTCAAATCTGTTTACAGGAATGAACTTGTGAGAAAATTCTGATGTTATTTATGTGTCACACGACTCCATTTCCATTTAAAAAAATTGACTTAGATTCAAGATGGCCAATTTCAAGATGGCGCCCATGTTCAGTACATACCGTAAAAGATAGATCACTTCACCAATACCTTACTGGAATATTCAGGTTTCCCAATTCCTGCAGAGTTTTTGAAATAAAAGGGTGTACTGCGACTTTTGACTCACCCTGTATATGAGAAACAACAGAGGCCCTATCACGCTTCCATGGGGTACCCCGGACCTCGCATCATGTTAAACATGTTAAAGAGACTGCAGAGACCGTTATTTTGTTGAGCTCCAGTGGGGAGCCGGTTGCAAGTTCTGGTAACAGCAAGAACTCGGAGTTTTTCGGTGTGGTTCGTTTTCGGCGTAGAGTTAGGTTGTGGCGAGTTGGTGTTATCAGTGATTATGGTTGAGGTCTTAGAGGTTGTTGCTTTAGTGAAGGTGATATGATCGTCTTTATTAGTGACTGTAAGGGGATTTACAGCCCTGTGCCGGTTAGGCTCTTTCACGGTATCACTCTTCTTTATTATCTGCCTTGACTTGTGGAAGGTAGCTGGTACTTTGTCTGTCAGTTGAGGTGCATTCCCAGTTTCCCTACTGGAGTCTGGTGGTTATTTCTCTATTTCCTTCTCCTTGAATTGGGAGGTTCTGGTGCCTTTCATATGGTCGCGAGTCATCTTGTATGCTTTGCAGCCACTGTAGCTCGCAACGTGGATTCCTCCACAGTTGCTACATTTGGCTGCATCGTGGCGCTTCAGGGCAATGCAGGCATTGGAGTCATGAGCTCCTGCGCATTTGACACAAACAGGATTCATATTGCAGTGTTTTGCTATATGACCGAACAACTGACATTTGTAGCACTGCGCCGGACCTGAGGTCGACTTTAGTGTCTCAGTTGAGATCTTTAGCTGGCATATGTGTTCTAAGGCAAAAAGTCGCCTGTTCTCTGGTGTGTTCGGAGTAGCAACCAAGAACAGGGGCATGACTAAATTTGTTCGTGGTCTCTTCAGTTATGCTACAGTCTCCACATCAAACCCACAACCAGGAGTTCTTCTTTAAGATCACTGGTTGAGAAAGAGCGTGGTATGCCTCGATGGACGAACTTCAGTAACTTCACGGCCGCTGTGAGGAAGTTGTAGTAGGGGGTGTTGTTTTCTGTGAGCAGTTTAGTAACATTGCCATAGTCCTCAGCCATCGTGAAAGTGAATTCAATTTTATACCCTCCTTCAGTCTTAGCAGCGAATGTCTTTTTTACGACTATGTTCATCCACTCATGTAGCTTTTTGTAGCAATCATCAAATTGTACAACGATTTGGGGTATGTTGCGGCTTCTTTTTGGTGGTAATGACTCACTTTGAAGAGATTGAAACTGGATAGACAGTTCGATGGTTTGGTCCTGGTCCGAAGCTGGAGAAATTTTGGTAGTTCGGCTCGTGTGGATAAAACCTTCTTCATATGGTACGTTGGGTAGTGAGCGGCATCTATCGTTTTCCAGCGTGGGGTTTCTTTCTTCACATCTTGTGGTAGGGGTTTGTTCGGTGGGTTCGTCAATTCCGGCAGAAATGAGCCTGCTGAACATATGCCGGAAATGATGTGGTATCACGGATCTTAACTGATTTTTCTTCTATTATTAGTCTTTTTTACGAGATTTGTGATTCTCTTTTTCAGATGTTCTTTTGTGGCCGGTAAGGATATGCATCTCGTCCTAGGGGTGGCCGACTCCTGCAGTGGCGGTGGTGACGTGTTGTGTTCTGAGTCAGCGTCTTCTGATTGATAGTGTTCGTTGTCAGAGGTTTGGTGGTCATCAGGACAGTCATTCTCCAAACCCAAGAAGTCGTTATTGGAGCTGGTAACAGTCATCATGGCGTCGGGGGAAGAGGGTGTCGCTCTGGGGCCTTTGTTATCACCACTGGGTTTCCAGCCAATGAGCAACCCTACACTCTCACTCGGGGGTTACACTTCCGTAGGAATGGGTCGCGGAGTGGTAAATCCCTAAGGCCTTGGGAGGGAGGTTAGGAGGAATCCCAAAAGAAGAAGAAGCAGGTAATCCTTCACTACTCCCTTCGCCAGCAAGCGAGCAGACCCCCACGGGAGCGTTAGCAGTATAGCACCAGAGTACACGCACGCTGACCGAGTTGAGTCAGGCAACTGGCAACCTGAGGACAGGCCAAATTGCGATTTTGTAACAACCAATTGGAGAAGATACGAAGAGCTAGCAACGGTAGCTCTAGCCGATCCTTCAGTAGATAATAACCCAGACACAATCCTCGATATCTTTGAAAGCGCAATGTCAAATGCCATCTCAGCCACCACCGCAATGAAAAGGAGTAGAAACCAATCATCACAGCTTCCACTGCACCTGCTGGCCGCCATCAGGCACAAAAACAGGATCTCTAAGGAGTGGAGGCTCACTAAGAACCCGACCACAAGGAAACTACTTAACCGATTACAAAATGAGCTGAAAGCTTCTCTTACTGAACACCGCAATCGAGAATGGGAGACCCGTCTAACAATGTTGCAACCTGAAGACGGCACTCTATGAAATCAGACAAGATGGTTCACGAACAA
Source organism: Vandiemenella viatica (assembly GCA_031002005.1). Lineage (NCBI taxonomy): Eukaryota > Metazoa > Arthropoda > Insecta > Orthoptera > Morabidae > Vandiemenella > Vandiemenella viatica. Next base: position 231,169,274 of record JARYHS010011408.1, on the reverse strand, counting down.
GAAAAATCATGTTCCTCCACTCCTAGGAGAGCGAGGTTATCTGTACCGCCCGGAGAACAAGCCCTATGCCTTGGCTGACGTTTCAAAAAAAAAAAGAAAATCCCTCCAGCTCCCGATGATCAGGACATAATAGAAGCTGTAAACCGTCGACTAAAGTTCTTCTTGGAAGCAGAAGATGACGAGGACCATAATATTGAGCATTTCTCTCCTCAAGAAATCTATAGCTGTGTTACACATCAACATCCAAAGAAAGCCCCGGGTGGAGATAAATATTAAACATCTGCCTGCGCAATCTTCCACCTAGGGCGGTCAATCACCTCGCCAACCTCTTCAACAACATAATCGACACCAAGACTTTCACCAGCAGGTGGAAACAGGCTGAGGTAGTTCCGATACACACAAGCAGAAACAATCCCTCATCGCACAAAACTACCGGCTTATTAGTCTACTACCTGTTGTAAGTAAGGTGTTTGAACGACTCCTGCTCAAACGTCTGAATATACATATAGACCGACAAAAAATTCTTCCCAGCCACCAACTAGGTTTTCGCAGAGAACACTCGACCGCCCAACAGCTGATGAGGGTAGTTGAAACTGCTACAAGAGCCTTTAGCTACAGAGTACTGCGGACTTGTCCTCCTAGATATCTCCAGGGCCTTCGATTAGGTTTGGAACTCCGGACTTCTGCTACGGCTATATGAGCAAGGATTGCCAGAAACAATATGTAAAAATGCTGAAAACATATCAAACAGAACGCTACTTCAGGGTCAGAGTCGGAAACTTCCTCTCGACCATACGAAAAATCCAGGCCGGAGTACCGCAGGGATCAGCCCTGAGTCCAGTGCTATATTAACACTTTACGGCTAATGTACCAACTCAAGCGGACGACATATCATACTTTATACGGCGCTACAGCAAAGCGATTGTCTTCAGGCGCCTGCAAAGGGCTACTGCAAAACGCAGAAGCCTGGGTGAGACGGTGACGTATAGAAATAAACCCATCCAAAATCCAAGCCATAATTCTAACAAGAAGGATTGGACCACGACTGCGTCAACAGACAGACCAGAATCTGATATTATACGACAGCACAATACTCTGGAGTATATCTGTAAGATACCTTGGAGTAACTCTGGATTCCTGGCTTAATTGGAGGGCGCACATTGAGGACCTGCGTAAACGCTTCAGCGCCAGACTACAAGCACTATAACCCCTGCTAAACAAGGACAGCAAGCTCTCCGCGCCCATAGGTATACGAATATACTGTACACTGGTAAGGGAAATATATGAATACGCCTGCCCCATATGGGGACATACAGCCAGGCCCAACCACAACAGACTACAAACCATCCAGAACCGAGCCCTGAAGAGAGCCGTACACCTAAATTACAGATTCTCCACTAAAGCCATCCACGAAGCAATAAAACTACCAATGCTCCAAAACAGATTAGAGGAACTATAGATAAAATTCTATAAAGCAGCTCAACAGTCACAAAACCCACTTATAAACGAGCTGGAGATATATCTCATCTGCCCAGGACCACACGTCAGACCCCAGTTGCCAGTACCATAACTATAAAACACCTCAAACCACAACTAATCACGCCACAAATCTAAGCCTCAACAAATCACGCCATAAACCTAAGACAAACCTAAACTGACGTCTAATCCATCATAATTAAATAAAAGTAAAAGTCGAAAAGACAAAGCCTCCAATATACACTGCCCATCGAAAGAAAAGGGCAGCTAATGGCATGAGGACGGGTGAACTAGCCATCCCCAACCATGGACAATCGAGACAATCAACATTACCGAAGCCACACTGCCGAAAATTATACGTGACAACAGATCCAGCGGGCCAGCCTCAGCACCGTTGCTGCAACAACGAAAACGGACGTGAAGACCAGTTTGGGAGAATCGTCCAGCTGCTCACGCAGCTGATCACGACGATGCTCCCCAACGGAACATAGGAACCCGGATGGGGGTTTTAGTATAAAGTTGCGTGGCGTTACCACGATCTCTTATAACGGAGGTGGCACCCCATTGGCCGAAGTGTAGGCACGAGCGCGCGCCGCAGGTTAACCCTCGCTTACCTCGCCGCCACCTCCGCACCACGTTGGCTAGTGTTGTTTGGCACAGAGCACTTTACAGCAACAGAAGGGGGGTGCACCGCAGCTGCAAACCGATTACAACAGAGTATCACTACACACGCCTGGGACGTTTACCGACATAGAGTGGGTAGCTGCGTCTCGTCCCCGCTAGCATAGGTGGCCCCGTTCCCATGGCGTGTTGTTGAGTATCCGTCCCTTCCCGTCCCGTCGTTATAATACGTCGTGGGAACGCGGCTTAAGGGCACCTCTGGCGTCCAGACGTTTTCTCCCTCAAAGTGTAAATAAAGAGACCACTTAACCCAACACACCTTGACACATAATGGTAGGGCCAACCAGGTGGCGGAACACACAAACAAGGCCGTAGAGACCGCGACAAAAAAATATCTCTTGATGTTGTTGGCGCTAAGTCGATCATTATCATTGATTTATTTTAAAAAGATTGGTAACATCCAACCTGTAAAAGATATGATATTATAGTAAAATGTATTGTATGTGGACACCTGCATTTAATTTGCTCACGTATTCCACTCTATTCATAGAACGACAGGTTATACGTGCTTTTTAGTGGCAGTTGACTGTTCATCGTCACTGTGGCAGCACGATGACTCTTTACTCAACTGAAGGTGTCAGGACGCATACCGTTATAACGTTCGTACGATATCGTTGTGTGAAAGTTATCCTCCTCATTACGTCAACAATTGTTCATCTACAGCTTTGCAATCAAAAACAGAAGTTTCTTAAATTGTTACACGTTTAAAAAAATGGAAAAAGTGAAACAAATTTCGTCCGCCAGAGGCAGATGTGGAGGCGCGATACGCTCGATTAATAACGCCTGCGTACGTCGGATAACATCGCCGCTGCGTCTAACACTTTGCTTACGGCGCAGTGTTTATAATACAAATCCCGTAATCCAAAGCGACGCTGCCCCGGCCAGCTGATACCAGCGGGCTTAAAACTTCAACTTTTACAAACTTCATTGAATGAGAAAGGCTTATGCGGCAGCAAGCAAAGCTAGCCTTGGAGCTGCACAGGGCTAAAAGGACACTCTAGAATTTTTCCCTCTGTGTCGTGTTTTAAAAGGAGCGCTGGATGGGACGGTAGTTCTTCGGAAGGAAAACTGTATAAATTTAACTTGAGTCATCGTCTCGCAGTCCAGAAGTGGCGTTTTTAATCCTATTCCGCAATTTAAAGGCGATAGACTATGCTGTTAGTTATATTAATTTTGTTTTTAAACAAATAGAGAGGTATTTTTTACGGTTGATTTTTGGACTGGTAGCTCAGCGGTTAATGCGCTTACTTTCGAAAATTTCTCTGTCCGGTCTCAGGATGAAAGCCCGTAGTGAGAAGGATATTTTAAGAGTTTTATTTTGATTATACAAGCCACGCCAAGATCTTCCGTGGTTCAGGTTCCACTTTAAAATGTAGGCTCCTGAGGAAAGAAATTTACTTTCCTGCCTTTGGAACTACAGGGTGGGGCATTTAATATGTTTTCTGGAAATATTTCGGAAAGAAAGCATTTTAACAAACAATAACCTATATAAAAGTAATCGTACAGTAGGGGGCTACAATTATGTGATATTGGTTTTTTCACAGGTTGCGCTGTTGCCGTTACAACAAGGTTAACTTAATTCTTTTAAATGGGAACCCCTATTTTTTTTTGAAGATTCCGATTCCTCATGAAAAAATAAAAATAGTTTGCTTAACTCACTTTTCTGTTAGCCTCACAGATGGCGCTGTAATCGCGAAAAATGAATATTCGCGTTTTTTGTGTATAATTTTAATTTTTGTTTAAATAATTACATGAAATTTTCATTCTGTAAACATGGAAGGTAATTTTAAAGGATAATGACGAAATTGATTTTTAAAATGCTTTTTCTTACTTATTTGCAGCCATGTCTACAGCAGGTGCTCAAAAAGGTGACCATTTACTTCCAGACATTTTCTGACCCTTTGCAGAAATGATGCCTGATCAGCTCGAAGTGTGTCAGAAAATGTCTGAAAGTAAATGGTCACCTTTTTGAGCACCTGCTGTAGACATGGCTGCAAATAAGTAAGAAAAAGCATTTAAAAAATCAATTTCGTCATTATCCTTTAAAATTACCTTCCATGTTTACAGAATGAAAATTTCATGTAATTATTTAAACAATAATTAAAATTATACACAAAAACGCGAATATTCATTTTTCTCGATTACAGCGCCATCTGTGAGGCTAACAGAAAAGTGAGTTAAGCAAACTATTTTTATTTTTTCATAAGGAATCGGAATCTTCAAAAAAAAAATAGGGGTTCCCATTTAAAAGAATTAAGTTGACCTTGTTGTAACGACAACAGCGCCACCTGTGAAAAAACCAATATCACATAATTGTAGCCCCCTACTGTACGATTATTTTTTATATAGGTTATTGTTTGTTAAAATGCTTTCTTTCCGAAATATTTCCAGAAAACATATTAAATGCCCCACCCTGTATAGCTTGGTATATATGATTCAGAAAGTTTCGACTAACCTTCGGGTTGTGAACTTAGTGAAAAGATTTTTAGGCCCGTTGAGCGATTTTTGGATAGGTAATATCTAAGATTTCGCGTCAGTCACATGCTGTAATATCTGTCGCTATAAGCATGACGAGATGAGCTTCGACAGCATTAAAAGGATAGATTATACTTGTATCTAATAATATACATAAAATAATGTTTCTTTATTTATTTTGCGAATGTTCTTAATATTAACACACAGTTTTTATCGGATTTTGATGGAACTTTGCATACGTATACTTTTAAACAATTAGAAAAATACTGTTAACGTTTAATTTACAAATCCTATACCCAATCCTACTTCCCCCCCCCTCCCTCCTCTCCCCCCCTGGTCACCTTAATTCCTGTCAACGTTGTTCATACAAACACACAGTTTTTATCCGATTTTGATAGTACTTAACACACGTAAACTTCAAAACAAGTCGGCCTGGTAGCTCAGCGGTTAAGTTGCTTAACGCCGAAAGTTTCCCTCTGCGGTCGCGGGTAAAATTCCTTGGTGAGCAGAAATTTTTGGGAGTTTTTTTAATTATAAGAGCCACGCCAGTACGTTCCGCGGTTCTGATTCCACGTTAAACAGTAGGACCATGAGGAATGGAATTGGCCTTCCTATCTCCGACACAATAGCTTGGTACATCTGCTTCGGGTAGATTCGACAAAACTTCGGGTTGTGGACTAAGTTTTAGTTTTTGAAGTGAAAACTTTTTAAGCCCTTTTAACGATATTTGGATGTGTAAAATCTTATGTGTTCGCGTCGGTGGCATGCTAATGTTAACAGTATGTCAGTAGCAGTCTGGTGGTTCAGTGGTTAAGGTGTGTTACTGGGAAATGGCAGATCCCCGGTTCGAGTTTATGTCCAGGAGGGGATTTCCATAAACCCTTAACCCAACTTTCACCTCTGGTATAGCTTGCTGTGTAATGTGAAGTACGCCAGAAACTTTCGTGGTTCGAATTTCACGTTAAATTGTAGGACCTCTGTGGCAGGTAGGAATACCAGGTTAGGTTAAGAAGGTTAAGAATGGGGCGGAAATGCGCAGCCTCTAGAAACCCTCCCATCAGTTTATTACAACTACACGGAATTATTATTATTTTATATACCTGTAGTTATAAGTATGAAATTATTGAGGGAAACTATAGATAATCGGTATCTGGTGGATGAGCAAGGATTTGAATTAATGTTCTCTGATCATCCACCACACTCGTTTATCATCGTTAACTGTTGAAATTCTAAGTATAGTAGCTGACACTATTTATTGACTAGTTGCTCATCGTCCGCACCTTCAGTACGAACGAATTGGTGAGGATTTAATTAATTATTTCACTTCTGCAGCTATTGGGAATATTGTGAAAGTCTTACGGTAACGTAATGGTTCTAAAGGATTAATTTGGTCTACTAATATTGTATAATTGGCAATTCAAAAATCGGTTTAACTCCTTTAAAACTCTCTTAAATTTCTAAGCCACCACCTGTACACTGTTAAATGTAAACATTGTTAGTCACTGGAAATCAGAGGGTTAGGAATAATGACGCATCCTTCATATGTGACACAGCAGAACGTTCAATGAACTAAATTTGTTTCATTTAATACAGAACCGAAGGAAGTCTTCAGCTATTATATGTTCAAATGCGCTGCCTTTAAGATAAAACTTTCGAGAGAACATTAGCGTTTCGAAAATTCTCCCATTATGTATTAGCGGCAATATCTCATTGCAGCGTAAGCAAGAAAACAATTTATCAATTATAACCCGGTGTTGATTATTGAAGAAGTATTGTTTACTTTGGTAAAACGAGCAATTCGCATTTCGCATCCGCACAATGTAATAATTGTAAGACCAGTAAAATACTGTGACATGTATTTCAAATGATGTTGATGAGCCACTGTATGAAGTTAGAGTCTGAAAGTTGCGGAGAGACTCGCATCACTAGACCCGGAAAAGTGGGTATAATGAACAAGTAAAGGCCCATTCACACTAGCGGTCAGCTGAGTTCAGCTTAGCTCAGCTCACGATTCAGGATATCATTCACACTAGCGGTCAGGTCAGATCAAGTCGTAGACGAGGCCATTCAATTTCAGTTGCTCATAGTGAACATTGCCGGTTTTTATACCAACGTCAATTAAATCGTAATGATTTCCGATCATGAGCCTAAAAATACGTCAAGATCAAAAAGAGGATGGTTCTAGGTGCATCCAGAGTCTCAAGTGCAAACAGATAAAGAGAAAACAGAATGTGGTGGGAAATGCTTTTGATATTTTAGGGCTCAGAGATTTCGAATTTATTTTAGAAAAATTAATTCTGCTCCGGGGTTAATTAATAACACAATTTAAACAACATATATTTTGTACAATTATTTACGGAAGGATAAAATTTCATGTCAAGTAGAAAGTGAATTTCAGGATGAACGAGAGTAATCTTATTTTACAATTATTCTTTGACTGGGTGCTAACGCTCGAACAGAACAAGAAATAAATGCACAATTTTTTTTTTTTATTCGTAAACAGGATCTGTATTTTTGCAGTACTAAAATGGGTAATAAAATTTTAATTTATATTAATTTTTTCCGAATTAATAATAAACAGAAATAAAATACCGTTAAAATATTTATTTTTTATTTATTACTCTTTTTTATTGCTTACGAGCATAGTTCTCAGACGTTCGCCGCCCATTTGATCTGACCTGACCTTACTGTTGCTCGTTTACACCTACGGTCAGCTCAGGTCTTGACCGTTGTTGATCGGCGGAGGCAGGATCTTCAGTTTGACCTGCCTTGCCCTGACCTGAGCGGACCGCGTAGTGTGAATGCTCCCATTGGATTACGTGTACACCGATTTTTGACCTGAGCTGAGCTGAGCTGACCGCTAGTGTGAATGGGCCTTAAGTATGCAGACGGAAGTGAATGACAAGTGCACGCCGGGGGACTGTACGATGTTGTAGCCCACAGTGGTGAACGATAACTGTCAACGATCTTCCATACATCCGTTTACAAATAATCTCGGAAGGATTTTAACAAAGTAGCTTTTGGGGCACTGACTCAGGTACGTGATATAAAACTCCGAAAGAGGATTTGTGTTGTGTGTGAGATTTTAGTATTTGACATTTTAAGTATGGCATTGGGACGGAACACCTTGAGGACCTGAGAACATTTTTGTAGGAATATTAACTGCTAACAGTGACCATGAGCTACATTTCCCGAAAAAAAATAGATTTGTCTTTAGAACAGTGGAGCCTTGGGCCTTGGTACTTTTAATATACACCAGTCAAAGATGTGATCCTTGCGAGAGGCACAATGTGTAATGTCGTATGCAAAACACAAGATGTGATTTTTGTGCTAGGCACTAATACACTTGCGGAAATTAAAATCTCAACACCCAGATGTAGTTATGATAAATGAATGGAATTTGGACCCAAGTATCGCCACATGTCTTTTAGCTTAAACGTTGTGTACAGTGGGTTATAACATTTTTTTTTTCTCCACAAGTTCTTGTAGATCAAGTATGCCAGGACGAAGAGTATGACCCTCTTCACCAAAAAGTATAACTGTGAGATAGGTCGGAGAGTTGGCGTTTTAGTAATGGGTGTATCATATCGTGAAATTTGCTCCTAATAGCATTCCAGAATCAGACACCTTAGATAACACGGTTACCCAGCAAAAACTGTGCAACAACTGACTGCACAAGACATACAGGAGTAAAGAGACGAACCCCAAGAAGACATCCGAACACTTATAGATTCAATGCCGGCAAGGATACACGAATGTATTGGTGCTCAAGGTGGGCGCACTTCTTACTCACTACTGTAATTAATTTTGCCCGATCCATTTCAATTTATATCATATCTTTTGGATTTGAACCTGGATATATCCTCAAAGTTTTCTGAAATTGCACCGTTCCTGTCTGGATGTTGGGATTTTAATTTCCGCCAGTTTATTTCCAGTTTCTGATTTCATACGACCCATCAAGAAAGACGAACAAGCAATGCCACGCTATGATTGGCTGCTCTAGTCACTATTATGAGGACAGTGCGGAAATATTGGTGACATCATTACATGTCCAGTCTTGACAGTTGGCAGTTATCTTTGGTTACCGTCATTGTGTGATTCCAATGTCGGACGTGAAATCTTCACTATTTTAATCTGGACTATTGCATAACCACAACGATTAATCATAGGGATGTGTTCTTCTAGCCAACATGAGGTCCGGTTACCTAATACATCAACCACGGTTCCTGCAAGAAGAAACTTACCTTTGATACGAACTTGTGGACACTTTTAATTCATTAGCTTTTTGACGTCTCATCAAAATAAATGGTCCTTATTCGACTTATGGGACCATCGACTGTAGATTAATCGAAATCTCGTCAAAATTACGTTAAACACATTCAACAAGAAATTATCTTAAATTTTTCATCAGATTGTTCAAAAAGAAACATACCTTACTTTACCCCAGGATACACGGGCTGTACATTAACCGAAACTCCATTACAATCCTACCAGTAAGTTTTTAAGTGAATGGCGTTCAGGCAAAATTTATTTGATTTTTTATGATGTGAAATCGAGCTGAAACATACTCTACATCACCCGCGGGGCCAAGGTATATATAGTAAGGAAAACAACGTCTAAATCCTAACAATAGTTTTTAAATGAATCGAGTGCAATGAAAAATTGTCTTTAATTTCTCAGCTTTTCAATATAACATCAAAATTTAACTTTATTTTACCTACTGGACCATAGGATGTACGTACATTTATTATAACCCTGTCAAAATCCGGCCAGTATCTTGTGAGTCAATTTAGGTCAACGAAAAATTGGTCCTAAAATGTTGACAATTTTATCTTAAATCTCTCAGCTTTTCCGCTGCACAATAAAATGAATCGTCCTCTCTTTTGACATCGGAATGACGGGCTATACATTAATAGAAAACTCTCCAAAATACGAACATTAGTTTTTTCCTGAATTCACACCATTTCAACTTTAAAAATCCAGTTAATCCCTACTCTGTAGGTTTTTAATAATATTTTGAAAATAATATCATAATTATTCAGACTTTTAACCGGTTACAAGTTTATTATCCTCAAAATTTCCTAGTTAGATCGATGTAAAACAAATTCTAGTTTACCAACGGACCACCGACTCTATATTAATCGAAACTTTATGAAATTCGACTAATAATTTTTGCATGTAAATTTGAAATTACAAACAGAATTAATAATGCAGCAGTCTTCTATAGCCAGGTGAGAACTCTATTGTGGGACAACAATGTTCCCAGAAAGTGAAAACATACACAATTTAATACATATTACACCCCCATACTGACATATGCACTGGAAACGTGTACCCTGTCCAGAAAAAAACAATAGTAGACTTTAAGCCACTAAAATGAAGTTTTTGCGTACCATGCTTCAGAGAACACGAAAGGACAAAGTGAGGAATGAAATCAATCGTGCAGAGGCTGGTATAAACATCAGTGTGGCAAAATTCTTACAGAGTTCTCGCCTAAGGTAGAATGGAAATGTCCCAAGGATGGAGGAAGAAAGAAGAGCAAAAGCCTACTTTTATATGAACATCCAAGGTAAAAGACGAGTAGGAAGGCCCAAAAAGAAATGGCTATACCAAATCAAGAAGGATATAGAAGACTTAGGACTTGATTGGAAAACTCTTCATGAACAACTATTCACGGACAGGAAGAAGTGGAGATTGCTAGTGACCAGCACCCAAGAGACTGGAGCTAGAGAATGATGATGATGAGTTTTTGCCTCAATTTCGTTCAAAGAAACACTGATACAATTATATAAATGCTTTCATCTTGAATTTCTCAACTTTTGGACATTACATCAAAATGGGTAAAAAATTAATAGATTGTTAATAGTACACCCAACTCTCTTTATAAAATAATTAACTTAAATATACAGACATATTCCGGTTTACAGTTTTGTTATGTATACAGGCATTAGGTTGATTTAGTATGTTAATTGAGTTTCAGTTGTAATTTTTTTTTTTTTTAATAATTGGCTTTCGGCGGCTAAGGCCATTCAGCCAGCTCAATGTGATCATATTTTAGCTTCCAGTGAACAATTAGTCATCCAGTGTACATCTTATCTTTCTATGTATGGACACGACAGGACGGACAGGACATTCACACAGACATACAACACTTAACATCCATGCCCGCGGCCGGATTCGAACAGGCACGTGGAGCTAGCACTCTAGCCCCTACGCTACCGAGGCCGGCAATTATAATATGTTAAAAGCAGCAATGTAATGGAAGGTATCAAGCTTTTTACCTCCATGCATCTACATATGTAATTGTTTCCGAGTTTCCACAGGAGTCTAGTATCTTGCTGTGATTTAAGAGTTCCATTGAATCAAATAACTGTAAGTGCTGCTGTGTTCGAGGCTAACTTTTAATAAACCAAAAAATAAAGTCGTTTCCGTAAAGGGAAGGAAACATGTTTCATTGGATGTGAATGCAGAAATTGGTAACGCGGCCTTTTGTCACTGTACAACGGAACTAAGCAGCTGATGTCGCTGTGCATTGAAATGCCTTATTTCTATAGACAGGGGCATTACGAAATAAATAACATTTAGACACAAAAAAGATATTTATTGGAAACACTGGCGAAAGAGAACATATAAGTTTTGCTACAAACTTGGTATGTTCCTTTTATTATTCTCCCGGATATTGTTAAAACTGTCATAAGCGAATTGAAATTATGTATTCCTTCTTCGAAACATGTGACGGCTGGACGTTCAGAGCATTACATCAACTCTTATCACATTAAACAACGGCTACAAGTAGTTATAACTTTCAAAAAGAAGTGAAAGGTAACTGCAGACGTATCAAAACTGTTGAACGTGTCAATGTGCTCATGCGATACAGTGCCGAAGTGGTTTTTCATGGAGCAGAATAAATCAATGTGCACTTCGCTTGCAGTTTGTAAAATTGAATTCTGCGATCGAGCTTTGATTTTAGTCCACTCCTTAAAGAAAAAATGAACTTCTATCGTGGTTATACCATTTTTTTTAAAAATTCGTGTATTAACAAGAAAATGGTGATGTTTAAGGAAGATTATTCCACCAAAATTTTGGAATAAATGATTTAACACCAACGTAAAACAGTTTCGAGTATGTATGTGATTGATTGTGCGAGTCATTAGTTGAGAATATTTAATTTAAAAGGGTTTATTGTTGTTACAGGAACATGTATTAGATTTCACGAAGCAATCTGTGAAGTGCAGACTGAAATTCTAGAGAATAAAGAAGCAACACAGTCTGAATAAATTGGAAGTGAACAAAATGAAACAATCTAACAAGAGAAGAAAATTTACAGTGATGGTTGGTGTTAGAAATTGAATGGAGTTTAACTGACGACGAATGAAATGTATTGAGGAGAGAAATAATCGAAGCTTGTAAAGAAACATTAAACGTTAGGAAACAACGCGCCAGAAAACTTTGGTTCAGAGAATAAATATTTTGGTTGTTATTTGAGAGGAGAAGGCACAAAAATGCTCTGAATGAAGCAGGAAGAGAGTAGGACAGAATTTAGTGAAATCAAAGAAACAGGAAATGCAAGAATGTTAAAGAAATGTAGCTGCAAGAAAAGCGTAAAGAAGTAGAATAGGAAATGGTCGTAGGTAAAGTAAATGCGACCTATAGGAACAAACTGTTGAAGAAATGAAGAAAACTTGTATAAACATAAAAGCTGCTCTTCTAAAGCTTCTTTTAAGTTTAGAACATTGAGTTGATCGGTGGAACGAATACATAGAGAAACTGTACGATGGGAATGTTTTGAACAACAGTGTACACGAAAACAAGGGGATGTTGACATTGATGACAGAAAAGAAGACACCGTTTTATTTGACAGAGCTATGAATGATCTGAAATCAAATAAGACTGTTGGAATTGTTGAGATCCCTACAGTTCTTTTGAAATCACTAGTAGAAAAAGGAATCCAAAGATTGTTCAAACTGATATCAAACAGTTATGAACAAGAAATATTCCTACTGATTTTATTAAAAGTGTGATATATTCACAGTTCCGAAGAAAGCACAAGCAGACAAATTTGAGAATAACCGCATCATAAGCCTACTTCAAAATTTCTTAAGAGTGTAATATACAGATAAATGGAAAGGATAGTGGAGAAGATAGTAGGTATAGATCATTTTGAGTTTAGGAAAACCAGTGATTGAAAAGAAGCAATTTCGGCTTTAAGATTAATATTTGAAAGGCTGATCAAGAAAAACTAAGATACTTTTATAGAATTTCTTGATTTATAAAAAGCTTTTGTTAATGTTAATTGGGAGAAGATGTTGAAAGTTTTAAAGAATTCAGGTGTACGAGATAGATGAATATTATCTATATAAGAATCAAGTTGCTGTAATCACAGTAGAGTATCACGAGAGTCATGCCTCACGTAAAATGGTTGAGAGACAAGGTTTCAGTCTATGCCCTTTAATATTACTCTTGTATGCAGGTTAAGCGATGAAGGAAGTAAAAGAGAAATTTGAACGTGGCACATGTGTTCAAGAAGAAGGGGGGGAAAAAATCAGTATGCTGTGATTTGCTGATGACATTTTCCCGTTAGTAAAACAGACTGAGGATCTTCAGAAGGGCTGAATGGGCTAAGAAAAATTTTGGACTAAATGTTAATCAAAAGCAAGACATAGTATTGAAATGTAAAAGAAATGGTAGCAAGAATAGTAGATTACATGTAAAAATAGGACTGTATTCTTTAAGGGAAGCAAGTAGAAGGAAGTAAAATTACAACTGACGCCGAAACAAGAATTATGTTAAAAAGAGGATTACGATATCAAAAAGAGTTTTTTTAAAAAAGAGCAATATTTTAGTTTCAAATATTGTTCTTAGACTCAGACATAACGTTTTTTAAATTTTACATAGGGAACACAGCACTTTATATTAGCGAAGCATGGACTTTACGAATACCAGAAAGAAGGAAAATTGAAGCATTTTAAAAGTGGTGCTATAAAAGGATGCTGCCGATGCCAGGATAGTTCCTTCAAAAGACCATAAGACCATGGGCGAATTACTTCTCGTTCCTAGTTCACCGTATTTTCACGCCTGTAATGACCTCGACTTCGATGTCGATGAGGCGTAAAGAAATAAGCAAAAAAAAAAAAAAAATGCTGAAAATTACGTAGACAAATAGAAGTGAGGAGGGAGATTGTGGAAGAGTCTTAACAGAAAGAAGAGATACGATTGGTACTTTGTTAGTGGTGGGAACTGTCGAACGAACAACTGTAGTGATAGAGAAAGATTAGAATATGCGAAGCAGATAATTGAAGAGGTTGGTTGTCAGGATTATGTCGTGATGAAGAGATTTAGCGCAAGATAGAAAAAACATGGAGGATTTCCTCAAACCAGTCTAGAAACTGATGACATCAAAAGCATTATGATTTTAATTATTTTGAGGTAAAAAATCACTGAGATTTATTTTCGGGAATGGTTTTTGTTTTATGCATATTACGCTTCAGTAACCTTTGTTATATAGGTAATGTATGTATGATATTACAGCTAAGAAGTATTGATTGGTAATGTGGTTCAATGCATAGGAAGTGCCTGCGATGTTAGAAGCGTGTAAAGTATTCTGGCGTATTCGTTGTATTCTTCTTGTAAAATGGACAGGGCAATTATTTGGGGAGGATGCATAAATTTTTGTTTGTGGCGTCATTGATGTAGAAGTTTCGAGGGGAATAAAGTGAGAAGATCGGGGCGTTGACCATAATTCTGTCTAAGAAAAAATAGTGTAGTCCGGAGAGTTCAAGTTTATTTATTGAGCTAACCGCGGCAGAGGGAGTAGAAGAATCGAGACTTAGACGTTTGTGAAATTCCAGATAGTTAATTTTGGAGAGGAAATAAAGAGGTGGGTAAAGATTAAAGTGGTTTAGGGGTTGAAGGAATTTTTCTGGGGGATTATTTTAATGAGGTTAGTACGGGATAGCAGTTTCCTTGTTATGGATTTGTAGTGCTGATTAAAGTTAAGGGTTTTATTTAAATATGTGCCTAAATATTTTGCAAAAAGCCAGTCAGTGATTTTACTACTCTAAATTTTAACTGCTAAACTGGTTTCGGATTGGTAGATGGTGGAAGTCTTGCGTTTGTAATGAAACAAAACTGAGTTTTGTGGAGTTATGTTTGTTCCGCCACTTTTGAAAAGAAGGTTTGAATGTGGTTATGAATCTACTGACACGGTTATTAAGGAATGATGAATTATGAAGTCCAATGCCAATACTGGGTCGTCTGCGTGGATTGCAATGGGTTCAGACTGTAGGGGACATTTGAGGTAATCGGAAGTGTAAAGAAAATAATAGATGGGAGAAAAAGAAAGAGAATCATGAATTTTGATCTGGCAGGTCCGAAAAGAGAAAATTTTGAATGAGTTGGAAGAAAGTTAAACGAAGATAATTTGTACATAAATCAATCACGCCACACCTTTTCAAAACACTTTCTATATCCAAAAATATGGCGAAGATGGCATGGCTAGCGTAAAGAGATTTGGTTATGTCGGAAATAATTGAAAGTAGGGGGCCAAAGCCGGTCTGAAATGATGGGATTACGTTCAGTGAATTGGCGAAATGGACGATGTTTGATCGAAGTATTTAATCTAGGATTTTCTCAGTAAAGGGTAATAGGGAAATGGGACAACATGAGAGAGGATAGTTCGTTTTGTTTTGGCTTGGTTATCAAAATTATTTGGAGAGTTTCGAAAGAGGAGGAAAGTATGAAATGATAGAAAAGTTATACACGATGATGAGGAAATCAATAATTACATGTCAAGGGGACGAACGGAGAATGAATCTGGCAATTCTGTCATTGCCAAGTGATGAGCTTCTAGCTATTTAGAGAGCAGATTCTAATTTCGTTATGCGTACTTATTGAGAATTGAGTTTTACAATTCATTTAGGACATGAGTGGAGCGCAAGATACTCCATCTTCGTTAACTACTCATTTTGAGATTTGTTATAATGGAAATTGGAAAGAAAAATCTCAGGAACTGTCTACGTAATGAATTGCTTTAATAACAGACATCCCATGGTTTCTTTTATATTTTATGCTTTAGTCAATTAGACTGCGAGAAGTAACTTACATTTCCTCTACAGCAATTCTTTAGACGAAGAGGATTTTGATATATTGTGGAATAATTAGAGCTCATGATCTTGGGGTAAAACAGAATATGTCTCATTTGATTTGAAGTCAATGGGCTGAGAATAAGTTTGACAGAAAGACTGGTCTCCGGGCAATGGGTTTGTCGTATCGTGACGTTAGTGCTGATACACTGATGGCGGCGTATATGTTAGACGCTACTGTGGTGAACGCAATCGGAGAGTATGTATCGCTGAGCGGCGCAGTGGACAATCGCCAAGAGAGATCATTAGGGGCTTCTCCTACCTATCGAGGGAAATCTTAACAACAAAAGCTACATCAAGGACGTTTTAAAGCACGAGGCTCTGCCCGTCCTAGCGCCACCTGCCATATGTCAGCAGGACAATGCCACGCCAAATGTGTCGAGGAACGTGCTAGCCTTCTGCGAAGATCGACGGTACCACTGCTTCCCTGGCCTGCGCTTTTGCCTTACATGTAGCCTGTCAAATATCTCTGGGATTTTATCGGTCGGCAACCGTTCTGCTCTTTTTGCAACTACTGTCGATGTTTTGTGCACTCCCGCAAACCGCGAAGCAGTGTGATATACAGCAGCATTTCTGGCACTCTTTGATTCCATTCCACTACATCTAGGAGATCTGATTGCAACACGTGATGGATTCAATGAATACTTCCATTCGAGTTACATGTACAGTTCTGTGATTCTAATTTATTTGTTTATTAGCCTCGTACCCGCGACTTCGTACGCGTGGATTAAGAATTTTTTTGCCAGAATTAAATATAGTAAGTTGTTGGTAACGAAGGATTAGTCCCAAACAATATCGAGTCGGCATAATATGACAGGAAAGCTATCACTATATCATTCTACCGTCGAACCTGCCTCTTGAAGAGAATTAATTTCCAACATATTTCTGCCACTATTCGATAAGATCTCAAAATTTAGTGACTACAACTGTTAATCATACTGGAAAAAATATCCTGTGCCCTTCATACACATTTCCTTATAAAATTACATCACAACGATATAGCCATTTAGTCGTCAAAACGTAACAAAAAGACAGAGACTTACTTCCGTATTTATAATAATATTACTGTGGTTCACACTCACACACTGACTGTGAACAACACCTGAGGGATCATTATAACGTAAAAAGTGTACACCTACAACATTGCAAGACTACCTACGATTTGCCTCGCATTGCGCCCCTAACTTTCTAATATCTACAGTTTAACATTCAATCCGAATAACCTACGACCCAGGCCTGACTCTTACGATGAAAAACAATTTTTAAAAATCTGATTCCCGACGGAGATTTCAACCAGAGACCCCGACGTTCGTAAGCAAGCTCTTAGCCACTGAGCTTCCAGCTCACTACACGGAAACACGGTCTGAAGACGTGCATATCCAACGTGTCTGTCTATCGCCGTATTTCCAAGTTATGAGAATCAATTGCCAACATATTTCTGTCACCATTCGGTAAGATCTCAAAATTACATGACTACAACTGTTAATCACACTGCAAACAATATCCTATGCCCTTCATACAGATTTCTTATAAAATTCCATCACAACGATATAGCCAATTGGGAGTCATAACGTATCAAAAAGACAGAGACTTACATCATAACTTATAATAATATTACTGTGGTTCACACTTACACACTGACTGCGAACAAAACCTGAACGTAAAAGAGTACACACCTACAACATTGCAAGAATACCTACGATTTGCCTCGCATTGCACCCCTAACTTTCTAATATCTACGGTGAACATTCAATCCGAATAACCTACGGCCCAGGCCTGACTCTTACGATGAAAAACAATTTTTAAAAATCTTATCCCCGACGGAGATTCGAAGCGGAGGACCACGACGTTCGTAAGCCATCGCTTTAGCCACTCAGCTGACAGGCCACTACGCGGAATCTCGGTACGCAGTCGTCCACATCCAAAGTGTCTTTCTACCACCGTATTTCGAAGTTATGAGACAAATGTATTATTTATACAGATAATTTTTCAACCAAATGTAGACAGTATTTTTCTCCTTGTTTCAAAGGATAAGTGTGCAAAGTTTCATCGAGAACGGATAAAAACTGTGGATTTGTATGAAGACCAAACAAACCAACAAAAGAAAAAAACCAAACAAACAAACATACCATTCATCTTTATATATAAAGATTACTGTGGTTCACACTTACACACTGACTGCGAACAAAACCTGAGGGATCATTATAACGTAAAAGAGTATACACCTACAACATTGCAAGAATACCTACGATTTGTCTCGCTTTGCACCCCTAACTTTCTAATATCTACGGTTTAACATTTAATCCGAATAACCTACGGCCAGGCCTGACTCTTACGATGAAAAACAATTTTTAAAAATCTTATCCCCCGACGGAGATTTGAACCGGAGACCATGACGTTCGTAAGTCAGCGCTTTTGCCACTCAGCTGCCAGGCCACTACGCGGAAACTCGGTACGGAGTCGTCCACATCCAAAGTGTCTGTCTACCGCCATATTTCGAAGTAATGAGACAAATGTGTTATTTATACAGATAATTTTTCAACCAAATGCAGACAGTATTTTTCTCCTTGTTTCAAAGGATAAGTGTGCAAAGTTTCATCGAGAACGGATAAAAACTGTGGATTTGTATGAAGAACAAACAAACCAACAAACCAACAAACAAACAAACAAACAAACATTCATCTTTATATATAAAGATTTATCTTATGGCAATAGCACATAATCAATAATAAAACATATACAATTGTTCCACACTAATAAAACGTAACATTAAATTATTGTTAAAATTCAAATTCAACATAGTGCAGCCATGTAAATCTTCAATTGAAATATCTATTATGTCCTTTGGTGATACACTGAAGGCTGACCGAGCGTGGTGGTGTAACGGATAGCGTTCTGGCCTCGCATGCGGTTCGAATCCCCGTCCGGGCATCCAGATTTGGGTTTTCCATGGTTTCCCCAAATCACTCCAGGTGAATGCCGGGATGCTTCCTTCAAAAGGCCATGGCCGAATTCCTTCCCATTCCTTGCCCCATCCTTTCCCGTCTCTAAAGACCACGTTGTTAAAAAGGGACGTTAAACTGTTAAAAAAAAAAAAAAAAAAAAAAAAAAAAAAACTGAAGGCTGGAAGTGGGTAATGGTGACGGATGGTTTGTTCTTCCTCACCATAGTTACCTCCTCGTGGTATACCCTGGGCAACGTGCTTACACGGCTAGACAATCTACACAGTTGGCACACAGACAATTCTTTAGGATTTGCTGGTAACCAGAGCACAAAAATCCTCACGTAATTCTCATCATTTGTGAATTGTCATATCCCTAATCAGTGGAATAAATTTCATTGTGATCAATGTCTCATTCTCGGTGTTATAATTTTCATATACTGTAGTGTTCTACCTTGTTGACTGTCGTTAACGACTCATGTACTCTGCTAAATTGTCTTAAATTCTCCCCTCTTCCCAATTAAAATTAAATTAATATAGTTTTCTTAAGCAAATGTTATTCACAGCCCGGTTAATTTCTTCTCCATTTCATTTTAAACCAGCCAGTTTCAGCGCCTGTAACAAAATAAAAATTATAATTTTGTACAATGTTGAAAATGTACAACAATCCACTCAAGCGTCCACTGCTAAGTTAATACTAGGGACTTAATCAATGGCAGTGGTTCTAGATTCTTCTTCTACAACTTTACCGAGGAAATTACAATTTTACATCTGAGGAGTTCTTCTATTTCGTAGCATACACAATGCAACTCAGCTGTGTGGCTGCGCGCATTTAGGCACAACCACACTGCATCGGGTCCTAGGCCCCGACCGACCGTCCTGATCACGATTTTTTAGGCGGTTTCCACAGTCACCTGGGTGTATGTTGGGACGGTCCTCAAATATCTGCCTCGTGAATTTCATTTCACAAGCAAAACAACACTTAGCGGTAGAATAAAAGCTGCACGTTGCACAGACTGTTGGAAATAAAATGATTCCAGCCTTAGGATAAACACCCCAGATTTAATAAATCTGATTTTAGCTACCTCATAAGTCATAGTAGTTAGTAGTGCAGCAGGTAAACATATGTTCTATAAAAAGCACTGGTAATTATAAAATTATATCTTATGAGAATCTTTCTCGCTGCAGGCAATTTTTTCAACTGCTGCGATACGTTTCTGCAGACAAAAGTTTAATCGCATCAGGACCGTAATCATCTGCCCTACACAACAGAAGCTCGCACTAGCAAGCAAGCATACCTTCTTACTTTGTAGCTAACTAGTGTAATTACCACTGGTTGAGGTCAGCCCTCTGAAATTGAATCTGTTCATTGGCCCAGAAAACAAACCAATTATTGCTGGTCAGCGACCGCCCGCATATACAAGTCCTGGCAATCCACCAGTACTGCTATCTGACACCAATCCCGTAGTAGATCAAAGAGCATGATAATGGCTGAATCACACTAGATATCAAGTCAGGATAATCAAGTTGAATCAGGCCAGGTTCAGAATCGCTGAAACACGTAATCCAGTGAGAGAATTCTCACTGCTCGTTCGCTCAGGTTGATCTGAAGATTTTTGCGTGACCGATCAACTACCGTCAATACCGGAGCGCTTATATCCTCAGCTGATCAGATCGTCAAACTAAATTCGACAACGAATGTCTCGAATCTTGTTTGGGGTTTCAGTAAATTTTGTGATTTTACTCAAAAAATAATGAGATTTATCTCAGAAAAATACGCTATTGATAAAGAGTGCAAAAAAACCCTTAATGTAAGCTATTGAAAATTACAAACTGGCGCAATATTACGCAAACAAATAGAATTGTTACAAAAGTTGATTATTTTATATAATTCATGCCAAAAATATTTTAAATCCATTAATGGGCCTTGTTTGTGTCCTTTTCTCTTCGATTTCCGCCATCTAAGGTCCACAAAAAAGTAATCCCAATAGTTTTTAATCCTTTCACTTTGATGTATCCTCCTTTCTTCAGTGCACATTTCCTCTCTCCTTCTCCCGGAAAACCCTTGAAATTCTGGATCTATCTTCTGATAGTTGTTCTATCATGTATTATATCTTCTGTTATTGCGAACTCAATCATATCTTTCTTTACTCCTTGGATCCAGTGGTTGCCCTTCTTCTCTTGTAAACATGACTGAAAATTCTTTTTGTATGACTGTTGTTAACCATTCTAATTATGTGACCAAAAAACTGATTCTCCTCTTTCTGATCGTGCCTTACATCCTTTCAATTTCTTCTTCTTTGTATAGAAAGTCTCCTTTTTCAATTTTAAGTAGTCACCAAATTTTCCTCAAGATTTTCCTTTCCCTTTTCTCTCTCTCTTCTGTTTACCCAGTTTGTATAGAGTACAAACATTCTGAGTAGTAGAGACCTTCTGATTCTGATTACTGTGTTTGATTTTAGTTATGCTTGAGAGCTTCTTTTTATTGTATGTATATTCAGACAGTTGTCTGTTTGTTGTACGTAAATCATCTATTTTTGTTAAGCTAAACGTGAAAACTGCAAGGCTTAGCAATAATAAAGCATTTTATATTGTGGTATACATCGATTAAGTGAGTTCAAATTAAGGAGGATGGGTCCGGGTAAAATTTTACCAAATATAATTTAAGATGAGGCGGGGTGTCAATAAAAATCCAATGTCAGTTTTGAATTATAGGTTGTTATAACAGATATGATATCAGAATTAACTCCTAGAAACTGAGGGGCATGAAACAAAATAAATTAAAAAATCAAATAAATTTAATTTTTAAAAATTACTGGCGAAATCCTGGATCATGGGCTGATTTGAACTGAGTGTGCCTTGATCTGTGATGTGAATCGGCCTAAATAAAGGAGGGAGTCCCAGCCCGATACCTTACACATCAACTACTAGTTTAAACTTCCGTCAAAAATGGCGGTAGTA
Source organism: Vandiemenella viatica (assembly GCA_031002005.1). Lineage (NCBI taxonomy): Eukaryota > Metazoa > Arthropoda > Insecta > Orthoptera > Morabidae > Vandiemenella > Vandiemenella viatica. The sequence goes on along the minus strand of JARYHS010011408.1, from coordinate 231,147,599 downwards.
GGAATTTGGTCTGGAAAGTTTTTAAGGAAATACGAATCACGATTTATCATTATCTGTTTTATTGATGACGGAAATTTTTATTCTTATAAAAAAATTTATAAGTGTAATTTCAAAAACGATTAACTATTATTTATATGATTTGATATTTGTCGTGATTACCTTTGATTCGTGTAAACATTCTTTGAGTTTTAATAAACTTTGCAGTATTATCTTCTGTAAAAAATTTTTTAGGTTATGTTGTCTGTTCATTCCAGCACCTGCTACAGAAAATACGACGTGAACATTGTATTCCCTTCTCGTTAGATGAATTTTTTCATCGTTATAAATTAACTAAAAAAATAGTATATGAATTCAAGTGAACGTCACATTATAATTTTTTATATCTCTGCATCGCATTATATTTCGTATCAGTAACTTCACAACAGACGTTTGCATATTAGCAGGCATCGCAGTTGAAGTTTCTTTTAACAATGTAAGTGCAAATAAATAAAATTCACTTAATTATTTGAAATTTGAATTTCCTTTAAACAATATAAGTTATTTAAATGCTTATAAAGGTTTCTCGGAAAACAAACCGAGTAAAATTATTATTATTACACAATATTTCGGCGACCTTAAACTCCGTCGCCATCTTCAGGTGCAGTTGTAAGTCTTGAAGTCTGCCTTGAAGTCAGCCATGAGCGTGTTGTTTGTAAACTAGCATGGCAACGAAATATTGTGTATTAATAATAATATTATTCGGTTTGTTTCACGAGAAACGTTTATAAATAAACAACGCCGAGAAAAATTGCATTCATTTATATTTAAGTGTTGTTGTAGGCCATTTGTTCTCAGGTTCTCAGTAAATGAGATGTAAACAATAACGGCAATTCAATTGTTTTGTATTGTTTAATGCCATACGCGATTCATCTCTAATCGAGGCATCATCAGTGACGAATCTACGTTGAAATTTTACATTTAGTGTTCAAAGTTATTACCTACTGTATAAAATAATTTGAAAAACTGTTGCATTGCTGTTATTATTAACATCTAATATAAGTTATCCATTTGAAATTTCCTCGTTAGTCAAGCAGAGACGTGGTGTTAGTCAGCGTAACTAACACTTCGGACATTACCGAGAATCACCGAAAGTTGCCGAGTCACTGAGGTGAGTCCAGTCTCCAGGCGCAACACATTTTATTAAAACTGATAATGTTATGATCATTTATCTTGAAGTTGTACGATATCGTACTGCTGGCCGGTCCACGAACTTATGGGCCGATAGTGTGTGCAAACGGTGCCCATCTGGTTCGAAGTACCCTTGTACTGGGTGCAGCCTCAGCTTCCCCAGCACGACAGCCTCGGGCGTCAGTGGTTGGCGCGTGGACGGTTACAGCAGCCCGCCGCTTAGTCGGCTTTCAGCGAACACTCTCGCCGTAATGCAACGCTTACATCGATCGCACCGCTGCTACAACCGCAGCCGGGTCGGTCGCTATCTGGTCACGGCCGGGGGATATCCACAACGCTACGCTCCACCGCACTTTACGGCAGTCAGCGATAAGGCACCTGCTGGTCAACAGACGGCCTACCTGCCACGTTGTCATTACTGTCTCCATAAACGGCTGCGCTCAGAAACTACTGTTTTCGCATCAACTTCAATTTCCACATTTCTGAGCAATCCTTCGTATTTTCAAACTATCAGTAAGTTTTCTCTCTCTCTAACGCTAACGAGGGACACCTTTACCTCGAACGTTCGGAACCACACGAAAACATGTTTAGAATCACAATCGATCATAAGCAAAACAGTGATGTGTGTCATTTCCATGCAGATCTCCGCACTGGTTTTGTGACACTACAATGTGCCGAAGCACACCTGAAGATACACGATCGTTATTTCATCATGAAACTTCACTCTGTGATCTGCAATAAATTTGCTGCATCTACGTATAAGCTTATGTTGCAATATACTTGGCGAAAGCCAGGTTATGACATAGGTTTACCAAGATCATCATTTGAAAATCTAATTAGTTTGACTTTTGATATGGCACTGCGTGAATGCGAAAGTGATTTGGAATGTGATAACGTGGTGTAACGTGTTCTCACGCTATTCGTGTTTGTATAGTTAAAAGTTCGTTGAAGCAATAGAGCAGCTACACTTCCTAACACGATTTTTCTTAAACTTTCTTCCACCACTAATTACTCTTTTAATTAAAGGTTCGTTTTGCCGTGCGGTCGCCAGTCTTTCGGCTATGCTAATTGGTTAATTAAAGTCACAGAAGGAAAACACATATGCGAACTAGTTTTCGTAAATTTATTCCTCTGAGACTACACAGTCCACAAGCATGCCACCAGACAATAATACTAATGTTTCTTCGTCACCGAAGATAGCAGATTCAAGTACAGTCAAAACAACTAATAAGCAGTGAGCACAATTCTCGAAACTAATTAACAAACAATAGCCATAGTCCGATTCTGCAGTAGTTTACTAAACACAGTTTATATTGAATCAGGTCACTCGGAAGAACCTTCATAGTCCAACATATACTTTAGCACACATCCCACAGTGTTCTTTAGTACGGAACACACGCCAAGCGGCCGTACGATGTATTCACGGGATAAACACACTGCCGTAAACCTTCCGCTCCCGCCGGCTGTTCCGTACGTTACCACTGACAATCACCGACTCTCCCGCTCCGCGCTCGCCCACCGCCAAAGACCTTACATACCTCTCAGATTACACTATCCACTCCAAATATAACCGTAACGTTCATGGTTACGTTACACCCCCACCGTTACAATGTGGCAAAAGTCGGCATTGACAAAGCACCGACTTTTGTCATCACAAACCACACTTGTTCACATATACATAGAAACATGTTACAAAAAAAATACAAGATTAAATGTTTACCCAACATAAAGGGAAGTCTGGGTGGCTGCTTGCTTATCCTTAAACTAACATAATTACATACACATTAAGAATAACACACACAGTCTGAAACTGCATGAAACAAATCATCAAACCTTTCAATGTCATATGTCCTTGCTTAGATCCATGACATATAACCAAGAAATTACAAATTGAGTTACAATATATTTTGACAACAATTTTTCCTCTCTTTTTTCTGATGTATGACACATGCACTGAATCGTGCCTTGTTTACTTCGACAGTGCACTGACAGTGTGCCCTGCTCAGGCAGGTGCCTCATTCACTGACTGTTGTACACCAACACTGATCACTCCACACGCGGAAAGACGCAAACTGACATTACGCTGCGCCACACTTAAATCATCTTAACACTTTAATGAAAGGGAAAACCGCACTTCTAAGTACATTGTCCAGCCTCGGGGCCAAAATTACTGGGAAACACAAACCAGCAAGAATGCCTTCCGCAACTGTGTATTAATACTACGTGGGTCACCAATCTGTACCCAACTACCAAAATTCCTTACCCCACTAACTTATTGACACAGCCTCTTACACATTCTAATTGTGACTGCAATTGATTGTTACAAGAAACTACTGAAAACTTACTTAAATCATGGCAACACTTAAAGCTTGGAGGTGCGGTAGATGCGACAGTGCAGTGAGGTGAGCCCCTCTATCCGGTGCCTGACACCAAAACAAACAGTGTGCGGATCGCTAATCTGCGCGCAACCGCAAAAGACATTTGATACAACAACTGTAGCAATACCATAGAAGAAATAATTGTGATGACCAAACAACCTGAAAAACCTAAACCTACCATAACGCTAAGGCATTTATGCATGGATGTGTTTCCATCATGCGTAGTGAGGCAACTGAAGACTGTACCTCACCCTCTCTACCTAATGTACCTACTTCTTTTCTTTACAATATTCCTTCCTTCACCAAACAGCATTAAAACCCCGCTTTCTTCTTACGCTTCTTCCAACTCTCTTCTCTTCTTCCTCCTTTCTTCTTATTTACATTCTTTGCTTCATCATATAACCGTAACTTCTTCCTGCGCCTCTTCCACTTTCTTCTCTCATTGCTCTTCCTCCACTTATTTCCAAATCTTTTCTCAGCAAATACCATCCATCTGGCTTCACATAGTATCCTCTATTCTGCATAGTCTCTTTCTTCCCATTAATTACCTTCTGTTTAGTGTCTTTACATAATTGATAGTGCTCATTTACCATCATACAATGTTTCACTTCGAGGTTCCCTTCCGGCAAAGTTTCAGGTTTCTCCTGAACTGTTTCTTTCACCTCAAGGACTGCTTCTCGCTGTCTTCCATCTTCTTCTACTGACCTCATTCTTCTTTTACTACAGTATCTTTCTTAACAATTTTGTCGTCAGTTACACAAGTCTTCTCCTGCGCTTCTGGCTCACAAACATCATTTTTATTCCCAGTTTCTCTTCCATTTGATCTATAAGTTAGTTCTGAAATTATCTTTGCCTTTTCTTTTCCGAACCACCTTATCTCCTTCCAACTTGACCACTCTTCTGACGAGTCATCACTCTCCTCCTCATGAATGCGCGCTTTAGCGATGAACAGTTTAGCATAATCTCCGACATTCAGTCCAGATCACTCTTTCCTCTCCTTGATCGTTTGTAATTGGTTCATTAGAAATCTCATCTTCATCCTCGCCCCCTCGTATTGTCTTCTGGTTCTTCTTTTGATAGCCTCGTATCGTCTCCTGTCCCCGCTGAGGCTGAAGCAAGTGACAGGCACTAGTTTACCTGTGGTGCACTCTCCACCACGGCCACCTGCACCTGATTTACTGACTCTCCTCGGGGCCAATCGCCTCCAGTTGGTCCATTATATTCACCTCTAAATCCTCCTACTCCCTGTTCCACGACCACGTCAAATCCTCCTCTCTGCCCGCGGTTATTGTAGCCGCCTCGATTCCCTGTTATCAAATGATTGTAGCTCTCCTGCTGCTGATGTGAACTTACTTCTATCGCCTTCCGATTGCGATTCTCCAGCGTAATTGTGGGGTGTCCTCACCCAATATTCTTTTGCTCTTATACTTTTCTCTTGTTCGTCCACCGACCCAACATCTTTACCGCCTCGTCAATGGTACATATATTGTGACTGACAAATACAAGCTGTGTCGACTCGGGCAAACGCGCACTAATCATCCGCACATATTCCCCTTCACTAATGGTGAACTTAAATGTTTACAGAGATTAACACACTTCAAGAAAAAATTTTGCTGAGTGCCACCACCCGGCGAGTATGGTTTTCCATCATTAAATTCCGCCGAACAGCAATTTGCCGGTCGATGGACCAGAAATGTTCCAAAAAAGCTGACTTAAACTCCTCAAACGTCTCGCAATTATCTGCAGCCCGTTCTCCCCACATTCGGGCATTCCCCTTGATATGTTTACTGAACATTTCTATCTTCTTTCTTTCTACGGCCCTACAGAACGGCCCAAAATTTTCAAACTTCTTCACAAAATCAACTGGGTGTATCCCCCCATTATCACAAAAGTCCTCCCAGTCCACTTTCTCTTCTACCATGCACGCAGTGAGCGCATTCACATTTGGCAAGATTTGACATTTGACAACCTCTTCTCGCACAACTTGTGGAACTCGTAACTTTAGACTTTTTTCAATTTGCTTCTCTTGTAACTGTAACTTTTCATTCACCCACACTGCAGTGGAAGCCTTAACCTTTTCCACCTGACACGACAATTTCTCTACGCCGACTGTTAAATGGTCAACTTCTTCTTTTACTCCCGTGTATTTTTCGGTAAGGGTTTCTCCTAAAGTCTCCACCTTCGACAATCTTTCATCATGGTTATCTTCTATAAGCTCGACTGTTTTCTTTAGGGATTCCATATTTTGGTGCAAAACACTAGTTACTTGTTCGCAGTCTGAACGATACTGAGTCAATTTACCCGATATTTCAGCAGTTTGTTGCGTACAAAGTTCCCTATATTGGGTCAATTCTTCCTAAACCGCCCTAGTCGCGATTCAAAAGCATCCCGAAGACATTCGATACTCTCCTTATTTTCATTTAATTTAGATTCAAGCAAAATACTATTTTCATTTAATTTGGATGCAAGTGATTCATTTAATTGGATTCAAGTGAAATACTATTTTCATTTAATTTGGATTCAAGTGATTCATTTAATTTGGATTCAAGTGAAATACTATTTTCATTTAATTTGGATCAAGTGATCATTTAATTGGATTCAAGTGAAATCTTTTCATTGAATTTAGCTTCAAGAAAGGGACTGAATTGACATGACAAATTGTCCCTGGAAAGCACAAAACATTTCCGACATGGACGCCTCATTACTTTCCCTAACCACTTCTCTTGACTTGTCAACTTCTGATTCACTAGCAAAACTCGTCATCGACACAGTAAGGGAGGACTGATTAATGTCTACACTGGGTGCGTCACCAAGGGACTCACCTCCCAGCACCATCTCTCCATTCACACCACCCTCTACCTCAGATGCCATATTACGAAATTATTTCACACAAAAATTCAATCTTCCGTTGTAGAAAAGACAAGAAGTAACCAACGCCGTCAATCCAGCAAACAGAATACACCAGTATACATTAGCACAAAAAAGGTAAAATTCTGTTTCCAAATCTTTAACTTAACTCAAACAAGATATACACCATGTCATAAAATACACTTTCAATTGAATACATACACTACTATCAATGACCAAAAAAAATTACGGAAACTCTAAAATAATTTTTTTTTTTTTTTTCCTTTGAAAAATAATTTGCTAAGCAAATCTAACACAGTTGTCCGGCATTTCAACTTTAATAAGTTAACGAAAGAAAAGGAAAAAGACCTCTGTTACTCAATATGCAAAAATAATAATTAATTTTTTCTCTTAAAAAAATCGCGAATTATTCGTGCCGGTTTGTGCTTTTACAAAGACTGAAAAATAAATCTTGCACTTCTTTGGAAAATCAACAAAAAAATCTACAAATTAATTCGTTAACAGAAACTGACATAACTTGACCCAAATCAGAATAAAATTAGCTTGCATGCATAAAATTTGCAATCCGCATAGTCAGTAGCTCATTTGAAGATTCATTAATGCAAAGAAATAATTACTACCGCGGAAATGTGATTCCAATCGAAACAGTATATTTTTTTTTTTATTTTAATGTCAGTTTGTGTCTTTCTTTAATTAAAAAATTGTTCGCACTTCCTTTCGAAGAATCTCAGTTGCTGACCGCGCTGCCGTCGACCGCAATGACGCCGCGCCGCTTCTGCGTGCCCGCGTTGTTCCGCTGTCGCGTCTCTCCGCTGTACCGCGTTGCCCCGGTGTCGAGTTGTTGCTCTGGCGAGGCTTCCCGTCAGACTGCGTTGTTCGGTTCCGATCGTGAAAGCTCGGGTCCTCTCGTTTATTACATTGTTGTGCACTCGCCGCCTCGAAGTAGCCGTACCATCGCCGATTGTTGTCTTCCCGCTCTACTCACTGCTTATTATTTCCAGCACTTTTTTTTTTTATTAATCACTGTCCGTCCTTAACAATTTTAACTGCAACTTGTCCTGTCACGTTGAGCCATGTAACGTGGCTACTCACGCTATTCGTGTTTGTATAGTTAAAAGTTCGTTGAAGCAATTGAGCAGCTACACTTCCTAACACGATTTTTCTTAAGCTTTCTTCCACCACTAATTACTCTTTTAATTAAAGGTTCGTTTTGCCGTGCGGTCGCCAGTCTTTCGGCTATGCTAATTGGTTAATTAAAGTCACAGAAGAAAACACATATGCGTACTAGTTTTCGTAGATTTATTCCTCTGAGACTACACAGTCAACAAGCATGCCACCAGACAATAATACTAATGTTTCTTCGTCACCGAAGATAGCAGATTCAAGTACAGTCAAAAGGATAAATAAGCAGTGAGCACAATTCTCGAAACTAATTAACAAACAATCGCCATAGTCCGATTCTGCAGTAGTTTACTAAACACAGTTTATATTGAATCAGGTCACTCGGAAGAACCTTCATAGTCCAACATATACTTTAGCACACATCCCACAGTGTTCTTTAGTACGGAACACACGCCAAGCGGCCGTACGATGTATTCACGGGATAAACACACTGCCGTAAACCTTCCGCTCCCGCCGGCTGTTCCGTACGTTACCACTGACAATCACCGACTCTCCCGCTCGGCGCTCGCCCACCGCCAAAGACCTTACATACCTCTCAGATTACACTATCCACTCCAAATATAACCGTAACGTTCATGGTTACGTTACAGTGGCTTTAGTGAGCTGCGCACATTATGATCTTCCACTTTGTTTAACCACTTCATTGTAATTCCTTATCTGCACTTTGAAACTATTATAAGCACTATCATGCGTGTGGTAATGCTGTATATGCGTGTTTTGCGCTATGTTAAGTACTTTAAGCAGAGAGCTTTTGGCACTGTTGATTGAAAATAGAATGGTACACTTACGTAATTGAATTACGTATAATTTCCTTTATATGGTATTGATACGTTGTTACTTTGTTTCTCTCTATTAAAATGTTACTTAAGGTAGAAGGCAACTGTTTTGTTTATGATCACTTGTTATTCTAAGCATATTTTCGTGCGGTTCGAGCGTTCGAGGTCAAAGGTGTCCCTCGTAAGTGTGTGTCTATGAACTACAGAAAATTCTGAAAACTCTATGAATTACTATCTCATTTGTTCGAAATCATCAAAAATCATATCAATTGACTAAATTAATTTTTGTTTAAAAAAATTCATAACATTAATGGTTGTAGCCATTTAAGTGGACGTGGGTTAAAAAATCCCTGGGGACAAGACTAGGCAAATATTTCGTATGAAGTGGGAAATGTGGATAGAGACGTGGACATTGAAACGAAATAATTAAAAACGGGTAGATGAGTTGAGATGTTGACGTGGAGGACAATGGAGGGGATGAGCTGGACGCAAAAAGTGAGTGTTCTTGAAGGGCTTGAAATGTTGGTGAGAGAGGAAACTAGTGCAAGTCGTAAGAGAATGAAAGAAGGAA
>JARYHS010011408.1:230806255-231137657 GCA_031002005.1 Vandiemenella viatica | reverse complement strand
ACCCATATGGATCGACATTTAAAATTCTTCGATCCCATATTCACTTCCATAATGCACTGAGATACGTAAAAATAGCTGTGTAAAGTTATTTTTCATTCCTATGTCAATGTAAGGTTTCTTTTAAAAAGAAGATGAAAGATTCTAATTTTGAGATCCTTTTACTTACATATGTCTTCGTTTGGAATTTTTTATCATAATAATAAACTCTTTTCTTCCTCTAGTTCGATTGATTTTACATTAATAAATAACCAACTGTTATTACTATCATTTATTCTACATTCAATTACTTTGCTCTTATTGCGGTTTATATTTCATCCAAATATGTACCACGGTATTTTGTTGAAGCTCTTCAGTAATAACTGAATATCGTCAGTCTTGTTTGCTTGAAAGAATGGATGTGGCGAGGTGAAATAATGGTGGCAGGAGAACTACAGTAAAACAAATACTATTGTTTTAATCACTTCATGGCGACAGAGGCTCCGATCGCAGAAATATCGTGTAAAAACACCCTGCTCACTCGGCAAGTCAGCTGAGAATTTATTAATTCTCACCGCCACGCCGAGAGAAAATTTGGTCTTATGTAGGCCTACTATTATTTTTATCAGTTTTCCAATTATAACCGCCTTAGTAAAAGCATTTGTTTGTCAACGTAATTATCTTTACCATTTTCTCATCAAAGTTTATTTCCACTGTTACTGGCGCCCTGAGATTCAGTCCAACAGTTCTTTTTTTATGAATCGATTGATAGCCAACTTCCTCTTCTGTTGTTGAAGAGCCAAGACCGTATTGAAGAGGGAGGAGGTGGAGGCTCGGAGATGAGATAGAATCGCTCGGTTGAATAGCCTTTCTGTGATTCACAGTGTCGTCAGGAAATACAGCCTTATCGGAAAACTTCGTGATTTATAAAGGATTTAAACTGTCTGTTCTAAATGCCATCTTGATTCCTTGCTTTTGATAATGTTTGCTATTTTATGAGCATTTTTGTTCGTGTAAGACAATATATGCCATTTTTTATTTTTTACTTGTGTGGTTGGTATGATATCTGATGATGAGTTCGTGTCGGTGTTTGTGTTTGCTTGTTGTGGGGATGGTTTAGTGTTTTTTCATGTTTTGTTTCCCTTCTTCCATCGTTGTGCCCAACTCAGGAGTGCGAGTGAACCTATCTAGCAGATGGGTTTTTTCTCTGTTCCCAAAACCTCTTCATCCTTTCGCTTTCATTCGTTCTTCCGTCCAAGTGTTCCTTCTTCTAATATACTGACTGTTGCCAAACCGGTGATTGTTGACCATGCTACTAAATCGGCATCTATCCTGTATGAAATTGCCTATTATTCCTATTTCCCGGAGACCCTTTTCAATTTCAGTTAGCCAGTTGTTTTTAATTTTCATTGAAATTGACAGGATTAGAATTCTTTTTGCTTATTATATGTACTTTGTTTTCTTTTGTATTCATTTCTGGTGATTATTCTTACAGATTATTAAATTGATGAAATGTAAATGTAGTCATTTTCACTGTGAACTGCTCAGTGTTTAGTGATTTTTCAGTGGCTGTGCTGTGGGAGTCTACGGCAGAAAACCTTCCAGCTAATAGCTTACAATCCTTTCCAGTTACCTTTACGCCTACGAGCCGGCAGGACTAATTGAAATTGACACAATTATTTTCACAATCCACTAGCTGAGGATATAAAACGTTGTGAAATACTGATATTATCTCACAGATGCGCCGACGTGTAAGCCTAACCAGAGCCGGGTGATCGGAGTGGCGAAGAACGAGATGGCTAATATCTCGTGTGAGGTCGAGGCGAATCCGGCGAACGTGACGTTCCGGTGGGCCTTCAACAACTCTGCCGACAGCCAAGACGTGGCCCCGGCGCGGATAGCTCGCTCCGGCTCCGTCAGCTTCGTGTCCTACACGCCCGCCACCGAGCTCGACTACGGCACTCTGCTCTGCTGGGCCACCAACAGAGTCGGACCCCAGCGGGCGCCCTGCGTCTTCCACATCGTCGCCGCAGGTCAGTCCCTGTTTACTGTTTCTTCTATCTTTCAAGGTAACGTTGATTGCGGCAGACCTTTATTGATCAGCTCCCTAGAGACATGTACTCCAGACACCTTGTCCATATTGTAAAGAAGGCACTGCCTCTCCCAACAAGTTCTCTAGTGTATCACAGAACACGTGCCCATAAAATGAAACTATTTCTTCACTACCCTGATTACTTGCTCCAATGGGCTACGATAGCTACGTTTATTGATCAGCTCCCTAGAGACATGTACTCCAGACACCTTGTCCATATTGTAAAGAAGGCACTGCCTCTCCCAACAAGTTCTCTCGTGTATCACAGAACACGTGCCCATAAAATGAAACTATTTCTTCACTACCCTGATTACTTGCTCCAATGGGCTACGATAGCTACGTTTATTGATCAGCTCCCTAGAGACATGTACTCCAGACACCTTGTCCATATTGTAAAGAAGGCACTGCCTCTCCCAACAAGTTCTCTAGTGTATCACAGAACACGTACCCATAAAATGAAACTATTTCTTCACTACCCTGATTACCTGCTCCAATGGGCTACGATAGCTACGTTTATTGATCAGCTCCCTAGAGACATGTACTCCTGACACCTTGTCCATATTGTAAAGAAGGCACTGCCTCTCCCAACAAGTTCTCTAGTGTATCACAGAACACGTGCCCATAAAATGAAACTATTTCTTCACTACCCTGATTACTTGCTCCAATGGGCTACGATAGCTACGTTTATTGATCAGCTCCCTAGAGACATGTACTCCAGACACCTTGTCCATATTGTAAAGAAGGCACTGCCTCTCCCAACAAGTTCTCTAGTGTATCACAGAACACGTGCCCATAAAATGAAACTATTTCTTCACTACCCTGATTACCTGCTCCAATGGGCTACGATAGCGACCTTTATTGATCAGCTCCCTAGAGACATGTACTCCTGACACCTTGTCCATATTGTAAAGAAGGCACTGCCTCTCCCAACAAGTTCTCCAGTGTATCACAGAACACGTACACATAAAATGAAACTATTTCTTCACTACCCTGATTACATGCTCCAATGGGCTACGATAGCGACCTTTATTGATCAGCTCTCTAGAGACATGTACTCCTGACACCTTTTCCATATTGTAAAGAAGGCACTGCCTCTCCCAACAAGTTCTCTCGTGTATCACAGAACACGTACCCATAAAATGAAACTATTTTTCACTACCCTGATTACCTGCTCCAATGGGCTACGATAGCGACCTTTATTTATCAGCTCCCTAAAGACATGTACTCCTGACACCTTGTCCATATTGTAAAGAAGGCACTGCCTCTCCCAACAAGTTCTCTAGTGTATCACAGAACACGTACCCATAAAATGAAACTATTTTTCACTACCCTGATTACCTACTCCAATGGGCTACGATAGCAACCTGTAATTTTTTTCAGATGTTCGGATTGACTTGGGATGCGGTTGTAATGAAAAATCATTCTATAAGTGTACACTGTACATCCACTAATTCTCGAGCGTAGAAAATATTAAAGGCCTATTCAAACTAGCAATCAAGTTAGGTCATGTCAGATCAGCTCACGATCCAGAATTTTGCCAGTAACATTCACACTACGGTGAGATCAAATCATATGTTTAACTCTTTATGATTTAACCTTGTAGTTAAAAAAAAATATTAGATTCTACTAGGTCCTTAACAAAGAAAAGAGAATTATGAATGGAATTCACAATGTTTACATATATATATATATAATAATCAACTTTTTGTGACAACTCTACATGTTGCGCAACACTGAACAATTTTATAATTTTTATTTGCTCATAGTGTAGTATTTTCTTACGGTCTTTGTCCACAGCGTAGTTTTGTGAGATCAATTACAATGCAGGGTGATTCAAAGTGATTGTCGGGGTTTCATGAATTTTTTACCGGCTGTGTACTAAACATACAAGTATTATCTTTACATGGATGAATAGACAAACTCTCAAAGTTTTGTTTTGTAGCAGCTGCTAATCTTGTAGTTACGTTTTGTTCCGCCAGGTGTCAGTGTTTGAAATATGGCAGCTAACGCTATAGAGAAGGCTTTTTGAACTCTAGATTTTCACGTGTGTCAGTCAGTTACCGTTGTCCAACGTCACTTTCGAAATTTTTTTATGAAGGATGCACCTTCAGACTATTCCATTCGGAGGCGATATGCGTAGTTCGTGGAGAAGGGCTGCTCACGCAAATGGAAAAGCAGTCGGCGTCCTTCTGTGTCGGAAGTCGACGTGAACCGCGTCAGAGAAGCTTATCAACGTAGCCCGCGGAAATCAACAAGAAGAGGCACCAGAGAATTGCACATTCCGCAAACCACAGTTTGGCGCGTGCTACGAAAACGCCTAAAAGTGAAAGCCTATCGCCTAGGGCTGCTTCAGGCTTTAACACCTGACGACCATCGCAAACATCTCACGTTTTGCAACATTATGCCAGAAAAAATGGAAGAAGATGGGTTTTGTAAAAAAAACTCATTTTTAGTGATGAAACGAACTTTTACTTGTGTGGGAAAGTGAACAAGCATAATGTGCGGATTTGAGGGTCACAAAATCCCAGTGCTTTTATTGAACACCAGCGTGATTCTCCAAGTGTGTGTGTGTTCACTACTGTTTCCAAGGTGAAATTGTACGGCCCGTTCTTCTTCAACAAACAGACAGTAACAGGACTAACTTACCTCGATATGGTTGGTCTCTGAGTGGTTTCTGCCTCAGCTTAAAGAGGTGGATGATTTCATATTCCAACAACCTGGTGCTCCACCTCATTTCCATCGGGAGGTCAGAACATTTCTCAACGAACAATTGCCGTAGCGATGAAGTAGGACGCGGAGCCGACAGTGACCAAATGCTCATGGCTTGGCCACCTCGTTCACCAGATTTAACCCCATGTGATTTTTTTCTGTGGGGCTACGTCAAGGATCAAGTTTATCTTCCTCCTCTACCTGCGACTATCCCGCAACTGTGAGAACGGATCAGGGCCACCTTTCTAAACATTTCTGAGAACATGGTGCGTTGCGTGTGGGATGAAATGGACTATCTCATAGATGTGTGCAGAGTGACACAGGGCGCACATATCGAAAATTCGTAATGGATGAAAAAAACTTGATGAGTTTCTTTACACATCAAAATAAGATTAAAATTCGTATCTCAGTTGTGCTTAGTGTAAGAATTTTATGAAACCCCGACAATCATTTTGAATCACCCTATATTTTTATTAGTAAAATCATACACCACAGAGACTTCGAACAAACTATGAGATGTTCGCCGTCCATTTTGATCTGACCTGACCCGTCAGCTGCACTTTCATTCAGCTCAGCTTTTGACAATTGTTGATCGGCGGAAGCGCGATTGTTTACACATAATCCAATGGGAGCATAAAAATATTGTGATTCATCACAAAACTACGCTATGGACAGAGACCGTAAAAAACCGTACACTGTGAGAAGTTGCGATCTTCAGCATGACCGGACCGAACAGTGAGAGCTCCCGTTTGATTATGTGTAAACAATTTTATTCTGACCTGACTTGAACTCTAGTGTGAACCGGCCTTAAAACTTGTTATACTTAAAAAAAAAGAAGTTACTTTAACCAGCAGTTAGCTTCAACAAAGATGTCTGATATTTCTTCTGCAGTATATATGTACTGAACATAGATCATATATTAACATTCCGTTTACAACCATCCAAGACTGGGTAATAACACACTTGTGCTATGTTTCTTTTCGACTGTTGTTACATGTTGTGTTTATATGTGAATATCTATGAAAACACTTAATACAGATGATCAGTGTGTTAGTATTTGTATGTATTCTCGTCTGGCTACATAGCCCACTTGTTTGTAAACATAACTTGAAATACTTAAGCATTAACTAGTTAAATGTTTTCTAGAAGCCTCTATAATTCTCCTAATTACCATGTTATTGTATACTAAACATGCAAATATGACTCTCCTCTGAGTAGCAAAATCACGGAGGTGTAAATATCTGAGTGTAAACAGTATCGAATACTTTTATGACCTTATTAACATTTATATAAATTTCATTCCTTAAAAAATACCATTTTCTATATAATCCTTAAATATTTTAAGCATAGGCTTTGTCTAAAACGAAACATGAATACGTATCATGGTTATATGAATTGTATCGTTATACATTTTACCATCATAAAATATCTTGCAATTTTAGTAACGCTTTCTAGTATGCAGCTAATTTACTAACAAGAAACGTAGCTTCAAATCAAAATTGCTCTTAAAAGTGATGAAATTGATGTTTTAGCTTTAATGGCAACATCCAAACAAGTATTCTTTAAAAAATAAAAAAAATAGAATTTAGGTTGAAAATAGCAAATACTATTACTTGCGGCTGATTTCTTTCTTATATTTACTCCATTATAGACCAAGGTACAAAAACAGCAGAGATAAGCATCAGCATACTTTTCCAACTTAAACTGTCCGTCAACAAACATAAAACGTATCTACGTTTACGATATGCTGCTATTGTTTCTGTAAGTTTTTCATATTTCGTTCAGTAAACTTCAAACGCATATAGAAAATCACCCTTAACCTTAGAGTTTTGCAAATCTGCAGCAATAATTCAAAGCACATTTTCCTTTCCATTATATTTTAGCACTTTGAAATAACATTCCCCTTTCAAACGGTATTCCCAAACAAATCAGCTGAATGCATTCATTTACATTCTACATAAAGCGGAAACATTCTCTGTGATTAATGATGTTCAAAGAATAACCTGGTTTGCGGATTTATTGATCCTGTCAGCGATTAAAAACTTTTGTCCAAGACTCTTTGGCTGCCTGACAGGGTGATTAGTTATGCTGTACTTAACGCAGCGGTGAATGAGGTAATATTTATCGCTTGTATAATACACGACAAAAAATGTTACGTGCTTTAAACCTTCACAGCTAAGCAATTTCTTCAAAATTTTACTTGTCAATAAATAAAATTACGCCTTCCATATATTATACATCAAAATTGTTGGGTATTGTACGCAAACAGATGCTTAATATAAAAAAGATGTGGATGATTCTCCAGTCCGTTATTTAATTCGTTCTTAGTATACCTGTGAATGATTAGGTACAGTTAAATAAAATAATTGCTATGGAGGGAAGGGCCCTTTTGTGTCATTGAAGGTAAAAAAAAAAAAAAAAAAAAAAAAAAAAAAAAAAAAAAAAAAAAAAAAAAAAAAAAAAAAACCTATTTCTAATTGTTTGCATCCGGTTTTTTTTTTTAAATGGAAATAAGTGATCTGCACATAAGTCGTGGTCTCAGTTCTATACAAACATCTGCATATTTAGGTAATGAGCAATTGTTAACTATTGGTAGTACTGTCTTTTTTGTCACAAACTCTAATTCTTCTTGATCTAAAACGTACTTTGGAAATATAAATTGACAGTATTCACTTAAAAACCTTGAAGATCGCATGAAAAAGTAGTAACTAAAAGTGAATATCTCAAGGAATAAATTAATGCTGAAACAACATTCATGAAATATTTTGTGAATTACGATGGAGAGCCAAATGAAACCTTTAAAAGTGTAATATAAAATCGAAAGTGCACGCCAGTGGTATGTAAGTTGGTAGGCCTGTGTTTGAAACAATGGGGCGGATGTTCTCACAAGTGGTAGCCCATTGTAGATGCACAATCACCAGTGCAGGAACAGTATAAAGATGACGCCCCACTAGCAACTTGCACCAGAGGAGAACAGCATTCGGTGATAATATTTTTGCAATATGAAGGTGTAAAACCTATAAAAATTTATCGGGTGCTAATGACCCCGACGTCGACGCGCCCTTAAACACCAATAACAACAACAACAACAATAAAAATTTATCGCAGAATGAAGGTACAGTACGGGAATGCCTGTTTGCCACAGCAGCAAATGGTGTAGGAAGTTCGCACATCGTATCTTGACTCACGAGACCACAGCAGCAGTTCAAGCCGTCACCCGACTTTGCGCCAAGTGATTTCCATATGTTTGGACTCCTAAAAGAAGCACTTTTTGGGACGAAATGTCAATCCGCGGTGCACGAGTGTTGTGTAATCTCTGAAAAGATTTTTTTTATGCGGGAATTCAGGCACTTCGGAAGCATTGGCTGATATGCATTGAACGGGAAGGAGACTATATAGA
Organism: Vandiemenella viatica; assembly: GCA_031002005.1. Taxonomy (NCBI): domain Eukaryota; kingdom Metazoa; phylum Arthropoda; class Insecta; order Orthoptera; family Morabidae; genus Vandiemenella; species Vandiemenella viatica. The sequence continues at coordinate 231,129,480 of JARYHS010011408.1, read as the reverse complement.
AAAATGATACAAGTGACTTGTATGTGGGCACAATTCATGATATTTAAAATAATAATTAAGGCTTTCATTTGACAGTTCCTTGTATATGAATGCATATCCCACTTATGTCTAGACAAACACATATAGCTACATTAGAACTGTATTGTACTGCTTCATATCGCTAAGTGTTGGCAGAATATGGGGAATATCATAGTGGGTGATATTTTGAGACTAATAGATCAGTTTATATTTTATTTTATTTTTTTCGTACTTTACTGGAAGAAAATATTGAAGAATTGAGACAAGATGATGTGAATTTAATTATTAGATAAGTAAACTTTTTTTAAAAATGTTAACATGTTAAAATAGAGCTATAGCAAACCGTATGTATATATTATTGAGAAACGAGTATATCGTCTGACTCGAAGTATCGAATCGTTAAAAATTCGTTTCGGTACTCGCATTTGTCGTATGGATATCAGTTTGATTCGACAAACGAACAAATACGACGCATTATGCGGGAACTGGAACGGCTCGCCCAGTGACTAAATGAAACTGAATGAGAGAATGAACATTTGAACATCGCGTCTTACGAATTTCTGGTAATTTTGATTTGAATTCGTTTCGTTACAAAGGAAAAAGTGAAAGTACAAACATATTGCGCGTACATTATTTTAATGTAATTAATATTATTTACTGTCATATGTTGATATTTTTAACGAAGTAAGTAATATTAATAACATAAAGATTTATTTTATAGTTTTGCTTTCCTTTAACATTAAAATTTACAGAGCATCATTTGTAAAAAAGGATATTTGGATAGATAATTTTAGATGCTTATTGTATTTTTATTGATTATACCTTTGTCAGGTTTTATTGATTTCAAACATTTATGAAATGCATTTATTGTAAAATGCGATATTCTAACTTAACTTCTATTTTATTTTACATTTGAAATTTTACCTAAACTTAGTTTACTAAATGAACAATTTACTTAAACTTTACAAAGTAGAAATGAAGTTATCCCGTAACCCGTACACGATGCGACTGGATCCAATTCTCCATACTAGTGTACGAGTGAATCAGTAGTAATCAGTAACGAAACGATACGATAATACCGTAGTCGTCCCGTAAACGGCGCAACTCGATACAATACTTCGTGCTAGTGCTCGATTGTACCGAAAGTAACCATTAGATAGCAAAGAATACGGATTGGATTAGTGCCTAATACATACGGCTACACAAACTCGCGTAATTGTTACAGCTCTATACGAAAATAAACAAAGTATCCCACAAAAACAAAACACCAGTTTAGGCACTTAAGCAAAGCACATGAAAGGGAAATTAAATTCATTTTGAAGAAGGGTGTCTGCCCTTTATATAAGCAAAATATATTAAAATTACCTGCGAGAAAGAAAAATTCCCTTGTGTGTGTTTTTTTTTAACTGTTTAACGTCTCTTAACAGTGAGGTCCTTAGAGACGGGAAAGGATGGGGGGCATGGAATGGGAAGGAATTCGGCCATGGCCTTTTGAAGGAAGCATCCCGGCATTTCCTGGAGTGATTTGGGAAACCATGGAAAACGCAAATCTGGATGCCCGGACGGGGATTCGAACCGCTGTCCTCCCGAATGCGAAGTCAGAACGCTAACCGTTACACCATAACGCTCGGTTTCCCTTGTGTTGTAACATCCATAACGTTACACGACCTACACAAAATATCTGGCTGTCTCCGTGTTTGCGCATCATGTAAATGCTAATGGACAAATTTTAACGAAACTGCATTTAGTGATACCTTATATCACTGATGAGGATTTAAGATATTTGTTATCAAGATCAGTAACATACTTTTGCGATGATACACAGTAAATTTTTGTCTCTCTCGGCAGAACACGAAAAAATATTGCATGGAGTCGATGTAAAATTAACATAGTGATAGGTTATGTAACAGGTAACTTTTATACAGATTAGTAACATAGTTACGACAAACCCGTAATTTTGGGAATTTACGCTCATCTCGCAAAATCTAATAAACACATCTCAACGAAACTGCTCATGGCGGTAGTATTTGTCATCAGTTGACTTTTAGTGTAGATCAAAAATGTTTATCGTTATCATACGCATGCCCAAACCCTAAACTTTGGAGTATTTTTCTGTGTACGCAACTGATGATTGTATTTCAGTGTAACATTACATAGTGAAGGCTTGTTAGTAACACATTTCGTCCATGAAACAGAGTCCAAAATGTTAAATCTTGGAATTTTTTTATTTGAAAACGTCTACTCGCTGGTTAAGTACGGGGATAGCAGGACAAAGTAGGCCTACCCTGCGTTACAAAATAAAGCAAGATAAGAATCGCTAATAACTACGAGGCTAATAATGCGTTATTAAAGGTTGAGCACATAACGGGTAGAGCAAGTCTGTCCGTCGTGCAGAATATGGTTTTAGGTGACGTGATCTGAATAGTGTGAGTGTATGTTAGCGATTTATCCTAATTGTGGTTGTGTAAAGTTATAAATTAGTGCAGCGTAAAAACGCTGCCAGCTTTGACGTCATTGTAACGAGCTAACGAAGCACTACTGGCAGCCATAGTGAGATAATAAAAATATCGTCTCAGTATAAATAAAGATTGATATTAAACTAGCTGATACCCACGACTTCGTAAACAAAAACAAGGCATGTCAAAAAAGAAGGAAAAAGAACTGGTGCCCGAAACATTTAAGTAGAGACAAACTAATAGTACAGAGAAAATCAACTACTAAATAATACTTTTTGTTTCTAAACGAATTTTATTACGAAAGCATACACTAAAATAATGCGCAAGAAGCACAGCTTGAGCAACCGACGTAACATTACAGACTAACACACACATCCGTGTCTCTGTCACCATTCGATATGTTCTAAAAATTTCGTGACTACAACTGTTATTCACACCAAAAAAAAATAATAATTCCTTTGCCCTTCCTACTGATACAAAGTATTTTCTTGTCAAATTCCGTCAATGTCGGTATAGCCATTAAGTCGTCAAAACGGAACAAAAAAACATAGACTTACTTCCGCATTTATAGTATTATTAGTGCAGATCACACAGACTGAATGCAAGAGCAAGAGTAACAACCCCTGAGGGATCAATATAACGTTAAAAAAAGTATACACCTACAGCATTGCTAAACTACCTACGATTTGCCTCGCATTGCACTTCTTAATTTGTGATATCTACTGTTTAACATGCAATACGAAAAGCACACGGTAACTCATACGATCAAAAACAATTTTTTAAAATAGTTGTTTCGGCGGAGATTTGAACCGGAGACCACGCTCTAAATAGTATTAAGCAAGCGCTTTAACCACTGAGCTACCAGACCTCTACATGCAAAAGGAATACAAAGACCTACACATCCTACGCGTCTGTCTATGGCCGTTCAGTAATTTTTCAAAATTATATGACAATATGTATTATTTTTCAACCAAATGTAGACAGTATTTCTCTCCTTGATTCAAAGGATAAGGGTGCAAAGTTTCATCGACATCGGATGAAAACTGTGGATTTGTATGAAGAACAAACAAACAACATACATACATTCATCTTTATATGTATAGATTGAAAATTACTAAAAAAAACGTCGTAACATATAACTTGAAAATATGCTCGGAATTAGAGAAAATGAAAATTAAAAGAAATCTTGCGTCAAAAGGTACCTAAGAAGTCTAAAATCGTTAGGGCGGAACAAATGAGAGACCTACATCATCATCGAAAATTAAACAAATGAAGCCCTCACCGCCCTCTGATACATGCGATAAACTTGTAATTTATCTATTCTGTAACTGTTGTACTATTATATGTAACCACTATATTAAAAAAATTGGTAATTAAATTACGTATTAATACAAAACACTTGTAATGATTCGATGACTACGTTTTCATGAAAAATTACGGCGCGAACTCCAACTGCGTCTTTATGGATCCTTCTTATGTGTATGAAGGGATCAAGCAATAGTTTCTACGAAAATGTACATAATGATAGCATACGTGATGTTAGTGACAGCTCACCTTACGTTTCTATTTGGCAATGACCTTCTCTGAAGTTATAAGAGAGACCACTGATTCAATTGTTCATTAATAGATTCTATGCATTTACATCATACACGCATTCAGATACAACAATCCGTTCGTACTCGAGCCAGGCCAGTGTGCTTATAGGGAAACTATGTGAACAATGCTGAATATTACAAATTATTTAGGGTGCCAAGGGGTGGTAGGAACAAATAAGACGCTAAACGCATTTAAAATATTTGCGTAAATTTAAATTCAAAAGTAGATGAGGAAACAGAACTGGAGGTTAAAAGACCTAGTGTCCGGAGATTGTTCGATCTGGTGAAATTGGGTCAGCAAGAAAGAGGTGTTCCATGGTCTAAAGTTCAAGAAGAAGAAATATACCTGGACAGTCGACGACGATGAGCGTTCTTTCCCCGCACCCGGCAGATAGAGACAGATGAAGATGACGATTTTGAGGAAGATATCCAAGAAAGAGTAAAACATAGGGTTACTCTGCTTTCAATACGCAGGACGTTTCTCTGTAATTATATGTGATAATTGCCCGCACCAATCCTAGATTCCGCGTGTACGATATCACAGTAATAGCTAGTATTCACTAATCGTTCAATCACATACAAGTTTTCTTATATTACTTTACGACTTGTTGACATCAGAACAAGGTTAAAGGAGGGATATGATTAGTGGACAAGGAGCAGGAAGCAATTAGTAAATGACCTTTTTAAGTAACCAATATGGTGTTTCGGGGTTCTAACCAGTGTGCTACCGATTGTCTATCTATTATATTTTTATTATTATTTAATATGGCAGTGTAGTATGTAACCCTCATTTTGGATATCAAATACAGGTTAAGGTTGAAAGGAGGGCTGCTATATATGACTCTGGAAATTACCGTAGAACACAATCAGAAACCGATATGTTAAAAGAGCTCGAATGGGATTCATTGGAAGACAGGAAAAGGGTGAAGAGAGTCATGGAAGTGTACAAGGAGTATATTGGCGATGAGGCGTGTAAAAATATTGGTGTAAGAATAAAAAGTATTAGTTTGAAGGGAAAAGATGACCATGAAACAAGCTGGCACTCGATTTAAAGCACAAGCGTGTGGGTAGATTTTCTTTCGTAGGAGCGGAATAAATTACGAACAGAATTAATTGATGGGGTCATTTACCAAAAACGTTGAAACAACGTAAAGTCGATTTTTATAGATAGCAAAATAGGTGGGTTCCAGAAAGGGGGAAAATATGTGTGGAGAGAAATTGCCACCGGAACGCGCACTCCATCCCAATTAAATTAAATTAAACTCACCTAACAGGCTTAGTAAGAAAAAAAAAAATCCACTTGGAATTGAAGGCGCAACCTAGGTTGGCACTTCAATTTTTTACAGAATATTGGAAGCAGAAAATAGTGGTATGAATTGGAATCAGTATTCATAATTCTATTCTATTAAAAGTAGGTATAACTAAGACACCAACAGGTAAGAATTAGCAGTAACTAATGCAGCGTGCAGTTTCATAGTGAAAAATGTGGTGTTAATCAAACCTAAGAAAAATGTCTATAGTTCTTGATTATGCCATTATCCAAGTAACTGAATAGCTTCATGAAGTACAAGAGATTTTGAGAGACTACGCAGCAGTTATATTGATATTCCTAAATAATTCTCCAGAGATAACAAAGTGATTTTTGTTTTTTTATGGGGAAAATGTTTAATCAACATTTCATTAAGTAATCGAATTTGAACGTTACCCTGAAAAAAAGCATACTTTTACTATACAGAGATTAAATGAAGAGACACCAATTAGTCACTGTTCGGCTAGCTACCGTTAGATGATTTTTTAAGTAACCAAAATAAAATTAAATAGTCAGTCACTCCACATTCTAATCAGATCTACCATCCAAAATTTCCCAGAAACTCTCACCAATATATGTTTATTTATTATGGAACAATCATAACTCCGAATTTTAAGTGCAATTATTTTTTCAAAATAAAATATTGTTTGCTAGTTTTACTAGTTACTAGAAAAAATTTGAACCGTCGCTTTGGAATAGTAAGTAGTTAGCTAATTAGCTTATAAGCATTTAATTTCGCCAACTTCGTTTTTAAATATTGCTGTTAATGTGCTTAAACATACGAAACTATGTATGTAAAATACACTATGTTGAACAAAAATATAGCATGTTCTTTCAGTCGTTAGACTAAAGCGTGGTTTGAACCGATGGTTGGACCATCCCGAAGGAGGTATACTTATCCTGTTATTGGAGGAAGGGTGACCAGTTCCTTTCATTCTTACCACACCTAACGCGGTAATCCTACGGCATAAAGGGGACCTAGAGTACAACGCGGAATCAGAACCGCTGTAGCTTTCTAGCGTACTTGATATAAAACAGTAAGCTTGAGGTTAAGGTCGGGTTAAGAGCCTACGATGATCCCCGCATAGGCAGAGACCATGGTTTCCCCAAATCATTCCAGGCGAATGCCGGGATGCTTCCTTCAAAGTGGCCATGGCCGAATCCCTTCCCGTTCATTGTCCCCAGTCCCATCCCGCCTCTAATGACCTTAGCCTTTGACGAGGCATAAAGCCATAAATAAAAAAAAGAACCTTATAAGTGCAAGGTAAAAAGCAGGAACAATTACAAAGTATAATAATGAATGGATAGATGAACCACACTATTCAAATCAAAGTGTTTTCTAACTAAGCAAATTGGATACTAAGATCGGTACTAGGATGGTAACCAGTAACCAACAATTCTATCACCAATTTCTCTTAACGTAAAAATCACATGTAAGCAATTAAGCACGTTCATAGGAGTTTTCCAAATAGCGATACTAAATATCGGCAATTATCTGATCGTAATAGTCACAAATAGGCAGTTAAACAAGCCAGATTAATGAAATTAGTATTCTTCACACCATAACACGTAGTAAGAGTGATCATTTTGCTGGAAACCTGGAGAGCGAGTTATATTGATGGACTTACATCCCGAGCAGGATTCCGATAGTGACAGTCACGGCGATAGAACAGCACTGAGAACCTTATTGTTTTTGGAGGAGCTTAAACAGCATTCGGTAAACGGTAACTAGGATCGCCTTGTGTCTTTCAGAGAGGGTCACTACCAACATTGACTTCGTGATTTCATGTTGCCGTTTGAAACCTCTCCGTCTTATGTTAGAAAGCACAGGGTTCCACAGATAATACACCTCCCCTAGCTTACTTTTATCCCGTGGGGCTGGCACAGTAGCACTTTGCTTTTCGCACCAACCTGGTGGTGGGACCAGGGTTTATTACTTTTAAGCGTTGGTTGCTGGATCACGAAGACCACCATAGCAGCGTCCTTTAAATCGTAATAAATATTCCTTGTGACTCACTCTGACTACCGCAAAATTTAGGTTCTTAACTAATTCTTTATTACCTATTCAATATACCGAGCGTGGGGGTGTAACGCCTAGCGTTCTGGCCTCCCATTCGGGAGTACGGCGGTTCGAATCCCCGTCCGGGCATCCAGATTTGGGTTTTCCATGGTTTCCCCAAATCACTCCAGGTGAATGCCGGGATACTTCCTTCAAAAGGCCATGGCCGAAATCCTTTCCATTCCTTGCCCCCCATCCTTTCCCAGCTCTAAAGACCTAGTTGTTATAGGAGGCGTAAGCAGTTAAAAAATAAAATAAAATAAAAACCTATTCAATACTTCATCTTGCTCTACCTGACTATAATGATTCACATTATTACTACACCTCTTTGCCTCGCTATAACACGAATTCCTCTATTGGTCATGTTGCACCACATGGATGTATCCATTTACCTAATTATGATGGATTATGATTTAGTGAATTATTATTCTTAATAATGTTTGTTTCATATTGCTGCCCAGGACGTCCGGATCAGGTGCACAACTGCTCGGTGTCCAACGTGTCTACTGACTCGCTGTCTGTGCGCTGTTCGGAAGGCTCAACGGCGGGCTTCCTCAGTCCTTCCTGCTGGAGGTGCGAGAGGCGGAGTCTCAGGCGGTGAGAGCCAATGTCAGCTCTGCCGCTCCCGCCTTCAACGTTGCGGGACTGGGTTCTGGAGAGCGCTATCACGCCTGTGTCTACTCCTACAACCTCAAGGGTCGCAGCGAGCCCGTCGTGCTCGTCGCAACCACTGTTCCTGCCCCCGAGAGACAGCTGACTGCTAGCCATCAAGGTCAGTGAAACTCTGCAGCACAGTGGATACTTCAGAGGAACTACTGGAGTCGGAGAATCCAAGTTGTAGTTATGACCCTTCTTCTTCTGCTACTCCTCCTTATCCAAATATATTGAACCGTCTGCCTTGATGAGTTTCCTCCACCTCTCCCATATATAGTGTCTTCTTCTTTCAGTCCTTTGTTCACGATGTCCTTCTTAACTAGATCGTTTCACCTTATCCTTAGTATCCCTCTGGATCTCTTCCCTCCCACATGTATCCCCCACGCTTATTTCACTGGCTCTTCCTCATTATATGACCGTATCATCTTAATCTACCCTCTCTGATGACTTCATTGATTACTAGCCGCTCCAGCAATTTTTTTTATCTCTTCATTTCGAAGTCTGGCCCTCAGAGAAGTACCCAATAACTACCTTAACATCCTCATTTCCTCTGTTTTACGTCCAAGTTTCTGATCCATAAAATACAACCGGTCCTACCATCTTCGTATACACTTTTACATTTAGGTTTTTATGCATACTTTTATCACATATCACTCCATCAACATCTCTCAGTTTAATCCATCCAGCTTTTATTTGGCGCTAACTGAGAGTTTTTATTCTCTCGTATGCGCATTGCAAATGATCAACAACGTTAGTGAATTAATGTTAACAGCAAATACAATTATCACAGCTACATGCCGACGTCAATGGAGTGTATCCATCCAGTTATGTTTCGAGTAATAGTGTGGAGAGCAGACAGACCATCCAGTAAATATCTGAGGGGAAATTTTCCACTATGTGTTCAACCGTCTGCTGCACACCACAGTCACAATTATTAGCTAAGTTTTTTTTTTTTTTTTTTAATGTCCCTTCATTGATTATCCTTCCTATACTCAAGCGAGGTAACAAATACTTCATGACATTTGTTACAGTCATTTCATGGTCATCCTTTAAGTCCCAGCGGTGCAACGTTGCACAGCGCAGACGATGAACTGTCTTGAGATGGTTTATCTGGCTCCAGTACTCCCTTGGCAGGTCCCCATCCAGTAGGTTCTGCGTAGGATCAGTCACCAAGTGTCCGTTCCGTCAAATGTTTTTCTGTCACTGTCACCACCCTTCCACAGCAAGATTAAAGTGGGGGGAGGGCAGAGGGGTTGATCGATATTTCTCATGGCAGGTTTAGACGATTGTCCACCTTCCTAAGTATTTCGTTTTGCGCTCCCCAGGAGGTTCCCGCCAGTTTCCTCACTAGATTTGCTAAGGGCTTGATTTTCTCAACAATATTTTCCAGATGCTTGCCAAACATTTTGAAATATCAGAAAGGTTGTAATTAACGGGGCATTCATGAGCGAGTGTATTACTTTTGTGGTTGTTAACAACGCCATGTGGCAGAAATAAAACAAATGACGTCTAATAACACACGCAACCTGCGCATGAGGTAATATATATAAAAACAACTTTACTACCTGCGCTTACATATACAAATAAAATGAATATCTACTATTTACTGAGATATATTGAAGGTTTAACTAGGTGACCGAGATTTGATCGGCGTTTTTCGTTTTCTGTTCAATGTGCAAGATTTTGTCAAAATCTTTACAGTAGTTTGAGATAAATTATTTCATCTACATACAAAGGTTGCTCGTATAATAGTATTAGATAGATTAGGTCTCAATCTAATTTCAGATAGTATGCAATAAACACAATTATTCATTAGAATAATGAATAGCAATGGTCCCAATGCGCTACGCTGCGGCACTCCCATTTTTACTTCCACTTCCTTTGATACCGCATTTCCTACCCTAACTTTCTGTTTTCTACCTTTTAAAAATTCTTCTACCCAGAAAATCACTTTCTCATCCACTCCAATAGCTTTTACCTTATTTACTACCATTTTATGGCTTACTCTGTCAAACGCCTTTGAAAGATGTAGTGTTACACTATCAATTTGGCCTCCCTTGTCCATTTCATCTTAAATATCTTCAATATATCCCACCAACTGAGATTTTCATGAATATCCTTGCCTGAACCCATGTTGCCTACTTGAAAACCACTTACGATCCTCACATACATTTCTGATGTGGTTGCGGTTACAAAACTTTGGTCAGACCATTGCTCGAATATGGTAGTGTGGTAGGGGACCCACATTTTGCCTATCAAATACAGGAATTAGAGAGGGTACAAAAAAGATTTGTTTCTGGAAATTATCGCAGAATGCAATCAGTAACAGATATGATAAAGGAGCTAGAATGGGATTCATTGCAAGACAGGAGGAGGATGAGGAGGGTCATGGGAGTGTACAGGGCGTATACCGGCGATGAGGCATCGAAAGATATTGCAGTAGGTATGAAAAGTAGTTAATGGAAGGGAAAAGATGACCATGACCACAAGCTGGCACTCGATTTCAGGCACAAGGGTGTAGGAAGATTTTCTTTTTTAGGTAAGGGTGTCAGGGATAGGAATGAGTTACCAAGGGGAATGATGAATAATTTACCGAAAACGTTAAAAGATTTTAAAGTTAAAATTTGTAGAGGGCAAATGTAGGTGGGTGCAGGATAGGGGGAAGTTGGGCGTGTAGGGAAATTACCATCGGGGTATGTATTCCATTGCAATTAAATTAAATTAAATTAAATTATATTATGTATTATATATTCACTATATTCTTCCCTGCGTAAATAAGACCTGCATTCGGTTAATTATAAAATTCGTGAATGCACATAGTACAACTCTTTATTTTAAACAATAAATTGCACTTTTTTCTTCAAGGATATCACCTACGTTATTAATGTTTTTGAAATGAGTCGTGGGTGTGTGAAGTTTTACTGATTCTTGAAGGCTTCCTGGGCATCTTGACGTGCAGAGTTCCTTCCACTAACCAAAGAGAAACTTAACTTACATCAGTAGGCTTACTGGCAGCTGAAACTTCTAAATATGAAATTTTATCGAAATCGTTAGAGCAGTTTCAGAGATACCAAATATATACAAAAATTACTCATCTGAAGATATAAGATAATGTAACTCATTGATAGTGCCCTGTGAGTTACATTATTGATAGTTATAACTTTAGAAGTAGCAAGGTTTCTGAAACAGTTCATGCTTCCATTAAAACTATTAAATTATCCCACTATGCAGGTAGTAAATGATTCTCTCAATTCACAATTTTTTAGAATTATGATAAGATGACTACCATAGTACGTCGAACTTATTTTCAAAGATACCGAGGTAAATACTACACTACTTGCTACATAACGAAAGTGTAATTTCGCTCATGTAAGGACAGGAAAGATAAAATTAGAGAAATAAGGTGCCGGACTGATTCTTATATGAATTCTTTTTTCCCTCGTACCATTAGGGATTGGAATGCACAGCAAAGAGATTAGCTTTGGTGCTGAGCACCCTCTGCCACCCACAATTTTGTGAATTGCAGAGTATATATGTAGATGTAGATGTGCCATTTTGCTTTTGGTTTGCAGATCTTCTATACATCAATTTACAGCAAATACTCTGGAAGACTTCAAAGATGGTCGCCAGTTAGCTATGACGTTTCCAGAACAGCTTATGGCAGCGCAGTGATTGAATGACTTTTTTCAGTAATCTACAAGTTCTCTATTTCATTTAAAACTCACCATTAATCATTTTAAGTTGTTTGAAGATTTTAAAAATCGATTTAATGATAATAAACATATTTTAAGTACGTAACTGGCATTTTACGAAAATATCCTATTATCAAAAATTAATTAATAATTTCTACATATACTCATGCTCGTGAGTTTGCATTATATACAAACCAAATTTAGTCATATTAACAAGGCAATCTTATATGCAATTTATCAAGTAATTTATTGCATTTATTTTGATGAAATTGATTAAAAGAGAGGTATTCCGAATAAAAAGAGATCGTAGTTATGTTACAACATCCGTCATTAATCTATTATGCTCACGATAAGCAACGTTCGAACCGCCGTAAAAATGTTATATATGCACAAAACACAGCCATCAGCGGTACAGATGCTACGCTAAGCAATATACTGCGACTATTTTGACACATGATGTAATAATTCCCATTGTGAAAACAAGCATTCAAAAAAAACATCCATTATCGTAGTTCCGACGCTGATGAGCAGGTAGATTACAGGTGCGGCCTCATTCCCGCTTCTTTGGAAGCCATTCCGTGTTCTGACACCAGGCATCCAGTATCGTATTTCGATATGCATCAAGGCGCACGCTACCAAGCTAAATGTTGGCGTGCCAATTGTCGCACCCATTGTAGGTTTTATTCACGTTTTATTGATCCCGCTGCGCATGTAGTATAAATTTTGCTGCAGCGTCCGACACCCCGGCTTGTTATCGGATTTTTATGCACCGTATTTCCCAAATGTTTCCGTTTTAAATTATGTATCTGCTCTAGATTGAATTGGAGAAGATTCACTACACAGTGAATGAAAAATAAATATCCTCCCATAGTTTCAATGACGCAGTCTCGGCAATACTACTTAAGAGTGTAATACTTTAACTTTTTTGTTGTTTCTAAATTCAGCGACATACAGTTGAAACTAAACGAATAACTTAGTTCCACAAACAGGACATCACTAAAATGTTTGTAGTTTAGGAATCGAACGTGGTGGGTGATCGGTAATGCTTTGGCCTCACATTCGGGAGGACGTGGGTTCGAATCACCACGCGGCCATCCAGATATAGGTTTTCGATGGTTTGATAAAATCACTCAAGGTGAATGCAAAGATGGTTCCTCTAAAAGGCCTTTGTCAAATTCATTTCCGTTCCTTGCCCCCTCCTCTAATGACCTGGACTTAGACGAAGCGTAAAACTATAGCCAAAAAGTTTGATTTAGTATACGGCACTGCACTTATTTCCGAAAACCGAGATCGTTTGTGGCATATGCTAGCTTTATCTCCTATTTTCAGTCAAATCGTCAGCTGAAACTAAGGAACGAAAATGTTGTAATTACAGAGGTGTCCTCATTTCGTATTGTGGTCAAAGAATTGAATACAATCACGGAACTGCATTACCTTCCAAGTTTGCACGTGAGACTTCCCTTTAGATTCGGTTAATTTCTTTTAAATGTCAGTTGAAAATTTGGTTTAAACCTGATTTTTATAAAGTTTACAGTTTCAAATTCTACACCGTTATTGACACTGTTGTTTGCAAAAATTGAAATAGATTTTTCGTAGTTATTCGACAGAAGAGAATGTAGTTCATTCTTTAAAAAGTATCAGACCAATTGAGAATTATTTTTTATACACTATATTTACTGAAACCGGCTAAAGGTAGTAGAAATACATTGCGAGTGGCTACAGCCGAATATTAAGACAGAAAACAAAATTTTGGATGATCTTCATTAAAGATCAGTTCCGGAATTTGATAGATTTTGACACGAAAGCCAATGTTCTAAATTCCCATCTCGGGAAACATTAAGCGATATCCAGCTAATCTTAAATTTTTGATAGTAATACCTAACAGGAAGATTATGTGATAACAATACCAAATTTTATTGAATAATTATGAGTGGAATGTTTACAATTACAAAGATAATATTGTTTAAACGTTGAGTAAGGCTTATAGCTTCCTGGAAAAAATTCCCATTAAAATGATATCAATCCCACCCTTTTTACTCACTTGGTTGTATCACCGTAATAGTGTGCGGTGGTTCGATTCCTGACGGTGGAAAAAATTTTCATCATAAGGACTTGGCCGTCACAGTAGCATAGGTGGTGGTGCAAAATTCCTAATGACCATACTGTGCTGCAGAGTCTTTCATTAAATGCCAAACCTCTCTGTAGTTTGTGTATTCAGTGAGGGAATACGATACTGTTGAATCGTCAGTCGGAGGGGATGTTAAGTTTGGCGGCCTCCTTCGTTGGGCTGGCTACGGATTTCATCCTCTTCCTACTTTCGTATATCATACACGACCAAAAAAACATCATTCTACACTTAACATATGCAGAGTGATTATAATTAAAGTTTAAGTTTCAAAACGCTCTAAAAAACGAACCACTGATTAGAATGACGTCAAAATTGAACGGCATACTATTGAAGAAGGGGAAAAGAACATGAATGCAAGGTGACGATCCTCCGCACATTGCAAATCTTGTGAAACAGTTGTTGAGGCAGCATTTCGGAAGTGCTAGAATTATCAGTCGTTATTTCCCTCAGCCTGGCAGGCCCAATCACCTGATCTTAATCCGTGTGATTTCTGGCTGTGAGGTTATCTGAAATATTTTGTGTTCAGTACTCCGATTGCCAACGTAGCTGAATTGAAGACGCGCATTGCGCAACACATTCTGAACCTTACCCCGGTAACAATTCGATCGGTTGTGGAACATGCTGTTTCCTGATTTAATCTTGTTGCACACAACAGTGGACAGCATATTGAGCATGTTTTGCGCCAGTCTCGCGAAACTTAAAAACCGATTGGATGAATGCATTTTATGCTATTTTTGGCCTCAGGATAATTAAAAACCGATTGGATGGATGCTTTTTTGGTTCATGTTCTTTCCTCCTTCTTCAATAATACGCCGTTGAATTTTCACGTCATTCTAATAAGTGGTTCTTTTTTTTTTTTTTTTTGAGCGTTTTGAAACTTAAACTTTAATTATTATCACCCTGTACACTATCACAGTCATCCACACTTACAACAAAACTGTCACAGTGCAGAAGGCAACAGGAAATCATCCCTGTTGTTCTCATGGAGCGGTAAAGATCTTATATGATAAACTGACTCGAACAAAGCGTTCACAGAAGAAAAATACTATTAATCCATTCTTAATCATATATTGCTTGGGCTGAAACAATATTGGTCCGACGATACACCTCTATTGTTATTTTAATTTGTATTGATTTTATCTCAACAGTACAACTTCCGATGTCCGTTGTCATGTATAAAAGAAACATTGCAGTAGCTGTACTTGCTCTTAACTTCAGAGCGTCCTCGTGGATCTTCTTTCCTGACGCCGGCGCTGAGCGTCGTGGCTGGCGTCGCGACGTCGCTGTTGGTGGTGGCGCTGGCGACGGCAGTGTTGGCACGAGCACTGTGCCGCCGCCGCGCCAGGCACCGGCACCAGCGCAGGAAACGCAACGAGGCGGTCGACGCGCAGCACTCGGCGTCCAGCCCCGACAAGGCCGCCGCGGCGGTCGGCATAGCGGCAGCCAAGGGCGACAGCGGCGGCTCGGAGAGCGACGACAGGAACCCCGACGTGGTACCTCAGCCCGCGGCGGGAGCAGGTACGATAATTTCAGCATCCACGATTTAAAAAGAAGAAAGGAAAGTATAACCCAAACTAATTAGGAGATACGCTATCTGTTCAAAAGTATCCAGACACCACTGTGCAATACAGAATTGAACGCCGATGTCTTGCTGGGGGACCCCAGCATTATAAAAGTAGGCGGGGAGTATTGTGTTGTCAGTAGAGAAACGATAGCAGCTGAATAGGTTGGTCAGGAGAACTTGCTGACTTTGAGCATGGATTATTCATTCAGCTTACGTAACAAATCCATCAACCTTTCTCGGTGTTATATGTTTATGAATGTTTCTCGGGAAAACCACTATTTAAACGCGATATTTCGGTGACATAAAACTCCGTCACCATCTTCAAGTGTAGCCGTGAGACTTGAAGTTTGCCTAGAGTGCATTGTTTAAAAACTGACTTGGCAACGACAGTCGTTGTTACGTTACCTAGCAGCGTCTCAGACATCATTAGACGCCCGCGAAGCACAAAACACTGAGCGTTCCTGACGAGCAGTCTCAATAACAGGTATCCACACATCAGATAGTTGGAAACCACAATCCAGTTTAATCAGACGCCAGGCGAATTTGAAACGCTTCTGTAATGACGCTGTCCCAGAAACCTCTCGCATGTTCAAGCACCTTGGTTGATTCGAAATATAATCCATGTCATTGTTCCAAACTATGTTCCGCCACCGCGGATTTGTCCTTTTGCCCCAGGCGAACATATCGGACATTTTACAATCAACGGTGTATTATATAACTTACTGTCTGACCGCTGTTCTTTCTAAAGCTGCCCCATAAGACTATTGGTGACGTGATTGTGAAATCGAACGACAATTAAACCAAGACCAGGCACACTGTAGAGCCTTTCGCAGTGTGTTTGTAAACAAGCCGCATAAAATCAGTGGGGGAATTACTGTTGTGTTCCAAAGTGCTACAGCAGTCTTGCCAGAAAATGACTGTGCGTCTTGAGTTAAAAAGAATATGATACAAAGGTCGAGCTACTGCTCATAAACCAAATATTTTTCTAGCTAATGCTAAGGACGATTGAGATGTAAAGAACAATACAAGTGACTGGAAATGAATGATCTAGAATGTTGAATCACGCTGTACCCTGTATCCAATGAAAGGGTTTGGGTTTGACGAACACCTGGAGAATGTTACTTGCCATTATTTTTAGTGCCAACAGTGAAGTACGGAGGAGATGATGTTATGCTATGGAGGACTATAAATGCGAAAGACATTAACATTTTAAACCATCGTGAAGTGGGAGAGGGCCAGTTCGAATCGATGGTTGTTTATATCAGGATGACAATCGATCCTGTAATAAAGCTGCATGTATGAGGCAACAGCTTTTGGATAGTAAAATTCCTGAAATGGACAGACCTGCCAAAACTGCCGACCTGAAACCATTAAGATGAGTTACAATTCCGCCTTCGTTCCAAACCCCTGTATCCAACATCACTTCTATCCCTTGAGGAAACCATTCACAAACTTCATTCGAAAACTACCCAGCAGACTAAAAGCGTCATAAAGGCAAAGGGTAGACCCAACCCATATTGAAGACCAATAAAGGAATCGTGACAGGGGTAATGTTTGAGTGCATATGTCCGGATACTTTTGATACTATATTAGAGGTTTTCACTGCATAATGCTACAACGTAATCTGCATATGTGTGTCAAGCACAACACTATCCCGCTGGACATCTGTGTAGAATTCGTTCCATGACCATAATAGTTATCGAGTTTTGGTCTTGGACTATAGAAAATAAGCAGGAGTGGCAATTTGTTGCACAACTTGTAAAATGGTGAAAGTAATAAAAAGTTATTAACTGACTCCAAAAAAAGAGGAGGTTATCAATTCGCCTGTAATACGTTGTTTTTTTTATGTTCAGTGATATGTTCGCCAATTTTGAACGGATTTTAACAAAAAAATTTTTAGTGGATGGTATATGCCTTTAGTGTGGTCGCATATAAATTTCATTAAGAACCACCCCCCTCTACCCCTTTACGCCCCTTAATTTTTATAGAAACCCACCGTTTTTATCCGATTTTGATGGAACTTTTGGCGTATATAATTTAAAATAAAGAAAAAAATACTCAAGATTTGGTTTGTGGAAACCTAACCCCTCTCTCCCTTTCCACCCCCTCAATTTTTGTCAATGTTTTTTTTACACAATGCTTCATTCGTCACCATTTAACTTATCTCCAAGAAGGTTGGCATATACATGTATTTTTTAAGGGAGAAGGTTTCTGTCAAAAAATAAAAAAACACCTCTCAACCCATTTTCGCCCCTTAATTTTTAGACAAACCCACAATTTTTATCCAATTAGGATCGATCCTTCCACTCGTATACTTTAAAATAAAGAGAAAAATACTGTCATCATTTGTTTAAAAACACCCAAACCCTCTTCCCATTTCCACCTTCTTATTTTCTGTTAATGATGTTTGTTAAAAGATACAATGTTCACCATTTGATCAATCACTATAAAAGTTGGTACAGATACGTATTCATTCATGGAGAAGATTTCTGACTAAAACATCACAAAACCAACCCCTCTCCCCCTTCATACTTCTTAGTTTTTGTACAAACCCATATTTTAATCCGATTTCGACGAATCTTTGCATGCGTATACCTTAAAACAAAGAGAAAAAGAAAAATACTGTTCACATTAGTTTTACAAAAACCCAGTCCATGTCCACCTCTCAACCCCCTTAAATACTATCAATGTTCTTTATATATAGCCATAGTTTTCTATCCGATTCTGAAGAAAGAATGCAAATATATACTTCAAACATAAAATACTGTCTACATTTGGTTTAGCGAAACCAAACCTCTCTCTTCCATTCAAGAACCTTAATTTTTGTTAATGTTGTGTATACAAAGTTATAGTTTCTATCCTTTTCTGAAGGAACTTTTTACACGCATATTTTAAAACACAGAAAAATTCTGTTTAAATTTGATTTCTACCCCCACCCTTCTTAATTTCCATTGTTCTTTATAGAAACCAACAGTTCATATCAGATTTGGATGGAACATTGCACGCGTATAGTTAAAAAGAATGAGAAACATTTTGTCTACATTCTGCTTAGAAAATCCAACCACTCTCTCCCTTACCACACTTAATTTTTTCAAATATTCTTCCTACAAAGCTACAGCTTTTATCCGATTTCGATGGAACTTTGCACACGTGTACTTTAAAACAAAGAGGAAAACACTGTAATGCAAATGTAAACTGACATTCCTTACCACAGCATCCAATTCACTCTCATCTGCGAATTGTTGGGATGTATTGAGTCAGAATTTTTTTAAAGCAGGCGCTGAGTACCAAGTAAGTTCGCAAACTGAGAACTGCTGTGGCATATTAAAATACAAAACAAACTATAATACCACTAAACATTTAATAATAAAATAATTGTTTTAAAAAAAATTCTCCTTCAAAAATACACACTGAAAATCTTAAAATAACTTTATACCTTGGTTAGAAGGAGACAAATATAAGTAGTCAATATTATTATTATTATTAAAATTATTACATTAATCAGTTACTTTTGGAGTCGGTGCCAGCCAAAGCAAGGAAACAAAAAATAAAAAACAATAAGGAATGACAATAGTACATTAAAAATCATATTACTATTTACCTATGATTAATGCTGGAAACATGTTTCAACAAAACATACAGATGTTACGCCGATATTATTTGATTGTTAAGCGTTTATTGCATGATGCAGCCTACTAACCAACAATGTAGCGTCAGAGAAAGCCTCGGCGACCAACGAGGACGAGCCACAGATTAAAATACTGTTTAATTTGTTCCCCTAAACTGTCTCCCGCAAAAACAATATCTGCCTGATTACATGCTGTAAAATATTCGAAATTTTCGTTTGTACTCCCCGTGTGGCATCGAACAGCAAATAAAGTTCAGTAATTCGTTCCCCGCATTATGACAGCCGGCACCGACTCTCGAAGTAACTGATTAATGTAAAAATTTCATTAATAATAATGTAAAATATTATCCACTTAGATTTATCTTGTTCTGACCAAGGTATAAAGTTCTTTAAAAAAATAATAAAAAAAATGTATGTTTTTTTGAAGGTGGTTTTAATTTTTTCGGAACACTTATTTTGTTTTGATTTTTTATACTTTGATCTAGTTTTTTAAAATTTTAGACAGGTGGTAATATCATAGTAAAAAGGCGGGGTTATTAATTCTGTAATACATATCCTTCATATTGAGCTAATCTCTTCATTTATACATGTCAATTACAGTGTACGCCTTCAGTTATCTGCTCCACATGTTCTAATATTTGACTTCCTGTACAACCCTTTCCCTTGGGTATTCCCTCTACCAAAAATTAATTTACTCCCACATGTCTTAAATTGTGGACTACCATTGTTCCTGTGAGACTCTTCCACAAAAATCTTTTTTGACCCATCAGTCAGAAACACATTCGATTAGTCGTTTATCCGTTCACATAATCCAGAACATTATTTTTAAATGATTCAGCTTTGCGTTTTTCTGTTATTCCTAATTTCAAACTTCACTTCCAAATTCTGTGCTCCATGAACGAATTGTTGCAGTGATCTGAAATTGAAAACATGGGGGGGGGGGGGGAGGAGCTTCCCAGGGATCAAAAATAAGGCTAAAATCATTATTACAGACCAGGCTGAGTTTCTGCCTCATACAAGGTTTTGAGAACTCCAAATTCCCGTTAACTATCCCAAGCCCCCTAAGAATTCCAACGATTTATAATTCCTAAAAGTTTATTTCTGTCATCTATTTCATAAGCGGGTGATAATATCATATGTTCTATCAGTTTGCACCCGTGTTTTGAATTGCATTAAAGCATTAAACGACGTTTGATGAGCTCAGGGGAGTATTTAGAAAGTGGACTACAAATTTTACACTATTTTCAGGTTATAAGCTTATCTATCGACTACGCTTTGTCTTATATAATGAATAACGGGGATAATGTTTTTGTTACTCCCGACAGCAGTTATTAATGTTCTTCTCCGCTACTTGTTGTCACGCAGTGGAAACAGACGAGCGCGCTCAGTTCGGGTCGCCGCGGTGTCAACACATATCAACCATAGAGGCGGTGGCGTCGCCCAGCCGAGGCCGCGTGCAACACGTGGCGGCGGCGGTGGCGGCGTCGGCGGCGTCGGCAGCGGCGGCATCGACGACGGCGAACGGTAGCTCGTCGACGGGGACGCCCTTCTCCGGCTACTGTACGCTGAGGAATGGCGTGCCGCTCAGGGAGCTTGCGCTGGTCAGCATCACATCTCCCGCACAGTAGCCTGCCCTAACGTCTAGAGTCAATCACTTTCATACTTCTACTAGGAACTAATTATCTCTATATTAAAACCAACGAAAGCTATCAACATAGGTCAGTATGACACGTCGATTGATAAGAATGCTTTGAGAATAGGGAAGAAGGTCAGTTACTGAGTAAAAAGCAATGTATCTGAACTACCTGTTGCAAGAGGAGAATCCTATTTATTTTAAAACTCCCTCTTGATAGGCCAAGCCTATAATGCAATAAATGTTTCATAGCCCGTTTTTCCTCTTGAATTACAATCAAAGATAGCGAGTGGTAGCATCATCTCTGCTGTTTAAAATAAATCGTATTGCTTAAAACAATTTACTCCACGTTTTTCATTATTTAACATTCATTTCAAATACTGAATGACTCGTTTGTAGTACCTTTTTCTTTAAGCTCTAAATTAAAGCATTCTTATTTTATCAGTCTCAATTCACTGTTTTGTTTCGCTGTAACAACCATACAATTTTCTTTGCTAAGGTCGGGCGTATACATCATGTTACGTCTGCCCTACAGGCTAGCCAGCTTAATTATTTATACTCTTAAGCTGACCCATTCAACCTCGTATACGGTATTAACATATTACACGGTTCACATAACAACAAACAAGATAGGATATCTTAATTAAGATTAGACATAGAAAACTTAAAAATATTTTTCATGGCAATATGACTTAATATTTTAAGCAACTGCCATATTAACATTTTCCCAAAAGTATACAATAGATTACGAAAACATGAAATTTTATCTAGGGGCTGTTGCACCTAGTTCTTCATACTACTTTATAAAACAGTTTTTATTACAGATTTAAAATCATAAAAGGGCCTTTAAAGTAACTACAGTAATTGTATCACAAAACAGAAATATTGAAGCATACATAATATTGCTCTTGTAAGAGCATAGGTAACTGATCATAGAGGTATGAGTGAAGTGTATTAGAAATTAATTTATTTAGCTGCTTTTAGTTTCCGTTCTGTATATTTCTATACGGAAACACATTTTGTCAGTTAATCTCCTTTAGTCATCCAGTTTCTGTACCTGTCACTAACAAATCAACGAAATAAACCTTTCGGGATGGATTTGCTTTTTAAAAACCTGATATTAAAATGAATTTCATGAAAAAATCTTGTTTTATTTAAATGCAAAAATGACATCTCTAATTTGAATTATTACCGTCCAAAACATTTATCCATTAAATACATAACTGTCACTATTCCGAATACTCACACAATTTTTTCCATCTCAAAACAGAAACTTCGCCACATTTCATGTAGATTATATAAAATAAATGTTTTATTCAGTCCTCCGAATAATATCCATGACCATCATTTTCACGCTGCAGTATTTTTGGGAATTTTCCTATCATTATCATGTTATGATTAGTAAGAACTAAAGTAGCACTTGTTCAGAAATTATGAGGCTATTAGACGCGGATGGACATACGAACAAATTAGTTACTACATAAGAGCTCCGCTTTTCACTCAACACCTACAGTAACCTAAAAGCGAGAAAGGTAACAATGAATTGAATATGCTATTGATCGTTTTTGACGTTTTAAGTCTCTTAAGATGTAAGGAAAACAGGTACTTTTTACACTAAGCTCATGGTAAATGCTGTGTGTTATATAATGATTCTTCTTCTTATTAACCTCAAGGATTAGGCATTAATGCTTGTTCCATCTTCATTTTTTGCTTTTAAACCATGTCTTTCTAGGACTACCAACATCTCTGTGTCCTCTTGGTTTGCACTGCATCGCGACAAAAGCAATTCTTTCTTCTTCAATTCTTCCAGTTTGTTGGTTCCATGATTCTCTATATTCCTCTATCATTTCGTATATATTGTAAATACCAAGTTCTTTCTGAATATTTTTCATTTCTTATAAGGTCTTGTTTAGTGAAGCCTTTTTTTTTTACCATTTCTGCCGCCTGAATGTTACTCTAATCTCTTGCTATAGTTATCCAAGATTCATTTCCATAATTCTGTATGGACAGTTTTTTCAGACTGAAAGTAAATTATTACCATACGAAAACTATCAATGAATCGATCCACTGAAGTTCATACATCTCTCTGTAATAGCAGGCTACTTCATCTTACTTCGAGACAGTTTAGGAAATCTCTTTGTAAACAAGTAGACCAATGCAACAAAATCTTCTCGGGTGTCCAGCCGGATGGTGGTGTAAAAACACGACTTTTCGACAGCTGACTCTGCTGTCTTCATCAGGTAACTTGTGGTTGTCCTCAGCCTCGACAGTCGAGGCAGAGACAGTCAGCTGAGGGCAACCACAAGATACCTGATGAAGACAGCATAGTCAGCTGTCGAAACGTCGTATTTTTACACCACCATCCGACTGGACACCCGAGAAGATTGTGTTGCATCGATACGCCGGGAAAGTCTCCACTCACACAAGTAGACCTATGTCAGGATAGAATGGTCTTGAACACATCCCATTTTTTTCAGACCGGAATGGCGCAGGAGGCCCCCGCGACAGTGGCGCCGCCGGCGGGAGCCTCCGAAGCACCGGCAGGCACATCCTCGACGCTGCCTCGCCATTGGGCGGCGCCTGCGGCCGGCGCCTACCCGTCGGGCACCGCGTCCCGGCGCCCCCTCTACTCGAGCCCCGTCCATCACGCACTGGATCAGCAGCACGCCCCGCCGGTCACCAAGAGGGAGAGCACCGTCTGACTAGAGGCCGAGATGTGAGCTGGGTCGAGGTCGCGGCCCAAAGTCAGCAGGAGGCTGCGGCCGGCGAGTCGGGTACTCGGTGTGCATCAAGAGGACTATGGCTGTGTGGATCCCGAACAGCAAGTGGCGGACGTAGCACTGTGAACGGAAAATCACACATCTGAATCAACAAGATAATGCAAGGACACCTGTGTCATTGATCTACATGCCCACCATTGGTCGGTTGGGTGTGAAGACTGTTTCGGTACAGAAGGCAGGCATTATTGTATCTGCAATGACCAGCTTGGGAACTCATCAGTTACAATCAGGCTACGATACTCCACAGGAAATTCTGTTTTCCTTCATCTCAAAACTAAGAACACAGCAACTTCATCCAAGAACAGGTGGTTTTGGAGAAGCACTGATTTAGTATTCACGATTTGTGAAATTATCGTATGAGAATGGCCATTTTATTGGTTTATAATAGAGAACGTCGGTGAATATATACAACATCTACAAAGAGAAAATGATTTTCATAGAGGTTTCTAATTTGAAATTGAGGATGGAAATAGTTTATCATTCCAACAGTGAGGTTTTTCGTTATGCTGAAAATAAACATCCAGCTGCCAACTATTGGGCCAGTCTTATTTAAGTAACATTTTGATCACACCTTTTGAGTGTTTAAAGGAAGATTCCACAAGCTTTTCCTGTCGTAGAAAGTGACTTTCTGTGTCTTCATTTCTCTTATAGGGCACAGCTTGAAATATCTTGGTTCCACATCCTAAATTCCATTGATACAGTGTGCTGTTTTTAAAGAACAACAGAATGAGAGGGACCAATGTTCTATTTAAATGCAGATGATAAGTCAATATCCCAGGATCTCGCTAAAGTCTTAAATAATATCAGAACTACAACTGGATAGAACGAAACCCAGAAGTATAATTCTTCTTTAAAACTCAGATTTAGCGAGAAGCTTCTCGACTTTAATCTCATTCGCTGATTCGCTTAATTTTTTGATGGGTATAGGGTTGGAGGAATGCTTACATTGATTCACAATTATTTAAATGCACCATACGTTGTAATGTTGTTCTATTCGGATGATTAAACATTGCTCATCCGATCTTATTATTACGTTAATCAGTATTCCGATGGGAACTATTAAGATTATTTTGCTGCATAAAAAATAAGATGATAAAAATTTATCCATGAAATGTATGAAACTCAGCCTCTGATAACCATTAACTCGTTTTAATAACGATACCTCAAGAGTTAAAGCAGATAATTTGTTGTTTTTGATTCATGGGATGACATATAAAGACGGATGAACATGAAAAACTTTCACCACATAAGTATATTCAAAGGATAAGCCAATCAACATTCATTGAAATCATTTGCTATATTTACGAATCGAGGTTTGGCTGACGATGTGCGTCTGATTCAACAACCATTCGCGTATTTGTCTGTTCTAAAGTGTGCAGATGCTTGGAACACGAAGAGCGAAACAATTTCATATGATCCAATAAAATAATGGTTTCCTTATAGAGAAGAAATTCATGTAGAAATCACAGGTTCTGTATTTCCTCAGAAATATATGCCGTATTTGGTTTCCATACTGTTACTTCCACTTCTAAAACTGTTTTTCGGTCAATTATTCTGACTGCATCATCCATGGAATCCTTAATTTCGAAATAATTGCGTCAGAAATATCATTTGTGCAAAATAGTTGCAGATCGAGATATCAGATATTTTTTCTGTGTACACAGAGCACAGCGTGCGTTAATCCATCCAAGCTTAAAAATCTCGACAGTTTGGTCAGTTATAAAATTAAGTATTAAGGATATTACTCGATTATTAATATTTTTAAGTTTCTTAATTTAATTTCAATATTTTTTGAACGAGAAACGGATAATGTGATTAGCGGAGTTAATCAGGTGTTGAAATAAGCTCTGACGAATTGATTTAATTATCAAATATTTCTCAAATAATGGAATCTGAAAATTTAATGCCCCAGCTCCAAATCTTTAGATAAAGTAGGTAATGGGGTTTATGCAAGTGTCTCAAAATCAGCTGAACGTTATTCATTTCGCAATTAAAGTCAACTGTATACAGTCTTTTCTACTCCACTGTAACGAATTCATAACGAACAATTTCGGAGTGACATTAGATTTACCCGAAATCAAACACAACTGCAGTAATCGTGAAAACTGTAACGTGACCTACACGAAGAATGAAATTTATTTCTTGGAATTCCATTTCCCTTCAAAATAGAACTACACATTCCCATTTCAGAATTTTGGTGAAAGATGACAACAAAAGCTATATTATTTTTCGATATACGGTAAAGTGTCCTTTCACTAATATTCCATCACTGATGAACATTTTTTGTATTTAACAATGAATTGTGATAAAAGTAATGGTGACCATTTCCAGCAACTTGAATGAACTTGTGTAAACGATAATGAAGAGGACGCCTATTCTTTCAATAAAAATAACCAATCAAAGAAATGCTGAGAAATATATTTAAACAGCATGTAAACTGAAACAACAAAGTTTCTTGTATTTTTGTTACTCCTTGGATTTTAAGTGAGCTTGTTTTGCACATTCATTTGGACAGTTTCTTATGTAGAATGTTTTTACCTGACTTATATATACGCAAAGTGACAATATGTTGTTTAGTGTGAAATAAATTGTTATAACCCAAAATAACTATCTTTTCTGCTATAATAAGAAGGTATAATATTACTGTTGCTTCAGAAATTCTACATATATTCTTTAATTATTATATTTTTACAACTATCTTCCCTCCCTATTATTAGACCCATCTCCTTTAATTCCGTTTATAACATTTCAGCTCCATTCAAAATCTAGACTAAGTATTTGGGCTAGTGGCATTATCTGTTTTGAAATGTACAGCGCTTATCCCGTCAGATATTTATGGCTATCAACACTGAAATGGATATAAACTCAAGAAGTTTCTGTCCAGAACCTTCACCATCAGGTCTCCTGTTCATTCATTCCATTCATAGATTGCTAGGTTAAAGAAGTGGAAACAAATATACAGACATTTCAGATACAAATGATGTTTAATTTAATTGAATTTCATTTTAAAATCTTCTGTTAACTTATAAACGTTTAATAATTAAACAATTTTCTTCCAATCTTGGGGACAACATTTTTTTTTTAATTAAAACTCATCTTATGCATAACTTAATAAACCTTTGCAACTGAACTTAGGTATACCACGTATTCATAGGTTTTCGAATAGTACTCAAGTGCCTCCATACCAAACTGTGGGAATTGTGGTGTCCAGCGTTAGCTCAAATACTGTGTATCGATCATTTTGACTATGGTTTCTATTCTTGGTTGGTGTGTAATTTATTGTTTTTAACAAATATTCATCAAATAATTTATTCTTATTATAATTATGGATAGTATGAAACAGAAATAATGTCAAAGAATAATGTTTTGGATAAAACAAGAGTGGGGAATTGAATTTGATTAACAAGTAAAACCTTAGGGCTCCATTTACTACAAAACGAAAAATTAAAAAAATCCTTGATTAGAAACACTAATTGAGTGCCATGGTGGCTCAGTGGTTAACGCATCTGAATTGATATGGAAATGTCCCCGGTTCGAATCTGGGCTTCGACGGAGTTTTTCATAAGTATTCGATTTTCACCTCTGGCACAGCTTACTGTGTAATGTAAGTAAGCCAGAACGGTTCTGTGGTTCGGATTCCTCTTTAAACTGTAGGTCTCTTCTAGGGCCATAACCCCAGTTGTAACGCTGACGTGTACGAGTATACGTCCACAGTAAACAATCCAAGGCAAAACGAAGGATTATCGTGTCCCTATTTGATCTAAACGAACAAACATATATACATACATATAAAATCACAAATTTACTAGCTATTCTTAGCAAGTCACGGATTGTAATTGTGGAAATAGAAAGATACTGTACTTCTGGCATCACTGTCAGTCAAAAGGTATTTAAGTTCAGTGGTGTTTCTAATGAGCAGAATCTGTTGGCAAATATATTACTACCAACTCGATGTTTTGGCTGTCGGTCAAGATGGTGAACTGGACCGGCAACTCGAAAGGTGATGTCGGAAAGCCCGTTGTCATTGCTCTGTCGTAGACAGGATGCCTGACGTGGTGAGGATAGGATAGGATACCAACCTGTGATCTTGACAGCCACTGGTTTTCTCGCAACGGAAGAAAACCAGATTGCAGAGTCTGCAGGTAAGCCCGAATGATCACTCTCGTTGCGTCAGTCTACCAGATCACCTTGCATCTCGTAAGTCGCTCGAACTGAAAAGAAAAGTGAGCTATAGAGGGAATTTTCAAATTTCCCCTCCTACACTATAGTCAAGCAAAACAGAATTGCACCTAAGTTTGTTCTTAAAGCAATCCGGTTTACTAGCCGCACGCAGCGGTAACGAAAGGTTTAAAACCCACTTATTATCTGTCGCTGGGAGATCTGTAAAGCAGTACTGTGAAATCTTTAAATCTAACGTTGATGATACGGCCTCTGTGTTGTGAATCGAAATAGACCTACCTCTCGTTTGGACTAAATGCCACAAAATCCCTCTCGTAGTTCAGCGTCAGCGATCACACTTTTATTTTCTGTCATTCAAGCCTGTATTAAAAGCATCACTTACCGTAATACCTGGACAGTTCATAGATAACTAAATTACGGCTTTTGTGACTCTTACCGAAAAAGCATAATTGATTGCTTCTAGATACCTTGAAAAAGTTCCTTATCTTGAGCAATATGTTTTATTTATACATTAATGTATGGTACACCATACAATTTCATATTTCAGCTAAGACAGACTGTAGCTCCATGCATTACAGCTGTATTACTCCACATGCTTGCGTAATCACGCCAGTGTATATTGGACATAATCCCATTAACCACAAAAATCGTAGATTTCACAAACATAGCAACAATTTCACAGACTAAAGTTCATTCAGTTCAGAAACAAATTGAGGGCACATTTACTATTCTATATAGTATGGAGACAACTGTGGGATTCATAACGTACAGTCTGGTAAGGAAATTGTTACATCAAAACACAGGAGCAATCAAAAATAATAATCCATACAAGGCCAAAAATCAAGATAGAAATATTGTAATCGGTGATTATACGGATTTTACTTACTTTAACTCGTCAGATCTGCATATCAATTGATGCTGCTTATGTTAGAACAAATCTCAGAACAGATTTCTTAATCTGAAATTCCTGGTCGCGGAATTGGTACCAGAGGTGCTGTGAAATATTTAATTAGCAGTGCAGACATTTTATATATTGAATGATGTTGAAAAGTTTAATGGTAAGTATAAGTAAATATGTTTTAATTAGGATTCCTTTAAAGATACAATTTTCCCATATGTTCTGCAGGGAGTTGGAATATATATTTTAGAAAATATGAGGTAATTTAAGGCAACTGAAGTAGTTTGGTAGTCTGTAGATTAATTTCAGGGAAAATGAATATATTCAAAATTTCGAAATGATTTTTTTGGTTTTTACTTTAGGCGACTTAATTTCATTTAAAATATAAATTGTTTCCATTAAATATGTTTATTAAAACAATATTCAAGAAGTTGTCCTGAAATCAGAATATTCTCCAAATAAATTAATAGTACTTTTTTTTTATTTATTTCAGAAGAAACAAAATGTTTCACCATATGGTTAAACAACAACAAATACATGATTTACTCTCAGACAACATCAGTTTAAAGAAGTATAGTACAAGAAGAATTTATTGATAAGAGGGCAACGTTTCTGAGAATGTTAACCAAAATGCGTCACATAGTCGAACATAAACACATATTACTTCGAGGTACATGTACATCTAGGAATGACGGAGAAAATAAGCTAAGAGAAATCAAGGCAAGAATCGATTGAAGAATTATCGATTGAGAGAACTTAGATTCCGATAGGAGTAGGTATCCATAAACCCCTCCGGCCACCCTGATCTGGGTTTTACATGGTTTCCCAGATAGCTCCAGGCGAATGCCGGGATGATTCTTAAAAATAGCCCATGGGTGCCTCCTGCCATATCCCGTATACTCCTGCCTATGCCCAAATAGTTATTCATTAGGATTGTTGCAATGCGCACTCCGCCACCCACTTTTAGGGAATCACGGAGTAATAATAATAATAAAATACTGACATGTTAAATAAGTACTGTAGCGTCTGGTTTTTAAGACGTTATTAAAATTGAAAAGTTAAT
This sequence comes from Vandiemenella viatica, assembly GCA_031002005.1. Taxonomy (NCBI): domain Eukaryota; kingdom Metazoa; phylum Arthropoda; class Insecta; order Orthoptera; family Morabidae; genus Vandiemenella; species Vandiemenella viatica. The sequence goes on along the minus strand of JARYHS010011408.1, from coordinate 231,099,824 downwards.
GAAATGCATTAATTAATAAGTTAATTTGCAAAATTAATCCCGGGTAGGCGCCAAGAACGGAAGTGTTCTCTATCAGAGAGAAACGACATCCCAATTCTGAAATACTTTTTATCAAAGCAATTGTAGTTTTGAAATTACTATTAAAAATACATATCTTTATCTATTCAAATGATATACTGATACATTGGAAAGGAAGTTATTGAAAGCAGGGTTTACAACACATATATTATTTACTTCGAATATAAAATTGGTTTATTTATTTGAATATTGAATATTTAAGGAGTTCACAAAATTAAACGTTTCTTTTGAACAATTCAGAGCATGATTCAAATCTCAGAGCGTTGTCTAGGGTTGAATGACGCAAGAGTGTCTATACATCGCCGGAGTTCTTTACCGTAGCAGATGAGGTGCGGATAAAACAGAGTCTCACGGACCCTGTTGATCAGCTGGGCGCGAGGCCGGTGATGGCTGCCTTAGGTAGAAGCGGCTGGTGCCACAAGAATTCGGCGTGGTACGCTGCGTCCCCAGTAGAGGTCATCTCCCTTTCCGACCAGAAAACAGAGTCTCCCGGGGTGCGCCGCTGCGGGTTGTTGGCCGGCCAGAAACAGAATGCCTTCCTCCTCGCTTGTTGGTCCCGTCGAAGACTTCCAGGCTCCGGAGTTATAGCTGACGCGGGAAATTTCATCCAGTGGGAGGGTTTGGGGGGGCGTCTTCGATCTCCATTGGCACTCCTCATGCAACATACAACTTTATATTTTATAAAAGTTCTTAACACACTGTTTGATTCGCTGGTTCCCAACAGAGGCGTTCCGCAACCCGACTTCTTCGCGGAAGTATCGTTTCTCTAGTTTTAAACTTTCTACTGTACTAGGAAACCGTCTTTCGGCTCAGGTCCAATACTGTCCTTTTAATTTGTTTGGATGCGTAAAGCTTTTAACTTTACGGTCTGCCATAAATCGTTCGGCCTTTCAGCGCAGGTAGGAGTCACCTGGCTCTAGCTGATAACAAAGAAACGTAGAATGTTTGGGCCCGGCCCGTAACTGGCTAATTCACACGCACAAATCACCAAGGGGACATTACAGTTGTTCTGAATGAATGAATAATTACGTAAGAATTGTGTTTTTGAGTCAATTTTATTAAATAATCTAAGAACTACTTTCATCACAACATTGCGTCCCACTTTTCCATTCCTCAAAAATATTCCGGAGCTATCGGCGGCCTTTATATTCTTAAAATCCCTGCTAACCTACTCTACAAAAATGTTCGCTCTGTCCATGACACGTACCAATCATTCCAAGAAAGCTTTGCCTTCTTAATCTTGCCGAGTCATTCCATTTCACGTTCGCTTTCAGCTTGGCTGTGGATGCCCCCCCCCCCCCCCCCCGACGTGTGGACTCCGACTGCGGACGCTGTACGTAATACGTAATACGTAATAACAAATCCCCTATCTTTCTTACTGGTATCCATGACCAGCTCTTTCCCAGCTATTCAATTACAGGCGGTGTGTTTGAGTCAGCTTCACACATACCAACTCTAATTGAATTATACCCTCGTCACAAATTAATATTAACGTTAACAATGGGTTAAATATTAAAATAGATCCTCAGCCCTTTCACGCCGTCCTTGGCTATAAAACAATGTAATAGATCGAAATTGCGATTAAATTTTAAACCATGATGAACCTAATTAAAATCAGTTGTGGTCCTGTTGGAATTACGTAAATTAATGTGATGCATAACTAGTTCTAAATTCAGCTCTGAAAATTATTGTTAGAGTACATTCACGATGTTACGAAATGCTGAATAAAGGTTTACTTGGAATGTATTCAAGAAACAAAAGTTATATAATTGCGGGAAATACATAATTGTCGAAAGAATAGAAAACTAAGAATTCAAAAATTCCTTATCGTCACAAAATGTTAAAATCCAGTTTCCACAGAATTGATAGTTATTGTATCCATCGAGTTTAAAAATCCTTTCTGAAGTACAGTTAACTTGAAAAATAACTACAGTGCCAAACGAATCATCTGTTTTAACGGGCTTAGGTTCCAAATCGCGCAGTGAAGTTTAGATAACAGAACCTGCACCATATTGTTTGGAGACTTTCCCTCAGCATTAATCAATAACTATAGTTTTGAAAGGTTCTCTCTACAAAGATTTTAGTATCCATAGACTAATGTGGCCAAATTTTACTTTCATTTTTTATTAGCATTTCCTAAATAAACGTGACCAACCTATTTATGCAAAATGAACATGTGCTACAAAGAATACTCGATTAAACCACCCATCCCCGAAGACTAATCTCGCTGCTGTAGAACCTCGAAGCATTTTTTATTTATTTCTTTTTTCGCTATTTCGCTCGTCGAAGTCAGGGTCATTAGAGATGGGAGAGGAAGGAACCATCCCGGAAATCGATTTGAAAATTTTGGAAATGATATTAAACTGAAATCTGAATGGCGGTACGAAAATTAGAACTCGAGTCCTCACGAGTGCCAAACCACTTTGATTCTGAATCGATTACTTCACAACATACTGAATACAGGGTGGTATTTCTTACACTGTTCTCCGAATGCTAGTTACATTACTAAGCGACTACTACACACCGTATGGTGAGCTTAGAGAGAAAAATAAATTTTCTGTTTCTCACTGTCTAAACAAATGGATTCGGAGACAGAAAGGTCACATGATCCGTTATCCCTGATAGATATTCCGAAACCACTTTTGGAAGGCTATTTCTGAGCACGCCGCTGCTGTTTCCCTGTGAGACCCTCTATCGCCCATACTCAATGGGCGGCACAAAAACCCCGAGGCTGTCCAATAGTCCCTGCCGTCCGCCGATTTCTTTCTAAAGGCGAGCTGAGCGCTTGATTTATCACGAGCGCTGGAGAAAACCGTGACTAAGTGGGCGTCCCTGAAAGAGATCACGGGGAGTGGCCGATAGCCAACCAGCCTCTAAACAGCCAGATAAATCGCGTCATTAATTAGAACAGCCGGGTCGACGTATCAATGCAATACTTGTTTGCCGAGCACAAAGCGTCGGTAACAAACGAGCGAACGGGAAATGTCCGAGCACCTAACAACACGACTGATCTAAGAGGTATTTCATTCCGTCAGCTATTAACATCTGTAATACGTCTCTGAAGGTAATTCACTTGCTAGTAACAACCTTTTCCTTGTAATTCACTTTGCAAGCGACTGACGTCGAATTGGAATTTTCTGCCTAAGTATTTTCCTCGCAGCTAAAAGACCAAAACCAATCTTAGGCATACTGAATGAACCTACTGTGGAAGTAACCAAGGTCCGTCCTAGAACTTAGCTGCTTTCAAATAAGAACTGTTTTTGTGTAGTATTATTCTATAAATTTGTAAAATCAATGGTTTACACTGTGGAATTTATTGGTCTTCTGTGAGTTTCTAACCCAAAATTATGCTTTTATTTCGACCCGGAGCGCGCTAAAAATGCATCTGGGAAAGGAATGTATAGTTGTATTACTAGGAATTACTTTCCAAAGAGCCGTAAAATGCTCAAGTTTCAACATTCAACACCACCACAATTAATCTCCGGTTACGGACACAGTGGATGACAGCGCCGGATCAATTGTTACTCTCTCAACGAAGTAAGAAGCGGATTGATATCAGAAAGTTGGTAATTGCTGTACGCTGGCCTACATATAAGTATCAGTTTTACTCATTTTTAAGAGACGATCGCTTTCAACATATGCATCTGAACTTCCACTTCTTAGTTTACATTAGTGATATAAAGCGAATTTAAGGTCAAACCTAATGCTAAGGTCCTACCAACTTGTTTATGCAGTTAATGTTTAGTTTAGTTAACACAAGGAAGATGAAAGTTGAGATCGAGAGGGTTGAAATTATTTACAATTAGCAATTCTTTGGATTTGAGATAGCGCACTTTTAGTAAATACAGTATACAGGTGTTAGGGTTTCAGTAAAAATGTTGCTATGTTCTTTTTTTTTTTTTTTTTTTTTTTTTTTTTTTGTAATGGACATTGTTCACCGAATGTAATGTCAGGCTATCTTGTACGAAAACTGTTTCGCATCGCGGTTATAACCATTATTACTTTGTAAATAAAATGTTTCTCTACGGCAATTGTGAGAAATTGAACTGTGTATAGCACGAAGCTTGCGGTTTTGTTGACACTAAAACAAAAAACTGGTTGACACTAAAAAAAAAAAACCTGCTTGTACAGGATGAGCTCTGATATATTGTGACTGTATAGACGTTCCTATTCCCATTCGGTGAAAAAGATATCAGATATCACAACGTAGCTGAAAGTGTTATACAGTATATAAATATAAAATTTGACATAATATCTATTTTGTTACTAATTTTATATGTACTTTTTTCTGGCGTTCTCATAACACCATACGCTTTGAGACCAATCAGTAATCGATTTAAGTTGAGGATGCTTATCTTTATATATAAAGATGAATGTATGTTTGTTTGTTTGTTTGTTGGTTTGTTTGTTCTTCATACAAATCCACAGTTTTCATCCAATCTCGATGAAACTTTGCACACTTATCCTTTGAAACAAGGAGAAAAATACTGTCTACATTTGGTTGAAAAATTATCTGTATAAATAACACATTTGTCTCATAACTTCGAAATACGGCGGTAGACAGAGACGTTGGATGTGGACGACTCCGTACCGAATTTCCCCGTAGTGGCGTAGCAGCTGAATGGCTAAAGCGCTGGCTTACGAACGTCGTGGTCTTCGGTTCAAATCTCCGTCGGGGATAAGATTTTTAAAAATTGTTTTTCATCGTAAGAGTCAGGCCTGGGCCGTAGGTTATTCGGATTGAATGTTAACCGTAGATATTAGAAAGTTAGGGGTGCAATGCGAGGCAAATCGTAGGTATTCTTGCAATGTTGTAGGTGTATACTTTTTTACGTTATAATGATCCCTCAGGTTTTGTTCGCAGTCAGTGTGTAAGTGTGAACCACAGTATGTATGTATGTTTGTTTGTTGGTTTTTTCTTGTGTTTGTTCTTCATACAAATTCACATTTTTTATCCGTTCTGGATGAAACTTTGCACACTTATCCTTTGAAACAAGGAGCAAAATACTGTCTACATCTGGTTGAAAAATTATCTGTATAAATAACACGTTTGTCTCATAACTTCGAAATACGGCGGTAGACAGACACGTTGGATGTGGACGACTCCGTACCATGTTTCCTCGTAGTGGCCTGGCAGCTGAGCGGCTAAAGCGCTGGCTTACGAACGTCGTGGTCTCCGGTTCAAATCTCCGTCCGGGATAAGGTTTTTATTAATTGTTTTTCATCGTAAGAGTCAGGCCTGGGCCGTAGGTTATTCGGATTGAATGTTAAACCGTAGATATTAGAAAGTTAGGGGTGCAATGCAAGGCAAATCGTAGGTATTCTTGCAATGTTGTAGGTGTATACTTTTTTACGTTATAATGATCCCTCAGGTTTTGTTAGCAGTCAGTGTGTAAGTGTGAACCACAGTAATCTTTATATATAAAGATGGAGGTATGTTTGTTTGTTGGTTTTTTCTTTTGTTTGTTCTTCATATAAATCCACAATTTTTATCCGTTCTGAATGAAACTTTGCACACTTATCCTTTGAAACAAGGAGAAAAAATACTGTCTACATCTGGTTGAAAAATTATCTGTATAAATAACACATTTGTCTCATAACTTCGAAATATGGCGGTAGACAGACACGTTGGATGTGGTCGACTCCGTACCGAGTTTCCCCGTAGTGGCCTGGCAGCTGAGTAGCTAAAGCGCTGGCTTACGAACGTCGTGGTCTCCGGTTGAAATCTCCGTGGAGGCTAAGATTTTTAAAAATTGTTTTTCATCGTAAGAGTCAAGCCTGGGTAGTAGGTTATTCGTATTGAATGATAAACTGTAGATATTTGAAAGTTAGGGGCGCAATGCGAGGCAAATCGTAGGTAGTCTTGCAATGTTGTAGGTGTACACTTTTTACGTTATAATGATCCCTCAGGTGTTGTTCACAGTCAGTGTGTGAGTGTGAACCACAGTAATATTATTATAAATACGGAAGTAATTCTCTGTCTTTTTGTTACGTTTTGACGACTAAATGGCTATATTGTTGTGATGTAATTTTATAAGGAAATGTGTATGAAGGGCACAGGATATTTTTTCCAGTATGATTAACAGTTGTAGTCACGAAATTTTGAGATCTTATCGAATAGTGACAGAAATATGTTGGAAATTAATTCTCTTCAAGAGGCAGGTTCGACGGTAGAATGATATAGTGATAGCTTTCCTGTCATATTATGCCGACTCGATATTGTTTGGGACTAATCCTTCGTTACCAACAACTTTTTATATTTAATTCTAGCAAAAAAATCTTAATCTACGGGTACGAAGTCGTGGGTACGAGGCTAGTAATAAAATTAAAAAAAATATTCTCTTATGCTTGGACGTTTCACAAGTGTCAAAAAATATATCAAAATTTTTCAGACACACAAAGTTTGTGATTGAAAGGCATACCATACATTTCATTTCATCAGTTTTTAAAACATTCAACTAGATTAAGCTTTATTTTTTTATTTTTATTTTTTTTTTTTTTTTACTGATATAAAACGCAAATTTTCAGTTTTTCCCGTAAAGGTATGGAACAAATTTTCCTTCAGTATATCGCTAGGCTTCTTCAGCTATGCAAATGTAAGTTAATCTTCTACGCTCAAACTTTTAATTACTTTTGGATCCTCTGGGACATTTTATCGCCATTGCGAACTAATGGGGCAGACGAAAGATCAAGTTTTAATTAATACAAAACATTTTGATATTCCTTAATATTCTTTCTTCGAAAGCTTTATGCTTAAACACAACTACATATTAAAATACGAACGCGTAACTGTCGACCAGTTTTACGTTTACGTAAAATAATTATTAAAATCCTTTTACTCTAAAAACAAATAGATAACAGATCAGGCTGTAACGATTTCTCCATATGTTCCGTCGCCTTATTGGCAGGGTAAAATTTTTTGGTACTGTAGGTGGAACAAACACTGTAATATGGGCTGCATTGTACTTTCATAATATTTAGAACGATACTGTTTAAAATCGGAGTAGCGTCATTAGACGTTATACATTTAAAGCAATAACATACGAAAAAACAACTACCCTTGAAAAAGTAAATAAACCAAGCCAGTGCCAGTCAATGTAGGTTGGACAAAAGAAAATACAAACAAATAACAAAGATTATAATAAGAAACAAATGAATGAATATCACACACGATTACAAAAAGAGTGGAATAAGTTTTTATGTTGATAAATAAATAACGCCAAAGCTATTAAATGTGCATTTATTGAGCTCCCGAATGCATCTTCAGCGGGTTCTCATTTTTCGGTCCATTAAATTTACTTATGCTCCACTCTCAGCAGCAGTGATTTTTGCTTTCTTTGTGAGAAGTGATTCATTTTTCAGATAGATATTTTTCACAAAATTGTACTGCATGGCACTGTATAGTATACTGTACTGCTTCAATCGCTTTGACATTATTTATTTATCAATATTATCAGCAATTGAGGAAAATGATCCACAATGTCCAGATATCAGTTTTTATTGTTGCATATTGAGAAGGGATAAAAGCAGACTTAAATAAGAATTTTAAACTGCGCCAATAAGAGTAGGAATGCCCACTAGTGAACCTAAGGACTAAAAAAAAATATAACAGAGCTTGGGATAACAGACTTAATGATACATGATAAAGCAACATTCAGAATGTCGATAAAAAAAAAAACAAGTTTTTCTGGGGGACGAGGAAGGATAATAAATAACATCTGGACCCAAGAAAGGAGCAAACACGAAAGTGAAAGGGTGAAGAAGTATTTGATGTCAAGAGCCGAGGCATCGAGATGAATGCACAGGATTAGTGTTGGTGGTCTTTAGACGGCCAAAATAATCATAAAAAGCAGACATCAATCCATATATCATTGGGCAGACAGCCGACATAATTTCTACTTGAATCTGTTGTTAAGCACGCCAACCCCAATTCATTTAGGACAAGCTAATCTTCCTTCTGTCTACGAATGTGGATTGAATAGATGTAAGATATAGGGTAAATGAAAAACGGCTCAATAATAACGCCTAACCATTTTCATTCTTTGCTCTTATGGTTAGGGATAAAAACGCATGAAAGAGAGATAAGTACCCTTTGCCACTTGCAGTTATAATAAGAATCCTATTTTTTTCGCCAAGTTATATGTCAGAAACTATTTTTCTGTTTGAGGTTACATTCAAATTATTAAAATGGTAAAGCGAAAAACGGACAGTTATTGAACGATTCATTTAAGCTGCTCTTGAAAATAACTCCTTACTTTATATCTTACGCATCTCGGAGTAAACCAATACTCAAATCACCCAGTATTTTTTTACATTTATTAACAACCTTGTCAATATATATAAACTTGAGCCAGTAAGCGTTTCTCGACTGTTTCCCTGTGTTGAGGGGTTGCCATGGCAGCGTTCCGCGGCGCTCCCATGCTCAGGTTGGGTGCCTTGCTGTGACCACGTCAATATGGAAGGTGAAGCGGGGGCGACAGCAGTGGAGCCGGTAATCCGCGCGACAAATCCCTTACACGTGCCGGGATTATCGCCAGTACCGACTGGATTAACTCTCCGTGGCTGGGGAAAGGAGGTGGGAGGAATTGGTGAACGGAGGGGATCTCGGTGTCACAGATTTGACACACCATTGCCAGATTCAACATCTCAATAGGATTCTCGTGACGCCACAAGGTCGATAAGTAATCCTTTAATATTATGTGTGTAACCTACGACGAATGCAAATGAATATATCTCTTTTCCAGATCTATTATCTGAGTACAAGTATTTAAGTAAAATTAACAAAGTCATCTGAAATAATTTTATTTTTTTTCAGGATAAGAAAAAATTGATCAAATACCTAAAGTGTGTGTGGTAAAAAATATTATGCGTTACAAAAAAAATTCTCACACCTTCTCGTATAAATTACATTTTTATTCAATTTCCATTTGGGTCATCTTGGCATTAGTTGTAATGTAAACTGAAATAGCATTTTTGAGTCTCATGGTGAGGAGTATTTCAGCAGAAGGAAAACATACACGTGGGTTCCGAACTACAGTCGGCCTAAAATATTAACAATAACATTGTGGCACAAAATCCTGTTTGCTACCATCCTAAAATGCATATCACTTTTGTGGTTGCCACGAGCTAGATTTATAGGCAAAGAATAGTCTCAAAAGTTCACGCATCGGTTATGGGGGGACAGTACCTCCGTATAGGTTGACAACAGTGCGAATTAGGTTTGACATTAATATACAGTCCAGGTCACAGTCTCAAAATAGAGAACTCATCGAGAATTGATAACTGCGTCTAAAATCATTAATTACTTTTACTCATTGGTTCCAGTGATCAAAATATTTATTTCCATTTCGATTGAATTCTATAAATAGTTAACCTTGACAGTGACCATGTTTAACGTTTCCTATAAACAAATGGCCTAATACTTCACAATGTAAGAAATTCTAACCTTGGTTGGACCCTCCTGAAGGAGCTGTACTTAGCCTGGTATTGGAGGTAGGCTGGGCAGTCACTTACCCTCTTACCTAACCTAACCCGGTAATTCTACCGGGTAAATGGAATGCCGTGGTCTAGTGATGTGGAATTCGAGCCACGGATGCTTCTCTGTAGTGCTTCACATAACACAGAAAGCTGTTTTTGAGGTGAAGGTCGTGTTAAGAACTTACGAGAAACCTCGCCGAGACATGGATTCAAACCTGGGACCTTCCGATCCATAGTCAGGAGCCTGAACCACTGAGTCAATAGACAGCTCCCTTCGCATATACCAAAGTGTTATAATAGGTACATAATTTAAATTATCATAATACTATGTGTTTTAAACTCAGTCACACCCATAGCTTAGGTTAGGGGTTTCTGCAATTTAAAATAACCATCTCCATTATTTCACTATCTTCCAGTATCTTTATGAAGTTTAATACATAACAGTTTAGCCAAGAAATTTTATCAACGGCGCATACTTGAAAATGTATGCATTATCATCCAAGCAGAATTGATAAAATTATTCGCTGTATCTCGCATATTACATAAATTTTGTCCATTAGTGCTTAAAACGTTGGTAATAGATTATACAGTTTGATACAATGATTACGAGGAAATCAACTTTAGAAAGCAACGTTTTATTTAGTGGCAAAACAATGAAAATATGTAACAGAAAGAACGCACAATGATAATGTGTTCGGCTTTTCTTTTTGTCAAAGGCACGAGTCAAGCAACAACACGGTCACCGAAACGACAGATTAGGAAGACTGTTTAATATTTTGAACTGCTAAATTCAAGTTGTCTCCGAATTTGTAACAAGATTAACAGGTGAATAAATATGATAACTGAGACCTTTCTTCAGCAAAAAAGCATTAAGCTTTTATATTTTAAAGTTCTTACTTGTGGTAACGATTGAGTGCATTTTGTAACGAAATCCCTATGCTAAAAAAGTGAACTAACAGCACAAAAATAATATTCTATTTCAGTTTGAGTATTATGAAATAATATTTCAATTGCATAATGTTAAAAATCAAAAGAACTGTTCCCAATTGCGAAAAAGTATTTAATGTTGGTAGAAAGTGTGCAAGCATATACTGGCGATGAGGCATGGAAAGATATTGCAATAGGTATGAAAAGTAGTGCATGGAAGGGAAAAGATGACCATGACCACAAGCTGGCACTCGATTTCAGGCACAAGGGTGTGGGAAGATTCTCTTTTTTACGTAAGGGTGTCAGGGATTGGAATGAGTTACCAAGAGAAATGACGAATAATTTACCGAAAACTTTGAAAGAATTTAAAGATAAAATTTGTAGAGGGCAAATGTAAGTTGGTGCAGGATAGGGGGAAGATGGGCGTGTAGGGAAATTACCACCGGAGCTTTTGCTCCATTGCAATTAAATTAAATTAAATCAAAATTAAAATAAATTAAAGCGTCGATGAGCTCTTAATAATGCATATTGACTCATGATGGCGTGAAAAACCTACAACTTTAATGAGTAGTTCATGAAACTATTGTATAATTTTATTCCATTGTATTCCATAATATAAACAATTACGCCAACTGTGAAATAATGTGAAACAACATAGCATTTAGAAACGATTCTATTAGAGTATAAAAGGATTGTGTATTTATTTATTTATTTATTGTATGATCTCTACAGTTACCGGTTGCATTAAGAGTTCACTCTGTCCAGAGATTTCACAATTCCATAGATTTCAATTTACACGATTCTAAATCATTCATAACACATTAATATCATTGATGGCCTCGCATTCGGAAGGACGTGGGTTCGAATCCCCATCCGGGCATCCAGATTTGGGTTTTCCATGGTTTCCCCAAATCACTCCAGGCGAATGCCGGGATGCTTTCTTCGGAAAGGCCATGGCCGAATTCTTTCCCGTTCCTTGTCCCCCGTCCCATCCCGCCTTTAATGACCTTAGCCGTCGACGATCCGTAAAGCCGTAAGTAAAAAACAATATATATATAATTCATTGAGACAGAATTAGATTTAGATTTTTTACGTTCTCTGCTGCTGTTGTGCACAGGTGCCTTTATATATGAATTTTTTTCGGGAAACGAGTCTTTTGCTATACAAACATTCTCACTCGCCTAGTTTCCAGAGAAAATTTCACTATAAACAATGCCGAGATAGCCTCCACTATTATATAACTGCTATTGCCCACTCACCCACTTGGGATTATGTCTGTGAAACGTGTAGTTATATGAATGCAACACAATTTTGTATTTATTTCCCATTCAGGCGTGAATACAAGATTAGGGTTTTGTGTAAGATTGCTAATATTCGTCTTAAATGTTTTTAAAAATGTTACAAAAAGATAACATTAAATTCGGGTACCATTCAAGTTGCTCCATTGTCAATATTGAAACAAAAGTTGACATGAATAATATTCTACCTCTATACTATCTTATCCAAAGCAGATAAAACTGAAGAAAATGTTTTAACATTATTTTTGAACACGTTTATTTTGTTTCGATTTTGGTGTGAAATTATAATGAAATTTTCAGATCATAATCTTTATTTTTAAATTGCAGTCATGTTCAAACTCTAAGAAAATAGTTTTTATGAAATTAAAAGGCTTAAGTAAAGTAGGTTTAGATGGGGAAACATTAAATACCGGATGTACAGGAAAAGTAAGTGAAGGAAGAGTTAAATAAATAAACCGTGTCATTTAGAGGCAATGCGATCTGGAATAAACGTGTATGAAGTTTTAAATCACCTGATTTTTGTGAAAAAATTTCGAGAAATTCAAACGTATTACTATTTAGCAAAGTGAGCTGATATTTTCTTCTGCCATACAAAATTTCTTGCGTTTATATCCCAGTTTAACATTAGCAATTTGTATTGATTTTCTTCGTAGTATTAATAATTATATGTATGAGACCTTGTAGAGGTATTCGGGGATAACAACATTTATCCTAACAGACAATGTTGCGTAATTATGGAAGTGTGTTTAATCTGTTCATGTGGGACTGCAATGATTCCGTCGTTTCATTTCGTTGTTTTAGTGTTTTAAATTTGTAGGTATCTCGATAAAGTGTATATATTACGAATCAAAATAACGATGCAGGTGATATATGCTAAGTCGATAAAAAAAAAAAAACTTAAATTTTTGACATACGTTATTGACAATTAGTGGTAATAAGAAGAGACAACGAAAAAAAACCGCATTAAATCAATTTTAATAATTTTACAGAAATTTTTTTTGAACTCATGATTGGACACATATTTTCCATTTATGCGAAATTCTCGAGTGAAAAGACCAAGCAAGTTTTTGCTATTAAAATGGGAGTAACACACACTATCAATAAATTTAGTTTAGTGTCATTTACATTCAGATAGGTGGATCACTTTAGTAAAAATTGTATTTTTGTGATATTACCCATTTTACATGAAACAATTATTCGATAATTCCAAAGTTATGAGACTGACTCCGCTGTTTTGGTAGTAAATAACCAAATAATTGACTGTGCAAATACCATCTAACAACATTAAACCCATACCAGTGTGTTAAACATGCGATTCAAACAGCTCGATAACAGAGAGCACTCATATACGACACACAAGCGACCGAATGATATCCGGTATCTCACTGTCAACAGTATCGATTCCAAAACTCTTGTTTGGCCCTCCATTTGAATCGTCCTGCCTCACGTGCCTTTTGAACAAATGTTCATACAAAATACAAACACGAATAGAGTGTTTATTTATTAATTTTTTTTCTCTGCGCTCTATGAGTGTTTCGCAGCACGCAAGTGGACTCACATTATCACCTTCTGGCACGGAATATACGGATGTATTATTTGTTCTACAAGTCGTCATTCAAAGTTCTTCGAAGGCGTAAACATCGTAGTCTTCAACTGAAACAAAGGGAGGATAATATTAAACAAACATTCTATAGAATTCAGTTCCTAAATACTTTATTTTAATAACTACACCCTTTTGATAAGTTGACTTTAATGTTGGACACGAGTGCTCGGAGTAATAATTATTCTAAAAATGGGTACAACTATTCGTCTTCGTAACCTGCGCTGTACGGAAATATAATTTATAAAAATAAATGTTTGTTTCTTGGCTTGTTTTTTTGTTTGTTCGTCTTTTATGCGTTCCTCTACCATTCATCCGATTGCGTTGAAATTTTGGTGAGTTATTTTATGCGTACCTGGGAAGGTTTCTCACCAAAAAAAAAAAAACCCTAAAAACCTAACCCCAGTTACCCTACACATCCCTCAATTTTTTCAAATGATCTTTGTATAAACCCACAGTTATTGACCAATTTCTATGGAATTTTGCACACGTGTACTTTAAAATAAAATAAAAAATACGTTCTACACTTGATATGCAAAACCCACCATTCTCCACCTTTACCACAACCCCTAAGTTCTTCATACAAACACAAAATTTTTATTCGATGTTGGAAGTACTTATCACGCGCATGCTACAAGACATATTTTACTTGGTTTGATAAACGTCTTTTAGGTGTTTTCTACACGCTTCGTAAGCCGATAATTGTAAATTTGATCGGAAGTTGAAGTTCAATTAAGGTGGGTTTAGAACTTTCAATCACTCTCTTCAATCATTAATCACCAGTAGGCAATAACCTTTTTATTAATATGTGAAGTTAATATTCAAATTGTCCCGAGAAAAGAAATATAAAAGATATTGCCAACGGCTACTGAGAAAGCCATCTATCTATTAAAAACGTGATTAACATTTAGGATTAGATGTAAAGATACAGAGAGGTTTTTTTACGTAAATCCAAAAACACTGCTAACACACCTAATTGCGTTTTGATAACAAATAAGGCATAGGTCGTAATCTGAATACCGGTAGTAAATATAATTAGTGAAGTTCCAGTAATTTAATGCGATTTATTTTTAATAAAATTATAAGTTAGATGTGCCAGATTTCGTTTACACTACGGGTATACCCAGACTGGTACATTAGCCATTAGCTTACCCTCTTCAGTACACAATCACCTTAATATTTACGAGGGGTAACTTTATTAACAAGACTTATAGTTTTACAAAACTGGACATGAATAACTCTTTATTTAATAAATAAGGCTTTAATAAATAAGGCTTAATAAATAACTATTTGTTAAGCATTGCAGCTATTCCATGAATTTAATAATGTATTTGTACATTAGTATTATTTCCACAATAAAATTGAATTTGATCAGTCTCTGCAAATTTGTCTTCTACAATTTCCAACTGGCTGGAAGAAGTATCAAGAAATAAAATTAGCATTGACGTAAATCCTAAAAAGAAACTTCACAGGCAGCAGTTACAATAAAGGACTAAACACAGAGCGAAGTTCCTAAATGGCTTATGACATCTGTAATAACTGTAAGTGCGACAAGTTGAGTAGATGCCTGTTGTGGCTCTCGGTGAAAACAAATTCCTTTTATTGAAGAAGAACAAAGTCTCAAGAGTAAAAAACTATTAAGAGTTACGAAAAAGTGCAATGAAAAGTTAATGTTGCTGCTGAAATAAGAAACGTCAAAACAAATGCATATCTTTTGAAATTGCCGTTATGTTATGGATCTAGTCGTTCTATTTAATAAACGTTAGTTCACTGATAATTTTAAAAACAAGATTCTTAACTTAAATCACTTACTTAGATTTCAATTATAAAATCACGTATGTAAAATTGCACTCAAGTGTTTTATTTGAAACAATGAGTAACGCACATTTTTTAATCAATTTTTCTGATTTTATTAATTGTGTTCGGGGGCAATTTTGAAAATGGTGCATTTGACTCACTTCAATTGAACTAAGTAACCACTTTGTGGAAACTGAATTCTGTTGTAAACATTCTGCAACTTGTTTATTTTTCCTGTATAAACTAATAAAAGTTTTCTTTGATTAACACATTTAGTTTGTAAGTGGTAATTTCCCCCGTCGATAGTTTTTTCTGCAAATGAAGAAAAATAATTCTTGCTCAGATTGTAAGCTACTACAACGTAATCCAAAATCACTGAAACCTGCAGACACAGAACTAAGTTTGTGTTAACAGTGGCATGAACCGATTATCGAGGTAGTTATCCATTCTATTAATTTTTCTAAGCTATAAAAAAAATACGAAAGATGCTTCATCAGAATGTTAAGTTATCAGATTAAGAAAATTATGTTTATCATCATTCATTTTGATAATTATTTTGTATCTTTTTTCGTCGAAATCAATTAATTAATCTAGATACAATATTTAATTTGCACCCCAACTTTTTGACATGTATGGGAAATCTTCCATCTAAAGGTTCAGACAAACCATTTCTATCTGAATACCGTCTGTCGTTGTTATCTGTTTTATTATAGCCAAATGTTTCCTATTAAAACTTAATATTAGTCTTATGACTCGATACTTTTTACAGAGGTTCTTAAGATACTCAAACGCGTATCCCATATCCATTATCAGCTGAGATTTCGAAATACATGGACATCGTAAAATCAATCTATGAATACAATGTAGATGGTTTCTAAATACAATTAATTAAGACTAAAACAGTTACTGTTCTTAAATTAACAGGAACTACTGTAATAATTTAATCCTTCATTGGCACAAAAACTTTTTTTACGTAATATATCAAACGCAACTCAGGAGGTTAAAAGCAGTAAATTTAATACTCTTTGAAACACCTGAGGATTAAGCCACTTGGTTTACGGCAGCAGACTGACTACGGTGAAAAATTATTCGTTGTGTATATTGAGTTAACTAGCGGTAATAATACAAAACGTCGATACCGGGGAACAAACTGCTGCAGCGCACCAGATTAACGAACATAATTTCCAGTCGGCTCTCGAACGCAAGCGTGATTTATCCCTACTAAATCATTATTACAAAATCTGAAATTGCACATCAACATCAGATTGTGCTGGCCTATTTCAAGATTTAATACCGACTGGTGGACGACGATATCCAGGTGCAGAATTAGCTGGTATTTATCCCGAAACCCTGCAGTGAATTTCCCCATCAATTTCACTAAAACATTTACAGATTGTGTCACCGAGATTAACGGTTTACACGGCCAGCAATAATGAGGGAGGTTTCGGAAATTAAATAGTTGATTAGGCTGTTTTTGAGGTAGTTCAATTTTGAAAGAGTCTATTAAAAAGTTGGTCCATTCTGTAATTTAAATTCCAACAACATTAGACAGAAAAATTCTAATCAATTAAAGTCTAAAACGGATTTAAATGTGCCTTTTGGAATGATTATAACAACAAAATAATGCTGCAGTTCTATTGCGTTCACTGATGATTGCATACCTGAATACATTATATACAAAATTCCGTGTTGCTACTTATAATTCTTTGTAATTATGGATTTTTCTTATTTTTACCAACCACTTTGTTTTCGGTAAAACTGTTCTCGTTTATAGAGAAGGTAAAAATTTCTTGATCTGACGAGCCTAACTCTCTCATATGAACCACTACAGTTTTATTTCAGAAGGATTTCAATTAAATTATAAACTTAATATTACGATTAAACAAAAGCATCAGAAATATCATATTACTCTATTCAAGACCAATCTTCCAAATGAATATTGTAATGAATTAATAAGTACAAAGTCTCAGTGTTATTACTCACCGAGTGTTCGTACAATATCTTCGAGATTTTGGCGGTGCGCTATGGGTCAAACAGTGACGCAACAAAGGGCCCAGATGTACACGTCCGGTGAGTTACTAAACTTTCTACCTGGCTTGGCTTTCCATTTTGGCACGTTTCGGAAACGACCCTCCATGTTCCGTTACAGATACAGATACATCAAACTAACTTGGAGTCCATCAGACATGTTAAGACCGGATTTCGATCTCCTTCATATATGTTGAAAGGTACACAACATATATGCCTGTGGTATAGTCATTTCTCAAAATGCGCCTTAGATTTTGAGATATTCGCATGCATATAAACAAAAAATTCTAAATGTACCAAATTATTGCATCATTTTATCAAATGGCAGTGTGGTCTATGCGGTAGGCTGTTAGCTTCTTAAATTTCTGACCCGGGTAAATCCCCGCAGAATCAAGTATTTTTATCTTCATAAATTGTCAAGCTTGACTTATTTAATTTATTAAAAATCATTTACGAACTTTTATTGCGCTAAATGAAATTTAAAACAAATCTCATTGCTTATAACAGATACACCAAACATAATTTCGGCCCATATATCAACAATGGCTCGCTAATATGACTCGCCCATACCCAATGGAATTAACTCAGGAGGCGAATCTGCTAGTAAAATGGGATCTGACACAAGAATTTTGTAATGTTTATAAGCATTTGTCACTTGTTCTTCCATTTCCTTGTTGAGCTCTATTTTTCGTCACTGATAGGCCTACTATTTTATTTTCAACCATTTACACGAAACCGTTCTTGGATCAAATCGAGTGTAGAAGAAAGAAATAAAAAACTTTCTTTCCAATGCTACGTATTTCGTTTAAAATACCGCTTGATGATATACAAGTAAAGAAAAGAAATAACATGATAGTAAATATTTCTATTGATAACGCACCGAAACAACTTATTAACAAAAGTGAAAAATAATGTAAGAATGGAGACTTTCCTGATTTATGATTGCAATGAAGTTTTCAAGGGCGTGTGAAAAGACAATCCGTCGGTAGACCCGTGAATTCATTACGAAATAAAGAATTTCAGAAAAAAATGACGCTTAATTGTAGGTAATATGATTTATTTTAAATATTATTTCACTCAATATAAGTACGTAAATAAAGTGTTAACAAAATAAAACGGTCAAGCTTGACAATTTCTGAAGGTAAAAGTATTTGATTCTGCGGGAATTTGAACTCTGGTCAGAAAATTATAAAGCAAACACCCTACCGCATACACCACGCTGTCATCTGGTAAAAATGAGGCAATAATTTTCTATATACCCGACATTTAGAATTTTTTTGTTTATTTGCATGCGAATATCTCCAAATCTAGGGCGCATTTTGAGTAACAGCTATACCACAGGCCTATATGCCGTATACCCTTTAACATATATGAAGGAGATCGAAATCCATTCTTAACAAGTCTGATGGTTCCCAAGTAAGATTACTATGTACATAATTACTAAATAATACGTGCCCATAATTTGGCAACGTTGATGGCGTGGTCTTTAGTGCCAGGTCTAGATTTTTGCACAGATGGACACAGAGGGAAATCCTGCATTGCCATGTTGCCTGCTGTTAACCACATTCACATATGATCTGCCCCCTGTTGTACGCATCAAACTTTGGGTGACAGCAAGTAAGGGAGCATCGATTAACTTCGAGGCTCGGTATAATAGGGGGTAGGTGGGAAGTGTTGACTGGTAAACTACGCAGGGATACTTGGGAGGGAGGGGGAGGTTTCGAGCCAAGCCACGCAGCTTTTCATTCATATTTTTTGTCAGAGTTAAAATAAGGTACAGGACACACAACAGCATGTGAATATATATTTTCGTCATTTAGTTATCTCCGTATCTAAATTACGATAGTTTGACAAGAGCAAACAGTACAGAATGTCTTCTGGATTCAAGAAGGAAAAAAGGTACGTGCCACGCGGGAGGGGGGGGGGGGTTTGGGGGCAGGGGGGGGGCAGGGGGGGCAGGGGGGGGCGGCGAGCGGGAAGTAGAGGCAAAAGCCACGTCGGGCTACGTGGGGGGAGTGGGGGGGGGGGGTTTCACAGGATGCCGAAAGGGAGCTACGTGGATTATGGACGCTCCCTATCAACTACCCTCATTGTAGCAATTTGAAGAATAACTCTGATAAATTAATATGTTATTAATTTTATCTTTATTCTATGGTGAATAATTAATTACTTCTACTAAATTCTAATCAAGACAGAACATGACTGGCATTAATGTACACAGTTAATTATCATTTATTCTCTAGCTCGATTACAATGTTATCCATACTTTTGGTTGTTTTCAGAATTCACTCACTACTAAGTGACATATTAAGTTTATAACAGCCAACATTAGAACGTTGGAGCCAAATACATCGGTTATTCCAGTTTTTGGAAAATTGTCTTCTGTAACTCTATAATTACTTATTTACCGGTGACATTCTGGACAAGTATTCAATGGAATAAAGGATTTTCAGAATTAAGTCATAGGTATCAAATCACAAAAACTGGATATTTCACTCTAATGTCAAGTATACACATGGCATTTCGCAAAAACCTTTTAACTGCTATGTACGTTATTATTTGCACGTGACATGTCAATGCCTGAACCAGATATACATTTTCGATAACTGTTAAAACTACTTAAGGAGATCACTAATGTGAGAAATGATGCCAAGACGAGCTTCGTCACAGGATGGAGAAAACAGTAATTGGTCCGCGTGGCGATACTATATACCTTCTTCTTATAAAAATTAATATTAACGTTGGTTCAAATATTAAGCATATTCCCCCCCCCCTCCCCCGAACGTGGTTGTTCAACTGCAACGCTCTGGTCAGGCAATAGAATGGACACGGGTTATCGATCGTGTATCGAAAAGACGGCAAGCTATTACCGGGATAAATCCTTGAATTTGTAATTACCAAACTCGCTCCCACTTTCTTTCTCAAATCCTCTGCCGCCTCTAATGACTTAGCAATTAAGGAAGCTTACAATATTAAGAAATATAAGATAAAATTCACGAATAATTTTAAAAATTTCCAATGCCACTTTACCGCTGGAACTGCTAATATTACCTTTTCGCTAACACCAATTTGCTATCAATGTTTCAGAATGAAATTTTGTTAATATAAGAAAGTAATATAAAAAAACTCGTTAGCTCACCTTGCTCTTCACTTGCAGAACACAATAGATGTAGTTGTTCTAAGTATTTGTCGTTTAAATATAAGATGTTTCGTTACCGTGGACAAATTTAAAGTACCTACATAACAAGACTTTTGATACAGACCAGATCAGGAAAATGGTTTAAGATTGATGAGGTTGATCGCAAAATATTTTTTTGTCTTTCAAAAAAGAAGTCTTAAAAACCATCTTAGTCCTCTACGAAGCGGGGCCTAATACGTTGAAATCCTAGGCACTATCGAAAAGAAAAAGAATTTTATCCCCTTTATTCTCAAGTAACCTAACTAGAATGCAATTTTAATTTTTTGGTGCGATATGGGGTTCTGATTCAACGAAGCTCATTTCAGGAACTCAGATACTTATTTCGTTTAGGAGTCGAAGGTGTTTTTACAGATGGGCAGATAACGGTTCAAAAGTGACAGGACTCTGTTTTCCTTTGAGAAGGGAACTCCATAATGTATATTGTTTCACAATTTTACTGCTGCATCCGAAATGTGGGTGGCTTCCGACAGAAATTAATTTTTTTTCTAATATCAATAGTAAACGATAAACTATCGTTATCAGTTGTAGCAAGCTATGTGGATATAAAAATAAAAGGAGCATGAAAATCCATAATAGAATGACGCGTGAAAGACAAAAATCACTTACCTTTAACCATTACCTGTGCAAAAGGTAAAAGCGCTTACGGTGTTCGATCATATCTTCACGGCAGAGTGCGCTTTAACTGCGGAACACGCGAGCGTCGATTTGCTCAGGCCACGAGACTGTCGCAGAGAAATTAAGACACGTAACGCCAGACTATCCCAACGCGAGCTGACAGCTGCCCCGGGCAGCGCGATTGAAATTGCAGGACGCATTTATCCAGCGACCGCTTCACACCCGCGCTCCTGATTTCCCGTGGGTTCTATGACGTATTCAGTGCGAACTTTGTGAAGAGCGTCCAAACGACCACGCGGAACGCGCGCACACACACACACACTCACACGCACACACACTCACACACACACACTCACACCCGCGCACGCTGATGAACTTCCGCACTTCAATGCACGCAGGCACGCAAAAGCACTTTCAAAGGCAGCCGACGAATTAATAAAAGTTAGCCTAGTTCGTCCATCGCACGTAAACACCACCGGGGCGAACGCGAAATTGTAACTGTCAGGCACTGAATTTATTCATGAAATTAGTACTGCCCACTTGAGTGTGAAGTGTGCGCAGATAACTTTAAAAAATTAATCAGTATCTTTTTCATCGGTCCGTCCCCGCAGCTGACACGTCCTGTAATAAATCATTCTGCCACCGGGATTGACGTACAGTGAAGCTAGCGGCCACTCCGGCCAAATGCCTGTTTGTCATACTGCGCCCACTATTCACACTAGACGAATTGGAGATTAAATATTTCGCTTACCGTCAACATTGTGTAAAATTTAATCGTTCATATTACATGCCATGAAATAGTAATATCACAGTCTCATTCCGAATTATTTATAAGTTCTTTCGGTTTGAGTGTTCATTTATCTTGTTATACATCAGAATAATCAAAGCGGCTATAAAGAAAACCAATTATTTTCTACGGAAAATTATAAATTTTAACCCGTCAATGTTGGTAGTTTGACATGATCTGCATTTTTCTCATGTTTCAAAAGTTAACTGCGGTAGGCACCAACCAAAATTAATTTCGTCTGCTCACATATCTGCTATCTTGAACCTACTGGGATAGTTTTCCACTGTAATATGATCAACCACCTAGTAATATTACTTTTTTCCGACCGTTGGCTACGTTCTTACTTTGGCCGCATCTGGATCTTTACTATGAGACTGGTGTATTATACATGTTAAATAGTTATGTGGGTTGCTTTAAGCTTTATTATCTGAAATCAAACTACCAACTGATTACATGTAATTTTTCATCCCTTCCTACCTTATGCTAACCTCTTCATGTCAACATACCCCTTACAACCCACGTCCTCAATTACCGGCTTCATGTATTCTAATCTCTGTCGAATAAATAAACTAACGAATCCTGCACGTTTCAAAATATGACCCACCATACTGTCTCATCTTTTTGTAAGACTCTTCCACAAATCATTTTTAAAAGACGTTTATTTCGTACTGCATCTGGCCATTAAATTTCAGCATCCTTCTATAACCCAACATTTCTTAAGCGTAAATTTTACTTCTGTCTGGTGTTCCCAAAGTCCATGCTTCGCCACCATAAAATGATGTGCTCAATAAATTGATTTTTTTAAAGATCTTTCAGAGCCCTAGATCAACATTTGTAACTATAAGATTTCTATTTTTCTTGTAGACTATTTTTGCTAGTGTTATTCTCCTTTTAATATCGTCCCTCCTTCGGCTACCAATTGTTATTGTACTTCCTAAGTAGCAGAATTCTTTTACTTCTCCTATCGCGTCCATCATATTTTAATATTTAATCTACTATTATTGCTGTCATTTCTACTACATTTCATTACTTTTTTCTTGCTTTTATAAAATCGTAGCATACTGTTTTTTCCCTCCTTGAACACTTTTGCGTTTATCATTTGGAGAACTGTCCAAAGTCAGATGGGGCTTACGATGATTATATCTTGTATCACAAACGTTTGTCCTTTCTTCTTTCTAAGTAAAAAAATAAAATAAAATTCAATCGCCATTAAGTGATACAATACGCAATACATAAAGTTTATAGTTCCTCACCAACTTTTAAATTTTACGAACTTTAACGTAAATCACACCATTATTTTGGACCTACCGTGATCTTACCAACCTTGTCCCACATACACACACAGAGAGAGAGACAGAGAGAGAAATAGAGATGGAGAGAGAGAGAGATATAAAATACCATATATTTTAATTTTAAAAACGAATGTTTGTTTGTTCGTCTTCTATGCGTTCCTATACAATTCACCCGGATACGATGAAACATTGGTGAGTTGCTCTGTGCCTGCCTGCGAAGGTTTAAGACCAAAAAAATTCTGATAAACACACCCTCTCACCCCCTATACACCCCTCAATTGTTTTCATATTTTCGATAGCCCAACCTCAGTTTTATCCGATACTGATTGAAATTCTCACACATAAACTTTAAAATAAACATAAAAATACTGTCTACATTTGTTTTTCAAAAACTCACCCCTTTCTACCTTACCCCCACACCCTATGTTTTTGGGGTGATATCTAGATTGGGATACCGCTGCAACCACTTACCGCCTGGCGATGTAAACACTTCCAGGTGGAGAGAGCATGACGTCAGTACATTGCTTAATGGGATGTATACGTTCCGCACGCAGTTTTAGTCACTAACATCCAAGGAAAGTAGTCCATCTCTAATACGTCTCGTATCGTAAAATCATTAATTTTGCATGACTAGTACAGGGATATCTACATATATACTCTGCAATTAACAAAATTGTGGGTGGCAGAGGGTGCTCAGCACCAAAGCTAATCTCTTTGCTGTGCATTCCAATCCCTAATGGTACGAGGGAAAAAAGAATTCATATAGCTAAGAATCAGTCCGGCACCTTATTTCTCCAATTTTTCCTTTCCTGTCCTTCCGACTCAAATAGGTTGGTGGAAGAAGTATTTCACTACACTCAAAAGTGAAAGCCCAACTTCAATGAGGTTTCGATTCACTGAACGTAACTATCGAACACCTTATTGCGGATACCTAATTTCTATGTCGTATCTATTGCTGATACTGTCGTTTATGTCTTAATGCAGCCTGGACCATAGTGAAACGTAACCGTCGTTTTTGACAAAGCTCTTCATACATAGTTTTTATCCTATTTTGATGGAACTCTGCATATGTATTGAAGTGTCACGCTAATTGTTACATCAGAATATGTAATTAACTTTATTTATTATAAATTTATAAATTAATATTTAGCATGGGGGATATGAATTGATAATAAAGGCACCATTTAAAACAACTATTTATTAAATCAAGCATATGGATTGCATTAATTAGTTCAACATCATTCAGTGATTAGATTTGGATAGCGTGAACTGTCAGGCATACATTATTGTTTATCAGGGTCGTTTGCCAGGGTAGTGGACGCCAGTGGTGAATGCACTTAACACACACAATAACGTATTGTTGGCTTCTGCGACGGCAGCTGTAGTAGGCAGGTCCGCGGTGATGCTCCTTGCGACACGACTGCGGGACTGCGCGAAGTGGTCCAATCAGCTCACAGTCGACGTTGTACCGACGTAGAGCCGGACCTTCTACTGGCTGGCGACGAAACTGTTCCTTTGAGGTACGGACTGGAAAGCTCTTCCAGTAGGAGCGCGAACTCACGCTCACACTCGGCAATTCTATTCGCACGTCCGTCCGTGCTCCACGAGGCTCACACTTTCCTGACCTCACAGCGAGTATCACCACCCCTCCGCTTAGCGGTCCAGCGGATTAGGGGAAGGGCGAGGGGCAGCCGCATTCCTTGGATGTCGCCTACCTGTTTGGCAGCTTGCTACAGGCCTTCAAACCCCTTCACACAGTTCGCAACCTTACGTGGTGCGACTTACCGTAACTGCACACGCCTGTAATATGTCATTACAGTATACTTTAAACAAATAGAAAAATACTGTCTGCGTTTGATTTACACGTCCAACCCCTTTCCTCCTTAACCCACCCTTAATTTAAGCCGACGTTGCTCATACCAACCCATAGTTTTTATCTGATTTAGATAGTATTCAGCAAACATATGCTTCGAACTAGATTGTTCTGGTAGCTCAGTGTCCTGGGTACAAATACCCGTGGAAGCAGGAATTATTATGAGCTGGATATATTTAATTTAATTTTTATTGCAATGGAGCGACGCTCCGGTGGCAATTTCCCTACACATCCATCTTCCCCCTTTCCTCCACCCACCTAAAAATTTCAACTTTAATATATGACCTACGCCGAGACTTTCAGTGGTTGGGATTCCATGTTATATGTAATTAAAAAAAAAAAAAAAAAAAGAGCTGTCTGGAAGCTCACTGGTTAACAGGCTTACTTTCGAAAGTTCACAGACTTAGACCACGGCGGAAGTTGAAAATTTTAACTTTGATCACATGAGGTACGCCAGATCGGTGGTATGATTCCACGTTGTGCGATAGGTCCCACAGGAAAAGATTTTGCCGTTCTACCAGTGACTCAATAGCTTATTACACCTTTCAGCCAACTTTCAGGATTTGGACTAAGTTAGAATTTTCAATTTTTTTAACAAACAGAAATATATTGTTTAGATTTGGTTTGCAAAAAGAATTCACTTTCCTTCTTACCTCACCCCCTCACCTTAATTTTTGCCAACATTGTTCATACAAACCTACAGTTTTTAATCCAAGTTTGATAGTACTTACCGCACGTATGCCACAAAATGGTCTGTAGATGAATATTTAACGCGATTACTTACGAAATTTTCTGTATTAGGCCACGGTTTCAAATCCAGGACGAAGAAGGAATTTTTAGGAGTAGCATTTAATTATCTGAGTGACATCCGGAAGTTCCGTTGTTTAGATTCCACATTAAACTGTAGATCCCAAAAGAAAGGAACTTACCGTGCTGCCTCTGACACAATGGGTTAGTTCACCTCCCTCCGGAGGATTAAACCAACCTTCGAGTTGTGTGCTAAGTTTGTTTCTTTACTTTAAAGCAAAGATAAAAATACTGTCTACATTTGTTTACAGAAAGCTAATACCTCTCCTCCTTTACCCTCCTTAATTTTTATCAATGTTCTTTCCACAAACCCACTATTTTAATCCGATTTCAATGGAACTTTGCATACGTTTTGTTTAAATCGATGAGAAAAATATTATCCCAAAGGAACTTTGCGCACAAATGTTTTAAAATAAATGAAAAATCATGTCTACATTTATTTTAAAAAACTGGAATCGCTCTTCCCCGTCTCCCCTCTTAATACTAATTTATACAAGCGACTATTCTATTTGCCAATGTGGATGCTGATGGAGGATTTTTAGTAAAATCGGATCATAAAAGCTTAAACATTAAAACTTTCGCAACCAGCAGCCGAGAAATGCTGTAGAAAGTATTTTTCTCTTTGTTTGAAAGTAAAAAAAAAAAAAAAAAATCCTGGTTGCACCGGAATTTGAAGCCTAAAACCGTTTGAAATAAAGAGCTTTAACCACTGAGTTACTACACCGCTTTGTTTTTAAATGCAGGTCAGCTAAGTACTATCAAAACTGGATATAAACCATAGGTATGCTATTTGCAGGAAACGAAAGACCAAAGATATTGTATATCTCAAAGTACTAAACAAAATTTGTCAGTATTACTTTAATTCATAAAAAAGATCATTGTTTTTCGTTTATTTTGAACATGTAAATCTGTCTGTTTTATATATGACTGCCCACTTAAGAAAGAAAAAGAGGCATTGTAACGCATGCCGGGCAAAGCTAATGTAACATAAATATGAGGATGCTTGTTTTCCAGTATGGGATGATTTTGAATTCGTGCTAGCAAGTGAATGTCCGTTGAATTTAATATTGAGAATTTATCATAATTAGTCAAATAGAGTAAAATGTATGTCTGAAGTGATCTTATACCATTTTAACTTCATAAAAAACTATAAATTCTATTTCCAATGTAGAATGTAGGTTATATTGTTTCACAAACTACACAAAGCAGGTGAATCTTTCTAGTATCTGTTATATAGAGACATATTATTGAAATATTTAAAATTTATCTCTAGTGAAATAATAAATAATGATGATTGGAGAACAGTGATAATGTGTTTTCGGTTGCTCAATGTATTAATATGTAGAATTGCTTGCTGAAGACTTGAAATGTAAATATCTTGGAATTACTTTTGATAACAAACTTAACTGGGCAGGACACATAGGACAGGTGGTAGGAAACGGTTTCAAAGTTCTGCACTTGTTGGAGAGAGTGATGAGGGGATGTACGAGAGAAGTCAAGGAATTGGTTACAAAACTTTGGTCAGACCATTGCTCGAATATGGTAGTTTAGTATGGGACCCTCATTTTACGTATCAAATACAGGAGTTGGAGAGGGTGCAAAAAAGGGCTGCTAGATTTGTTTCTGGAAATTATCGCAGAATGCAATCAGTGAAGGATATGATAAATGAGCTGGAATGGGATTCATTGCTAGACAGGAGGAGGATGAGGAGGGTCATGGGAGTGTACATGGCATATACTGGCGATGAGGCATGGAAAGATATTGCAATAGGTATGAAAAGTAGTGCATGGAAGGGAAAAGATGACCATGACCACAAGTTGGCACTCGATTTCAGGCACAAGGGTGTGGGAAGATTCTCTTTTTTAGATAAGGGTGTCAGGGATTGGAATGAGTTACCAAGAGAAATGCTGAATAATTTACCGAAAACTTTGAAAGAATTTAAAGATAAAATTTGTAGAGGGCAGGATAGGGGGAAGATGGGTGTGTAGGGAAATTGCCACCGGAGCCTGTGCTCCATTGCCATTAAATTAAATTAAATATCATTATATGGTAGCATGTATTATTTAATATTTCTCTATTATACGGTACAGTGATATTGCTGTGCACTCATGATCATTTTATTTTCACTGACCAAGAATTTCTTTTTAATAGAACATCTTTATTTTCATTAACACTATGGTGTATTGTTTACTATATTTACATTTAACTCCCTTAAGACTACCAGAAATAAGCATAAATGTGGTGAGGGTTTCAGTGCGATATGTTCCCATATTTCTGCAATGAATACGATCTGTTTCGGAAAGCACTGAGAGATGTTGTGAAATGGATTTAAAGTGTAATAACTCATACAATCCCCAGCTGTTTATTTAATTTTTGTGACTCGAGAATAACAATAATTTAACTACCAAAATGTGGCCGTATTCATTAAAAACGCTAATATAATTTATATTTTTGGCAGAAAGTGGTACTGACCAGTTATGACACCTGTAATATACTACAGGTAGAAAATTCCATGCATATTTAGAAAATTGCCTTATTTTTATCTGTATTCCTGATAAAACACTACAAGAAATATTGGTCTCATTAGAACAGTTTGGATGTAACAGTTAAATGTGTCTTACTGGAATCCCCTCAGAGGTACTTTAAACACATATAATTTGAATAGAAAATAGTCTCGGAATTTAATGGTAAATGATTGAAAAAAAGACTAAACATTTTTTGCATCCATGAAATCATTTGGATTTAATATGACAAGTATCCATTTTGAAAATCAACTAAGTATCAAACTCGTTATGATACGCACAACGAAGACTATTTGTATCAAGCATAGACAATGGACATGTGCTCACACTGGGGGTTATATGTCCACAATGCTACTACAAACTAAAGGTGTATTTGATGCTATTTTAACAAGAAATGGGGAGGGGAGTGAGATTTACTGCTAAAAATATTCGATTTCTTGGAAGTGATCTCACGCGCGGCTGGTTATCTGCTTAAATGGGATGGAACCATGTGAGCTAAACCGATATATCTCTCACCGACGCGTAGGATCTCGCAGTAAACTGATTTCTAATACCTTTTAGGAGCCCTGAGTAGTTTCGTTTAAAAATCTTGATATATGACATTTTGTTTGGTGCTAGAGATACGTTATTACCTAATAGTAAGTTATTTATTTTTCACTAGTATATCTAAACGGACATTCCACGTCTTCTATCTTTAGTGACTACTGTTTTCTCTGTAATAAAATGTACAATGATTCCTGATATGTTGACGAGACTATTTAGAAACTTTTTTTTCTTTGTTTATGGCTTCCTGCCTGGTCAACGGAGAAGTCACTTGAGGAGGGAAATGACAGAGGAAAATGAATGGTAAGGAATTCTCCCATGTCCATCTAAAGGAAGCATTCCTGTATTTGGCTGGAATGATTTGGAGAAACCATGGAAAACACAAATCTGAATTCCGGGATGGAGATTTGAATGTAAGGCCAAACCGTTAATGATTTTAGAAACTAATCCTTGGATTAATGAAATCAAAAGAAATACAAAACTACTTTACTCCGTAGCCTCCACTATTTAAAAAAAAAAATTAATTTACTTTAATTGCGATGGAGCGCACGTACTGTTGGAAATTTCCCTACACACCAATTTTTCGCCTTTCCTGCACCGACCTACTTTTAATCTCCACAAATTTCAATTTTAAATTGTTTCAACGTTTTTTTTGTAAATTATTCATCAATCCTCTTGCTAACTTATTCCTTTCCTTGACCCCACTACATACGGGAAAAGAAATCTTCCCACACCTTTGTACCTGAAATCGAGTGCCAGCTTGTGGTCATGATCATCACCATCCATGCATTACTTTTAATTCTTACACCAAAATCTTTCCACACATCATCACCAATATACGCCTTGTAAACTCCCATGATTCTCTTCATCTTTCTCCTGTCATACAATGAATCCCACTCCAGCTCTTTCATCATATCGGTTATGATTGTGTTCAACGAATTTAGAAGCTCTTCTTTTCACCCCCTCCAACACTTGTATTTGATACTCAAAATGTGGGTCCCATATTACACCAAAACATTAAAAAAATAGCCTGACCAAAGTTTTGTACCCCAATTCCATTACTTCTCTCGACCTTCATCACTCCCTCCAATAAATGAGGGATTTTGAAACCTTTTCCTACAACCTGTCCAATGTGTGCTGTCCAATTAAGATTGTTATAAAACGTTATGTCAAGATATTTACGTCTCAAGTATTCAACAATCAATTCTTTCCCCACCGTATTATCGTAATCAACCTTTTGTTTTTTCTTTGTGTATCTAATTACACAAATAGTGAAGAAGGAGTGGAACAGAAGATGGATAGAGGAAGAACCTACCAAAATCCTCTGGTATCGAGCCATAGCTGGGAAACCGGATTACAAATTATGGTACGGCCCCTTAAAAATAAAAAAGTGAGATAACAACAATAAGCAGACTGAGAACAGGGCACGCACTCCTACGAGACAGAATGTACACTATGAAGATCGTGGACAACGCGAATTGCCAAGAATGCTATGACGTGGAAGACATATACCACTTTCTACTTAGACATAAGGAGGGAGATAATAGTAGGCGAACTCAGAAGCAAGGACAAAACATACCTCATACAAACCTTAGCCATACCAACGCCGAAATCAATACAAGCAATACACAAATATGTAACAAAGACTAAAAACAAAATATAAAAACCAAGGGGTACACAATACATGATGATAGCTGAAATAGTGGAACGGCTAAAGCCAATATTTTTTTTAAAAAAAGCTGACTCTTCTTTAGATTTATCTTCATCCTATATTTACCAGTCCTGCTAGATATCCTGTCAAGATCACCCTACACAGTCCTCTACTGTTTATATCATTTTATATAACATTATATCATCTGCAACCAATCTAAATAACTTTTTGTTTTCTACCTTTTAAAAACTCTTCTACACAGCAAATCACTTTCTCATCCATTCCAATAGTTTTTACCTTATTTAACACCATTTTATGACTCACTCTGTCAAAGGTCTTTGAAAGGTCTAATGCAACGCTGTCAATCTGGACTCCCTTTTCCATTCCATAAGAAATATATTGCATATATCCTACTGACTGATATTCTCATGAATATCCTTGCCTAAAGCCATGTTGGTGACTTGAAAACCACTTACGCTCCTCACATATAATTCTGATGTATTTGCATCTCAAACATTTCTGCAGCAGTGACTGTTTGGTATATCTTCTTTGTTATGAGTTGTTGGAAGTGCACATCAAGGGAAATAAGGAAAAGAAACTAGTGGTTTGCAACAATGTGAAAACCCTGCTAAAAATTAAAAGTCCTGCAATAATTTTCATGTGAGGTGTACACTAAATTTATCTTGGGCCGGCAATCCTAAACAAAATATCATTTTACTCCACATAGTTTTTAATACTGAAACCTTTTTTAAATGTTTAAACCAATGAACTGATTAAACGAGTAACTAAATGTGGCAATAAGTCCAACTCATTTATGAGCACTTACTTGTGGAAGTAACTTCTATAAAAGTTACTTCCGTATGCGGCAGTATGGTTGATAGCGATCCGAACCCAGAGCTATAGTCTCGTTGACTCCACAATCTGATCCGGTGTTTCTCTCATGACTAAGCGGGGCTGGACTTTTTTTTTTTACCTATCTCCACTTTCCCAGTAGTGGGAATTAAAGATTATATCGTTTTAGTGGACACCTTGTAACAGATATGTCTAACTAACCACCCCTTATTATACGCTTTTTTAAATTAATTAAAACATAAACTTTTCGCAATCCTTTGAGCAGTAAGCTACGACAGTCATGACATTATGAGGGAAGGCAACCTTGCTTTATTAATTCAAAGAATACCTCACCTTCCTTTGCAAATTAAGGTTATTATAGAATTTGTAAATGGGATCTTTGTAGTTTAATATAACTTCATTCACTTCACCCTTCTGCACCAAGGCAGAGAGAACGAAATCTGCGCCAAGCTCGAGCCGTTGTCTCATATTCTCGGGAGTTTCGTCTTAGGTAAACGTAAAAGAGCATGCTAAGGGAGCCTGGGGAGTCATTCCAGACCTTCAGATTACACACACGCAAACAAATAAACAAACAAAAGAAATCAACACTTAATGCGGGATAGCGATCCCTATTTGTTTGGAAACTGGAAAATTGTTCCATTATTTTCCTTTTTTGTTATGACCTTCGTTACCTGCCTTATTGGGTAACGGTAGTATGATTATTCGTTTGGTTTACTGTTTGCTTATTTTTAGCTACTTAACTAAGTAATGCCTTTCCTTAATTTTTTTACTTATATTTTGCGATGAAAGTAAACTTTAGGGAAATTCTTCCAAAACAATGAAGTTCTGAGCTTTGTATTGATCCTTCAAAGATGCTACAAAGCGAAAGATAGCTGCGTCTCAAAGTTATATTTAATCTACTGTTATTGGTATCATTTCTACTACATTTCACACTTTTGTCTTGATTTGGTTTCTATTTAGTCTAAAATCTTCCTTCAGTAGTTAATTCATAACATTCGGTAACTTCTCAAGATCCTCATTTTGTTTTGCTAAGTTGACAATTTCATCAGCAAGTTGTAGAAAACTGATTTCTGCTCCTTGAGCACTTTTGCCACATTCAATTTTTTCACTTCCTTTATTGCTTCCTCTACATATAAGTTGAATATTAATGAGGATAAACTGCAACCTTATTTCACAATATCTTAACTGACACATGTCTCTCGTGATTCTCTACTTTTACTATAGCAACCCGGTTCTTATATCTATACTAATGAGACAGTTTGGATTTACTGTTTGCCCCAATCAAGCCTTAATAGGTCAACAGATTTAAATGAAATTTGGCACAAAGTTAGTAAATTGTGTGCAAAGTGACATCGGATAGTTTTTATCCCGCAAAAACGAATAGTTCCTTTAGAAATTGCTATTATAAATTGGCAAACTACAAAGAGTTTCCCACTTCAAACACGACAGTGCCACGTTTACTCTTTGCTTTTACGTACATCACAAACACTTTTTATTCAGAAATAACAGAAAAATGAT
The DNA here is from genome assembly GCA_031002005.1 of Vandiemenella viatica. Classification (NCBI taxonomy): domain Eukaryota; kingdom Metazoa; phylum Arthropoda; class Insecta; order Orthoptera; family Morabidae; genus Vandiemenella; species Vandiemenella viatica. The sequence continues at coordinate 231,066,960 of JARYHS010011408.1, read as the reverse complement.
CTAATGTGTGTGTTTAGTTTAAAAGCGCTAAAACTGACGCACTTGACAAACAATAGTCAAGAAGTAGGAAATATAAATGTGTACTTAACCCTGATTTTTTTTTTTTTAAACGTACTGTCAGTAAATTCACGAACAGACGTCTTCAGTTGCATACATGAAATCGTATAATACCTCAGGTATCACACTGTAATTCCATTGGTAATATATGTGTCATAATATACGTGATAATTCAAAACTTGAAAAAAAATGTTCATTACTAAGTGTACACCAAAGTCGATTCACCTAAAATGACAAAAATTGTCATGTGTGACAGATATGTAACGGTTTCGATTGCACCTAGATTCAATTTATTGCTTGTGTCCTTTTTTTTTGTTTACTATACACTCTCCGTAACTTTACAAATTATTTTTAACAAAATTTAAAATTTCACTGTATATTACTAATCCTTTTTTTAATTTTTTGTAGAAATCAGTTCAAATAGCCTATATAAAGAAAATAGTGCTTTTGATTACTGTTCAATATTCTGCCAATAACTATTAAATCCTTCTATCAAAACGAATCTATTGAAAGGTTTAAGGAAGAAACATTTCTTTTCAAGAAGTCAAGCCATATAAGGAGTAGTTAACATCACGATACACGTCGTCAATAATACGGTGCTTATGAAAGCAGTTAATTTATTACTAATAATTACTAAACTCCTGCTGCCTCATGGTATAACAAGAACATTCTGGTCCAGGAAGAATTTTAACCTAGCCACTGTCTCTGCTAATATTGCCACTACAAAATCAAACGATATGGATACATTTAAACACATTAAACGCACCGGAACTAATTTCGAGCATAAATTATCACAATTACTTTTCGTGAACACCTTCTGTATGAATTTGCAAACAGGACCAACGCAGGAGCACTAACACATTCACTGTATCGCGATATAAACTTGACCTGCAATATTAACTTAGGCTGTGTTAGGAGTTGTAATGAATTTTGGATTTCCGTTGTACAGCTTAACTTACTAGCATTTTAGTATGCATTTTTAATTTAGTTTACTGTATTATTTTAATTATGCTGATGCCATAGTTCATGTGACTGGATGTAGTTCCACATGTATTTATTATTTACTTCTATTTTACAATCGCCATATTTTAAAGGTCATTTTTCAAACAGTTTATAGCGGTTTCTTTGATATCACGATGTAAGATTGTTCGAGGTTTAATTAATACGATAATTAATCAGTCCACCATAATGTTCAATTTAACATTTGTTTTATTTGCATAGAAAGACGACGTCAACGATACTGGTTACATGCATTCATACAATCCAAATGTTGCATACAACATTTCCCCACCGTAGCAAACTGAATTGGTGAAAAACTTTTCCGAAAAAAACTAACTAACTGTTTCTCTGACTTGGATGATCGCTTTATATAAACTCTACCGAAAATTCTAGAACACTTCAAAAGCTTCCATCAGATAATTCTTGAACATTAATGATACTTAAACAATTGAAACATATTAAAAACAAACAGAATTAATTCATAATCATATACAATCAATACAAATTCTTCAGAAATGAGATTTAAAGATACAAAATTATTCACAGAAATCAATTTAAACTGTATCAAATTATCCTTTAGACATCGTAACATGCATTACTACTTGGAATTACAAACATTTAAGCAATTCGCTTGCACAATTCTGTTCTTAAAGAAATTAAATGGCTTTTAAATAATTTCTTTTCATAATATAAAGTCTATCTACACTGATTTACAGGAAATTGCAAAACAAACCTACCAGATCATATTCAACCAAACTCTAGCTTACTACCAATACTTTATAAAATACAATTACGTTTAATATTAGGTTTGAGGGCTGTTACAACGATCTGAAATTGTGGATCCATTTTGTATCGCAATTCATGACATCACTAACATGAAATATAGTGAAAGTATTAATACGCGGGTAATTTTCTAGCGACAATATTGGCGGAGTTTGTGGCTTGGTTGAAATACAGCCTGGACCAGAATGATTACTAATATTCCATGGTGCACAGTGGATTTGGAGTGCAGAGGGTGGCTGTCATGCCAAATTCTGCCTATAACGACGTTTTGACATCTTGTCCAACTTAACATTATTAAAAGCGATTTATAAATCAACAAACGCCATAAAATTATCTTTGTTTTGTTGATGCTAAAGCCAGAATTGCCTCTCTTGTGCCACAATTTTTTCTAAACCAAAACTTATCTACACCTACTATCTCGTCTACGACGCTTTCTATTTTTCTTAGTAAAACGGCTAAAACTGGAAATAATCTGAGAGATAACTAAGGGAGGTACGAAGCATTATTAACCATGCGAATTCAGTAATTAAATATTAATCACATCGTTAGTGATGGCGCGAAGAGGAATGTAGATCACTTCTAGCTTTCTGGCCCGCAGCTGTGTTGGGAAGCCGCGCGTCGTAGCAAGTGGTGAGGCGCGTAATTGCGGTGGCCGGGCCCTAGGCCGTGCAAAGCCGCAGCCCGGCAGAACAGATCTGCTGCACGGTGCAACCGGTTGCAGCCAGGAGACACGCGTGACTGCGTGACCGCAATCCTGACGGGCGACCCCAAGTGCTAGCGTCACGCGCGACAGTTTGGCAGGTGAGGGCGGGCTGGCTTACAGAGGGGCGGGACACGCGTTCTTCAGCTGAGTCAATGGTCAGAACAAAGGGCATTACAGTACCTCAATCACCTTACATGAGACTGCTACATAGATTATAATCATACAGCAGCACTCGTTAAAAAATCGAATGTTATTACCAACTAAGAAGCAGCAACAACAGTATTTTAGAACAAATATAGCAGTCTTGCGTATTACATAATGTATTCAAACTATGGCTATACATTATTTATCATACATTTTAGTGTTTTTTTTTACATTGTTGACTAACATTTGTAATCGCTGACTTTGTATTTCGCCTTTAGAATAACTATTTATTTACTACTACTTATTTTATATTTTTAGTGTATTTTTCATGTCCTCGTTTCTTCTATAAAACGCTACTATTTGAAATTTGCCACCTACTTTTTTCGAAGGTGTTCTATCTTAACGACATCTCACTATTTTTACTTTGTTCATTTTTCCAGAAAATGTTTACCATCTCCTTGCAGTTTTTCCGTTCCAATTCGGATGACTATCGTCGGCGAGTATGGTGGACACCTGGGGAGAGGTAACAATCTTTCAATACAGGCTGATTCAGAAGGAATGGTAAGTATTGAAGGAGGTGGTAGTATGAATAATACAGAGTAAAAAAGATCTTATACACATATGTCCGATTTCCATTCGTTTTGGACGTACATGTGCTGGAATGTTATGCAAGAAAAAAAAATTCTCTGCAAATGACAAGAGCACGAAAATAACTTATTTAAGTACTTTATTCATGCAGAAACGCATTCATATTTACAACTACTTAAATTAAATGATCGAAAATCCTCACATCAACTTCAGTACACAAATTGAAGTACTTTATTGATGCTTGAAGTCAACACGTACAATCCATAAGACCGCACATCTCAGAAAAAAAAGAGACTGTGGCTGCTACCTTTTTTCGAACATTTGATTTAAGCTTTTGTAAAATATACGTGTGTTTTTGCGTGAATAAAGTAGTTCAATAAGTTATTTGTGTGCTCTTGATCATTTTCTGAAGTTTTTTATGCATAAAATTCCAGCATCAGTATCTAAAAAAAATAACGGAATCCTAACACATGTTTACATGATTTTTTTTACTCAATATTGTTCATACTACCACCTACTTCAACATGTACCTTTACTTCCGTATCACCCTGTGGAATAATAGTGATCTGAAGATATCGCAGACATTTCTAAGGCTTATATTTGGCTGAATTTATGTGTTGGTTAGCTTCCATCGGTCAGTCTGTCGAACTAAATTTTGCAGCTACATTGCTGAGTAGAAATTCGAGGTCTGCAACGCCACAGAATTTCGCACTCAATCGCCATCTTCTAATAACTTCGTACTATTCTTTTAAAGCGAAGAATAAATTTTTCTGATTTGTTCCTTGAATGAACAATTCTGCTTAAGGGATACCTCAGACATTGATCGATTATTATCTGGAATAAGATTTCCTTAAACATTAAATTATTACTAAACCATCGTCTGAAGTGACTAATTTGTTTATTGCATCTTATTTTGACAAATTTCTTTCATATACGTGTCAAAACGTTAGCATTCACTATATAATATGATATCATGGAATTATTCAGAAGTGTGTTTTGTCATGAGTAAATGAGAAGATGTCGACTATGTAGAGAACCCTGAACACGGTTTGTGAAGCGTGACATTTAGCCCTGCTATTCAAAATGACGCATGATTTATTTGCCAAGCTATCCATGTATCACTTCATGTAAATGCGGGACTATTATAACTGCTAACCATTCCCTCTGAATAATATAATCCAGCTGAAATAACCTTACTTTCATCCTGTATTGAAGACATAATTAAAAAAATAGATAACAAATACGAAATATGCCAAAAAATCATAGACCCAAATTTCATTTTCATCCATGAAATTTACATGCTTCTTTTTACATTTCGAAATATTACAAGTATGTTTTTCCTGTGAGACCCAGTGGTTTGAAAGTTAAGAATTTAGTGCGTGGTGCTGTTTTGTAACACGTCTATTGTTTATAGGGCACCACATTTAGGAAGGCAGAGGTTTAGAGTTTGAGCCTCATGAATCTGGCAAGTCAATGCGCAGGAAAACGCATGTTCAGTCTGCTAACATGGATCGCTGAGTAATATATGAGTTACACGCTACCGGGCTGTAGTTCACATGCGTTGTGTTTGGAGTGATTCTCAACTGATCTCTACAGTAAAGGGCAACAATAAATCACCGATCCACCCGAGAGCTTGATCAATATTTTACTAGCAAGGTTAACGAATAATCAAGAAATATTTCATATACGAGGAACATCGAGAAAAAAAGATTACAAGTGCTCAGAAGAACACAGGGATTTTTTTTTTATTCAATGTTTGGCACACCAGAATGGAGAGGGTCCGCAATAATCAAACCGAGCCCCACTCCAATTCAGTCAGTTGAGGTAGGTCGTCAGATAAGGAGCTTCAGTGATCCTCCGCAGGGGCCGTTCCCTCCATCTATCGCCGAAGTGAGATCCGCTCGGACATCAAATTCCTCACTTTGCGGCAAGAAGCCGCGGTAGAAATCCATCGTCCACTTGTGAAAACCTAAAGGCCTGAAACGCCTGAGGTAATGTCACGTCAGCACGTTTAAAAGTGGGTTAGGTTGTTTTAAGAAGGTCGCACAGACACACATGACGAAGAAAGGAGTGGGAGGCCGTCTCTCGTATCAGAAGAGCTTCTGAAGGAAATTGATGAAACATTTCGCAGTGATCGTCGTGTAATTATTGACAGCCCTCATGAAATGTTCCCATACATATCTAGTAGTCTCACGGGTTACATTGTCTCAGAAAAGCTTGATTACAGGAAACTGAGTGCAAGGTGGGTGCCAAAAATGTTGACTCCGGAGCATTGCCAAAAACGCGTTTTGACCGCAGGTGAATTTCTTCAACGTTATGAAACGGTGAATCATTTCTTGACACAATTATTACTGGTGATGGAACCCGGGTATGTCACTATACTCCCGAGTCAAAAAGGCAGTCCCAACAATGGAGTCATACCCATTCCAAAATGGCTAAATAGTTCAAAGTGCAGTAGTGAGAGCGGAAGATTATGGCATGATTTTTTTTTTTTTTTTTTTTTTTTTAGAAAAGGTGTTTTGTTAGTGGATTTCATGGGCATAGGGACCACCATCAATGCTGTCGCTTATTGTGAGACCTTAAAAAAATTAACACAAAAGGAGAAGACTGCTGACTCGCGGAGTGTCCCTCTTTCAGGACAGCGCAATACCCCACAAGGCGCGTTCTTTTCTTTTTCATAACTTTAAATCGCATAAGGCATTATCGAAGTCAGGATCGTTGGAGACGGAAGAGAATGGCGGAAGGAACCGTTAGGAATTCGGCCATGGAAATTTGAAGGAACCAGAGCATTTAACGTCTGGAATGATTTCGGAAAACCATGAAAAACCGAAATCAGGATTACTGGATGGGGATTTGACCCTACGTCTTCCCGAATTCCAGGCCCAAACAATATCGCTTACCCACAAGGACAGCAGTCATAACACACACGTAAATGAAAGAATACGAACGCCAAAGCCGCAATAGATTTCGCAATTATGATTTATTCACGTACTATGCATTTTGTCGATTTCGGTCTCCAAACAGATTGGATATTTTACTAAGTCCCTGTTTATGATTCTTTAAATGTTGGTACATATGAAAGACATACTATTAAAAATGTTTTATGACAAATCATGAATCAAACTGATGTTGAGAGAATATTATTTCATTACAGAGGTCTGGTTCTCAGTTTCAGACGTCAAATGTGCAGACGCATGACTGAAATTTATTGATTAACGTTTTCCGCGTACGTTGTAACAGTTAGGAATATCATGCAGCCCGTAATTCACTTTAATAATAATTTAGTGTCACAAGTAACTACGTTAAGTACTGCTCAACTTTATGTATGAGTCTAGAGAGCCAATTACGGAGGGAATATTTTATTAACAAAGGGACAAATTGAATTTCAGTAATCGAGTTGGTTCGGTCGAGTGTGCTAAACGAGCTCCCTCCATGACTACTCGTTTGCCCGGCTGTGGTCACAACAGACCCCAATATTTCCCATACATATAAGAATATCAGTAATCTGAAAATGTTTTAAGTGTTGATTTATTATACTCGATACCTTTCTTTTTCGTACGTCAGTATTGTGCCATCTCCCGATACTTACAAACAACCTCACTAATTTGTCTTTCATTAAACGTGTTTAACGTAATTTTATAACTTGTTCGGTGACTTCAATGAGAATCGTTCAAGATTTGTCAGCATATCGATTCGCACATGTGTAACACATTCACCGTGAAATTACTGGAATAAACTAACTTTTTATGGTTTTTCGCTTTACTTTCATGTATAGGTAATAATATATTATTTGACAAATTATGTAAATTTTATGGTCTCAATATCATTTTTACATGTGTTATTACTAAGTTCCGCCAAAGTTAAATAGTTACGCAAATCAACAGTTTCCTTAACAGTTAGCCTTCAACATCCTGCATTTGAATTAAAACACAACTTTACATCTCCAAATGAATGAAAACAAGGTTGGATAAAATATTAAACTTGCTACAGAGGCTGAACCAACAGATAATTTATTTTTTATACCTCTTGCTGTATATTATTTTATCTGAGTTAGTGCGATTTTTTTAATTTATTGATCTATTTCAAAGTTTTGTTGTTATATCCTTTTTTATAATAGGAGTCATGTTAATAACTAATGTTTGATTTATATATATTGTTTTTTGTTTTCAAATGTAAAATGGTTTAACAATTATTATTCTCCCATTTTAAAAATAAAGTACTACTCTTTGAAAAATACGACTGGCTGAAATTTCCAAGAAATATTATTAAGTAAATCAGAATCCGGAGCTCGATAAAATAATCCTACCTAAAGTTAAATTTCTGCTAATTATTGTATTCACCTCTAATGTCTCTCCAGAATTTCCAGTATTAGTAATGACGGATGACGTTTTTACTAACGTCCATGGAAGCACCTTGACCGAATGAAATAGTTGTGTCCTTTTTTATATAAAACGATCTTTTCAATGGGAGCAAACACTTTGCTAGATTAAGCTTTTGTCGTGAACCAGATTTGGTCCCTATTGTATTTACTTCGTTAATTGCAACTGCAGCATGGAATCCAACCATGTTCTGTCAATACTCCGATAATTCGAGACCACTATCCTTGGTCGTTTTGATTCGTTATTTCTGAACAGAAAAATTTAAATTTGCCCTATTTAGTATTGTGAAGTGTAATGGGTAAAGAATTTACCACTGTAACGTTTAATCATGGTTTTGCGTACCTTTAATCAGCTGAGTTGAGCAGAGTTTTTATCAGGCAAAAAATCAAATTATATCAAGAAGATTCTATGTATTTAAAACACCTTGGATGTGTTCGTGGTAGTGGATGCCATACCGATCAAACGGATTCTAGTTGGCAACTTGTATCTCCATAAAGCTCGAACTATTTCTGCGACTCAGATTTTGTAAACAACAATTCAAATTAAAAATCTTCTAGAGTATTACTTCCACGATACAACGCTAAAAAAGGAAAATCTCAAAGATAAAAATATTTTCCGCGTTGTTTTATTTGCCTTGCTGTGGCTATCTTCAAAGACATTAACACAGCAAGAAGTTTTAAAAGTAAATTTTTGTCATAGGTATTATACAGTTGAATGGATTTGGTTACTGTACCTAATAGCGCGTTTAAAAGTATTTAACTACCATCGTAACTAAATTCAGATTAGTTCTTATTTCCTCTTTTTTACATATCTCATGAATCAAAATGTCATTCAAAGGACCTACCTATTGTATTGTATTAGAAGCCGTTTCTGGAGGGGGCAGCCAATACGTTGTTGATGAAATATAATTATTAATGATATATATGACATCCAATAAGTTGGTTATTTGATTAAATGGTGAACTAGAACCATGATTTCTACAAGAAGTTAGTTTTACACAAAATTATACTCAATTTATTAAGTCTTCTGGCTTATACAAGGCCGGGTATAGTTAACGTTACGTTAAACATAATCCAAAGACAAACAAACAAGCAGTACCCGACATTTACAATCCACCGGATAAAAGCAAACATGAAACTGATTTAAATATCTCAATAATTTGCAAAGTCAACATGACATCAAAGTGGCATCACAGGCCAACAAGTTGAAGTTAACATTCACAAAACAAAGAATCCCAGAGGCGCCGTTTAAAGTTAAAAGCATCGTTTGAATTTAAAACAATAAGCAAGATGCATCGAATTTGAAGTTAAAACATGAAAAGTTTGGTTAGCACAGTGATTTTAGAATGCGAGCAGAGTCTTATCTCAGGAGTCGTTTACGGGTTCGCAAGCCTCGTTAAAACCCAATGGAACTGTGGACCCATGCGTCGGTACTTTACAATAGGAGCATCTTCTTGATAAAGTGTGGCACGCTCAGTACCACTGCAGCAACGAATGCCAATAAAGCGGATATGCCCACGTTAGCACATCAGCTTCCAGCCCATCAGCCAGAAAAATGATCAGACACAGTCGCTGATCAACAGCCACGAGCGTATCGGGAGATACGTCCGCTCAGTAGCTCGTCTCGGCAGCAAGTGTCGCTGAAGATGGCGTCGTGTCCTCTTCTCCGGCAAAATCAGCTTCCTCTCCGCTCATGAAACAGAAGCCGTGAATTAACCACTGTGAACCCCTGTAGCCGTTCACGATTGGTGCATTGATATATGTCCATCACGTGTTTCGTATCGCAGCTAACATTCGCTACGCGCTTCCCGCAAATTTCGCTTGAACTTGTCGGGCCACTGGGAAGGGGTGAGGTCAGTATACTCGGGAGCTAACAGTTCCCGCGCTACCTCTTTTGTGAGCCATAGGCGTCGGCCTGGCGGCGACACTGGTCATTGTCCCGTCCTCTGAGCGTTCAAAACTGTCGTTCCAACTTCCTACATTCAATATATTATCTGAAGAGCAAGTTTTGCAGAAACTAAACCATATAACAATAACTTTGGCTGCCCGGGTTTAATATATGATTATTAACCTATGAATTAACCCTATCATTTATAATATTTACAATTTAATAACTGAATATTACCAAGAAAATCTGAATATTAATTAATTACTTAATAATATTCATTGTGGATGACTCTGTCATACCACAATTGTAAATTAATGTATCAGAGACCATTTTTGATTTAGTCACATTATTCGCAAGATGAATGACTGCAAGCAAATAACTGTAACTTACAGTACTAACTAGTCAATTCCTTCACGTTTATCGATGATAGGGCATAAATATGATAAACATCACGAAAATAGAATCACGGAAGATACTGCAGAAAATTTTATGCTAATCGGTTAGTGAGTGTCAGAATCGATTAACTTTGCATGTTGATAACCTATAAGCTAAGACCAGGACAGAATCAAAATTTAAAACCACAGTTAATGTGTCACAAAGATGGATTAAATATTATAAATATGCAGGGACAAAAATGAATAGTACATACAGAAAAGCATAATTAAATTAAAACTGCCATGCGTTGCTTAAATGTTACAAAAGCTTTACAGTTTTATTCGTGAAATAAGATGATGTTTAATAAAATCAAAAACAAAAGGAATTACTCATGATGATATTATTCTAATGATATTGGTGTTAGAATATCTTGAGATACAGGACGAGTAGCAAAATTACTCTGACACAGGATCATATGAAGAAGGAAGGATCTCTATGTGTAGAGTGATAGCAAGAGGCTCATTTAATGGTTGTGTGGCAAATAAAGCTCAAAGGCGTGAGAGAGGTGTTAAACATATCGGCCCACCCGCCTGTACAACAGCCAGTTAATCTATTTCATGGCTCATTGACATCAAGGCCGTTACAGTCTCGAACAAATTTGATTTCAGCGAGAGCGTCCGCTAATCTTTGCGGAAGAATCATTGCAGCACCGCTTTGACGTGGTAAAATCCGAATCAACTGGCCGAAATTAAAGGAAAGATTTACAACGCTCAGTAATTTAAACAACGGCAAATTAATCTGATCGCAGGAGAACGGATAAAGAGTAGAAGGATCATTTGAATCTAATCACTCCAGAATGGAATTTTCTGTGTAATTACTTTTTAATTAAATTAAAAAGTGTTCGAAATTACGTAACGTGTTCCCAGATGTCTGGAAAGCTGATATATAAACTTTTACAACATCCAAAGTTTTCGGTTCTCAAAGACGAATAAAAACAGTGGTTTCGATTTTAAGCTCACGTATGGTTTTTTACCATAAGCTTATTTCTTAAAGATTTTAAGATAAAAAAAATAAAGATTTACTGTATTACAATGTAACTCTACGAAGACTTTGACTTGAGAGTTCTTAGCTGTAAAATTGCATATATTTTTGTCTTAAAAATTATTTTCACTGGTTGAATGGTCTGCTCGCAGATTCACAGTTATGAAGTTTCAGTATTTGCTTCAAAAGTTGATCTGGTAATCCTTTCAATTATGAAAATAATAGGATTGTTTTATCACAACTGTTGTGTTTGCCTTAAAACTTATATAATATAAATGAATTTTCCCAAACAATTATTGGGTATATAATATTACAAATACAAATATAATCTGTGTTTGACTTCCTAAGTGACCACAAATTAATGGATTAGATAAAAGTTTAATACAACCCAATATTGGAATAGGAATGGTCTAACATAGAAATAATTTAGCAACATTTTTACGAAACCGAAAGTAGTGAAACATTTTGTTAAATGCTATCAAGGAAAGATGAAACTGAATGGAAATTTTTCGTAATTTTTAGCATTTATGATCCAAGATAATGGTGTGAGCTGAAGTTAGATTCAACAGCACTAATTTTATGCTAATTTCAAACACAGTGTAACTACTAATAATTGAATGCTGCAAGTATTTCTCTAGACACTGAAGTATACGGAAGATATGACTGTGTTAAGTTTACCTGTGAAGAAACTACACGCAAGTAATTTTCTAAGTTTGATCTTCTCAATGTAACCAGTTTGAAATGCAATGCAAAATCTAACTGAAAGATAACGTGGTCTAAAAAATGTTTCGAAGAGAACATCTGAAAGACATCGTGTTCCAAATGAAATCTTATTGAAACGCAGAGGGGAGTTTCTTTTACTGAGATTCAAATAGAAAACTATTTAACTGATATTAGTGTCTTGTTGTTCGCAATCAAATTTATGGATTTTACGACAGTGTGGTCAACATAGCCAAAGAATTTATTCGTCATTAGAATATCAATAAATAATTTGTGATGTTGATTAGCAAAATGGAGAATCTAATTCTAGAAAGAAAGAAATCTCAATTTTACAAAAAAGAAACCAACACTATGCGTTATAGTCGCACAGGATGTCCATCAACGAGGCCTATTGCAGGTCATCAAATAGGCACCACGCGCATTTAATGCATGTGATAGGCTTCTGTGCTAATTGTGATGTAAATAGGCATTGATTGAATTTGCTCTGTCTCTCTTCGTTATCCCTTTCCCTCAGACCCTGTTCTGCACCCATACACGCCCCATGCCGAAGGGATAATCTATTACTATTGGTTGGTGAAGAATCTGATGGCCAGATATGATTTAACGTTGTTAGGTTGGAGAAGAGGTAACGATGGTGTATATAATTTTAAAATCATGAAAATCACGCGTACTTATTTGTGAATAAAGTTTTCGTCCTTTATTGTAGCTGAGAATGCAGGTTGTTCTAGAGGTAACCGATACTTCATAAAGAAATTGTATTAAAATTGTCTATGTATACGAAAGAGTAATTAAAAAGTACACTACTACAGGATATTTTATCCCAATAAGTTTCGTAGATACCCAAGAAAATGTTATGAAATCCGCCTGCATAAAAACAGTGTACAGGTTGTTAATGATATGTAACATTGATATTCTAATCAGTTATCTACATCATCGATCTTATCTCTTGTGTCAAGTTTCATTAGATTTAGACTTCTCACTATAGGTTGGTCAAATTTTATGAAATGTTATATTGTGTACATCGTCTGGTGCATTACATCACGCAAAATGTAATGTTACCTGAACGATTTAGAGTAAATCAATCTCGCGACTGGTTTGATGTCTTCTAACTTTCCACGTTCCGACTCGTAGATTGTCCATATCCAGTCTGATGACTCCTACCTGAGATGTCCCCACCAGGAGATCCGATTGGGGCTATTTTATCTCAGGAATATTTTACCCAGAAAGAATCCATTATATTAAATGTAATTTGAGAAGATTACATGGTCTCGGGATATGCTGAGGGTCTTTAATGCAGTGGCCTACCATTGCCTTCTGCAACCCCATGCCGTTGATCATTTCTGATTCGTCCGCTTTTATGGGTCGTTTCCAACCCCAAGGGCAAGAGGGTGCCCTGGACCACACCCGTGCTTCCGCCCTCTTTTCGGAGGAAGTTGGCAATCAGTAGGCGATTCCTTATACCGGGAATCTTTCAGTCGCCAGAGCCTCGTCCGCGCAAACGCGGTGCACCAAATGAAAGGATTGATTGGAAGAGGCTAATATAGCCCACACTCCCTTATATTCATTTACATACAGATTGAACCCATTTTCACCAAAAGTTTGATGTTAATTAATTCACAGCAATAACAATTTACGGCGAAATTAGTGAAGTCCTAATAGCTAAATAAAAATCGCCTGCTCTCAAGTGAGAACTCTTCGATTTGTGCCTAAGTTTTGGGATATTATTTCTTATTTATGTATTGTGAAGTAATTTTTTAGAATCCAAGTTTGTCGAACAAGAAAATAGTCTTCAAGTCGGAATCATTTCTGGATAATCTCAATGATGAAATAGTCTGGAAGTGTCAAAATTATTCTTCTGCAGTTAATGTACGTTTCAATAGTGATTACTCGTTGTATTTAAAGTCTACATAGGTGACTCTATCGAACGTGTCATTAATTTTATAGCGATTTCATTATTATCTTTACACCTAAGAAGCAAGTACAGCTTGATAGACGAAACCACTTGCTCATAACGCGCCGTACCATGCCACAGATTAGCCTAGTTTCTGCCGTAATTTCTGCACGTGCGAGATGACGACACAAAGACAAGGAAGCCTCGCAAGACACGCAGGTGGAAGCGATGGAGGAGGTGCCGGCAACGTGATTTCTGCAGCGCCCGGGCGCGCTGTGTTATTATGCAAATCGGGACAGCACTTCATCACGCAACCGAGAAGGGATGCTAGGAGAAGCCTGGGTCGCCAACCCAGTGCCTCGCCGCCATAGGAACAGCGCCTGGACTCCGCCACTTGTCGTCAGGGCTGCCAACTGCGGCAGACCGGCGCCAAATTTCCGCCGCTCCAACACACGCCGGCACACAAGCACCTCTTGCAATCTACGGTCGAGTTTATTGCGTTTCCGTTCGGTTGATATCACGATGAGGAAACTTCCTCCGCGGCGGCCATTGTAACAGGTCGGTTTGCTGTAAGAGAATTTATGTCTAACAGATATATTGCCAACGCCACGCAATGCGGGGCGGCGAAGCGACGCACCCTACCCTCTCTCTCCAGATATTGAATTTGAAGTTTGTCCCAAGCGTCTACCCGCGTCGGTGGGAATTGTTTGCGGGTAAACCGGCCGTAGAACGTCTGGTCCTCTGTGACTCGTCTACGTACAAACGAGGCTGACTGCCATATGGACTAAGAGATTCCACAACTGTTCAAACGCCACAAATGAGATCACCTTCCAAATGTTTTTAATGCATGTTTTCTCTGGTTTACTTACTACTGAAGATTCCATAAGACTGAAGACAGTGGTGTAAGAGTTTTTGCGACCGATCTTTCTGCTATTTTGTTGAATAATTGTATTTGCAACCACAAGATAGACTTTTTTTTAATCTCCTTAATGTCTCTCTAACAGCGAGGTCTTTAGAGACGGGAAAGGATGGGGGGCAAGGAATGGGAAGGAATTTGGCAATGGCCTTTTGAACAAAGTATCCCGGCACATGCCTGGAGTGATTTGGGAAACCATGGAAAAGATAGACGGATTTGCGAAACAAGAGGCCAGCGTAAAATTTGAATTCAAATGATCATGTCCTGTCTAATTCCCAAAAATTACACTATTCTTATGCTCATCACTATATAGGAAGAATAAATATTAAGTTTCAATTATTACCGCGAACGTATTGCATCATCGGTATGTAAATCAAACAAAGTAATTCCCTTATGTGCAGCATGTTTTAAGTTACAGATGCCTATGTAAACCGATATTTTTTTTCAGCATCCGTTAGATGCCAATTACCTCGATGAAGAATAAAATTAAGTCTGTAGTAATATTGACACCAGAATCTCTTGGAAACAAGTAGGCAGAGATAACGTAATCATTATTACTCGTTCTCCAAATTTTTCGGTGTATTATTTCGTAGTAACGTAGCTAAAAATTTTCTAAAATAATCCTTTGGAGTTAGTTTTAGGTTTACTAATAATTGAATATACACCAAAGTGACTTTGGCAACATTACATTTCTCTTCTAGGTAACTGCTGAAAAATCGATGTTCTAAAATCCTTAGGACGTCATATTTAAACAAGACATAAGAGTTTGTTAAAACTATTCCTATTAAAACAATTACTTCATAATAGTTCCGTCCCAAAAATCTGCAAGACGCATTTAAATGCTTGCAGACATTGGTGTATTCAAGAGAGTAACTAGCTTTAAAGCGATCGGCGACTGGGTTTTATCATAAATTTCGTGAAGAACTTTAGCCTCCTGCAATTCAAATTATCTACACAGAAATATGAAAAATCTCTTTTTTATTTACCGCCGTAAAAAATCAAAACAAATTTTTATGAGAGTCTGAAACTTACATTTCAGAATTTCCTTTCTGTTCGAACAAGCCACCGACTGAAATTTATATTAAAAGATAAATTATCAGAATATTCTCACCGCCACAAAATTTAAAAAAAAACTAACATCAGATTTGAAATTTTATGTAAGTTACTTCTCTCAACTGTAAGGTCCAAAAAAAAATATTTTCTGTAAGCTACGGAAGCGCTGTCAAATCAAAATTGTTACCCTCAAATTTATTTACATTAATTCCATTTTCCGTATATGTATCCTCGACACTATGTCAGCCTGACACGCTACCCTTGTCTGAAACATAAGTTCTAAATTCAAATCTATTTCGCTGATAGTGAAAACCTTATACAAATTTAATTTTAAATTAGTTTGGATGAATCGTCTCTTAATACTTCAGGAGTTCCTATGTCCCCACACGACACCTAATTCTGCCGTCGACTTCAAAACCTAAAAATTTAAGTTAATCTTGGGTCTGCAGACGATTATTCTGAGCCCCTAAAAAAACTTCTTCAGAGACTTACGACATTTGATACTACAATCGGCCAATATCACTTACTTTCCACTAAACGCTGATCAGATTTCAGATAGCAAACAACAACAAAAAACTTACAATATATCACTCCAGCTGAAAACTGCAATTTCACCACTCTTCTACGGGAGGCGGAGCATACTCACGCACTCACATTCGGCGTTGGAAAGCCTTCCAACCTCGCTCTGCCTGAAATCACTTCGGGATATCGTGCCACCCATCCCACGTCTCCACAAGGAGCCGTTCTTCCACTAAGCATTGGTGGTGCAATTTATTCCCAACACTCTTCTCAAATCATTGCACCACATTCTATATCTCCCAAAAACGCTCCACTAAATATCTAAATAATCTACCGTAACGTTAAAAGTTGACTGTGATTTTTACAAATATGTCAGGCCGACTAACTATAAATTTATTCATGTATTCAATTTTTTTTATTATATATTTTTTTTTTTTTTTTTAATGACGCGTTATATATAAAAGAATTATTACAGCCACAGTGATACATTTTTATAGCTATTTTTTTTTTACTTATCTTTACCGACACTTCATATTCTAACTACAAAGATTGATAAATGTCAACATTCTCGTTTAGTATTTACCTCCTTCGACGCATATGATTCTTTGCTACGAATGTGAATCTGCTGAACCGTAAGGTAATGCCAATTAAATGACTACAGTTATTTGCGTTTGCAGTTAAACAGAGTTTAAAAAGGCCAACGTTATGATTTATTCACTCAGGCATTTATCATCACTTTAAGAATTCTGTACGGTTATTGTTAATGTTTGAAATCGCTTACCATCATTTTATGTTATCACTACTGAACTTAAGATTCCACTAAGCTTAAATTCTGTTATTCAAACAACAAAACATTACTGTAAACATTTCTGCTATCTGCGTAATATGAAAAAAATTGTACTATCTGTGTGATATGCCAGCAGCTAATCCCTGAGTAAATTTCATAACTAGCTTCTTCTAAATATAAAATCCGTTCCACACAACTGAAAAATAAAAAGAGTAAAGTGCCTCAAAATTGACATCATTATAGGTTGACAATTAAAGAAATGTTATCCTTCGAAAAATACAAAAAATTGAAATAGCCTATCTTCACAAGACTATTCAGTAAATTTACTGAGACTACTTATTTTGATTCGAGATTACTCTAATGCTGCAGATTTTCCTAACATTATTTTATAAATGTATACTTTTTGTTTTGTTTCTGGTTTCTTAACTCACTCGATCATATTACGATTCAAATGACTCTTCCATTTTACACTGATTGGAATAGGGAGGAGGAAGTTAGCCATTTTCTTTATTAATTCCAAGTATAATTTCACCTAATTGGGAGATACATTTCTTTACCCGTCACCAATGATCTTGACGTCGACAAGGAGTAAAAAAAGCAGCACTTAAATATTGGAGGGGTCGGGGAGGAGGATGGGAATATTTGTCGCATTCTGTCCGCATAATATGGAAGCGTTATCATATGTTAAACGCCCGATATTTACGTAGTGCGCATCTTTTATAGGCATATGTTCACAACCACAGCATTTCCAAAGATGTTTCAGGAAACTAATTAAAAACCGTAAATAGGAAGACCAGTAGGTGCGGTGCGAGCTCCGAAAATCTGTGCCATTATTCCCCCCCCCCCCCCCGTTATAAGTGGCTACGTCTTAACGACCACCAACGTTGTATCGGATGTTTCAGATCTTACTTAAAGAAAACTGTACAATGTTGCGGACTGCTACCTCAGTGGTTAAAACGTCTGACTGGAGATCGAAAAGTTAGAATTCTGATCTTGTCTCGATAATAAAAGGCCCTCAACCCAACCTTCACCTCTGGCACAGTTTGCTGTGTAATGTAAAGTACGTCAGAACGCTTCTCTTGTTTGTATTCCACGTTAAACAATAGGTCCCCTACACCCGGTAGGATTAACAGGCTAGGCTTAGGCGACTACGATTGCCCAACCATTAAAAACCTGTCACCAGGTCATTAAAACAACACGAGTCTCTCAATTAATATAATTTTAATAAGCCAACGACAATTTGGCATTCTAACTAGTGAGTAGCTGATTTTTGTGAACATTTAAATCTTGGACTATCTGTGCATCGTCATTGGTCACTTTCATGTTGAAGAAGGAATGTAATTGGCTAAGGGGCTCCAAAGAATTAAAAATATTTAAAGGTGCCGTACTATTCACCAATTTCATTGGTGTGCTCAATATTTCTTATACTTCAGTCGTTTGTTAATATTGTTCAAGTTTTTCTCACAATTAGACAGAATATGAAATTTTCGGGCTTGGAATTGAGGTGCCATAGGGTTTTTATCAGAGGTATTAAGGAAAAGGTTATTAAATTTAATCTCAGTGTCAGTTATTTTGTAATCCAAACTCATCGTCATCAGTTTTCTACCCTAGGGTAGGTTTTCACTTGGTAGCTCTCAATACTCTCCTGTATTCTGTTGTCGTCGTCAAGCCCTTGTAATTTTCCTTGAAGTAATCTATGATCTTGTACTTCCTTCTTCCTCTCAGTCTCCTCCTAGAAACTAGGACTTCCAAGGTCTCTGTTAACAAGTACCTCTCTCTGAATGAGTGTCCCATCCACTCCTTATTTCATTCTATTACGACTTGCTCTAGTTTTCTCTTCTCACCAATCATTTCAAGCCCTTCAAGAACACTCACTTTTTGCGTCCAGCTCATCCCCTCCATTGCCCTCCACGTCAACATCTCAAACGCTTCTACCCGTTTTTCATCCTTTCGTTTCAATGTCCACATCTATATCCCACACTTCATACGAAATATTTTCCTAGTCTTGTCCCCAGGGATTTATTTAACTCACGTCCACTTAAATAGCTACAACCATTAATGTTATGAATTTTTTTAAACAAAAATTAATTTAGTCAATTGATATGATTTAGAACAAATTAGATAGTCATTCCTATAGTTTTCAGAATTTCATGTAGTTCATAGACACGCACTTAAAAGGGACACCTTTAACCTCGAACGCTCGAACCGCACGAAAATATGCTTAGAATAACAAGCGATCATAAACAAAATAGTGGTGTGTGTCATTTCCATACAAATCGTTGCATTCTACCTCAAGTAACATTTTAATAGAGAAAAAAAAAGTAATAACATATCAATACCACATAAAGGAAATTATACGTAATTCAAAGACGTCAGTGTATCAATAAATTTTCAATCAAGTGCCAAAACCTCTCTGCTAAAAGTACTTAATACAGCGCAAAACACGCATATACAACATTACCACAGGCGTCATAGTGCTTGTAGTAGTTCTCTAAGTGCAGACGCAGAATTTCAATGAAGTGGTTAAAACAAAGTGGAAGAGAATAATGTGCGCAACTCACTAAAGCTACGTTATCACATTACAAATCACTTTCGCATTACCGAGCGTGGTGGTGTAACGGATAGCGTTCTGGCCTCGCATTCGGGAGGACGGCGGTTCGAATCCCCGTCCGGGCATCCAGATTTGGGTTTTCCATGGTTTCCCCAAATCACTCCAGGTGAATGCCGGGATGCTTCCTTCAAAAGGCCATGGCCGAATTCCTTCCCATTCCTTGCCCCCATCCTTTCCCGTCTCTAAAAACCACGTTGTTAAAAAGGGACGTTAAACTGCTACAAAAAAAAAAAAAAAAAACTTTCGCATTCACGCAGTGCCATACGAAAAGTCACACTAATTAGAATATCAAATGATGATCTTGGTAAATCTATGTCATAACCTGGCTTTCGCCAAGTATATTGCAACATAGGCTTACACGTAGGTGCAGCAAATTGATTGCAGATCACAAAGTGAAGTTTCATGATGAAATAACGATCGTGTATCTTCAGGTGTGCTTCGGCACATTGTAGTCTCACAAAACCAGTGCGGAGATCTGCATGGAAATGACACACACCACTGTTTTGTTTATGATCGCTTCTTATTCTAAACATGTTTTCGTGCGGTTCAGAACGTTCGAGGTAAAAGGTTCCCCTTGTTAGCGTTAGAGAGAGAGAAAACTTACTGATAGATATGATGCTGAAAATACGAAGGATTGCTCAGAAATGTGGAAATTGAAGTTGATGCGAAAAAAGTAGTTTCTGAGCGCAGCCGCTTATGGAGACAGTAATGACAACGTGGCAGGTTGGCCGTCTGTTGACTAGCAGGTGCCTTATCGCTGACTGCCGTAAAGTGCGGTGGAGCGTAGCGTTGTGGATATCCCCCGGCCGTGACCAGATAGCGACCGACCCGGCTGCGGTTGTAGCAGCGGTGCGATCGATGTAAGCGTTGCATTACGGCGAGAGTGTTCGCTGAAAGCCGACTAAGCGGCGGGCTGCTGTAACCGTCCACGCGCCAACCACTGACGCCCGAGGCTGTCGTGCTGGGGAAACTGGTGTGGGGAAGCTGAGGCTGCACCCAGTACAAGTCACTTCGAACCAGCTAGGCACCGTTTGCACACACTCTCGGCCCATCAGTTCGTGCACCGGCCGACAGTACGACATCGTACAACCTTAAAATCAATGCACATAATATTATCAGTATTAATAAAACGTGTTGCGCCTGGAGACTGGACTCACCTCAGTGACTCGACAACCTTCGGCAAGTCTCGGTAATGTCGGAAGTGTTAGTTACGCTGACTAACACCACGTCGCTGTTTGACTAACCAGGAAATTTCTAATGAATAACTTGTATTAAATGTCAATAATAACAGCAATGCAACAGTTTTTGAATATTTTCATGTCATAAGCGTTGTAAAGAATAAAAAAAAGATTTAATTTCAAATTATTTTAAACATTAGGTAATAACTTTGGAAACTAAATGTAAAATTTCAACGTAGATTCGTCACTGATGATGCCTCGATGAGAGGCGATTCGCGTACGGCATTAAACTATACAAAAACAATTGAATTTCCGTTATTTTTTACATCTAAGTTACTGAGAAACTGGGAAAATATGACCTACAACATTATTTAAATCACTTATATTGTTAAAAGGAAATGCAAATTTCAGATAAATAACTGAATTTTATTTTATTTGCTTACATTGTTAAAAGAAACTTCAACTGTGATGCCTGCTAATATGCAAACGTCTGTTGTGTAGTTACAGATACGAAATATAATGCGATGCAGAGATATCAGAAATTATAATGTGACGTTCACTTGAATTCATATACTATTTTTTCGTTAATTTATAACGACTTGATGAAAAAAATCATCTAATGAGAAGGGAATCCAATGTTCACGTTGTATTTTCTGTAGCAGGTGCTGGAATGAAGAGACAACATAACCTATGAATTTTTTGACAGATGATAATACTGCAAAGTTTATTAAAACTCAAAGAAAATTTACTCGAATCAAAGGTAATCACGAAAAATATCAAATAAAATAAATAATAGTTAATCGTTTTTGAAATTACACTTATAAATTTTTTTATAAGAATAAAAATTTCCGTCATCAATAAAACAGATAATGATAAATCGTGATTCGTATTTCCTTAAAAACTTTCCAGACCAAATTCCTACTACCGCCATTTTTGACGGAAGTTTAAACTAGTAGTTGATGTGTAAGGTATCGGGCTCGAACTCCCTCCTTTATTTAGGCCGATTCACATCACAGATCAAGGTCAGTTCAAATCAGCCCATGATCCAGGATTTCGCCAGTAATTTTTAAAAATTAAATTTATTTGATTTGTTAATTTATTTTGTTTCATGCCCCTCAGTTTCTAGGAGTTAATACTGATATCATATCTGTTATAATAACCTATAATCTCAGAATTCAAAATTGACATCGGATTTTTATTGACACTCCGCCTCATCTTAAATGATATTTGGTAAAATTTTACCGGGACCCATCCTCTCTAATTTGAACTCACGTAATTGATGTATACCACATTATAAAATGCTTTATTATTGCTAAGCCTTGCAGTTCTCACGTTTAGCTTAACAAAAATAGATGATTTACGTACAAAAAACAGACAACTGACTAAAGATACATACAATAAAAAGAAGCTCTCAAGGAAAACTAAAATCAAACACAGTAATCAGAATAAGAAGGTCTCTACTACTCAGAATGTTTGTACTCTATACAAACTGGGTAAACAGAAGAGAGAGAGAAAAGGGAAAGGAAAATCTTGAGGAAAATTTGGGGACTACTTAAAATTTAAAAAGGAGACTATCTATACAAAGAAAAAGAAATTGAAAGGATGTCAGGCACGATCAGAAAGAGGAGAATCAGTGTTTTTGTCACATAATTAGAATGGATAACAACAGTCATACAAAAAGAATTTTCAACCATGTTTACAAGAGAAAGAAGGGCAACCACTGGATCCAAGGAGTAAAGAAAGATATGATTGAGTTCGCAATAACAGAAGATATAATACATGATAGAACAACTATCAGAAGATAGATCCAGAATTTCAAGGGTTTTCCGGGAGAAGGAGAAGAGGAAATGTGCATTCAAGAAAGGAGGAAACAGCAAAGTGAAAGGATTAAAAACTATTGGGATTACTTTTTGTGGCCCTTAGATGGCGGAAATCGAAGAAAAAAGGACACAAACAAGGCCCATTAATGGATTTTTTAAAAGTATGTTTGGCATGAATTATATAAAATAATCAACTTTTGTAACAATTCTACTTGTTTGCGTAATATTGCGCCAGTTTGTAATTTTCAATAGCTTAAATTAAAGGTTTTTTTGCGCTCTTTATCAGTAGCGTATTTTTCTGAGATAAATCTCATTATTTTTTTAGTAAAATCACAAAATTTACTGAAACCCCAAACAAGATTCGATACATTCGTTGTCGATTTTAATTTGACGATCTGATCAGCTGAGGATATAAGCGCTCCGGTATTGACGGTAGTTGATCGGTCACGCAAAAATCTTCAGATCAATCTGAGCGAACCCAGCAGTGAGAATTCTCTCTCTGGATTACGTGTTCAGCGATTCCGAACCTGGCCTGATTCAACTTGATTATCCTGACTTAATCTCTAGTGTGATTCAGCCATTATCATGCTCTTTGATCTACTACGGGATTGGTGTCAGATAGCAGTACTGGTGGATTGCCAGGACTTGTATATGCGGGCAGTCGCTGACCAGCAATAATTGGTTTGTTTTCTGGGCCAATGAAACAGATTCAGTTTCAGAGGGCTGACCTCAGCCAGTGGTAATTACACTAGTTAGCTACAAAGTAAGAAGGTATGCTTGCTCGCTAGTGCGAGCTTCTGTTGTGTAGGGCAGATGATTACGGTCCTGATGCGAGTAAACTTTTGTCTGCAGAAACGTAACGCTGCACTTGAAAAAAATTGCCTGTTGCAAGAAAGATTCTCATAAGATATAATTTTATAATTACTAGTGGTTTTTATAGAACATATGTTTACCTGCTGCACTACTAAACACTATGACTCATGAGGTAGCTAAAATCAGATTTATTAAATCTGGGGTGTTTATCCTAAGGGTGGAATCATTTTATTTCCAACAGTCTGTGCAACGTGCAGCTTATATTCTAGCGCTAAGTGTAGTTTTGCTTGTGAAATGAAATTCACGAGGGAGATATTTGGGACCGTCCCAACATACACCTAAAAACCACCTAAAAATCTTGATCAGGACGGTCGGTCGGGGCCTAGGACCCGATGCAAGGTGGTTGTGCCTAAACGCCCGCAGCGACACTGGTGATTTGCATTGTGTTTGCTACGAAATAGAAGAACTCCTCAGATGTAAAATTGTAATTTCCTCGGTAAAGTTGTAGAAGAAGAATCTAGAACCACTGCCATTGATTAAGTCCCTAGTATTAACTTAGCAGTGGACGCTTGAGTGGATTGTTGTACATTTTCAACATTGTACAAAATTATAATTTTTATTTTGTAACAGTTGCTGAAACTGGATGGTTTAAAATGAAATGGAGAAGAAAGTAACCGGGCTGTAAATAACATTTGTGTAAGAAAACTATATTAATTTAATGTTAGTTGGGAAGGGGGCAGAAATTAAGACAATTCTGGTAGAGGACATGAGTTGTTAACGACAGTCAACCAGGTAGAACACTACTGTATATAAAAATTATAACACCGAGAATGAGAGATGTGACCACAATGAAATTTATTCCACTGATTAGGGATATGATAATTCACTAATGATTAGAATTACGTGAGGATTACTGTTCTCTGGTTACCAGCAAATCCTCAAGAATTGTCTGTGTGCCAACTGTGTAGATTGTCTAGCCGTGTAAGCACGTTGCCCACGAGGAGGTAACTATGGTGAGGAAGAACAAACCATCCGTCACCATTACCCACTTCGAGCCTTCAGTGTTTCACCAAAGGACTTAATAGATATTTCAATTGAAGATTTACATTGGCTGCACTATGTTGAATTCGAATTTTAACAATAATTTAATGTTACGTTTTATTAGTGTGGAACAATTGTATATGTTTTATTATTGATTATGTGCTATTGCCATAAAATAAATAAACAAATAAATTTGAATCACAGAACTGTACATGTAACTCGAATGGAAGTTTTCATTGAATCCATCACGTGTTGCAATCAGATCTCCTAGATGTAGTGGGATGGAATCAAAGAGTGCCAGAAATGCTGCTGTAGGTCACACTGCTTCGCGGTTTGCGGGAGTGCACAAGACATCGACAGTAGTTGCAAAAAGAGCAGAACGGTTGCCGACCGATAAAATCCCAGAGATATTTGACAGGCTACATGTAAGGCAAAAGCGCAGGCCAGGGAAGCAGTGGTACCCGTCGATCTTCGCAGAAGGCTAGCACGTTCCTCGACACATTTGGCGTGGCATTGTCCTGCTGACATACGGCACGTGGCGCTAGGAGGGGCAGAGCCTCGTGCTTCAAAACGTCCTTGATGTAGCAGCTGTTGTTAAGATTTCCCTCGATACGTAGGAGCAGCCCCTAATGATCTCTCTTGGCGATTGTCCACTGCGCCGCTCAGCGATACATTCTGTCCGATTGCGTTCACCACAGTAGCGTCTAACATATACGCCGCCATCAGTATATCAGCACTAACGTCACGATACGACAAACCCATTGCCCGGAGACCAGTCTTTCTGTCAAACTTATTCTCAGCCCATTGACTTCAAATCAAATGAGACATATTCTGTTTTACCCCAAGATCATGAGCTCTAATTATTCGACAATATATCAAAATCCTCTTCGTCTAAAGAATTGCTGTAGAGGAAATGTAAGTTTCTTCTCGCAGTCTAATTGACTAAAGTATCAAATATAAAAGGAACCATGGGATGTTTGTGATCACCGAGACTTGGGCAGTGCGATTTCGCACTGCCACTTGCCATTCGGGAGGACCGGGATTAAACTCGGTTCGGCCATCCTGTCTGAGGTTTTCCGTGGTTTCCAATGCTGGGGTGGTTCCCTACAAGGCCACGGCCGACCTTCCATCCCCCTCCCTTCCCCCGTAGTAGTAGTTAGGCTGAAAAGAGTCTCCTGTGACTCTCCAGCAGCCCGCCTCCAAGCCTTCAGCTGGGAGGAATGAAATCGTTAAAAAAAAAAATTGTTTGTTATCAAAGAGACTCATTACTTCCACAATTTCTGTGATTTTTCATTCAAATTTCCATTATAACAATCCTGAAAATGAGCACTTAACGAAGATGGAGTATCTTGCGCTCCACTCATGTCCTAAATGAATTGTAAAACTCAATTCTCAACAAGTACACATAACGAAATTAGAAACTGCTCTCTAAATACCTAGAAGCTCATCACTTGGCAATGACAGAATTGCCAGATTCATTCTCCGTTTGTCCCCTTGACATGTAATTATTGATTTCCTCATCATCGTGTATAACCTTTCTATCATTTCATACTTTCCTCCTCTTTCGAAACTCTCCAAATAATTTTGATAACCAAGCCAAAACAAAACGAACTATCCACTCTCATGTTGTCCCATTTCCCTATTACCCTTTACTGAGAAAATCCTAGATTAAATTCTTCGATTAAACATCGTCCATTTCGCCAATTCACTGAACGTAATCCCATCATTTCAGACCGGCTTTGGGCCCCACGATTCAACGTCTGGCCCCCTAATTGCATTAATTTCTGACATAACCAAATCTCTTTACGCTAGCCGTTCCATCTTCGCCATATTTTTGGATATAGAAAGTGTTTTGAAAAATTGTGGCGTTATTGATTTATGTACAAATTATCTTCGTTTAACTTTCTTCCAACTCATTCAAAATTTTCTCTTTTCGGACCTGCCAGATCAAAATTCATGATTCTCTTTCTTTTTCTCCCATCTATTATTTTCTTTACACTTCCGATGACCCCAAATGTCCCCTACAGTCTGAACCCATTGCAATCTACGCAGACGACCCAGTATTGGCATTGGACTTCATAATTCATCATTCCTTAATAACCGTGTCAGTAGATACATAACCACATTCAAACCTTCTTTTCAAAAGTGGCGGAACAAACATAACTCCACAAAACTCAGTTTTGTTTGATTACAAACGCAAGACTTCCACCCTCTACCAATCCGAAACCAGTTTAGCAGTTAAAATTTAGAATAGTAAAATCACTGTATGACCTTTTGCAAAATATTTAGGAACATATTTAAATAAAACCCTTAACTTTAATCAGCACTACAAATCCATTACAAGGAAACTGCTATCTCGTACTAACCTCATTAAAATAATCCCCCAGAAAAATTCCTTCAACCCCTAAACCACCAAATTTTTGTCCGACCCTTCTTAGAATATGCCCCCACCTCTTTATTTCCTATCCAAAATTAATTATCTGGAATTTCGCGAACGCCTAAGCCTCGATGCTTCTACTCCCTCTGCCGCAGTTAGCTCAATAAATAAACTTGAACTCTCCGGACTACACTATGTTTTCTTAGACAGAATTATGGTCAACGCCCCGATCTTCTCACTTTATTCCTCTCGAAACATCTACATCAATGACGCCACAAACAAAAATTTATGTATCCTCCCAAAATAATTGCCCTGTCCATTTTACAAGAAGAATACAACGAATACGCCAGAATACTTTACACGCTTCTAACAAAGCAGGCACTTCCTATGCATTGAACCACATTACCAATCAATACTTCTTAGCTGTAATATCATACATACATTACCTATATAACAAAGGTTACTGAAGCGTAATATGTATAAAACAAAAACCATTCCCGAAAGTAAATCTCAGCAATTTTTTACCTCAAAATAAATAAAATCATAATGCTTTTGATGTCATCGGTTTCTAGACTGGTTTGAGGATGTTTTTTCTATCTTGCGCTAAATCTCTTCATCACGACATAAGCCTGACAACCTACCTCTTCAATTATCTGCTTCACATATTCTAATCTTTCTCTATCACTACAGTTGTTCGTTCGACAGTTCCCACCACTAACAAAGTACCCATCGTATCTCTTCTTTCTGTTAAGACTCTTTCACAATCCTCCCTCCTCACTCATCAAATCAAAAAACACGAAAATTTCGTACTTTATATGTCGACGTAATTTTCAGCATTTTTTTTTTTTTTTTTTTTTTTTGTTATTTCTTTACGCCTCATCGACATCGAAGTCGAGGTCATTACAGGCGTGAAAAGACTGTGAACTAGGAACGAGAAGGAATTCGCCAATGGTCTTTTGAAGGAACTATCCTAGCATTCGCTTGTAGTGACTTGGAGAAACCATGAAAAACCAAAATCTGGATGCCCGGACGGGGATTCGAACTCACGTCACCCGAATGCGAGGCCAGAGCGTAACCGCTCATTCACCACGCTCGGCAGCATCCTTCTATAGCACCACTTTTAAAATGCTTCAATTTTCCTTCTTTCTGGTATTCGTAAAGTCCTTGCTGTGCTGTGTTCCCTATATAAAATTTTAAAAACGTTATGTCTGAGTCTAAGATCAATATTTGAAACTAAAATATTGCTCTTTTTCAAAAATACTCTTTTCGATATTGTAATCCTCTTTTTAACATAATTCTTGTTTCGGCGTCAGTTGTAATTTTACTTCCTTCTACTTGCTTCCCTTAAAGAATACAGTCCTATTTTTACATGTAATCTACTATTCTTGCTACCATTTCTTTTACATTTCAATACTATGTCTTGCTTTTGATTACATTTAGTCCAAAATTTTTCTTCAGTATTCTGTTTATCCCATTCAGCCCTTCTGAAGATCCTCAGTCTGTTTTACTAACGGGAAAATGTCATCGGCAAATCACAGCATACTGATTTTTTCTCCCCCTTCTTCTTGAACACATGTGCCACGTTCAAATTTCTGTTTTACTTCCTTCATCGCTTAATGTGCATACAAGTTGAATATTAAAGGGCATAGACTGAAACCTTGTCTCTCAACCATTTTACGTGAGGCATGTCTCTCGTGATACTCTACTGTGATTATAGCAACAATATTCATCTATCTCGTACACCTGAATTCTTTAAAACTTCCAACATCTTCTCCCAATTAACATTAACAAAATCTTTTTATAAATCAAGAAATTCTATAAATCTTAGTTTTTCTTGATCCGCCTTTCAAATATTAATCTTAAAGCCGAAATTGCTTCTCTTCTACCACTGGTTTTCCTAAACTCAAAATGATCTATACCTACTATCTTCTCAACTATCCTTTCCATTTATCTGTATATTACACTCTTAAGTAATTTTGAAGTAGGCTAATGATGCGGTTATTCTCAAATTTGTCGGCTTGTGCTTTCTTCGGAACTGTGAATATATCACACTTTTACTAAAATCAGAATGAATATTTCCTTGTTTCATAACTGTTTTATATCGGTTGGAATAATCTTTGGATTCCTTTTGCTACTAGTGATTTCAAAAGAACTGTATGGATCTCAACAATTCCAACAGTCTTATTTGATTTCAGATCATTCAAAGCTCTGTAAAATGAAAGTGTCTTCTTTTCTGTCATCAATGTCAACATCCCTTTGTTTTCATGTAAACTGTTGTTCAAAACATTCCCATCGTACAGTTTCTCTATGTATTCGTTCCACCGATCAACTCAATGTTCTAAACTTAAAAGAAGCTTTAGAAGAGCAGCTTTTATGTTTATATAAATTTTCTTCATTTCTTTAACAGTTTGTTCCTATAGGCCGCATTTACTTTACTTACGACCATTTCATATTCTACTTCTTTACGCTTTTCTTGCAGCTGCATTTCTTCACCGTTCTTGCATTTCCTGTTTCTTTGACTTCACTAAATTCTGTACTACTCTCTTCCTGCTTCATTCAGAGCATTTTTGTGCCTTCTCCTCTCATATAACAACTACAATATTTATTCTGTGAAGCAAGGTTTTCTGGGGCGTTGTTTCTTAACGTTTAATGTTTCTTTACAAGCGTCGATTATTTCTCTCCACAATTAATTTCATTCGTCGTCAGTTAAACTCCATTCAGTCTCTCAGGTTAGATTGTTTCATTTTGTTCACTTCCAATTTATTCAGACTGTGTTGCTTCTTTATTCTCTCGAATTTCAATCTGCACTTCACAGATTGTTTCGTAAAAATTGATGATGCATTGAAATCTCATATATGTTCCTGTAAGAACTATAAACCCTTTTAAATTAAATATTCTCAACTAATAACTCTCACAATCAATCACATACATACTCGAAACTGTTTTAGGTTGGTGTTAAATCATTTATCCCTAAATTTTGGAGGTATAATCTTCCTTAAACAAAAACATTTTTTCGTTAATACACGAATTTGCAAAAAAAAAAAAAAAAAAAGGTATAACCAGGATAGAAGTTCATTTTTTGTTTAAGGAGTGGACTAAAATCAAAGATCGATCGCATAATTCAATTTTACAAATTGCAAGCGAAGTGCACATTGATTTGTTCTGCTCCATGAAAAACCACTTCGGCACTTTATCGCATGAGCACATTGACACGTTCAACAGTTTTGATATGTCTGCAGTTGACTTTCACTTCTTTTTGAAAGTTATAACATCTTGTAGCCGTTGTTGAATGTGATAAGAGTTGATGTAATGCTCTGAAAGTCCAGCCGTCACATGGTTCGAAGAAGGAATACATAATTTCAATTCGCTTATGACAGTTTTAACAATGTCCGCGACAATAATAAAAAGTAACATGCGAAGTTTGTAGCAAAACTTATTTGTTCTCTTTCGCCAGTGTTTCCAATAAATATCTTTTTTTTTGTGTCTAAATGTTATTTATTTCGTAATGCCCCTGTCTATAGAAATAAGGGATTTCAATGTACAGCGACATCAGCTGCTTAGTTCTGTTGTACAGTGACAAAAGGCCGTGTTACCAATTTCTGCATTCACATTCAGTTAAACATGTTTCCTTCCCTCTACGGAAACGACTTTATTTTTTGGTTTATTAAAAGTTAGCCTCGAACACAGCAGCACTTACAGTTATTTGATTCAATGGAACTCTTAAATCACAGCAAGATACTAGACTCCCGTGGAAACTCGGAAACAATTACATATGTAGATGCATGGAGGTAAAATGCTTGATACCTTCCATTACATTACTGCTTTTAACATATTACAACTGAAACTCAATTAACATACTAAATCAACCTAATGCCTGTATACATAAGAAAACTGTAAACCGGAATATGTCTGTATATTTGAGTTAATTATTTTATAAAAGAGAGTTGGGTGTACTATTAACAATCTATTAATTTTTTACCCATTTTGATGTAATGTCCAAAAGTTGAGAAATTCAAGATGAAAGCATTTATATAATTGTATCAGTGTTTCTTTGAACGAAATTGAGGCAAAAACTCATCATCATCACTCTCTAGCTCCAGTCTCTCGGGTGCTGGTCACTGGCAATCTCCACTTCTTCCTGTCCGTGAATAGTTGTTCATGAACAGTTTTCCAATCAAGTCCTAAGTCTTCTATATCCTTCTTGATTTGGTATAGCCATTTCTTTTTGGGCCTTCTTACTCGTCTTTTACCTTGGATGTTCATATAAAAGTAGGCTTTTGCTCTTCTTTCTTCCTCCATCCTTGGGACATTTCCATTCTACCTTAGGCGAGAACTCTGTAAGGATTTTGCCGCACTGATGTTTATACCAGCCTCTGCACGATTGATTTCATTCCTCACTTTGTCCTTTCGTGTTCTCTGAAGTATGGTACGCAAAAACTTCATTTTAGTGGCTTAAAGTCTACTATTGTTTCTTCTGGACAGGGTACACGTTTCCAGTGCATAAGTCAGTATGGCGGTGTAATATATATTTAATTGTGTATGTTTTACTTTCTGGAAACATTGTTTTCCCAGAATAGAGTTATCACCTGGTTATAGAAGACTGCTGCATTATTAATTCTGTTTGTAATTTCAAATTTACATGCAAAAATTACTAGTCGAATTTCATAAAGTTTCGATTAATATAGAGTCGGTGGTCCGTTGGTAAACTAGAATTTTTTTTGCATCTATCTAACTTGGAAATTTAGAGGATAATAAACTTGTAACCGATTAAAAGTCTGAATATTTATGATATTATTTTCAAAATATTATTAAAAACCTACAGAGTAGGGATTAACTGGAATTTTGAAGTTGAAATGGTGTGAATTCAGGAAAAAACTAATGTTCGTATTTTGGAGAGTTTTCTGTTAATGTATAGCCCGTCATTCCCATGTCAAAAGAGAGGACGATTCATTTTATTGTGCAGCAGAAAAGCTGAGAGATTTAAGATAAAATTGTCAACATTTTAGGACCAATTTTTCGTTGACCTAAATTGACTCACAAGATACTGGCCGGATTTTGACAGGGTTATAATAAATGTACGTACATCCTATGGTCCCGTAGGTAAAACAAAGTTAAATTTTGATGTTATATTGAAAAGCTGAGAACTTAAGACAATTTTTCATTGCACTCGATTCATTTAAAAACTATTGGTAGGATTTAGACGTTGTTTTCCTTAATATATACCTTGGCCCCGCGGGTGATGTAGAGTATGTTTCAGCTCGATTTCACATCATAAAACTCAAATAAACTTTGCCTGAATGCCATTCACTTAAAAATTTACTGGTAGGATTGTAATGGAGTTTCGGTTAATGTACAGCCCGTGTATCCTGGGGTAAAGTAAGGTATGTTTCTTTTTGAAAAATCTGATGAAAAATTTAAGATAATTTCTTGTTGAATGTGTTTAACGTAATTTTGACGAGATTTCAATTAATCTACAGTCGATGGTCCCATAAGTCGAATAAGGACCATTTTATTTTGATGAGACGTCAAAAATCTAATGAATTAAAAGTGTCCACAAGTTAGTATCAAAGGTAAGTTTCTTCTTGCAGGAACTGTGGTTGATGTATTAGGTAACCGGACCTCATGTTGGCTAGAAGAACACATCCCTATGATTAATCGTTGTGGTTATGCGATAGTCCAGATTAAAATAGTGAAGATTTCACGTCCGACTTTGGAATCACACAATGACGGTAACCAAAGATAACTGCCAACTGTCAAGATTGGACATGTGATGATGTCACCAATATTTCCGCACTGTCCTCATAATAGTGACTAGAGCAGCCAATCATAAGGTGGAATTGCTTGTTCGTCTTTCTTGTTTCTGAGTATACATGTGCTGAGAACTATCAAAATTGGATTAAAAACTGTCTGTTTATCTGAAGAACGTTGACAAAACTTAAGTTAGTGGGAAAAGAGGAGATGGTTTAGATTCTTATAAATCAAGCGTAAAAAATATTTTTCTATTTGCTTAAAAAAATAATTAATGTAATTAACAGCATAGACTATCGCCTTTAAATTTCGGAATAAGATTAAAAACGCAACTTCCTGACTGCGAGACGATGACTCAAGTTAAATTTATACAGTTTTCCTTCCGAAGAACTACCGTCCCATCCAGCGCTCATTTTAAAACACGACACAGAGGGAAAAATTCTAGAGTGTCCTTTTAGCCCTACGCAGCTTCAAGGCTAGCTTTGCTTGCTGCCGCATAAGCCTTTCTCATTCAATGAAGTTTGTAAAAGTTGAAGTTTTAAGCCCGCTGGTATCAGCTGGCCGGGGCAGCGTCGCCTTGGATTACGGGATTTGTATTATAAACACTGCGCCGTAAGCAAAGTGTTAGACGCAGCGGCGATGTTATCCGACGTACGCAGGCGTTATTAATCGAGCGTATCGCTCCTCCACATCTGCCTCTGGCGGACGAAATTTGTTTCACTTTTTCCTTTTTTTAAACGTTTAACAATTTAAGAAACTTCTGTTGTTAATTGCAAAGCTGTAGATGAACAATTGTTGACGTAATGAGGAGGATTGCTTTCACACAACGGTAATGTACGAACGTTATAACGGAATGCGTCCTGACAGCTTCAGTTGAGTAAAGAGTCATCGTGCAGCCACCGTGACGATGAACAGTCAACTGCCACTACAAAGGACGGCGAACGTGTCGTTCTATGAATAGAGTGGCATACGTGAGAAAATTAAATTCAGGTGTCCACATACAATACATTTTACTGTAATATCATATCTTTTACAGGTTAGATGTTACCAATGAAAATAAATCAATGATAATGAATTGACTGAGCGCCAACAACATCAAGAGAGATTTTTTTTTGTCGCGGTCTGTACGGCCTTGTTTGTGTGTTCCGCTACCTGGGTGGCCCTACCATTTTGTCACAAGGTGTGTTGGGTTAAGTGGTCTCTTTATTTACACTTTGAGGGAGAAAACGTCTGGACGCCAGAGGTGCCCTTAAGCCGCGTTCCCACGACGTATTGTAACGGGACGGGACGGGACGGATACTCAACAACACGCCATGGGAACGGGGCCGCCTATTCTAGCGGGGACGAGACTCAGCTACCCACTCTATGTCGGTTAACATCCCAGGCGTGTGTAGTGGTACTCTGTTGTCATCGATTTGCAGCTGCGGTGCGCACCCCTTCTGTTGCTGTAAAGTGCTCTGTGCCAAACGACACTAGGCAACGTGGTGGGGAGGTGGCGGCGAGGTAAGCGAGGGCTAACCTGCGGCACGCGCTCGTCCCTAGACTTCGGCCAATGGGGTGCCAACTCCGTTATAAGAGATCGTGGAAACGCCACGCAGCTTTATAGTAAAACCCCCATCCGGGTTCCTATGTTCCGTTGGGGAGCATCGTCGCGATCAGCTGCGTGAGCAGCTGGACGATTCTCCATAACTGGTCTTCACGTCCGTTCTCGTTGTTGCAGCAACGGTGCTGAGGCTGGCCCGCTGCATCTGTTGTCACGTATAATTTTCGGTAGTGTGGCTTCGGTAATGTTGATTGTCTCGATTGTACATAGTTGGGGACGCCTAGTTCACCCGTCGTCATGCCATTAGCTGCCCTTTTCATTCGATGGGCAGTGTATATTGGAGGCTTTGGCTTTTCGACATTTACTTTTATTTAATTACTAGCCTCGTACCCGCGACTTCGTACGCGTGGATTAAGATTTTTTTGTCAGAATTAAATATAGTAAGTTGTTGGTAACGAAGGATTAGTCCCAAACAATATCGAGTCGGCATAATATGACAGGAAAGCTATCACTATATCATTCTACCGTCGAACCTGCCTCTAGAAGAGAATTAATTTCCAACATATTTCTGTCACTATTCGATAAGATCTCAAAATTTCGTGACTAAAACTGTTAATCATACTGGAAAAAATATCCTGTGCCCTTCATACACATTTCCTTATAAAATTACATCACAACAATATAGCCATTTAGTCGTCAAAACGTAACAAAAAGACAGAGAATTACTTCCGTATTTATAACAATATTACTGTGGTTCACACTCACACACTGACTGTGAACAACACCTGAGGGATCATTATAACGTAAAAAGTGTACACCTACAACATTGCAAGACTACCTACGATTTGCCTCGCATTGCGCCCCTAACTTTCTAATATCTACAGTTTAACATTCAATACGAATAACCTACGGCCCAGGCCTGACTCTTACGATGAAAAACAATTTTTAAAAATCTTATCCCCGACGGAGATTTGAACCGGAGACCACGACATTCGTAAGCCAGCGCTTTAGCCAGTCAGCTGCCAGACCACTACGGGGAAACACGGTACGGAGTCGTCCACATCCAAAGTGTCTGTCTACCGCCGTATTTCGAAGTTATGAGACAAATGTGTTATTTATACTGATAATTTTTCAACCAGATGTAGACAGTATTTTTCTCCTTGTTTCAAAGGATAAGTGTGCAAAGTTTCATCGAGATCGGATAAAAACTGTACATTTGTATGAAGACCAAACAAACCAACAAAAGAAAAAAACCAAACAAACAAACATACATTCATCTTTATATATAAAGATTACTGTGGTTCACACTTACACACTGACTGCGAACAAAACCTGAGGGATCATTATAACGTAAAAAAGTATACACCTACAACATTGCAAGAATACCTACAATTTGCCTCGCATTGCACCCCTAACTTTCTAATATCTACGGTTTAACATTCAATCCGAATAACCTACGGCCCAGGCCTGACTCTTACGATGAAAAACAATTTTTAAAAATCTTATCCCCGACGGAGATTTGAACCGAAGACCACAACGTTCGTAAGCCAGCGCTTTAGCCACTCAGCTGCCAAGCCACTACGGGGAAATTCGGTACGGAGTCGTCCACATCCAACGTCTCTGTCTACCGCCGTATTTCGAAGTTATGAGACAAATGTGTTATTTATACAGATAATTTTTCAACCAAATGTAGACAGTATTTTTCTCCTTGTTTCAAAGGATAAGTGTGCAAAGTTTCATCGAGATCGGATGAAAACTGTGGATTTGTATGAAGAACAAACAAACCAACAAACAAACCAACAAACAAACAAACAAACAAACAAACAAACATACATTCATCTTTATATATAAAGATGATGGATTGAGACGTCAGTTTAGGTTTGTCTTAGGTTTATGGCGTGATTTGTTGGGCTTAGATTTGTGACGTGATTAGTTGTGGTTTGAGGTGTTTTATAGTTAAGGTACTGGCAACTAGGGTGAGACATGCGGTCCTGGGCAGATGGGATATATCCCAGCTCGTTTATAAGTGTGTTTTGTGACTATTGAGCTGCTTTATAGAACTTTATCTATAGTTCCTTAAATCTGTCTTGGAGCGTTGGTAGTTCTGTTGTTTCGTGGATGGCTTTAATGGAGAATCTGCAGTTTAGGTGTACGGCTCTCTTCAGGGCTCGGTTCTGGATGGTTTGTAGTCTGTTGAGGTTGGTCCTGGCTGTATGTCCCCATTCGGGGCAGGAATATTCAAGTATTGGCCTTACCAGTGTAAAGTATATTCGTACACCTATGGGCGCGGAGACCTTGCTGTCCCTGTATAGCAGGGGGGTATAGTGCTTGTAGTCTGGCGCTGGAGCGTTTACGCAGGTCCTCAATGTGCGCCCTCCAAGTAATCAAGGAATCCAGAGTTACTCCAAGGTATCGTGCAGATGTACTCCAGAGTATTGTGCTGTCGTATAATTTCAGATTCTGGTCTGTCTGTTGACGCAGTCGTGGTTAAATCTTTCTTGTTAGAATTATAGCTTGGATTTTGGATGGGTTTATTTCTATACGCCACCGTCTCGCCTAGGCCTCTACCTTTTGCAGTATCCCTTTGCAGGGACCTGATGACAATCGCTTTGCTGTAGCGGCGTATAAAGTATGAAATGTCGTCCGCGTGGGTTGCGGTGGATACCCTGACTTGAGTTGGTACATTAGCCGTATAGAGTTAATATAGCACTGGACCCAGGGCTGATCCCTGCGGTACTCCGGCCTGGATTTTTCGTATGGTCGAGAGGGTGTTTCCGACTCTGACCCAAAAGTAGCGGTCTGTTAGATATGTTTTCAGCATTTAAACATATTGTCCTGACAATCCTTGCTCGTATAGCCGTAGCAGAAGTCCGGAGTGCCAAACCTAATCAAAGGCCCTGGAGATATCTAGGAGGACTATTCCGCAGTACTCTCTGTAGCTAAATGTTCTTGTAGCAGTTTCAACTACCCTCATCAGCTGTTGGGTGGTGAGTGTCCTCTGCGAAAACCTAGTTGGTGGTTTGGAAGAATTTTTTGATGGTCTATATGTATATTCAGACGTTTGAGCAGGAGTCGTTCAAACACCTTACTTACAGGTAGTAGACTAATAGGCCGGTAGTTTTGAGGGGAGTTTCTGCTTGTGTGGATCGGAACTACCTCAACCTGTTTCCACCGGCTGGTGAATGTTTTGGTGTCGATGATGGTGTTAAAGAAGAGGTTGGCGAGGTGATTAACCGCCACAGGTGGGAGATTGCACAGGCATATGTTACCTATTTATCTCCACCCGGGTCTTTCTTTGGATGTTGATGTGTAACGCAGCTATATACTTCTTGAGGAGAGAAATGCTCAATATTCCTCGTCGTCTTCTGCTTCCAAGAAGACATTTAGTCGACGGTTTACAGCTTGTATTATGTCCTGATCACCGGGAGCTGGATGGATATTTCTTTCGAAAACGTCGGCCAAGGCATTAGGCTTGTCCTCCGGGAGGTACAAGTAGCCTCGCTCTCCTAGGAGTGGAGGAACATGGTTTATCTTCTTCGTGAACCATCTTGTCTGATTTCATAGAGTGCCGTCTTCAGGTTTTAACATTGCTAGATGGGCTCCCATTCTCGATTGCGGTGTTCAGTAAGAGAAACATTCAGCTCCTTTTCTAATCGGTTAAACAGTTTCCTTGTGGTCGGGTTCTTAGTGAGCCTCCACTCCTTAACGATCCTGTTTTTTGGGCCTGATGGCGGCCAGCAGGTGCAGTGGAAGCTGTGATGATTGGTTTCTACTCCTTTTCATTGAGGTTGTGGCTGAGATGGCATTTGACATTGCGCTTTCAAAGATATTATTATCTGCTGAAGGATCGGCTAGAGCTACCGTTGCTAGCTCTTTGTATCTTCTCCAGTTGGTTGTTACAAAATTGTAATTTGGCCTGTCCTCAGGTTGCCAGGTGCCTGACTCAACTCGGTCAGCGTGCGTGTACTCAGGTGCTATACTGCTAACGCTGTTATGTGCTCCCATGTGCGCGGGGTCTGCTCGTTTGCTGGCGAAGGAGGTAGTGAGGGTTTACTTGCTTCTTCTTCTTTGGGGATTCCTCCCATCCTCCTTCCCAAGGCCTTAGGGATTTACCACTCCGCGACCCATTCCTACGGGAGTGTAACCCCGGAGTGAGAGCGTAGGGTTGCTCATATGCTGGAAACCCAGTGGTGATAACGAAGGCCCTAGAGCGACTCCCTCTGCCACCGACGTCAACATGACGGTTACCAGCTCCAGTAACGATTTCTTGGGTTTGAAGAATGACTGCCCTGATGACCACCAAACCTCTCACAATGAAAAATACCAATCAGAAGATACTAACTCAGAACACAACCCGTCACCACCGCCATTGCAGGACCCCCCTAGGAAGAGATGCATATCCTTACCGGCCAGAAAAGAACAACTGGAAAAAAGAATCACAGATCTCGTAAAGAAGACTAATAAAAAGAACAAAAATCAGTCAAGATCCGTGCTACCACACCATTCCAGACTCCACATAGTCGACATATTTTCAACAGGCTTATTTCTACCGGACTTGACGAACCCACCAAACAAACCCTACCACAAGATGTGAAGAAAGAAACCCCAAGCTGGAAAATCGATGGAGGCCGCTCACTACCCAACGTACCAGATGAAGAAGGTTTCATCCACCCGAGCCGTACTACCAAAATTTCTCCAGCTCCTGACCAGGACCAAACTATCGAACTCTCTAACAAGTTTCAGTCTCTTCAAATTGAGTCACTACCACCAAAAAGAAGCCGCAACATATCCAAAATCGTGGTACAATTTGATGATAGCTACATGACTGGGTGAACAATGTCGTAAAATAACCATTCACTGTTAAGACCACAGGAGGGTATAGAATTGAATTCACTTTCACGACGGCTAAGGACTATGGAAATGTTACTAAACTGCTCTCAGCAAACAACAACCCCTACTACACCTTCCCCACAGCGGCCGTGAAGTTACTGAAGGTCGTCCATCGAGGCATACGACGCTCTTTCCCAACCAGTGATCTTAAAGAAGAACTCCTAGATCAAGGTTTTGTTGTGGAGACTGCGGCAAAACTGAAGAGACAAATTTAGTCATGCCCCTGTTCTTGGTTGTTGCACTAGACACGCCAGAGAACAGGCAACTTTTTGCCTTAGAACACATATGTCAGATAAAGATCTCAAGTGAGACGCTAACTTCAACCTCAGGTCTGGCGCAGTGCTACAAATGTCAGTTGTTCGGTCATGTAGTCAAACACTGCAATATGAAACCCGTCTGTGTCAAATGCGCAGGAGCACATGACGCAAACGACTGCATTGCCCTGAAGCGCCGCGATGCCGCCAAATGTAGCAACTGTGGAGGAATCCACGTTGCGAGCTACAGAGGCTTCAAAGCATAGAAGATTACTCGCGGCCGTCTGAAAGGCACCAGAACCTCCCATTTCAAAGAGAAGGAAAAAGAGAAAGACCCACCAGACTCCAGTAGGGAAACTGGGCAATGCACCTCAACTGACAGACAAAGTACCAGCTACCTCCCACAAGTCAAGGCAGGTAATAAAGAAGAGTGATACCGAGAAAGAGCCTAACCAGCATAGGGCTGAATATCCCCTTACAGTCACTAATAGAGACGATCATATCACCTTCACTAAAGCAACAACCTCAAGACCTCAACCATAATCACTGATAACACCAACTCGACACAATCTAACTCTACGCCGAAAACGAACCACACCGAAAAAATCCCAGTTCCGGCACAACGACCTCCTATTACCAGAACTCGCAACCGTCGCCGTAACCGGCTCCCCAGCGGACCTGAACAGAATAACGGTCTATGCAGGCTCTTTATCATGATGGATAAAGTCCTCAACACTTTACTGAACCTTGTCGAAATGAAGAATCGCTTGCCTGCAGAAATACAGGCAGCAGTAACGGCAGCCTCGGCTACAACCCCCCGTACTAAATCACCTAACCATGGCTAGAAGACCACACATACATGGTCTCTCCATTTGCGTTTGGAATGCAAACGGGTTGTTCCCACAGTTTGGGGAATTTAAATAGTTCATGGCCAAATATAATATTGATGTGGGTCTAGTCTGCGAGACCCACCTCAAACCAGGACTTCGTGCCTCAGTAGCGAACTACTGCTGCTACAGAACAGATCGACTTACCGCCGGAGGAGGAGTGGCCATATATATTCAAAGAGGACTTCTCACCACGAAACACCATTAACAACGCTTCAAAATATCGAGACAGTTGCTATCTAACTATACATGGCCGACGGAAACATCAACATAATCTCTACCTACCGTCCACCAAGATCCCCATTCCCAGAAGCCAAAGCAGTAGCCTTGGCATCAAAAAAAGGCAAACTCATCATTGGCGGGGACTTAAACGAAAAACATCCGGGCTGGCACTGCAGGAATCCAAACCAAGCAGGCCAAGTACTAAGAAGAATTATAAACAGGCACAACATATGTGTGGGCTCCATACAAGATTACACATACCCATACAACAGAGGGAGACCCGACATCCGCGACGTGTTAATAACAAGGAACGTCACAGGGTTCATCGCAGCTTCGACTGTCGACGCTCTATCTTCAGATCACATGCCAGTCATTTTCCAGGTTGGGGCTAGTTCACCCGGAAGATAGCCTTTGTCTTCTAGGAGCAACAGTACTACGTATCATGGAGGCCATCCCAAAAACGATTAGAGAATCGAACTGCCGTCAGTTAAGAATAGTTGCGCACGTCGGTACTAATGACTCGTGTCGTGTTTCTGTTCCTGATATAGTTAAATCCATGGACAACTTGGGCCAGAAGGTATATGAAGCCGCGCGGGAAAATTCGGTTTCATTGCAGTTCTCAATTTGTAGTGTCGTGCGCGAATCGATTGTGGGGAGGCCGTATGGTGGAGATGTTTAATTTGAACTATAATTTCCAGGAGCTCTGTCACAGTAACAACTGGGGCTTCGTTCACCTTCGACCTATCATAGCTGCCAGCTGGGACGCATTTGACATTTCGGGCGTCCACTACACACCGAGAATGGCGGCCAAGGTGACTGTTAAAATATGGAACTGGCTTGATATGAATTATATTTTAGGAACACCGTGAGGCCCGAGCATCCTTCAGTTCATCGAAGAGGATGTGCCAGGGTCCTCACATAGAATATTGTTGTTCTGTATGTGGTCCCCATTAAAAGGGGTTAATAGAGGCATTAAAGTAGGTCCAAAGAAGAGCCGGCCGATTCGTGACAGGTATATATAGTTGGGAAGCATAAGTCCGATGTTGAAGGAGTTAGGTTGGGAAGACCTAGAACACCGAAGGCGTTGATCTCGACAGAGGCTAATTGAAAAATTCACGACTGACGTATTTCGGAATGACAGCAAGCAAATATTGCTACCAGCAACATTCATATCTAGGAATGACTGCAAAAATAGGATAAGAGAAATCAGGGAAAGAACCGATTCATTTCTGTACTCATTTTTCCAACGAGCGATTAGGAAATGGAACAGAAAGGATTTACCGAACGAGTAAACTTAAAATCCGACAGGAATAGCTTTCGATAAAGCACTCCGGCCATCCTGATCAGGGTTTTCCCGGATCACTC
Source organism: Vandiemenella viatica (assembly GCA_031002005.1). Lineage (NCBI taxonomy): Eukaryota > Metazoa > Arthropoda > Insecta > Orthoptera > Morabidae > Vandiemenella > Vandiemenella viatica. The sequence continues at coordinate 231,025,369 of JARYHS010011408.1, read as the reverse complement.
TAGGCGAATACTGGGATAGTTCCTCACATTAACCCATAGGCGCCTCCTGACATATCCTGTATACCCCATCCAAACTATTACCCTTTCGGATAGGTGCAGCGACCGCTGGGTATTTCTATGAGCCAGAATTGCGAGGCATTCGGTGACGTGTTGTTGCAGTAGCAACTTCGACCCACCATTTCACTTGATGAAGACAGCGGAGATAGCTGTCGAAATGACGTGTATGGTAGAACTTATGGGCAGAACATCCGTGAAGAATAATTATCAGCTGTACGCCGGGAAAGACTCAATTCTCACATAATGATAAATCAAAAATTATCAAACATTATTTAGCTTCTTTTTTGGTACAGCTTCTATAGAATTCTCTCATATTTGTACTTTGACGTAGAATGAAAGCAGATGACATGCGAAAATAATTTTCAAAAAGTATTTTCGTCATTCACGACTCTTCGCAGTGCGTGTGAAAAGATATTGAACTCTCTTTTCGTTGACTGATCAGATGTATCCAAGTAGGCAATTAAGTATTCGCTACATGCCACCACGAATTAAGCACAGTTCATTCATTATTACCCGATTAATTGAAATACTTTGTGATCTTGGTGTCTCAAGATGTACGAGTATACTGAACTCAATCAACAGTACACAATCGTTCTACGTTAAAACAAGAACGGTTCGATAAAGAACGCACGTCTTTTTAACGAAGGTCTAGAACAATTTTGTGTGAACAAAACATCACGCTGCTAGCGGTTATTCTTTCTTTATTGTAAATTCTGAATGATATGTAAGAAATCGACAGTCGTACCTATACTATAAGAAAACATTCATTTTACTTGCTACAAAAAAAATCTAGGATCGAATATTTTTCACGTATATTTCATATTTTTAAAACAAATTGTTCTATCAATGTAAATTGGAAAAGAGTTTTTTCGTTTCTAATTGCTTTATCTTCTCAAGCGTATTTTCCAATAATCTGAGGATTCTGGCGACCTACTTGGTGATTAAATCAAAACAGCAGTTCAAAATATTCGCTGATAAAACTTTAACTACTTGTTTTAGTTTTTAAAAAATGTTCCCTGGAAAAAATTAAAAAACTTTATGGTTACGGTTTTATGGTATAGAGGATTGCTTTAAACCAGTCCAAAGACTGATGCCAATAAAAAATTGTTATAGATCTTAATATTTCATGTTATGGGTTTATGCTTTTATGACCTATGCTAGTCTAAACCTATGGTGGTAGTAGGAATTTATTCTGAAAACGTTTCTAAGAAAAAATTAATAGCGATTAATCATTATCCTTTTATCAAAATGTTTCATGGTGAAAGTAAACTACCTCTTATTAGTTTCTCGGCATATTTAGTTACGATATTTTTAAATAACTACAATTGATTTTAAACGATGAAAATTTTTAATTTACGAAAAAGTATAATTTCATGTAAGCTTTCTCGGAGTTTTTAACAAACTTACCTGTTTAAGGTGTGCAAAGAAGAGCAGCGAGATTGGTTTGTGGAAATTATCGCAGGACCCAGTCAGTAACTGATATGATAAAGGAGCTGGATTGGGACTCGTTGGAAGAAAGAAGGAGGGTGAAGAGAGTGGTGGAAATGTACAGGGCATATGTTGGTGTTGGGGCTTAGAGGGGTATTGGTCAAAGAATTAGCAATAGCGCATAGAATACGAAAGACAACCATGACAACAGGCTTGCCCTTGATTTCATGCAAAATGGAGTGGGAAAATTTTGTTTTGTTGATTAGGGTGTCAGGGGTTGGAACAAATTACCAAGTGATGTGATGAATAATTTACCAAAAACGTATAAGGAATTTCTAATTAAAATTTGTACATCAGAAAAGTAAATGGGGGAGGAATTTTAAATTATAATTATAAAATAAAAATTAATATATATAAACGGGTAATTAGATGTCTAGGGGAATTTTCACCAGAGTGTTAATTCCATCGCAATTAAAATTAATCATAATAATCTTCTGTCAAAAAAAAATCTTAGGTTATGTGGTGACCTGGTTTTAGTAAGAATAAAACATATTTTTTTTACTTTCTTGTGGCTTCACGTATTATCGACGTTGAGGTAATTAAAGTCGTGTAAGGACAGAGTGCAGGTAACAGGAAGGAATTCTGCCATGGACTTTTGAAGAAAAATTCCCGGTATTCAGCTGGGGCGATCTCGGAAACCATTGAAATCTGAAATCTAGATTGCCGAACAGGGATTCGACCGGTGTTCTTCTCTCCTGATATGAACTTATTCATCTGACAGTCATAAATAAACAAAACAAAAAGAGTGTAAATATTGAGGAAGGCGTTTTGTAATTTTTTAAATGTTTGTCTTGTATTATAATATTTTATGTGAGTCCGTATTTTTGCGCAATTACTTCCGCAGCAGACAATTTTAGCTGATATCCTAGTTACACTTCCTTTTAAAGATATAAGTAGAAATGAAATGTACGGTAGTTATTTATTATATATTTAGGCTTCTTTTTAACAATATACGAAAAAATAAAATCAATTCGGTTATTTATTTGAAATTTCATGTTTAGTAAAAGAGCGGCCAGTATAACTAAGACTTCTTGAAAATTCGAATCGCCAGTGGTTGCCGATCAATCGAATTTACATCCCGTTTTCAGGAGTTACGCATTTTATGAAAGTAGATTATGATTTCCATTGAGGTGGAAAGAACAAGCTTATCCAAACTTTATAAATTGCTTTCTGTAGATGAAGACTATGTGACGGTTCCTTCATTGAGGCTGGTGATGATGTACGCTATTCTTAAACGCAGCAGGAGCAGGCTGTCTGAAATATTAGAGTCCCTACCTCCCCTACCTCCGACTCTTTCCACTTCAGCTGCTCCTCGTTAGCGAGGAAGGTGAATCATCGCGTGCGGAATAACAGACGTCTGTCGCCGACACCGCCTCTCCACTTTGTGATTGAACTGCCAATCAGCTGCTGCCTCACTTGGCTATATAACGACGACGGCCGTTCATTTTTTCCATACCAAAGTGGTAACGTAAAATACACTGACGCATCCTCCGCCAACACGCACGCAACATCAAAGAAGATAAGTCATTGTCCATTTACCTACTGGTCCCTAAACGGTTATAAGAAAGTCGACATAGGAACTGTACAGCCAGCTTTCTTGCGAGAAAGATTATCCAGAAAGAAACATTGTAGTTGAAGGATAAACGGAACCAGTTACGACTCTGTGGACATACAGATACAGCATGAAAGTGAAGTAACTATAATAATCAATAGTATGAACCTGATGAACTGAAGTAATCAGACGTATGTAATAAATTTTGTATCTGAGAAATGAGGAAATGTCATAATTTACTACCACCATATCTATATTAAAATCTAAGAGCTCTTAAATTATTTAACCATAATCACGTGCGTCATAATAACATCATCTTCCTTCCTTTCCTGTACTCCGTAATTTCACAACAGGGGAACAATCTATGTCATCTTTTAGGCTTAGGTGACTTTTAATGGCATCCCTCCAGTTATAATAACAAATATGGTCGATTTTTCCTCTTTGTCATTCGAAAGAAAACATACTGTTTATCTTGTTTTACTTCTTGCTGTCTTACCTCAAAAGAAACTTCTATTAATTGACGACCATATACTTTCCAAGTTTCACTTATACTTATTTCTAATCTTCTCTTACATTACAGTAAACCCAGTACTGGTTTGCATATGCGTAACTTATTCTTTGACTGCAGCCGTAATTTACTTCTATACAGACATGACTTTCTCAATTAAAGTTCATAGAATTACATATTAACTTTTTCACATACCCTCTGGCTGCTACTGGATCGGTAAGCTTTCTTCTCTGGTGTGTGTGTATTTAATATTGTTCATCATGATCTCCTGCACCCAGTTTATTCTTTCCAGCCAAAGATGCTCCCATAAATACTACATTAACAAACTTTTATTACAATTAATATAATACATTTCTGTATTTACATTGTACGGCGTGACTCATGTCTTCTTTGCACTCCACAATTGGTACAGAAGTCTCAAACAGTGTATACTTTAAATGAAATCGATTGCGTTCTATTCAGTAGACTCCCACGCATCAAATATTACTCTTCCGTGTGAGAACCACACCAGAAGGGTCTCAATGAAGGATTAAAGAAGGTATAATGGAATAAACTTGGAATTACAGTACAGGTAAAAGGAGGAAGAAACTTTTCTATCAAGCCCTTGCATTGTGTGTCTGCCTCAGTGATCCATTGTGTCATCTGGGCAAATTAAGACAGATTAGTGCGAAAACCAACCTTTGATTAATTGGAATATAAGGCACTCGAAAAACAAAATTAATTCCCCGAAATATGGTAAGAACGATATCGCGCTAATGGCTAAGCGTGGATACAAGACGCCATTCGACCATTCTGATCTAGATTTCTATGGTCTAACTCCGTTGAGTTTATAATAAAAATTCTTCTGTCTTCTTCCTTTTGTATAATTACCGAAGAATCCCTCCCGACAATGAGTTAGTTAGGTGGCAGTGCACTATTTTGCCATCTATTGAAAGTTTACCTATTTTGGGGATAAGTAACAAATTTTTGCTAACAAATTTTATCACGTTAATTTAGAAATTGTCCATCCATCTCAAAGTGTTCACCTTTTCCTCTCTAAACTGAAATACTTTAGAATAATTGCGATCATAGTTCTTTGAATCAATAGTAAAACTTAATGACGAAAACTTATAAATAACTCCGTGTACCAAAACCTTTTTTAGTTGATTTTATTTTATTTTATTTCCCAGACGCGTTTCATCCTTGTGGTGTAGGACATCATCAGTGCAGAGGACCACTGATGATGCCCTACACCACAAGGGCAAAATGCGTCTGGGGAATAAATTAAAATTCGCCAAAACAGTTATTTGTATAATATTATTGTTCAACAACTGCTGAAATACGGCCCATTACCAGATCAATATTATTAACGAAAGTTGAGATATCTATGTTTTCTACTGTAGTTCAGTGCAGTGCAAATAACATCAACTAACATCTGAGGATGTTTTATATCGGAACAACAACGATGCGTTTGTATCAGTGTGTATTTTTCCAGCGATTTTTCTGTGGTTCATGCAATGAATATAAAGAAACACTCTATATAGAACGAATGTAAAAAAAAGCAACTAAAAATACTAGTGCGTTCATCAATGTGAATAATGGCGATTTATCCGTATGTAAATATACCGTTTGAAGTAGTCACCGTATTTTCAGTGAACATTAAAGCAATTTAAGGTTTAACATTTTTGATATACCTATACTTTTGAAACACATATATTCACACTTAGATATACATTCATAGAAAACGTAATGCGTAATTCCAACTAAATCGCAACGACGTAGCGAATATTCAGTGTTGAACATGAGCTTAAATGACAGTGGCCGATATCCTAGCTGCTTGGATCAAAGTATCGTTGAACTGCGCATGCGCAGAACGTAAAACATACATGCATGAACGTTGAGCGCGCATGTGCAGGTGGTTGCAGCGGTTGCACACTTAACGTTTAACGCTGACATTTTTTTCCTGTCCTGCACAAAGAATTTTTACTTAAAAAATCATTTGGAAATATTAAGGAACTACAACTATCGTTGTGTACCTTTTCAATTTCCTTCTGTGAAAGAACGTATAGTACCGCACTAATTATTTACTGCCTCGATATTTCACTGGTGCATCTTTCTAATCATTGAAATTGCAGATTTTCGCATCATTTCGTCTCCTAGCATGTAGCATCAATAAAAGACAGGTACCCAAGTTACTCGATTCTTGATATCTTAGAATTTCAAGTCAGTTCTGTACTTTACATGTAGATCACTTACATGTTTCTCAATAAAAGAATGAGTTTCCACTTTCATCCAGGATTTACTTGTTGATGGTACCCACATTACTTGATTATTAATATCATTATTATTTTTTAATTGCGATTGAGTTAACGCTCCGGTGGCAATTCTCATAGTCATCTAATTACCCCTGTATATATATATATATATATATATATATTTAAATTTTCTTTTACAATTTTAATGTTAAATTCCTCCGCCTCCGCCATTAACTTTTCCGATTTACAAATTTTAAAGTTAAATTCCTTAAGCGTTTATGGTAAATAAATCATCACTTGGTAATTTGTTCCAATCCTTGACATCCTTACCAAAACTGTTATTGTTTCTTCTCAGCATTAAAATTACCTTCCAGAAATAAAATTTTGTTGACAGAGGACAATTCCTCCTCTACATCGATGTCTAAATTATTTCACGCTGGTGTTGTAAAACAGCTAATTATAGCTTCAGCGCAGGCTTCATTGTTACTGTACTGACGTCACTTGTTGTGGACACTCCAAACACCTGTTCCCTCTCAGAGCTATGCCTCACACCTCGAGCAAGCGTGGCGTTAACAGTCCTCCGGCATCACGCTCAATTCCCAGGCGCCAACCGGCAATAATTAATACACTGGCTCGGCTCCGGCCGGCGTCTTAATTAAACTTTCGGCTAATTGTGGCTGCACCTAATAAGGCAACTGCGGCGCGGTGACGGCGGCTGGGTGTCGCTGTCCCGTCCACCGCTCCACGGCTGCATTAATAATGTTCCTCCGGCCGTCCGTAGCTCGGATCTCATGCATACATGTAACGAGATTGTTACTTGGGCAAACTCGGTTAGGGAACGGGCGTCGGCGGCTGCTCGCAGCAGCAGCCAGAGATTGGCCGGTCCCTCGTCGCCCGGGCTGTACGGTATCCAGTCACGCAGCCGGGGGCTTAAACGAAATTAGGAAATCAGCCGCCGGCCCTGGCGTCTTGTTTGCCACCTCTCCGAGGAGGCGAACGAACGGATTTCCTACTTTCAGACGACTCTTCACCCTGGCAAATATGCCGAGAAGTGTCACACACGCTTTCGCTAGCTGCTTACAAGCGTTTGTTCCAAATTTAGACTCGTATATTCAAAGGCCGTCTGCGACGTTTTCAATTTTTTTGAAGCGAAACTTCTTTGTTTGCGGTAGAGAGAAATTTATTATCGCTACGAGCTATAGGTTACGCCTAACCAGTTACGCGTTACTAGTTACGCATTACGCGTTATGAGTTACGCGTTATAAGTTAAGCGTTATGAGTTACGCGTTAAGTTACACGTTACGAGTTACGCGTTATGTGTTACGCTGTGAGTACGCATGTGGCGAAACGTTCTTCGCATGTGTAGACCGTTGATAATCATGTAATGGCATCTGACATACTATTTACATCAAGAGGAGTCGCCATTATCAAACAGTGAGACATGTACTAATATTTTCGATTGCTGTTTTTGTTTATTACGTGCTTTTTCTGTTACGTTTTAGGTTGATAATTACATGAAATTAATTTTCATGCAGAAATATTAGTATTCGACTATACAACACAGCGAACATTTTTATTATTATTATTATTATTTTAATTCAAACATTATTTGAGTTATGAGCCAGAAAACCGGATAGAACTCGTCATTTTTGATGGACTTACAAGCTAGTTGTTAGCTAAATTTTTTCACACTGATACATGCACCAGTATATTTGGTTGCTTTTTTTTTTAGTTTTGAGCCATAATACCTCCGTTAAACCAGTTATTTTTGTCGGGCTTAGAAGGTAGAAGCTAGTTACTATCGAAAACTGACTGTGATAACGGTCATCACATAATTTTGTCCAAGATGTTCGTGAGTGGTTTCCATCGCGATACACGTCGTAACTAAGATGCTGCTCATGAAAGGAGCTTATTAATTACTGATAATATCTAAATTCCTTGTGCTTTAACATTCTATTCTAGGCTCCATTTTAACCTAACCACAAACTTTGCTAATAATGCAGCTACAAAGTCAAAGGATGCAGACACGAGACACATGAAATGCATCGCATACTAAATTTCGTGAAATAACGATATTGTCTACATCAGGATTCCCAGCTCGCGTAGCAGCAATTGTGACAATTAATTTCATCATACAAACTCAATATTGTAGCGGGTTCTTGGGTGGGAGGGAGGAAGGGGTGAAAACTTTCTTACTTATCATTTTATCAGTCAAAGAAAACCGTATGCTACTACTTTATTTGGTATGGCCATAATACTGTATCACCCAACTGTATAGTGTTCATGTCCTTAACGTTTGTAGTGATTCCTGTGGTATTTGTGTTGCACGGAGTAGAGACATTGTCAGCAACAGCGTTGCAGTTCTTAGGAAGGTTTTCCATTTTTGTCTCACTCATTATTGCAACGGATAGTGATTTGTGTTCTGTTCTATCAACGACTTCCACATTTCTTAATAATCCCGGCCGCTAGATCAGCGTGCTGATGCACTGACTTTCCTATCTGTTCGTCCATAATTTTACAGTTTTGTGAAGCTACAAACACGCGCACGCTATCGATCAAAACAACTCCAGATCTGAGTTTTCCAAAGACACAATTCATCATTGCGGACGCGATAAGTACCGGAATTACAAAAACGAATCGTAAATCTAGCAACAATCTCGCGATTCAATACAAAAACTTTGTCATTTCCGAAATTCAGCAAATTTTGCATCACAAAATTAGAAATATAAACAAAAAAAAATTGCAACCTCAGATTTTGCAAATTAGAATACAACAACAACAATCAAGCAACGCCGTCATGAATACATCACACCCAAGTGCAAGTGGACAGAACCCTTTGCACAAACACATCAATTTAAAATTATACAGGGAGTGTTTGGAAAAAACTCCCATCTTATGAATGGATTTTTCAAATTAAAACCCTATGCTGCTACTTTATTTGGTATTCGTACTGGCGTACAGGTAAGGTTTATTTATTTTTAATATTAACACATGGAATCTCAAATCTATGGACATACAGGTGTCGCCTTACAAATGCCAACATAAATAAACAAACAACAACATTTAAGCATCACCACATTACTAACTGATCATGAAATAAATTCCCAACATTAATAAACAAACAAGAAAGCTTCACACTTGGTTTTAATGAAAAGTTCCCTTCACAACCAATGGGAACAAAAAATCAAATATAAGGCTACCATGAAACTACATTAGATTTCAAATGCCAGGCGCCAGGATAATTTAAATTATCCATCAAGTGTTGTTAGAAGCAAGCTCCCGAAGTTTGTGCCAACTAGCTCAATATTTGCTGGAGGTGAGAACTCCCAATCATTAAAAGGTCATTACTGGGTTGTACCCAATGACTGGATGTAAGTATCACACTGCACTGTTCGTAGGATTATTCCAATTATGACGACGGACGTCCCTCAACGGCGGAAAGGTTGTAACACATTCGCTATAGCGGACAGTGCACCACGTCCTTCAATCAATGTACTGAATGAGGGTCCAACTATCTCACTGCTACAATACGCTTGTGCCGAACCCTCGCGTCTGGTATTTTCCCGGAGCTAAGGTATTATATGCTTGGCCAGATCCATTAGGCATGGTAGCTGCCTGTCTATCCTATGCCCTGTTATCGCCGGTGTGGCGCGTCTAATTGGCTGCAACCTGACTTCGGGTGGTCCCATGGATGCTCGCTGGCGAGACTTTCTCACATGTATTCCTTTTGGACATTCTTTTTATATGTTAAATATAAAAATGTATGGAATGACCCATTTATGTCGTTCCGTTACAGTATGAACTTCAACTAGGCATAACCAGTGCAGTAATACATCGCCGTGTAAACTGGAATGTTCTCCGCTATAAAACTTCTAAACACAAAATTCAGACTAATCCTAGATGCAATACTCTACAATCTAGTGAAGTTTGCTCTAAATTTTTAATAATTTTATTTGCTTACTAGAAAAAATTGGGCAAAGATCATATGTATTCTACTTTCAAATGCAGTTTAGTATCGTCAACTCAAGTGCGCAAGAAACACACACAAAAAACATAGAAAATACATAGATGTTTTACTTCTTGCGCATGTTCTCACTGTTACGCGCCCAGTTTTTACGTTTTACTGAGCGTGATGGTTGGTCGGTAACCCTCTGGCATCCCATTTGGGAAGACACGGGTTCGAATTTCCGTCCGATTATCCACGGTTTCCCCAAATCACTCCAGCAAATGCCTACATGGTTCCTTAAAACGACCATGGCCGAATTCCTTCCCCTTTCTTTCTCCCATCCCTTTCCCACCTCTAATGACTACGAGTTATGAAGAAGACTTTGAGGAGACGTAAAGCCTTTAAAGAGCAGCTTTAAGTTCTCATTCCATCAATTATTAGAGTGTTTCCGTGAGATTTGCTGTTAGCGCCCCAAAATGACGTTCTGGATCAAGAAGTCCCAGTAAGAAATACGATAACCGCTGCATTTTAAATGAATGAGAACAGCAGTGGGACAGTTAGAAAGAAGGATAGAGTCTATGAAATACTTCCCGATGTTAAATAGAGGATGCTTCTGAAATATTTAAATCCATCCGGAGGATTAATAAATTATCCCACCGGCCATGGACCTATGAAACATATCTGCATAACATCAATACGGCATGGCGTGGTGTACAATACATGCAGATCTCCAGGTACGCCTTACAAAATACACTGTTTTCGTTTAACTGTTACGCTGTGGGGCGCGTTTTGAAAGAATAATATTCCATATTTATGAACATATTATATTATTCTCTCCATGAAGAGTTATAAAATATTTTTCTAGCACTTTAACTTATTTAACTTTAAGAGGGTTTCTAATTTGAGGAAGGGTCCTGGCGAGAATCTAACAATGACATTTTATCCTACGAAATCATTACACCACTGCGTACTTAATCGAATGTTGACTTACTATTCATCAACGGTAATGCTCTGTATGGTGTTCGCTTTGGCATCACTGGGTTCTCAGATTGAAGCGAGGGCATAATTTTACGTGTTGTAAGGCTACGATATGTGTGGAATACCCAGGGTCAGATCATTTTACGTATAAACTTGAGGTACGGAAAAATCTTTTGGGTGATGGCGAAATTAATAAGGAGAATTGCTTTACAGATGCTTTGTTCCGATTGTAAACGACATGAGAAGAAGAAAACGGGTTTTAGTTTTTACTCTGATTAATAAAAAGTGTTGTGCCCTGAAGCAAAACGGTGGTTCTGGTTAGTATCCAACAGAGGGAAGATGAAACTTTGTATATTGGCCAAACTTCAGGCTAACTTGTGGGATTTTTTTATCAGTTGTAAAGACTTTAAAACTCCATTAACCCCCTCTGCTACATGAATATCCTGCCAACTCATTCCGTTTGTAGAATTGGATAGAACAATGTTAACTCTCCGTTTCAAGATATATCAATCCATCTCTCCTTTCTTTCCCATCCACGAATAAGAAAAAAATAGCATCTCACATCAGTTAAAAATTTCTTTTGCTGCAATTATATTACTTAAATTCACAAACCAATAAAACCCATTTTTCCCAAAGAAATTTTCTCTTGTTCATGCCTCAAAATACTTGTATTCGTAGAGTAAAATGGTTGATAGGTCACCTAGCATTCTGTCTAGGAGAGAAAAGCAAGCCGGGTTCACGTCCCTACTAATAGTAGAATACGAAACAATTTTTCATCCTTGTAACGCAGCGGAGCCAAGCTAAAATGTACCAAAACCTTCTAACAAGTCCACAACAATCTCACATGAAATATCTGGACAGTAGGTCTGTCAATAATTATTGGCCCGAACATACATTATTCCTTCTTTACTGTGTTTTGCAACGATAAATAAATCTGCAGAATATTGTGAGGAGCTTTCTCTTTATACCTTACTGGAGTTTTGTAACCTAAGTAACATTCTACGACGTTTAAGTGTGTAAATTATCTTATGTATTTATTGCCACTCGTAAATTAAAACTGTTTAACCATGAAATTCAAAACCAATTGCTCTTAATATTACTAAAATTCGAAGACTTTACACTGTCTTTGACAACCGTGAACTAGTTTAATTAATATAGCAGAGTCTTTACCTTGTTATATCTCATATGATGCCTACGAGAAAGTTGAGAACATCTTATATCAGCTTTTCTCTTATACAGTCTCCTATGATTGCCCTCTTATCACATTTACAAGAAAATTTATGGAATCCTTGTTCTGTTTCACCTGAAATAAAACTTTACACCTTTCATTACACCTTCAATTCCAATACTTATCCTCTCACCAATATTTATTTGTCAGATATACTTCTCTTCAAATGATTTTCACAAACTAAACTCATTCAACTTTTATTTTTCATCTTTTTATAACTTCACCATTTATTACAACTTCACTAATTCTGAATCTTATTTCAGAATATATTTTATACAATACAACAAATTATTCTTGTGAGAAGTTTGTTAACTCATATGGGATTTACGCAGCATCTTATTGCCAGATACTAATTTTATCCACGCCCGGCTTAGATCATGTAGCGACTCTCAGCTACACTCCCCCCCCCCTTTTATCTTAACTCATACTTTATTCATTGCCTTCACTCACATCACTAGTATTAATATTATACAATTACAATTTTAATACAAAATAATAATGTTATATGAATGATTAACAAAACACCATGTTATTATCTTATAATTGTGCAGACGAAATGTATGATGCACACAAGCTTACATTTTTAGAGAATGATTGTCAGCAGATTATCTTTTTTTTGACTTATGGTTTTACGCCTCGTCGACATGGAGGTCATTAGAGGTGGGAAAGGATGGGGGGCAAGAAAGGGGAAGGAATTCGGACATGGCCTTTCGAAGGAAGCATCCCGGCATTCACCTGTACTGATTTTGGGAAATCATGGAAAACCCAAATGTTGATGCTCGTTCGGGGATTCGAATCCGTGACCTTTCGCAAGCGAGACCAGAGCGTTACTGCTCACCCATCACGTTCGGTAGAAGATTATCGTAAATTTTCATAGGATTTACGTTACGGGAGGGCGGGAATTCTCTGATTTTACGTATGACATTTATCATGCCGTATAAGGTTAATTAACGATACAGTAGAATAAGAGGTTTCAGTAGCGATCATAACATTAACGGCGACCACATTTGGGAGCGGTATATCTCGCAGGTCTGGCGTATTTCACCGAAGGCATGCTACGTGTATCGGGCGCTGCGTCTACCGACAGCGTAAATCAAGGCACGCCTCGAGCCAAGGCCCGATTTCATCAGCATTTACCAACACAGCAGGGACGTAAATCTGCAGCCCGGCAACTCCCGAATGTCAGCTCAGGACGACGTCACGACCTAACTCGATTTGCCCGGTCGCGGACCAGTAAACAAAACAGCGCCAACTGAGTCCCGAGCACCCCTCTTTTGGCTATTTCAGCACGACCACTGAAACCTTCTCTGTGGTGTACTCACAGTAGTCTCCCTTGAAACCAGCAAGTAGCTACCATCTCCTGAAAGGCCTGACAACACGAACCCGTCACTGGGTACCGACAGTGAACCGAGTGACGGCTCACCTGTTCTTGTGTTCACACTTGTCCATAGTTCGTCCGTGTCTCTCTTAACGTTTATGAGAGATTTATTTCAAGGAATCAGTTTTAAAAACTTCCCATAACAGTGAGATGGGAGTAACAACGTCTGATGCCTGATAAAACGAAATTTTACAAATATTTTTAAACCAGTCCGTACCCGTTGGGAGTAACAACGTCTGATGCCTGATAAAACGAAATTTTACAAATATTTTTAAACTAGTCCGTACCCGCGACATTGTACGCGAAGATTAAGAATTTTTTTGCCAGAATTAAATATAGAAAGTTGTTGGTAATGAAGGATTGGTCCCAAACAATATCGAGTCGGAATAATATGACAGGAAAGCTAACAATATATCATTGTACCGTCGAACCTGTCTCTTGAAGAGAATCAATTTCCAACATATTTCTGTCACCATTAGATAAGGTCTCAAAATTTCGTGACTACAACTGTTAGTCATACTGGAAAAAATATCCTGTGCCCTTCTTACAGATTTCCTTATAAAATTCCATCACAACGATATAGCCATTTAGTCGTCAAAACCTAACAAAAAGACAGAGACTTACTTTCGTATTTATAATAATATTACTGTGGTTCACACTCACACACTGACTGCGAACAACACCTGAGGGATCACTATAACGTAAAAAAGTGTACACCTACAACATTGCAAGACTACCTACGATTTGCCTCGCATTGCACCCGTAACATTCTAATATCTACAGTTTAACATTCGATCCGAATAACCTACGGCCCAACCGTGACTCTTACGATCAAAAATAATTTTTAAAAATCTTAGCCTCCACCAAGATTTGAACCGGAGACCACGACGTTCGTAAGCAAGCGCTTTAGCCACTGAGCTGGCAGTCCACTATTCGGAAACATGGTACGGACACGTCCATATTCAACGTGTCTGTCTATCGCCGTATTTCGAAGTTATGAGACAAAATATGTTATTTATACAGATAGTTTTTCAACCAAATGTAGACAGTATTTTTCTCCTTGTTTCAAAGGATAAGTGTGCAAAGTTTCATCGAGATCGGATGAAAACTGTGGATTTGTATGAAGAACAAACAAACAAACAAATAAACATTCATCTTTGTATATAAAGATACCACAACCTACATTTTACGATCTTCTGATAAAACTCGAATGAGACTGAAAAAAAGACACTATAACAGTCATCAGATCCAGATTTATTATGAAATTTTATTTTAAGAGTTATGTACAGAAAGATGGGAATTGATTAATTGTGGATTTGAATATTTTTCGTGTGCTTAATTGAGAATTTTTATGTATTCGTCATGTAAATGAACATAGTTTTAAGGAGAGAAACTGTGTAGACGATCAAGGACAGTCTTATTTATTAAAAGTTGGTGATTTTAATTGTCGATGTCAGCCACGATGTTTGGACTGATTAATGTTGATAGTTTTGTGCGCAAATGCACGGAAATAGGTGTTTTCTAATGATTGTGACTGATTTTGTACAATTTGTTATTATTTGGTATGCGTTTGATTGTTAATCTAATGATAGCAGTCTAAAGACGTCTGTTGGAACTCTGTATTGCCTTCTGGATGTTTCTGTAGCTCCTATTTAAACGCGGTGTATTTGTGCTTTAGTATCTCTGGACGAGTCTATTGCCTCATCCGAGTGTAATATTATTATTCAGCTCAGCGATAGAAAATATGATATGAAAACTAATTCGTAGGTGTTGTCTTATCATGGAACTATTTAATCCATTCAAAACACTAGTTATTTAACTTTTGGGTGAAGGTAAAACACTCTGGCGACCAACGACAGTGAATTGGAGGATTAATTAAAGGTAATCATCGTTAATTGATGACAGGATGTAGTAGTTATTTAACGAAGAGCGTATCAACAAATTTTAAGGCAATTAATACCACCAAAATAACTTAAAGGATAGGAAATTTCCCATCTTCCTCCATACTCTTCAGCACACCCACCAGGTCGACACCGCACCGTCAAAAAGTAAACCAAAAAAGTCGGTGGAGTGTTTGCCGAGAGTCGGACGTCAATGCGATGTCGATTGAACTATCTTCAATCGAGAGAGTGCCAACAATATAAAGGCAATTTATATGAAAAATTCCTGACAGCTCTTGGTTTTGAATCAAGTTCCAGAAATCCTGAAATCAAATGTTTAACCACTGAAGTACCATACCATAAACAAACAGCTTTTTATATAATATTCCGTCTTGGTTGGTCCACCACTAGAAGTAATAGCGATTAGGTATTATGGCTTAATAGCGTACTTGCCAAAGGGGAATCTGAATTTAAGATCTGAACTTCTACGTTCTGCCAGCATTCCAAACTGGAATCTCTCTATTCCCGTAAAAACAATTTATTACCTAATTATGTTGCTGTTGGAACGCACCCTGGTTTTCATTATTTGTATTTGAGACAGTATCCTCTTCCTACGTAAAGTCATATCTGGTGGCACAGATTGCTCTGAGATTCTCTGCCATGTGTATTTTCGTTGCCATCCTCGAACGAGTATGAGAGAGTTACGTCGTTTTTGATCGACGACATCTGCGTACTTACTATGAGGGAAGCGTCGCATTACAAAGCATACACAGGGTAGGTGTTAGCATCCTCCTTCCACTTGATTATTTTAACTACAACATCCGTGTTTTTAATTGAGAACTCATATGTGTCTGGTGTGATCAATGATGTTCTTAGTATAAACCACTACTATAATTATTTGCTTCTCTCCCTATTATTTTGTTTTTGTCTCTATTTTCTGCAAATATTTGTTTTTATTTTTTTCTGTAGCTATATGTTGTGTCTTATTATAAGTTTTTAGAGTGTTTAGTAGCTATCCCTCATGTAATAACTTTCTTATTTCTGCAATTTAATTTCTATAATTGCTTCTTTCTGTATTTCTTGTTTTCACTGTAATTATTCGATCTTCATCAGTTATAGTTGCCATATGATATTTAAATATAAAATACGAATAAAAAAATTATGTACTGATAGTTAAGTTATCCGCCTGTATTATCATGGATGCTAATTATTTTACACCCAAAGATTTTTTTTTTTATTTTTTTTTTATGTTTTTATTTTTTTATTTATTTTTTTGTCTTTGGTTTTACTCCTCGTCGAGAGCTTTACAGGGAAGAAGGGACTGGGGGCGCATGCAATGGCAAGGAATTCAGCCGTGGCCTTTTGAAGGACTAGTTCCTGTATTCGCCTTGAGTGATTTGGGGAAACCATGGAAAACACAAATCTGGATTCGAACCCACATCCTCCCGATTGCGGAGCCAGAACTTTACCGCTCACCCACCACGCTCGGTCCATGACCAAATAAACGTAACGAAAAGTGAGTAAATATTTGGAGAAAATCTGAAAAACTGAAATAAATTTGAAGATCCATACAATTTTTAAAAAATATTTCCTTACATAGTATAAAACTCGGCTGTAGGACTTTCCAATGACGGGACTAAAGTTTTCCAAAGTACGGTCGTTTTACACCAAAGATATTATGGCCTACATACTGTCCTTTACTCCACTCCTTCTGTCATTGGTGATAAGATAAAATAGAAAATGAAGAATCCCGTACACGGTGGTTACATATTTGGAACTTGTTTCTAGTTAAAGAGGTGTAATAATTCGTTACTTGCGCTTTTATTGCGAATCCAACTCTATTCGGTTTAGTCTTGAGGTACACTGCTTAAAAGATGGTGTTGCACCTTAGCTTTAGTAATGATCGCAATAAACGTAAAGTACCTTACAGGAAACTGCGGTTCGCGACTTCCTTCACCGAGCAATATCATCGCAGGATCCTTTGGAACACGTCATTTGGTGCCAGTTTAACCGTAACACGATAAGGCAGTGCCAGTCATATCTCGGCAAACGATCTCCAGTGTGCTGCAGACTTTAGTTCGAAAACTAGAGGCCTTTATTCAAACAGGGAGAGAACAAATAAATATAAGAAAACTGTTCCAGAGATTTTAGTCTCTAGATAGATTTTATTATGAGTTTTGCTACTTATGATAATGTCCTACGTGAAATAAAAAATACAATGACTTACGATTTACGAAGAGGAATAATAATTATCGTCTCCGTAACATGGTACTTTTTTTTCAATTTCGAGGTAGGTATATATTTAAAACCATCATTTTCCCGCTGCTTCTTCCGCGCGCATCTCGTTGTGCACATTAATGAATTACCTTTTGTTTTTCTTCTAATAGCAAAGCATAAATGTAGTATTTTTGTAACCTTCTCGCAAATTAAATTCTTCTACTTTTTTACTCTTATTGGAGTTTTAACATTTGATGTAGTGACTTAATGAACATTTCCCGTGTATTATAGCAAACTATATTTCAGAAAACTGAGTAATCGGTGGAAATACTGGGTTAGAAGCTTCGAAATTTAGCATTGGTAATGATACAACCATATGAACCTACAATTACGTTAATACATTATTTTAATCACGGCTGTGTTGTATCTTTTTAGTTCCACTAACATATCGACACAGTGGAGTAGTGAATTTGACATAATTCTCCGCTCCAATATTAACGTGCTGATTGGAATCATCGACTGTTTCGTTGAAGTCATGATGTACTATTGGATTCGGTTTGAAGACGTTTACAAAGGGATCTCTTAAAATTTCGCATTTCTCTGAATCACTGGATATGTACGCTTATTAGTCAGAACTATATTACCACATACCTACTATCGATATAAACCCGATCGCAGCGTCACCTGACGAGGAATGACTGCTAGTCAGACACACGCACGGTGCATGTATAGTCAGCGATCATGATATCCGTGTTTAGAATGGGGAGGGCGCGCGATCTATCTGAGTTTGACCGAGGACAGTGTGGGATGCTCCGTAGGCTTGGCACGAGCATTTCTGACTTGTCAGATGTCCGAGTAATGCTGTGTTGAGAGTCTTCAACAAGTGACGAAACCAAGGTGAAACCACGTCCAAACGTCGAGGGGTTGGGCAGCCACCACTCATTACAGACGTCGGACGTCGTAGGCTGGGCAGACTGGTAAAACAGGACAGGCGGCGAACTGTGGTCGAAATAACATCAGACGTAAATGCTGGACAAAATGTGTCTGAAGACACTGTGCACCAATCACTCCTAACGATGGGCCGCCGCAGCCGACGACCCATGCATGTGGCAATGTTAACACCACGACATCGGCAACTACGACTGAAATTGGCACGTGACCATCGTCACTGGGCATTGGCAGAGGGTGGCATGGTCTGCTGAATCCCGATACCTTCTTCATAATACCGACGGGAGTGTGCGAATCAGTTGTTTTCCAGGGTAACAGATTCTTGACACCTGTATTGCGGGACGGAGACAAGCTGGCGGCGGCTGAATTATGCACTGAGGAACATTCACTTGGGCATCCATGGGTCCAGAGAAGCTCATACAAGGAATCATAACGGCCAAAAAGAAGCGTACACTGGTTGCAGACCAGGTACACCCCTTCATGATGACCATGTTTCCCAATGGCAGTGGCATTTTTTTAACAAGATGAAGTACCATGTCACAAGGCCAGGAGCGTAATGAAGTGGGTCGAGAAACACAGTGACCAGTTGCAATTGATGAAGTGATTGAATATGGTGCCATAGCTAATCACCACCCTCCCCGGAATTTGGGGAATTGAGTGTCTTTTGAGCGCAGATGTGGTGCCCATTCCCTCCAGCGACCTACCAAGGCCTAATTGATTCCATGCCAAGACGCGTCGCTGCTGTTATCCGTACCAGAGGCGGACATACCAGTTATTAGTTAGCTGGTCATAATGTTCTCGCTGATCAGTGATGTACCGTTATATTTTGAAGGTGGTGGGATGGTGGATCCCCTGAGAATTCGTTTCGTAGTTTTCCATAGAGATCTAATACCAGGTTTCAATAGATACTTTTGATAATAAGTCAAATCCTATATGACCTGTCTAATTAATTAGTTTATGAATCAGCGTTGGTGTTGTATACACTGCATTTGTCACTGTCTGCGGTTTTGTAGTTGATCAAGTCAATGGTTGGTTGTGGTATTTTTCCATGTTAGATGTTGTACGTCTTCATCAATCTTGCCTAGAGAATGGTAATACTATCTGATTTAAATTAAGTTCTAGTAAATTCCAGTTCACCTGCCAAGTTAATATATTTGGTGTCTGTTCAATTGTTTCAGAATTATAACAAATTTTTCTAACTCCGGGAGGTGGTTTGAATCTAGTTCAGAAATTGCTACCATGTACACCGAAGGGCTAAAGAAACTGTTATAGGCATGCATATACAAACACAACGATATGTAAACATTCAGACTTCGGCGCTGCGGATGGCAACGCCTATATAAGACAACGGGTGTCTGGTGCAGGAGTTAGAGAGGTTAATACTGCTACAATTGCAGGTTATCACGATTTTAGTGAATTTGAACGTGGTGTTATAGTCGGCGCATAGTAGCGATGAGGTAAGGATTTTTCCGTACGACCATTCCATGAGTGCACCATGCATATCGCGAATTCGAGAATCCGGTGAAACATCCAATCTCCGACATCGCTTTGGCCGGAAAAAGATTCTGCAAGAACAGGAATAACAACGACTAAAGAGAATCATTCAAAGTTACAGAAGTGTAACCCTTCCGCAAATTGCTGCTTATTTCAATGGTGGGCTATCAACAAGTTTCAGCGTGGGTACCATTCAACGAAACATTATCGATATGGGCTTTCAGAGCCGAAGGCCCACTCGTGTCCCCTTGCTGAGTGCACGACACAAATCTTTACGCCTTGCCTGGGCCTGTCGACACCGACATTGGACTGTTGATTGGAAACATGTTGCCTGATCTGACAAGTCTCGTTTCTAATTGTATCGAGTGAATGGACATGTATGGGTATGGAGACGACCTCGTTAATTCATGGTCCCTGCATGTCAGCAGGGGATTGTTCAAGCTGGTGGGGGCTCTGTAATGGTGTGGGACGTGTGCAATTGGAGTGACATGGGACCCCTGATACGTCTAGATACAACTCTGACAGATGACACATACGTACACATCCTGGCTGATCACCTGCATCCATTCGTGTCCATTGTGCATTCCGACGGACTTGGGCGATTACAGTGGGACAATGGGACACCCCACACGTCAAGAATTGCTACAGAGTGGCTTCAGGAAAATTATTCTGGGTTTAAACACCAACGCTGGCCACCAAACTCCCCATACATGAACATTATTGAGCATATCTGGGATGCCTTGCAACGTGCCGTTCAGAAGAGATCACCACCCGCTCGTACTCTTATGGATTTATCGACAGCCCTGCAGGATGCATGATATCAATTACCTCCAGCACTACTTCAGACATTAGTCGAGTCCATGCCACGTAGAATTGCGGCACTTCTGTGTGCTCGCGGTTTTAGGCAGGTGTACCAGTTTTTTTGGCACTTTGGTGTATATTAGTAGTGGTGTGTTTTTGGCTAGGTCAATGTCAAGTATGTCAGGGGCAACATTTATATTATTACAGAAACAGGTCGACACGAGTGGTGCAACTATATGCAAACCCAGGTTACCTGCCATGCCAATCGATTTCCAACCGTTCGGTGTTGTTGTTTTACATCACCAAGCTGCTGAGCATTTATATATATCTATATACAACTATATCTATGGATTAAAGCCATCATCTGGCAGCTAGTCCAGCTTGATGCAGTGTGAGAAGGCCTCCAGATAATCTTCATGATGGACAGTCCATCACAATGTCGTCAGCAGTTTGTATACCACCACAGTCACACAACGCATCTTCACGGAGACCCCATTTATGGGTTGTTGCATTGAACACTCCGTGACCTGTGCGAAATATGTTCAATTGATACCAAAGACGCCCAAGCAAGTCAAACCCTGGAAGACAGGTTGTCGGATCTTTTATAAGCTCACAATTGTGTGAGCTGTTGACTTCTCATTCCTTCCACTCTTCATACAAGTTAAAGTTGTTACGTCTTAGACATGTAGACAGGTTTCCTCGATTTTAAACGTGTGCGAAGCAGGTGAAGAAGGTTATCATGCAGAGGAATTATGTTGTTTTCCTCCACTCCTTCAAATTTTTTAAGCAATATCGATTTTCTCCTCAAATGTGGTGGAGGAATGATGGAAAGTACAGGCGTTGAGGATACTGGGGTAGACCTAATGACACCACTCACTGTTCTCATAGCAGCGTTAAGCTGGGTGTCAAATTTGACAGTATGAGCACTACCAAGCCATGTAGAGCAGCAGTATTCTGCTGCGGAGAATGCCAAACCAAGGACTGCTCCTCGAAGAACTTTAGCGTCTGTACCCCATGATGTACCAGCCGGTTTCTATACAAGGTTCACACGAGTCTTCACTTTCTCTGCAGTGTTAGATAAATGCTGATGAAAAGTGAGTGCTCGATCCAAGGAACCTTCCAAATATTTTGGTTGGTCTTTGTGTTCTACTCTTCCAAGGAGTCCGAAGGTTGATCTTCTTCTGACGTAGGAGAGCTTGTTAAAAAGATGGAGGCAACAAGACACTGTGGTCTTTGTGTTCTACTCTTACAAGGAGTCCGAAGGTTGGTCTTATTCTGACGTAGGAGAGCTAGTTAGAAAGGTGGGGGCAACAAGACACTGTCTTTGTCAGATTTGGTTTTAGTCTCCACTTAGAGAAGAATGTGTAAAGCTTTTCAAGACCCTCAGAGACTCTATCTTCACAAATCTGGAAGTTTCTATCCTAATTGCCAGGTCATCAGCATACTGAAATTTCCTGCAATTTAGTTGAAGTATGTCCGCAATATATAAATTAAGAAGCACAGGCGCCAACACAGAACCATGAGGCAGTCCATTGTTGATAAAACGGCAGTGACTCGTTTGGGCCGCGCAATGGACCTGGATTTTGCGATTACTCAGCATATTGTTCAAGAGTTCAGCTGTTTTTTAGACGGTACAGAATTTAGGAATTTGAGAAGGAGACTCTCACGCCAGACAGTATCATCGGCTGCTCATAGGTCGACAAACACAGCTCCAGTTTTAAGATTCTTTTGAAATCCAGTCTCAATGTGGGTCACGAGAGTCAGAACCTGCTCGGCACAGCTACGCTTTGGCCTGAACCCAGCTTGCTCTGGGGGAATGACTTTATTAATGGCGTTGTGAATCTCAGCCAGCACCATTCTTTAAAGCAGCTAATATGCTGTGCTGAGGAGACAAATTGGCCTATAGTGTTCTGGTGCAGTTTCTTCTTTACCCGATTTTACAATGGCTATCACCTTAGCTTTTTTAAAGGCAGGAAACCATTTTCTTGCAATAGGGTCTTATTAACGAGGAATTCTGTGTTTAGACCATCATGTTCAGCGGTTTTGTGGAGTCTAGTACACCTTAATGCGGCATCCAGTTCAGACAAAGTGAATGGGGTTTGAATATTCTGCATTTGGTTTAATGAGCTTATTGACTTCAGAGATCGAATTGTATCTCTATTGCTTGGCACCTTAGAGGTTCTTATCAGTTCCAGCTAGAGAATGGGGCAGATCTTATTAATTTTATATGGATACCAAATGAAACGACCGCTGGCCTACGCTGACTGTGTCGAAAGTCGTTAAGGACAATTCGTTGAATTCTCAAGCCATCATCAGGATTGGGAGTTTTTGTCGTAAAAAACACACAGGTCAGGATTAGACTCTGATCCCCATCTGGCTGACTTGAATGTCTTCTTACTCTTGGCATCAAAGTGAAGGTTCAAGTTATTAAGCTCCATACATTCACACAACCATCTACCATTCTCGTCTTCTCCCATGTAACCCCAGTCAGGGCTGTGGGAATTAAAATCCCTCACATACAACGCGGAGTGGGCAGGCAGACCAAAAGATATTCGGTCGCTTAAAGATATTAGATATACGCACGACACATGCCTGCAAAACTAAGATCTGTACATTGCCTGAGTCTTGTTTTGCACTGTGGACACATCCATTATATTGTTTCTGGCATATGTTGCAATACCATATTGCTGGTGGTTGATACTATCTACTATATAATACCCAGGGATGTGGCCTTTGCGTTTAAGGTCTATGAAGTCGCGCGGGTGGGTCTCTTGAATTTCCAGACAGTTCACACGGTGAATGAACATAAGTTTGGACAGGACTTCGCTTTTCTCTCTAGATAATCGCTCTACGTTAAAATGGCACACCCGAAGGGTGTTTCCTAAGCCCTGAAGAGAGCTGATGTTTTAATACTCATGTTTGACTACTGTACGCCTTCTGCGAGAGTTCGCCTAATTGTGATTGCAATCTGTTTCCAGGGTCACCGGCAGCATTTCTTATTCTTTCACTGAATTGGCTTTCGGAGGCGTAATAACTGCACACGTGGTGGTCTCTCGCATGCCCCCTTTGAGGAAACTGACTACTGATGACATAATAATCTCATTTGTCATAGGGTGAAAAGCAGAGATTAATCCAGAGATTAGTTTATGTACTAAGTTGGTCTGTGCGCTACCTTGCTCTGTGTTGTGCTTGTTGTGTGGTATATTTGTATCGTAACGTGATGTTTTATGGTTTCCTTGTAATATGTTACTGTAGGAAGGTTGAGAGTTATTTTGCGCAGTATGCTGTGAATTTGTTTTATCTTGGTTTTGCGTTACTTGGTAAGCTGTGTATTTAGGATGTCGTAGAGGGGAAAGAATTGTTGGTAAAGACGAAAATCCCGAAGAGGCCATATTTATCTGTGTGAGAATCCTAGTCAGCTATCTATCTGAGTTAAGCTTGTTTTGGTGTAACGGTTTTTTAAATCTTTTAAGTTATATTTCTTCAAAATATTTACATCCTTTAAAGTTTTCCGAATGTTCCCTCTGCAGTTGACACATATCGGCTTTGCTGTTCGCGGTTGATTGCATGAGGAGTAATAGTGTTTTGTTTTTAATTGATGCACCAAGGATGCTCACAGCAGTTGTGCTAACTGTATTCAAACATGTGTCCCAAGTCATGTGTCTAATACAAGCTATGACGAAATAATCATTTGCTGAGCAGTACAAAAATATTTCAAAAGGAGTTCCTATGATAAGCTGCACGATAGATCAATACACAGAAATGAAAATTACTTTTCGCATTGTGGGTGAATTGAATAAAATTGCGTGGTACCTGTGAAAATCTTAAAAATTAATGTGCTTGAGATATGTTCACAATTTCAATTATTCATTTACCCATAGAAGCCTTATAGGTAACTTCTGAACGCCTCTTCTCAAAGGAAGGAGCCACTGTCACTGAAACTAGGAATAGTCCTCACGGGAAAAGGTTAAAAAAACTAATGTTTCAAGATTTGCTGACTTTGAATAAGTGCAGACGTAATTTTTGAAGTGAAAACTTTTATAGTCGCTATGAGTTCGCAAGACGCCACCTGTTGCGTGCGTCAGATCACGCCCACCTGTTGCGCGTATAATATGCGCGAAAGACGCTTTTCGCAAAATCTTTATACAAACACCCAGTTTTTATCCGATTTTGATGGAATTAGCAGACGCATACTTTAAAACAAATAGAAAAACACTGTTGACGTTTGATTTACAGAAACCTTTCCCCCCTAACTTTAATTTCTGTCACCGTTGTTCATACAAACCCATAGTTCTTATCCGATTTTAATAATAGTTAGTGCACATATACTTCAAAACGAGGCGGTATCGTAGCTCAGTGGTTAGGGCGCGTACTTCTGAAACTTCTCTTTAAGGGTCGCAGTTTCAAATCCCGTGGTGAGTAAGTATTTTTAAGAGTTGTATTTGATTAAATGATAGATTTCTAGTTTTTGAAGTGAAAATTTTTTAGGCTCTTTGGGCGATTTTTGAATTCATAAAATCTTATGAGTTATGTTAATAGTATATGGGTTGCGGTCTGGTGGCTCAGTGTTTTAGATGTCTTACTGCAGAATGAAAGGTCCTCGCCTCGAACCTCCGTCTCGGCGGGTATTTTCATATAGGCTACCATTAAAACTACCTTCACATCTAGCATTGCTTGCTGTGTAATTCTAAGTAGGCCAAAATGTTTCCGTTCCTGGATTCCACGTTAAGCTATAGATCCCTTGTCCCTGGTAGCACTACCGGGTTAGGTTAAGGCGACTACAGCAGTGGCGGAAAGCGCAGCGGTAGATATCCAGTCACCAAGTCATTACGTCCACGTGGAATTATTGATATTTAGTATATTAGTAGCTATAAGTTTTACTTGTTGCGCGTATGATATTCATAGTTTCATGTTTTCACTTCTGTCGACAGTCCCAAATGACTGCCAATAGTATTTTTATTTTTATTATTATTTTCAGTAAATTACCTCAAATTATTACTTGCTTTCGATTTACATACTTATTTCTAATTTTTTTAAATAACTAATTAACATATACAAATATCTGGAAACATAGATATTATGGGTTTGAAGTGGCTAATATTATCGTTATCTGTCTGGCCTCGATATAAATATCGTTAGTGAAATCAACTTGCATTCCCAAACATGACCTTGAGCCGCCTGTAAGTTGGGTATAGTGCACGCTCTGAGTTTATATTCATACGGCATATTCAAACCAAAGGCCCGATGTCTCTAGTCAACTTAATAACGTTATACGTATGATTGCAGTCGTGGTCAACTCCCACAAAATGGCTCTCGATACTGAGCCACATACCGCCACCTAATCTGGGACGGATAAATGCTGTTACACGCTAGTACAAGAGAATAATGGACAACAGAAACTTATCGATCCACTAAGATACTGAGGATGGCAACATCAACAGACTTCGGTCTAGAAAACCGCCAATGAAATCGGCAAAGAATGCTACAAGTGAAGAGTTCAACATCACCAAAGCTTGGATTCAGAAGTGGACTGTAGACCAAAAATAGCAGCGTACCTTGTATTACACAAAAGCCACCAGGTTGTGACTTACCTCGTAAAACTTGGTCCACACTCAACAGAATCAGAACTCAGGACGGCAGAAGCGCACACTCTCTGCACAAGTTGGGCAAGCAACCATCCCCCATATACGAATGTGGAGAGATTCAGACTATTGGCCAAAATGTTGAAGAATGTCCGATAAGATATTACAACGGTCGTCCTGGCAACTGAGGAATCGATAGACTGTTAATAAACTAGATGTATGTCTGTAATCTTGTAAAGTTGCAGTATGTATATTTCATTCAGTATTCTTAAAAGTGCTTAAATTCCCTTACCATAAATTAATAAACAACACTGAGTTTGACCACCTAAGTAGTGAAAACCATCCTGTATAAAAACAACCGACAATGTAACATCATTCATAAAATCTCATAATTCGAAATATAATTACATGACAGATATCTTGCAGTGCCATTTATCAATATAAATTAACGATACAGTATGTATGCGGTATATTATTTATATACAAGGCCGTACAAATTTCGTATGCGGGAAGTAACTTACGTATTACTACACTCATCTTTTTTTTGTCTTGAAAAACGGGATTCATTGAAAATATACCGCTCGGGTTTTGATAGTGTTTCGAATAATGTACTGCTCACGGGTGGTGCTAAAATGCATCATTCTGAAATGAAATCAGAAAGCTCAGAAAATTTAAAATAAAAGTGTTTACAAATAAATATCCGTTTTCCGTTGAACTAAGTTCATGGACTTTCCAATAAGAGTTGCAGAATAGGATTCGTTTTCATTTTGATGTGAAGGCGGAAAGGTGAGACATTTGAGATAAAATTTTCCACAAATTTGTATCCATTTTCCGTTGAACTTGATACACGTTAAAACTATTGGTCGGATTTAGTTACTTGTGACATAAGAAACGTTTATCACGATTTTAGCGTACGATAGATATTCCATTTGATCTAAACAGCTATTTTTATTAAATAATCAATAAAAACAGATGGTTTATTCAGGGAAAATGTACTATTCAGGACGTTATTCAGCCTAATTAGCTCAACAAGCGCCACCAAAATATAGAAAGGCTTCCACAGTTCAATTGTAGTTCTGGGAAATTTGAATAATATAACAATAAAGTCTCTAACCGCTTGGGGAAAAAACAAAAATATCTCTTCCTTCGAAAAACCAACAGGCATTGCTTAAGTTTAACAGTTGCAATGAATTTGTTAGCGAAATGTACTGTAGAATCTTAGGGCGTAAATGGATTCTTCCTAAGTGATTTACACATTATTCCTACAGCAGGAGTAAGAGATCCTTCTTTTAAAAACAGCATTCATGGAACTCACTTAATGGATGTGTGATGTCGTCAGAAAACGTTTGCGTGTTTCAAGGCCATTTTTCAGCTGTATTGAACTCGATGTCGACAGACCCTAAAAACGCGCGCTGAAATTATCAAAAAAAAAAATAAAAAATAAATGAAGCAATGAGGTAAATGGGTAGTTTATTGTTTCCAACAAACAAAAGTATGTCGTATTTTTTACTTTTTTTAAGTTCTGTCTTTACGCTTTGTCGTCTTCAAGGTCAACGGGGTCATTAGAGGCGGGAAAGGACTGCGGTAAGAAACGGGAAGGAATTCTGCCGTGTCATTTTGAAGGAACCACGCCAGAATTCACCTTGACTATTTTGGGAAACCTTGGAAAGCCCAAAGTTGGATTGCCGGATCATGAATCTAACCCACCTCATCTGGAATGTGAGGACAGAGCGATACGGATCACCCTACACGCACGGTTTTTTACCGAACTAGAAATTGTCTCATGTAAGATGAAAGTAACCAGAATTAGCTTTAAACCAAGGAAATGCACGGACTCTTCTGAAAGGAGATGCGTCACATGTAGTATTAGTACGAGAACTACTACTCGCTTTGAGTCGCACAAAATTATTGCTATTATTTTAGCTGGAGAGGAAATTACTTGGCTGTAAACTTCTTGTCTTATTCAAACAATACATAAATCCACAAAAGTAGAAATTATTTTTGCAGCTTGAAAGGTACTTGCTTTCCGTTCAGAAAAAAGTGTCTATAAAGACCTGGTTGAATAAAATCATGTCCAGCTTTGATTCATCCCAGCGTGTCAAATGACGACCTTTTTTACAAAAGACTATATTTTCGTTGGCCAAGAAATAGTTAGAAGAATAAATGAATACCAAATTATTAGATTAATTCACAACCTCTATGCTACTCCAACCCTTTGCATCAACGAAAAAAATTTTATCTCCAAATTATTATTATTGTTATATAGGAGGTTTTTAAGCCAAAGTAGAAACGGAATTAGAATAAAAGTAAGTATTTAATGAATCTGATTCTGGTTTGCTCACTACTTCCCAGCCTTGAGTTTTAACAACCCATACTTTTGCTTAGCAACTATGCTTTGATGGTCAGTCAGTTGGCCTAAACATGAATTATCGATCCAATGGACCCTAAATACAGTTAATATTAAAACAAATACTAGAGATGTATGAATATCGTCATAAATACTCAATAAATTTGTACCATTAGTCGACAGAATTACGTATATTCAGCTGGAAGACATAAAGGTATCATAAGAAAAGACTCGGTGAACGATGCATCAAATATACTTGAATTTTAGATGAGTTAGTGAATTCATTTTTGCTATTGGATCCAGGAAGATGATTGCTTCATTCTTTGAAGAGCAAGTTAAAGAGGGCAGAAATATTTCTTGGTGAGATTCACTTGTCAGCAGATCGCAGTGTTCGTCATGACGTGGTGTTTCCTGCCGGACAGGTAATGTTATGAAACATAACAGTTCTCTAAGTGTGATCACCGTGAGCTGCTAGTACGGCGTATGTTATCAAACGTAATATCGGATAATCATGTGTTATAGTTCATCACATCAGACCTGTAATCTGCTTATGAGCCTCACATCAGTATTGAGTACTGCCTTAAACGGCGATTTAGTGAAGGCGATGAGAAACATAGTGAAAAAAGAGCCGACGTCTACGGATGGAAGGTAATATCAATATCGATAATCGATAATATTGCCCGAATCATATCGGTAATATCGATATTTTCCAATATTTATATATATTATTTTAGAAATAAGTATGTAAATCAAAATCAAGTAATAAATTTGAGGTAGTTTATTGCAAAAAAATTAGGTCTGCAAATATTAAGCGTTAACAGATCCTGAAAACGTATTTCTTTTCCCATGAAGTGCATTCCTAGTTTGAGTGACAGTGGTTCCTGCCTGTGAAAAAAGGCGTTCAGAATTTACCGACGAGGCTACTTTGAGTAAACGATTAATTGCAATTTTGAACATATTTTAATTCAACTTGTACACCAATCATGAATGATTTCAAATTAATTTTCCAGCAAAAAATTTACCGTAATCGCCAAACAGTCGGTATTATTCTAAACATAACAATAAAATATGCTTCACACTTTTCAAACAACTTTCGAACATTTTTCATATTTTTCCTCAATTTTTGTTTTGCTAGTTCATCTAAAAGAGACTTTGTATAATGATGCTAAGTGCTTCTATAAAACTTAAAACCTTTGCCATCAGCTACATTAAAACTTCTATTAACAACACTGATAAAATAAACAATTGTATCGGTCAAGCGGCCATATTTTTTACCCCCATTAGAATATTTTAATGTGTCTCAAGAGAAACAAGAACTAACGAACGCAAACGTAACATAACATTAAATAATAAAACGGTGAACGTAAATGAATTGGGAACGAATAACACGCACGAAACGGAATGGAACCACATATTAGGAAAGGATGTTATCGAACTAAATCAGAGTTTAGCATAGTCAAGTTTGATCTCTTTCACCGATATAAATTCGATATTTTTCAATTGATATTATCGGTTGAACGATGTATCGTTGCAACCCTACCGACGTTTATTGAGTAACAACAAAGAGCTGTGCTCATTACATTACAGCCTTGAGTCAAATGTTAGGAATATGGAGAATACATAGGCATATGGTGTTATTGGTGACAACTGCTAAATTTATTTATGAAGCAATCAATAGGATGCAAAATATGAAAACAAAATATTCATTTCAGCATAGTCTCTAAACGCATGCAGAAAAGCGATCCATCCAGAAAGGTTTTTTGTTGTTTTTTTTTTTTTTTTTTGTTTTTTTTTTTTTTTTTTTAAAAAGTTATCTGTTTCTCACAATAACAACATTGCAGTAGAGAAAAACTTTGTTTCATTTTATAATTCACACAGTTTGCATGAATTTTACCCACGTCAGAAGTATTTTATGTAACTTGACTTGCCAATATTGGCTGTTTGACGCTAAGAAACCTTCGGTAATTGGAGAGAAACATTCGTAGTTAGTTCTTCTTTTATTTTCTCAATTGAATTTGAGCTTTAAATCGTATTAAAACTATGGTACTCGTGTGACCAAATCAATGACAACAGTCTTTTGTTTCCTGTATTTTTCCTCTGGGCTACAAGCGCATCATAGCAGAGATAATGAATCTTATTAACCCATGGAGGTGACCCAATGCATATGTCATATTACATTTAGAACTAACTGCAGTACCGCAGTACTATGATCTGTCTTGATTATTGGCAAACTACTTCTTCGTAGCCAGACTTGGCACAATTCCTTCACGCTACTTGGCAACAATCCCAGCTCTAACGAGCACCTTGTCGACGAGCGATAATCATCAATTATTTGGGCAATCTCAAAGGCAAGATAAATTCACATTTAAAGCTTCTAACTAATTGGTAACTTGCCGAGCGTGACTTTACCACCCCAACAATCCTGCCAGCTGTCACTAATGAAGTTGATTAAATTAAAAATAGTAAGATGAAACGGGGAGGTTGATAATGAATCAACTGATTGCTGAAGTCAAACTTGAGATGCAGGCGTAATATATGTAAGGAACTGTAGGAAGGTTTCAGAATTATATAACGACGAAGGTTTTTGTAATTTCCTAAATCTCCAATGAATTTATCAGAGCAATTATGTAATAAAATAATAATGATGTCAGAACAATTATTAAACCTGTTTGTTTGTTGTTGTTTTTAAAAAAAAATACAGAGAGAGAGAGAAATTGTAGCTTATCTGCATCTATAATTATAATAAAACTTTAAAAAAGAAAAAAAATTGTACCTGTATGTCTCCAAGTTGGGATGAACAGGATGCATGCTAAAACTAGGGGTTAGATTTTGACAATTTTTCATTTAATGTACATCTCGCGGCTTCGGTGGTAAAATTGGGCATCTTTCATTTTGATGTTATACCAAGAAACTAATTTTTTTTTTGTGTGTTTTTCGTTGACTACGATTAACGCAAAAACTATTGGTCACATTTTAACGAGATTTTATCTAATTTTCAGCCCATTGACTCGCGTGTAAAGGAGGATATGTTTCATTTCGACGAGATATCGGAAAACTAAAAAGCTTTTCTTCAAAAAATTTCCATGTAACATGATTCACTCAAAATCTGCTGCTTTCATTTTAATGCGGTTTTGATTAATGTATACTCCTCGGCCCCACGGGTAAAATATGACATTTGACATCATAAATTAATAAATTTAAAATTATATTTCGTTCGACGCAATTCACGCAAAAACTATTGTTCTTATTTCCTTCGGGTTTTAATTAATTTACCGCCGGGAATAAAATAAATTATGTTTCATATTAATGTGATGACGGAAATGACCAAATTAGTACCAATGTTTCATTGAACTCGATTCATTCAAAAACAACTTATTGGATATTGTTGGGCTTTCGATTAAGGTATATTGCGTGGTCCCGCGGATTAAATAGAATTAAATTAATTTTTATGGGAAAACGAGAAAGTAGGATAAATTTTTGTTGAACACGACTAACGTAAAATCTATCGGATTTTGATGAGTACAGCACAGCGTCACGATGGTAAAACCAGATACGTTTTATTTTGATGTGACATCGTAACGTTATAAATTTAAGATAATTTTTTTCCTGGTTCACTCTCGAACTACTGATCGGATCCTTCTGATGGAGTTTAGGTAAATTGATAGGTCATGGTACCGCTGGTAAGCAGGGTATATTTTTTTAGTATGTCAGGTGGTAACGCTGGTAAATTTAATATAGTGTTACCTGGAACCCGGTACACACAAAAACTATGGTGGTATGTAATTACTTTCATTTTTTTTTTTGCATTATCTTCTTTCTTTTGTCGCGGAATCTCCACCTGCGATCATCTCAAGGGCTTTTGATGCCTGCTGAATATGCTGCAGAAGGCTGCTTGTGTTTCCTTCCTAGCTTAGAAACAAAAACTCCCCATCCAACGGATACACCTACCTCAACAATGTCACATATCTTCACTCCATAACTGTTAAGGTTTCTTACGATATTTAAGAATGGTGCACAGCAACCTCTCTTAAACAAATCGCGAGCTATCAATAGTTCTGTCACTGAGCGCTTGACATCATGTGATTATTTTAGCGTCCTCTACCACGAGGACACTTATAAATTCCTGCATTTTATTTGGTTTAATACCTTCTGAATTAAATACAGAACCCTTATTGAATAACCCATCGGTCTGTCTGTGTATTAGTCCGTCTGTCATAGTCTCGTAGTTACTGAAACCATTAACTAATGAATTGTTAATTGGCATTTATTAGAATCTTCAGCTACTTCTATTTTAATTTTTACTACATGACTTCTACGAGTTTTAGTCTAAAAAACATTAAAATATATAATACGCCTTCTTTTTTTTCGAAACTGCTGTTCCCAAAATTATTTAATCTTTTGCCTTTACATGTAGTCTCCTAAAGGTTGCAGGAAAACTGTATAGATTTTCCCGGAGTTAATGGTTTCTGTAAAATGACTGAATGAGTAATTTACCAACAGCAGCAGTTAATTTTTTTTTCGAACAAAAATCAAATATATCTATATATATATAGATAAAAAATATGTAGCGAATTTCTATTGTATTTTAAAAAAGGTTCTAAGAGCCACTAATTTCTTATTCATAAATTAGGTTGTAAATAAGTACATTCGTTGAGGCCATCTACGAGTATGACCACCTTAAAGCCTTTTTGCAGCGAATTTCATTTCCTTTCGAACCTAAAAGTCCATTTACAAACCAGAGCATTACAGTTTTGGGTTATTGCGTCAAATAAATTAAAGATCTTTTTAGACAGTGAGTTTTCCTCCATTCGTTTGATGTGACCATAGAATCGTGCCCTTCTTTTTGCGGGATGTTTAGTGATTTTCTCTACATTGTTATATTCTTTGTTTGATTCCTTTGGATGTCATTCTTGAAATTGAAACCCGACATTCCTCTAAAAAAAATTTCGCTCCTTATCTCCAATTCACCCAGAAGTCCTTTATCAGCATTCAGGATAAATTGTTAAGCAGCACAAAAAATTCGCACAACTTGTATGTATAATTTAAATAACATTTCGCAAAGCAATAAAAAAAATGATCACTTGTTCCCGAACATATTTAATTGTTTTATTATTTTTTAATTCTGGAATTTTCATTTTGTAACATATTCATGATCAGAATCATTGACACGCGAGAATAACTCTCACCTGTTTCTGTTTCTGGTAGCTGAGACTAAATAAACCAGAAGAATTATAACTTAAGAGAGGTGATTATCCACTTGCTGATACTCACGGAAATCTAGGGTAGCTGATTGAATATAAATTTTTCTGCATAAGTTTGGCTTATTGAATATTACGTTGCTATTTTGTAACCACTGAAGGTAAACGGGAGAAAGTATCAATTTTACGGTAGCAATGGAAATGCGATAAGTAATGAAATGTTACTATATTGACAGATGTTAACACTGTATTTCTGATACATGCTCGTTATAGATGCGCGGGTGATACGCTTCACATAAACAGTAGGAGTTTAATCATTCATCCTGCTCATTAACGAGCATAAGCATAGCTCTTGCCTTTGAAAATATCATTAAACCCATTATAGCATTTAATGAGCAAGGACGGGTAGCTACTCTGTTTGTTTCGTGTTACATCATTATGCTTGCGTATTGTAAGAGAACGTACCATTCACATTCAGATGCACTTGCAGAAACATCTTAATACTCCTGGCTTTATGGCACTATAATAATTTCTTATTATGTGTTTACTAACTTACTAGATTACGGGTTTAACGGAACACTATAACAAATTATTTCTTGGTTAACTAAATACAACTATTAAATGATGCTCATAACCCTGATGTTGTAAAGTTTTACGTAGTTCGATTGTAGTTTACATCGTGATGCAGTTGGAACTACTTACATGCATCTGAAATAATATTAAGTCACTGATACTGCATAAGTGAAAAAAAGCAATATAAATCTTAATAACGTGTGTTATGTCTCGTAATATTACATCTAATCCGGATTCAGGCAGCGTAGGTCGCGATAAATATGGAACTATTTTCATCCGAATGAAGTAATGTTTACAATAACACTTTTTTTAAAAAAGAAAAAAACTCTAATTACTCATGACATCCGCTATAACGTCAAATGACAGCTATAATTCTAATACAAACAAAATTTCAACCTTATCAAAACTTCCTATAACATTGCTGCTTGAAAATTAAAGTTTTTTTCTTACATCTGTGGGAAAAGAAATTACTAAAAACATTTCCATGGAACAAATATAAATAAATAATAAGCAATATACTTTTCTTTCAATGTTTCAGCAATTCATTTCTTAACGGGTGATTAACTGAATAGAACTGTTAATAACAAGGGGATCTTACGATCTCGGAAATTCAGTTCAGGATGAGACTACTGTCCACCCAGTACAGTAGTAAAGCGCACTAGTCAGAACATTCGAGAGAAAAGACTCTATGGTTTTGAGCGCAGCTCATTTACTGGTCGATTTGTACAGCGAAAGTGGGTGAGTCTTTAGCGAACACGCAGACGACCCTAAGGAAACTTTTAACTCTCTCGGGCTTTAGCTAAACGGTCATGTGTCTAGGAATTGATTATTGCGTACTTATAAAATTGATTTCCTCCTTTTTTTATTTTTTCTTCCGATTAGGATAAACTTTCCTTCCTTTTTAACCGGCTGCATCCTTTTTTCCTAATATTTATAGATTCCACATGGGGTGAGCCTTTCTGATATTAACAACTTTAGTTTGGTAATCCAAAGAAACATTGTCTAGCTATCGTCTTTCTTTTTCTGGTTCATATACATCTGATAAGTTATGGTCTTTGAATATTTAATTTTCATTTTCATGAGCAAGTTCTTCATCAATCACAAGTATTTTTTCAGCCAGCATGTCCATAGTACGTTTGTAAATTTCTTCATCTATCAGCATTGCTTCATGATAAATTGAAGTTGAAGACTCCAATGTAATCAAATTATTTTTAGCAATCAATCTTTTGTGTTAATCAACCGCATCTTTAAACCTAAAGTTCTACATTTCACTGTATAATGAATCTTCAATGTTTTCATCTGCAGCTTCTGATACTTTGGCGATTTCTTCATTAACATACATTTTCAATTCACAATATTTTAAAAATTCGGATGATATTTCACAGCACAGAACGCTCAAATCTCCGCAAAATTGAAGAATGAAATATTATCTTTAGTTCATATTTTAACTAGCTATAACAATAATTTTCATTTCATAAATAAAATATTAACTAGGATTTAATTGATAATATTTTAGTTCATTAACTTTATTTAAAAGTTGTTATGATTTTTTAAATAATTTAAAAAAGTTACCCCAGTTAGCATCGAACCCGGATTGTCCCTGTGGTAAGCGAGTTCGGTACAGACGCAGCCAGCATGGCCTAAAAATCGATCAGTATATGAGCTGCGCGTAAAACTTAAGCACATTTTTTTCTCGGAATCTTTTGGCTAGTGCCCCTTAAGGTGTACTACTAACCTGCTAAGTCCTTACCCGAATTGAATATACGAATCCCGAATTGAATTTCAGAAACCATATTCTGGCCTCGTATTCGGGAGGACGCGGGTTCGAATCCCCGTCCGGGCATCCAGATTTGGATTTTCCATGGTTTCCCCAGATCACTCCGGTTGAATGCCATCGCCGAATTCCTTCCTGTTCCTTGTCCCCAGTCCCATCCCGCCTCCAATGACCTTAGCCGTCGACAAGGCGTAAAAAAAAGAAGAAAAAAAACGAAACCATAAGGTCCGCTTGTAAACAATACGCCTAACCTCAAGTTTTCTGTAACATCGCTGCCCGTTTTAGCACACCAACGAAGGTCGGCAGAATGATGTCAGCGTTACAGTCACAATTACACAGTGGCTAAACTTAGTGCTGATGGTTGTAATTTGTAAGATAAGTATGGATAATATCACGAAATAAGTATATAAAAAAAACACTTTACATATCTTAAGAAGCACTACAAACCTAAAAAAAAGGGGGTTACAAATATATGCAGTTATTAAATTTATGTGTTAAGGTAATTACCGTTCTTAAAAAATACATCACTCACCGTGTATAAGCAGACTTATTTTTCTTTTTGACTCGTCGAAGTCAAGGTCATTAGAGGCGGGTAAGGACATAAGGAATAGACAGGAACTCGGCTATTGCGTTTTTGAAGTCATAATTCCGGCATTTGCCGGCAGTAAATCCGGGAAACCATAGAAAACCGAAATTTGGATGTCTGGACCAGGATTTGAGCCCGCGTCCTCCAGAATGCCAGGTTCGTGATTTAGTGCTCAGCCACTCCGTTCAGAGGATTTTTGTAACTGTGAGGTGATGATGGTGTCGTCATCGCTTTTGCAGAATATTTTGCAATGACTGCGACATGGAATACCGGAAAGTTACAATAATTTCAAGTGTTTAATGTTGTGACTATGCAACGTTTTCCCAGCCTATTTTCCGTTTAGGTTAAGAATAAAATCCTATACCTAACAGCCGTTAAAATGTGTTGCGCTGCTCACCTAATCATTTCGCCGTTGTAGCACTGCGGTTATGAATAGCGCGTACGGAATGATCGATATGTTATCGTTGCCTGCAGGGCGGCTCAGAGGTATTACGCTGATGCGGTAAACTTCAGCCCAGTGCTTCGGGAATGTGCATTATATTGTAATTAAGCACCGCGTTGGTCCCATGAAGTTCGTAAGAGCTCAAACTTAAATTTGAGGGTTGTGATATATATATCACTGCAAACATATGAAACTGCAGTAGACTGTAACACACGTTTGAACGTAAGACAAATGAAAGATGACTGAATATCTTAAAATCCAACAATATTTTCTTTTAAACTTATAAAATTCCTATTATTGAAATCAATGCTATATCCCTTTTTTTCTATTTTACTGCAATGTTTACAAAAAATTATTGACAGGACATCAATTGTTGCCTGCCAAATCTTCCCTAATCTTGGAGCATCCGTTTTGGAGTGTTCGAATTATTTCTATTATTTACGTGTATATTTATAGATGACTTGGAGCTCATATTTATTGTCTTGATAGTTGGTGTTTAACCGCGTTTAAATAAATTTAATAAATCAACGTGCATTCAGTATCCATATTTAATAGTGAATTAAAGGTGAGTATATCTTACGTTTTGCACCTTTAGCGTATCCCACCATATTCTGAAACATCTTCACCAGTTTACATATCCTGTTGTCTGAATATAGTTCACATCTAAGAATCCAATGTCCCGTGTACGTAAGAACAACATACGGTAACAATTGAAGATTTTTTTCTGAAGTTAAACAAAATTAGTATGAAAAAAAAAAAAAAACTAATCCAGTGGTATGCCACATGGCGCACAATGTTGTTTTTATGCATTGTTCCAGACGTAGGGAAATTTAAAACGTTTGTAATATTCTCTGAAAAGATGACCAAATAGTTGTTCTACGAGGCGTATTTTTTAAGTAAGTACCGTTTTGTCACACCGTGGCTGCAGCGCTATGGTCGGCGTTCCGCTCATGCGCACTGGGTACCTACATCTCTTGCCTACGTACTGACGCCATGACAGTCTAATTCTTCCTTGTTTACGTTGTTCATTGAGTGTTTAAGATGCCTCCGATAATCGTGAGTCCCGTCGACTGTGAAGTACGGGCTGTTATAAGATTTATTTGTGCTAAAGGCCTAAAACCGATCGATATTCATCGTGAGATCTGTGCAGTTTACGGAAAAAACATTATGAGTGATGGAATGGTGAGAAAGTGGGTGAGAGAATTTAAAGATGGCCGCACAAATGTGCATGATGAACAACGGAGTGGGCGTCCTTCAGTCGTTAATGAAAGTTTGGTGCAGAAAGTTGACAATAAGGTGAGAGAAAACAGACGCTTTACGATTTCCTACTTGTGTGATGACTTTCCTAATGTTTCTCGTAGTGTTTTGTATGGCATTGTGACCGAGAACTTGAATTACCGAAAATTGTGCTCACGTTGGGTACCGAACATGTTAACGGATGTGCACAAAACCAAACGTTTAGGCAGTGCATTGACTTTTTTTTTGAGCGGTACCACAACGCTGGTGATGATTTCTTAAGCCAAATTGTTACGGGCGATGAGACATGGGTGGCCTACGTCACACCTGAATCAAAGCAACAGTCCATGGAATGGTTGCATTCAGATTCACCCAAAAAAGTGAAGTTCAAGCAAATGATTTCTGCCCGGAAAATAATGTGCACAGTTTTTTGGGACAGAAAAGGAGTATTGGTTGTGGAATTTCTGCCTCGTAATGAGACAATCAATACAGCAGCTTATTGTGAGACATTGAACAATCTGCGCCGTTCAGTCCAAAACAAAAGACGTGGCAAGTTGAGCAAGGGCATCGTTTTTGCTGCATGAGAATGCCCCTCCACATGTGGCTAATCAGTCCAAAGATCTCATCACATCTTTTCGATGGGAAACTCTAGATCATCCTCCTTACAGCCCTGATCTGGCGCCCAATGACTACCACCTGTTCCTGTAGTTGAAGAAACACCTGGGCGGTCAGCGTCTTGAAGACGATAACGAAGTCAAAACAGTTGTGATGCAGTGGTTAACTAGTTAGGCGGCAGACTTCTATGAGGCGGGTTTTCAAAAACTGGTACTACGTTATGACAAGTGCCTCAATATTGAAGGGAATTAGAAAGAAAAGTAGAGTAAGGTACAGGCTTTCATGTAAAAATAAAATTCTTGAGATATATATCCACGTCTTTTTTTAATTTCAAAACGGTACTTACTTAAAAAAACATGCCTCGTATTAATACTGAAAATAGCTAAAACAAATCGTCATCTATCATTCATTACTATTAGTATATCGTTTAATATTACAACCTACAAAATAATAATAAAATAGTTAATTCGCTGAACGCGTTAACACTCTGCTCTATTAGATGCGTAAAGCATGCATACCCGCCGTAGTTATAAAGGTACTAGCTCGTACCCGCAACTTCGTACGCGTGGATTAAGAATTTTTTTGCCAGAATTGAATATATAAAGTTGTTGGTAACGAAGGATTGGTCCCAAACAACACCTAGTCGGCATAATATGACAGGAAAGCTAGCACTATATCATTATAAAGTCGAACCTGTCTCTTGAAGAGAATCAATTTCCAATTCATTTCTGTCACCATTCGATAAGGTCTCAAAATTTCTTGACTACAACTGTTAATCATACTGGAAAAAATGTCCTGTGCCCTTCATACAGATTTTCTTGTCAAATTCCATCAGCATCGATATAGCCATTTAGTCGTCAAAACGTAGCAAAAAGTCAGAGACTTACTTCCGTATTTATAGTATTATTACTGCGGTTCACACACTGACTGCGAACAACCCCTGAGGGATCATTATAACGTAAAAAAGTGTACACCTACAGAATTGCAAGACTACCTATGATTTGCCTCGCATTGCACCCTTAACTTTGAAGTGTTTATAGTTTAACATTCAATCCGAATAACCGATGGCCCAGGCGTGACTCTTACGATCAAAAACAATTTTTAAAAATCTTAGCCTCCACGGAGATTTGAACCGGAGACCGCGACCCAAACATTAGTAAGCCATCGCTTTAGCCACTGAACTACATGACAGATACACGGAAAAAACAGCAGAGAGACCTCCATATCCAACGCGTCTGTCTATCGCCGTACAGTAATATTTCGAAATTATGAGACTACATGTATTATTTTTACAGATAATTTTTCAAACAAATGTAGACAGTATTTTCCTCCTTGTTTCAAAGTATAAGTGTGCAAAGTTTCATCGAGATCAGATGAAAACTGTGGATTTGTATGAAGAACAAACAAACAAACAAACAAACAAACATACATACATACATTTATCTTTATATATATATATATTTAACGGTTTACCTCAGCCATCTAAGCGAATTTTTGTAAGATTCCAAACTTTTGTAAGATGAAGAGTAAAGACAGACCACATTTCACAAGCGGCGTAGAACGAAAAACACATAACAAAGCCGGAGCCGTACATTAGCGGATGACGAAACGCAAAGCCTTTAAGCGCTTTTTTTAGTCAAGAGAGCATCCACAGCCTGTCTGAAAACATAGTAATTATACTGTAGCTTCAATTAATAATATGAGGATCCAGAGAAAAAAAATGCTTTGGTTATAAGTAAGTAAATTCGTCTTGCAACCTCGTAACAGAATTTCGATTTGCTGTCTCTGTCATGGATGGACCTACAGTTTAACTTGGAATCAGAACTAAAGAATGTCCTGATGCAGCTAATATGATCAAGAATTTGGCTTGTGGCTATACGTCATTAAAAGTGGGAAATGACTGGGAACAAGGAATGGGAAGGAAATCTGCCATGACCGTTTGGAAGAACAATCCCGGCATCTTCCTGGAGTGATTTCGGGAATCCATGGAAAACCGGAATCAGGATGGCCGGGCGGAGATTCAAACCCATGTCCTCAAGAATGCGAGATCAAGGGTTACCGCTCACTAACCGGACTCGTTATAATCAAGGAGAATAAAGATTTTTATGAAATGTTTAAAAATAATAATAATAGTAGTTGAATGTATTGCAAAGCGTTTGGTTTCTACTTTATAAAGGATATATATCTGCACATTTAAGTGATTTATTTATGTAGTAGTCTTCGAGAATAAACTTCTTTTGTTTTGTTAGGGGATACGATAAGCAGTTGCATCTCAAAAACATGCTGACATCACGTTCCGATTCTTGCCTCTAAGTATGGATTTAATTTGTCTTTAAACCCTGATACATAGTATCAGAATAGAAACAAGATTTATCGATCATGTTTGTGACTCACGAGGATAATATATGAATAAACTCGAGGGTTTATAAAACAGCAACAGACGGAAAAGTGCGCAATCACTATTTAGGACCTAAATGTGTATTCCGTTTATAATTTCTTAACATGTTTCTTGCACATGTTAGAGACCAATATGTTGTTAATCCATGAAACGATTATACAAAGACACACGATCAATAGAGTGATTTAAAAGAGTGGTTTCAGAAGATAAAAATTTACGATAAGTAACGCTCAGTTATGCAGTGCATGTAAGATAATGACATAATTTTATTGCAAGTAGAGTTTATATAGAGAAAGTTGTGATAATAATGTTTGTGTTTTGTACAAACGATTAACAACAGTTTTCTCAAACAAGTAAGAATCAAATCAAAAAATCCTACAATAACACATTCCTAACACAAATACGATGATTATCAAAAAGGAGAGAAGTTTCCGAATTAAAAAAAAACCTGAAATAAACTATTAAGGTAATTTCTTCTGGCAAAGAAAGAAGGAAACGTATGAAAGAAAACGAATAATCAAGAAATATCTATTGGTAATTAATAACTTTGCGATGCTACTAAAACTGAAGAAATTATTTTTATGGACAGTTGGTGCGAATGAATGCAGAAAGTGAGAAAATTTTATTTGACTAAAAGATTCTCAAAACACAAAAACATTCATTGAAGTGAAATCTGACTCAATAATATCTAAAAAAAAAAATAATATGTTGAGCTAGGTCATCTTGCTATAGTGATAGTGGAGTCTGAGGGATTCTAAGAGAACTACAGAGACAAATTAAAATTGTTTAGACTGCAAAAAACAGAAAAAGATCTAAAAATATAAACAAGTATTTGGCCCAAAAAAATAAAATCAAAGAAACCATGAAGTTGTTTCCTGTCTTCGGACAAAAACAACCAAATCTCTAGTTAGACTGCAAAACCGCATAAAATGAATGTGAGTGGTTGAAAATTGAAGAGTCGGAATAAATACTCCAAGCACGCAGAGCTCTAGAGTCATAAAAAAATACTTTGACTTTATTTTACGCGTATCATGTAACATATAATGTTGCTAGTGTGTTTTTCTGTTGGGTTCAGTTCTGTCGCTTGGTCAGTTTCCAGTTTGTTTTTCGTTAATTTATGATGACTTATTCTATGTATACAGTTTCATATAATGTACCGGTTGCACATCAGTAACAACAGCAAATTGATCAGCGATGAGAAACAACAGGGGCAGATGCAGAGGATAGTGGATGCGCTATTGTGTATGTATTGTGTCGTCGCACATCAAAGGCTACATCATTCTACACCACATCTAAAACACGATATTCTAGTTCAGCGTTCAAACTAGGTGACTATATTCGCTGCGAATAATTTTTTATATCTAATTGCCGCGTGACAAAAGCAGTCATGTAAAGAAAACAAAATTTCTCATAGTTTCTGTGATCTTACCATCTGCGAAATTCACTTCTATCTTGGCCACCCCGTAATTTTAATGGGCATAGGAGAACCACAATTTAGCGTGGAATCAGAGCCACGGAAGCGTAATGGAGTAGCTCATTTTTAAAAAAAATCCAGAGGTGAAGGACACGATAGGTGCCTTTAAAATTCTTGGACAAGGATTCGAACGAGGGACGTTTTGATCTCCAAGAAGAAACTTTAACCACTTAGCCACTAGATTACTGTAGCAATGGTTGGAACTACTGGGACAGACTACAATAGAACACAATCTATCAGTGATGTAACACATTTAATACAGTCGTATACAATTCGCATTTATTTTAATTTTGTAACTTAGCGTCAATGTATACGACCTCATGTAGCGCTCGACCACATCTCATTGGTGTTCCATTTATGTTGTAATAGAACACAATCTTGGGTGCTCCAGATGTGAATATCAGTTGCATAAAAAGGGAGGGGGGATTTATAATTAAATCCTGAAATACAAAAAACATTTATGTATAGTGTTAAAAGGGGATCTAATAGGTTACTAACTAGAACCATGAATTTCAGACACAAAATAAAACCTCATTTATTGAGTCTTATGGCCTTACAAGGTCGGGTAGTAATTAACGTTACGTTAAACACAATTAGATCAGCAAAAACAAGCAATACCCGACGTTTACAATTCGCCGGAGTAAGCAAACAAAACTGAATGAAATATCTCAAACAAGTAATAAAAACAGCAAAGTTAACATTGAAATAATATGGCAACACAGGCCATCAAATTGAAGCTAACATTTTACTGTACAAAGGAAAATCCCAGGGGGCGCCGTATAAAGTGAATGAAAAGCATCAAAATTGAAATAACAAACAGCAAGATGCTTAAGAAAAATTGAATTGAAATATAAATCCAGCTAGCTCAGAATTTAAGTGGCGGGAGCAGAGTCTTAACCCAGGCGTCGCTTAAGGGCACATAAGTCTGTTAAAATCCACTGGATAGTGA
The DNA here is from genome assembly GCA_031002005.1 of Vandiemenella viatica. Classification (NCBI taxonomy): domain Eukaryota; kingdom Metazoa; phylum Arthropoda; class Insecta; order Orthoptera; family Morabidae; genus Vandiemenella; species Vandiemenella viatica. The sequence goes on along the minus strand of JARYHS010011408.1, from coordinate 230,981,486 downwards.
CCGTCGTTTCTGGTACATTACCATAGTATCATCGCCGTGATGGTGAGCGACAAATACAATGCCACTGCAGCAATGGAAGCTAAATAAGCGGCTACGACCGCGTTATTAGCATAACTTCCGAATAATGGCAAGCACGCCACTCAACATCTCGCTTTCCCAAAGCAAGATATGATCAACCACAATGATCATCAGAAAGCGTGCCGGCTAGCACGTCTGTTCACCAGCTCGTCTTGGACCCAAGTCACGTCTGCTCATCAGCTCGTCTTGGACAGAAGTGTTCTCAAAAATGGCTCCTTCCTCTTCCTCGGCTAGTTGCTCGCCACATGTAAAAAGAACTCCATGGAATTAGTATTGTAGCCCCCAATAAATGTTCAGGATTGGCTAGCTACACATTTCCGTCGTCACGTGTTTAATATCACGCGTCGCATTCGCTGACTCCTTCGCGCGTTTCCTACTTGGCCTTCGGGGATAGCGGCAAGGTGGGGTAGTTCGTTTGACCGAATTCAACGGGACTCAAGCCGGGCTGGCCCGGCGTCACCTTGTCGCCTCGCCTGCCTCCATTGTTCCGCCCTCAACGGTCGAAATGGCAGTCTCTAGCCTTCAATATTTAAGCGTTCTGAGCCATGCGTTTACAGAAAAATTAATTTATAATAAACTATACCTTTGGCCGCCCTGGTTTTAAACATACATTTAACCTATCCAGACAACCCTCATTATTTATAATTTATTTACAGGTTCCAAGATTAAATAATTAATAAACTTGAATATAATAAAAAAGGAAAAAAAAGAAAGAAATATGAATATAATTAATAATGATTTGATTATATTCATTGTGGGTGACGCTGTCACACCACAATATACCTGCCACCCAATCAAAATAAAATTATGCCAATAATTTTATTTGAAACTATTGTAACCCTACAGTTGCATCAAAGTCATTGCCTACATTATAGTTTCATGGTTCCAGCTCACTCAAACTATCGCATACATGTGACCTCTTTAAATATGTAAATACGACACGTGACTCTGGTTAACATAAATAATAAAATGTCTTATCCTAATATGCAAAGTAAAACATCATAAAACATTGACAGGTACATAGATGTAAATGAACGACAAAATAGATCTGTTCAATCAATAAACAAAAAAAATGATGTAAGCACAAGATAATAACATTAAAACTAAACAACTCAATTAATTACTTACAACGGGCTATGCAAATCTAGCACATGTGTTGAAGTTAGATACAGCAACAACAAGAATAAAGAATGCACCGAATGTCCATTATCAAGGCCGACACAAGTATGCCGAAACCACATAACATGAAAATCAAATGGAAAAGAAAAATCTTCCGCGAATTTACATAATTATCCATACAATACAAAAGAAAGACGGTTCTCGCAAAATGAACTATATTATGCTTTCCAAACTACACTCGTAGCAAAGACATTATAGCGGTGAAACTAAGCGATCAGCTGTTTCCACTTTGCCCGCTCTGTTGTTGTCAGTAAGCGCTGTCCCGTTAGGCTTGCGGCTCAGGCTACCTGTTTTCGTTTAACCTGATTACGATCCTTCCAGGAAAACTGGCGGTCGGCACAGCCGCTACTCCAAACAGCTGAGCGTCCTTTACCTGTTCTCGCTGCGCTAGCGCTACGCTTGTTAGGCAATTACGTGTCTTAAGACTGACACTCTCACTTTCTAAAGATATGCTCTACGTTATTACCTAACTAAATGTACATTGATCCTTAAGCTATATTTACAAACATCCGTCTAGGAACTTGTAGACTATGCTGTGTGAAACGGGCGCAAATTCCGGGCATTATGCGGGCCGAGCTCCGTTCTGCCGTCGGTCAGCATGTAGCAGTTTGGGGAAATAATCCGCGCTACTGAGAACGGTCCCGAATACAGCAGAAAGAATTTGGAAATTAATTTTCGCTGTGCGTCAGACGGGGTCATAGTCCTAAGTAGCACCTGCTGCCCGACGCTAAACGTTTGCGTCCGCAATTCGTCGTGCTTGCGTTGCCGCTTCGTAGCTTTCTCTACCAAGAATTCATGTGCTTTCTTGATGTCATCCTCGGGATTCTTCTCGGGTTGATCCTTAAATTTTACATTGATACGAATCAGGACGCCGTCTCATCCAGCACGAAATGATCGTGAGTTTCTCATTAGCATCGGCATAGCTTTGGCTTTGACTGTGGCGCTGTCGTTCAAGTTTCTCGTCAGTACCGGCATAGCTTTAGCTTCCGTGCTGGCGTCAAGTTTTCCTTTTTCCCGCATTTTGTCGGTTGGTTTCTGTGGTATGAGATTTTTGCTCGTCAGCTGATGCGCATATAGCTCTTCCTCCGTTATTCAAATTGCCTTCGCGTCCCGCGGTGTCTTGCATTGGTTTGGAACTATTTATTCCAAGGCTCTGCTCACAGGCCTCATGTTTCCAATGCAACACCTCCGGAACCAAATTTGTCACCGTCTTATTTCCCCAATCCAGAATGACTTTACGTTTTGCTAAGAGGTCGCATCCAACGATCACATCTTGCGTCAAACCGGGTACTATAAGTAGTGGCAACATTAACTCGCTATTCGCGACTTTCACGGGGATTAGCGCTTGCGTGCTAACGATCTTTCTCTCTTTCCTATTGCAGGAACCACCGTAACTTGCGTTGTGGGAATTTCTTTTAGCCGCGGATTCTTATCTTTCAAGCGTAGCAGAAATTTCTTAGACATTACGGAGACAGACGATCCCGAGTCAATTAAAATATTCGCCCGTATGCCATATGCAATAATATCTACACGGGGACACTTCGCGCGCGCCATGAGGCTGTCGCCGGATACCATATCTTCTTCTTCTCGATATTTTCCGGTCCTTCGCCGCGCCAATATTCCAAACTGCCGAGGCAAATGCTGTCGGCGTTTGCAGCGTCCCCCGAAAAATCTCATTGTGACGGCGGGGAATTAGACACGTTGCTAACGCCGCCCACATTTTCCTCCGTCGCCTTTGCACACATTTCCGGTTCCGCGTTTTCAATTGAGATCGCGTTCACTGGAAATTCTTGTGGATACGCGGATCGGTTGTTTCCCGACCGCTGATGATTTTTATCATCCTTCCACTGTGCATTTCCGTTCTTCCATTTCTTCCCTCCATTACGATTGCCGGAATTTTGATTGGAAGATTTCCCATTCTGTCCATCAGCATAGGAAGCTTTATTGCCGCCATGCGGTCGCTTAGACTCGCTTTGCGCTTCGCCATGGTTTCGTTCCGCGTCTTGTCTCGCCAGATTATCGGCCATTTTCCCGATTCTGTCAAGGTTACCGACGGTTTCTAGCAGTTCTGGTATCGTACGAATGACCACGGGGTTAATGAGTGACTGCACTTGTGGACCAAAGTGCGCGATCACCATCTCTATGAACTCTCCGTCCGTCATTTTGTCGTCGAATTGCCTACACTGCACCAGCAAAGTTTTCACGTAGCTTTCCATCGAATAATGCCACTTGGGAATGTACCTTCCTTGGTACAGCTTTATCCTCGCCTGGTTCTGGATCTTTTTCGACCAGAAGGTCTCAAGAAACAGGACTCTGAATTCGGCGTAAGATAAGTTAGTTTCGGACGCAATTTTCAGCCAGAGTCTGTCTGTTTCTGAAAATGATTCCTCGACTAACACAAGCTTCATGGAATCAGGCACTCCTTTGATTTCAAAATACCGCTCCATTTCGGTAAGATAAATCTAGGATTTACGTCTTTGCGAGACCCAAAACGTGGCAACTTAAGCTCGATATTAGCTGCAGCGTACTGTGCGTAATTCGCGTGAACAATACTCCCGCTAGCGTTGGAATTACTCACTTCCTTCATTTGGATTCCAACTGCGCCAGTTTTGAATTAGTGTTCTGCGCAAGTGTTTGCTGTGACGCTTGCAAATCCTGTTGTGCCGTTTGTACTCGTTCAACCGAACTGTGACCTCCGACACCTTTGCATTTACAGCCTGCAAGCTTCGTTCAGTATTATCCTTAATCTCGTGGACAAATTCCGAGATCTGACCGAGACTCTGGTGGCTTTCTTGCCGCACGTGCTCGACAGATTTTTCGGTCGCGTCCAAACGCTTCGAGATTTCCGCGCTTGATTCCTGCAATGCAGTGCATGTTGCCTGAATCGTATCTGTGCGTCTCTCCAACACTGAAACATTCGCTCGCATCTCCGATTTGAATGCACTCATTTCACGGGTCATTTCCTCGCGAAAAACGGACAATTTTCCGTCCATGCCCTTCAACAAAGCATTTTGCGACTCAAATTTTTGATTTTGTGCATCCAATTTGATTGCGAAGCATTGCTTGTTATCTCCTCCTGTTGTGAAGCTATTTGTTTAGTTAATTCCTCCCTCAATGAGCCAGAAGTTTTACTTATCTCCTCCCTCAACGAGATAGAATTTTGACTTTGTGCATCTAATTTCTGATTCTGCGAAGCCATTTGTTTACTTAATTCCGCCAGCATGTTAAGGATTAGGTTTTGGTCTTGGGGTTGTGCGGTCGCCGGTGGCAATTCTACCGTTTGCGACGCATGTTTCAATTTCTGCCCGCATGGGTGGATTTTGAACGGTTTCATTGTCTGGGGTTGGAAAAATCCCTAACTGTTCCCCATCTAATGATGCATTTGAATGGATGCTACGCGTACTAGGAGTATCATTACACTCTTCGTCGCCAACGGCATTTCGTGTACTTCCGGTGCTTGATCATCGCGTCAGTTTGCTCGGAAATTTATGAACAATAGATTGATCTGCCCTATTAATGGTGCGTGACCTCAACTTCATAGATTTGATCGTAAGATACAAAATTTCAACTCCGAACAATTTGAACAATCGACAACAAACAAAATACAACCGGCACGATTTAACTCGAAAAGTACAGCATTAAACAAATTTCGCGCATAAATCCCTTCAACATGAAATAAAACCCATCCAAAATTGAACAACAAGGAAAAACAACGATGTTTCATGCGACACAAATACCTCAACACATGAGCAAAATCAGCATAAAGAAAAATCTTAACTTTTACCATGCATTAAAATTTCAAAAGCACTGACTCTATCTTTAATTTTAAACTAACCATGCTTGATGCAAGTGAACGAAAATATACTTGAACAACTGATTGAAATAAATCACACATTTAGATTTAAATCAAGCATGGCAAACAAAGCAAACAAATTTCAACATAAAACTTATTCTAAAATAATAAAATGAATCAACACAGGTCACATCCATGGATTTTTTTAGACTTGTAAAATTCTCAAAATAATTTCGACTTGCAAAAGCCCGAAACGTTGGGTGCCAATTGTAATAAACAATTTGGGTGAAGCAGAGTGAATATCAGTTGCATAAAAAGGGAGGGGGGATTTATAATTAAATCCTGAAAATGAAAAAAAACATATAATAATGCTAAAAGGGGATCTAATAGGTTACTAACTAGAACCATGAATTTCAGACACAAAATAAAACCTCATTTATTGAGTCTTATGGCCTTACAAGGTCGGGTAGTAATTAACGTTACGTTAAACACAATTAGATCAGCAAAAAAACAAGCAATACCCGACGTTTACAATTCGCCGGAGTAAGCAAACAAAACTGAATGAAATATCTCAAACAAGTAATAAAAACAGCAAAGTTAACATTGAAATCACATGGCAACACAGGCCATCAAATTGAAGCTAACATTTTACTGTACAAAGGAAAATCCCAGGGGGCGCCGTATAAAGTGAATGAAAAGCATCAAAATTGAATTAACAAACAGCAAGATGCTAAAAAAATTGAATTGAAATATAAATCCAGCTAGCTCAGAATTTAAGTGGCGGGAGCAGAGTCTTAACCCAGGCGTCGCTTAAGGGCACATAAGTCTGTTAAAAATCCACTGGATAGTGACCGTCGTTTCTGGTACATTACCATAGTATCATCGCCGTGATGGTGAGCGACAAACACAATGCCACTGCAGCAATGGAAGCTAAATAAGCGGCTACGACCGCGTTATTAGCATAACTTCCAATAATGGCAAGCACGCCACTCAACATCTCGCTTTCCAAAGCAAGAAATGATCAACCACAATGATCATCAGAAAGCGTGCCGGCTAGCACGTCTGTTCACCAGCTCGTCTTGGACCCAAGTCACGTCTGCTCATCAGCTCGTCTTGGACAGAAGTGTTCTCAAAAATGGCTCCTTCCTCTTCCTCGGCTAGTTGCTCGCCACATGAAAAAGAACTCCACGGAATTAGTTGTAGCCCCCAATAAATGTTCAGGATTGGCTAGCTACACATTTCCGTCGTCACGTGTTTAATATCACGCGTCGCATTCGCTGACTCCTTCGCGCGTTTCCTACTTGGCCTTCGGGATAGCGGCAAGGTGGGGTAGTTCGTTGACCGAATTCCAACGGGACTCAAGCCGGGCTGGCCCGGCGTCACCTTGTCGCCTCGCCTGCTCCATTGTTCCACCCTCAACGGTCGAAATGGCAGTCTCTAGCCTTCAATATTTAAGCGTTCTGAGCCATGCGTTTACAGAAAAATTAATTTATAATAAACTATACCTTTGGCCGCCCTGGTTTAAACATACATTTAACCTATCCAGACAACCCTCATTATTTATAATTTATTTACACGTTCCAAGATTAAATAATTAATAAACTTGAATATAATTAAAAAAAAAGGAAAAAAGAAAGAAATATGAATATAATTAATAATGATTTGATTATATTCATTGTGGGTGACGCTGTCACACCACAATGTATGGCTCGAATGACCTGCCTTCGCACTTGCGTATTCGTCCAGTGAGGTACAATACCTTGAACACCTGTATTCACATCTAAAATAGCGCAGAAACACTTAACAAATTCAGTAGCATGAGAAATATTTGTATGCTCGCAGATTACCAGGTACACAGTCTGATCGCAGATATTATTTCTTTTACTTCACTCATTTCGTGTAATTCCAAATCACTAGATATTAGGCTGATGGTAGATTATTAATTACGTAGAGACAAGATATCAATTACGACTTCATATTTATTCTAGGTAGATGGAATTTTTATGTAACTGTACTATTCGAAGGTGTACGTGATGCTTTTTGTGTTTAAACAAGAACGAAAGAATATGATCTAAAAATTGTAGGCATCGTACGGATGGACGAAATGCCGATCCTTCTCAGGTTTTAAGATACAGTCACAAAAAGTGTATAAGAAAATAATTTTTTAGAGACTGGTGATCAAATTTTCAGTTGTACATTGGTTGGTTTGGTGGTATTAGGTCAATCTAATAGCAATTACTAAAATCATGTTGCACATTTGTCACTTTAACTACTTACCTTCACGAATGTGGAAAACCGCCCAAAAACCACATTCTGGCTGTTCGGAATCCGTAGGAGTAGTATGCTTCGTGAATCCCGTCTTGAAATGGTCGGCTGTTGGTGCTATTGCCAATGCTACTTCTGATACCAGCAGCAGTAACACCGCCGAAGCCCTCTTGCATCACTGCCGTAGCTTCCGTCGCTGCTGCCGTCCGATCTGGCTTCACCATTCATTCAATTCCCAATAATTTTCGTTATAATCCTCACCTGTACAACTCACCTGCTGTTATTCTGCCCTCTCCGCAGCCCGTCCGCGTATAGACTGGGCGTAGAACCGGCGCGGCGTTCGCCTCCTTTTATGCTCTATCAACAACGGAAAGTGAGCATTTCCCAGGTAACGGAGCAATACGTACGTTTCCATAGATACGGCGACACCGTATGGCTTAAAGTTGAACTCATTATTTGCGGTATGTATAAAATTTCAAATGTATGTTCGAACGTTATGAAATTACAAGAGAAAGAATGTCAATAATCCATTTCCAGCTACTCGTTTTTTAGTGCATTATGTATTGTGTGACTCACGATTCTGCCTCTTTAATCAAACTAAAAGCCTTATGTTGAGACTGAAATGCAAGTTTCAAAACGGACGTTGCTAATACTAACGGGCAATATGCATACCAAAAAATGAAAACCGTATTCATGGCGATCGCAGTGCCACGCCCAACGTTTGAGTTTTGAAACCGAGCGTGGTGGGTGAACGGTTAGCGTTCTGATATCACATTTGGGAGCAAATCACTCCAGACGCATGCCGGGATGCTTCCTTCGAAAAGGCCATAGCTGAATTCCTTCCCATTCCTTGCCCCAGCCCCATCCCGCCCTAATGAACTTAGCCGTCGACGAGGCGTAAAGCCATAAGTAAAATAAAAAGAGAGAGAGGTTTGAACTGGGTCCAGTTTCTCCTCGTGGAGATATTTCTTAAAATCGCGAGTTGTATGAACTAAAGAGATTTTAATTGAGTTTTTGGTTCAACTTTTGACCAAGAAACGTTAAACACATGATGCCTATGCCGGATAAAAACAACAACAAAAAAAATTGTTCTCGCTGAGAGATCTTTGAAAGAGAAGATATTATATAGTGCGATACAGAGCGTTAGTTCATCTACGAATCCCTCATGACCGTTCTCATATGATTCGGTATCACTGAAAATGTTTTTCTTTTACAGCAAACTCACACTGTGTATAAGGAACAATAACATAAATAAGGGTGACGCAGGGAACGGTATAAATAAACAAAATATCGATCACATCTAATAAAAAACTATGAACATAACAAACAGTATTCGTGTGAAACACGTGTTAGTTCAATGTCTGTTACTGAAATGGTAATGGACGGAATAGATTAAGAGACGAAGTGTTATTGCATGAATTCTAGATTGGATTCACACTTATTTTGGGAAAGTTTTAGTTAAACGTTTGCACAAAACACAAATATCACTGTCAATAGTACAAAGAGGAGTTAATTGTTCTGAGACATATCTGTTTAGTAAACGTCCTAAAAGCATGAAACTGTTTGTAAATGTTAAAGATGTTTTTGAAGAATTCAAGAATTCGAACGAAGAAATTAACTGCATCTAATACGTCGTTTGGAAATTCAGTTGAAAAAATTAATGTTTTATTTATATCTTGTCTTTGTTGTAACATATTATAGCTTTCTGTTTATATTCATCTTGTAGTACTTATAAAATCATGACATGTTCTACGTACCACAGGTCCTACCTAAGCAGGAATTTATGGAACAAAAGTAATAAATAAATAAAATAAATAAATTCAGTTTATAGTTGATATTATCTAAATATTTTATTATTTAACGATCGAAACAGTATTGTCAGTGTAACAGTAATGTACTTCAGAGTGGGTAATTATAAAAATAGTAATTACGGATGTGTGAGTGGAGATTATACAGTCGCAATGATGCAACATAATCTTCTCGCGAGTTGAAAGTATATAACATTGTAGTATTAACTACTCTCTGACAGGTTTGTAAAGGATTTCCAAAGTTTTTTCATCCCCATATTTTTTTCCATATGGCTTTTACGCCTCGTCGACGTCGTGATATCTAGAGACTGGAAAGGACAGGAGGCGAGGAACAGGAAGTATAGCCTTTTGACGGAACCATCCGCCATTCACCTGGAGTAAAACCGAAATCTCGAATGGCTGGAGGAATGCGAGGCCAGAGGTTTACCGCTCTCCCTACCACGTCCGGTACATTTGCTTCTACAATTTTCTGTGTAAACTTCAAGCAGCAAGTTTAGAATTATATGTGCCATTACAGGTAGCTTAGTTTATTACCTGTACCATCATGTTATATTGCTAGAATAATATTTCGGACTATTGTGGCCTTCAGTGGGAGTAAATTGTAGATATCTTTCACGTTGCAGCATTTCTTCTTGCGTAAGTCCGTGCTTGTGACGTTTAGTTCTATCTGTTGTTTTAATCCACAGAGATGCACTTGGCTGTCAGTCGGGGCCGTAAGAAGAGTGGACAGCTGTGTGTCTGAATTGTGGCCGATCTCTGCCTGCGAACAGAGGCGTGGCAGAGGAAACGTGACAATGATGGACTCGCGGTCCGACGGCCTCTTTTTGCCGCAGAGCGGTCCGGAGATTAATGGCTGTATGTCGCAAGGGCCCGCCGCGGGCAAGAAGAGGACGCGTCCACAAACGCGCCAACTGCCCGTCCTGTTCGCACTCTCCCCCCACCACAATGACGTCGTATGGTGCAGCAATCACTACGAGGTCCGCACTGCGAGATATGACACAGCGTGGCGCTAGAAACGAGGCTGGGTAATGGTTTTCTCATCTAGGCTGCTTAAAATAAACAAAAATACAAAAGATTTAGTAGAAGCTAGATTCTACAAAATGTGCAGCGTAATTAAAAAGCATAAAGAGCAAAAAAATAACAGTAAAATAATTAATAAAATTTAATAAAGATCCCAATGCAACTGTTATTTAAATTACAGCAACGTTTGGAAGAAGAGAATAGTAAAAACATCTCTGCACAGCGTATGGATTGTGGAAGTACTGCAGTCGACGAGTCATCCTTCCAACGGAAACATACAACTTGATCACTCCCTGTTGCCCACTCTTCCTTCACCATCGTGTGCGCAACACACTAAGTAATCTACACATCAAAAACACTTAGACGCAGGAAAAGAATTGGAAAATTGATGCTAAATATAGACCCATAGTCGCCACAATTAGCTGTACCATGATGCCACATCCGGATTGTCGACATTTTTTCGTACATGGTAATTAATAAGAATGCAAAGAAGAAACAATAAAAGTTGGAAACAAGTCACAGAAAACCACAAAACCACAAAACAATTTAACCATTCAGATCTAGATGTACATATACACAGAAAGACGTTTTAGACCGAATCATTGACCTGATATAGATCCATCAATATTATCCAGCTTTTTTGAGGCAATAAACACTGTGAAGGATGTAATAAATTAGTTTCTGGGGAATTTTTTGATGATTAAGAGAGAATATTTGTTTTGATGTCATTTATTTAGAACAAGGATACGTCTTTGATTAGCTATAAAATCGTTCCGCACAAGAATAGTTTTTATGTAATGTAGACTTTTACATCTCAAGACGTAAAATTAGGCCTTTCCTTTCGTTTTTGATTCGTTCATCGTCAAAAAACGTATTACGGCTGTGTAAATAACCTTCAATATCAATACACCGTAATTTTAATATCGCTTCAGTAATACTGAATATTATATCTGTCAGAACTGGATCAATACTTTTTTTTACCGTCCCCTCTCGGTTCTTAGTGTCGAGGAGTTAGAGCCTGAAAATATTCTGAGACAATGAAACGTTTGGTATTTAACTGGAATGATTTCGGGAAACCATGGAAAATATAAAGCTGCATGACTTCAGTGGGAACCGAACCAGTTCTCCAAAAAACCCTTGACCCAAACTTTATCTGCTTACAAACCAGGTCGGGTGTTTCAGTCAACTTGTGGAATACATAAGTTGTATGAAAATACGCTGCTTTTTCGATTTTATGTATAATTTTAGACTTAATAACGAACTAGGTCTCCTTAGTATAGTATCTTGGGTAGCAATTTGTTAATGACCCTATTTATGTGAAAAAAATACGGATATCACAGAATATTGCATCATTTAGATGAAATAATACTATTTGTTTATCTAACGATTTGTGTCAAACCGTTTTGACATACCTTCAGTATCAGAGGGGAAGCAAGGTTTTTTTTTTTTTTTTTAACTTATAGTCGCAGGCTATATAATCAAAGTTGCCTATACAACACTTGCCGAAATAAGTAATTAAGTGTTAATGCTGGTTTCATCTGTGATTCACCAGAATAGATGTAGAGCAAATTTTACATAAGGGAGGCATGATGGAAGTAAGCTTAAATAATTTTACCTATTACCGATCATATGTATAACTCTCCCTTTTTTAATGTTGAATGATTTCCATCAACTGCCTCAGAAAACGTACTATTCAAAACAGTTAATGTTAAACGTAAAAGCACAAAGCTTGCAGGCCTTCAGATCACTTCTTGCGTTTAATTTAGAACTTCATAGCAAATGACATTAATAGCATTTAGAAATTCGCTTTAAATACTCCAAACATACAACTTAAAAGAAACATTCATTTTCAATACATATATTACTAGCACACTATATTATTTTCTTTCCATGCTAGTATATAAATATGAATTTAATAATAATTACTGTCTAAAATATGTTGGTATGACCTCAAATATAACCGCATTTGTGGCGAGTAATACACGTGCGTTATTTTCTGGTTGCTTTTAAATATCCGTTTAAGTGATTATTAAAATACAAATTTATTCTTATCGAATTCTTGTCTGTTAATTGTTTGTTTGCTGTAATCTCACGGAAAAATATGAAAAATATTGTGGATATTAATTTCGAGCCTGCACTTTGGCTCGAATACAGTAAATGCTCTCAGTATGGCTACCCGCAAGATTCGATGTTCAATGCAACAAACTAATTTCGAATAGGCGAGAAGGGAACTTTTCTATAGATAACACTACATTGTCAAATTTCACGGCCGTTGTTTTTTATTCTTTGTTAGAATTTTTCGCTGATTATCTTGTATTGCATGCTGTTACTTCAGTATCTGTGTTTGTTGAAGTTCATATCGTTTTAAGCACATGAAAATAAAACGATTAGTTCTGTTTTTTAGTGATTTAAAAAATCATTATTTAGTTCAGTAGACTCCAGCAGCAATCAACATAACCACCGAAAAAACACAACGGCATACCGCACATAGAATTTACATAAACAGGAAAGGTATGGTAACTGAAAAAAATCGTGTGTGATATCTTTACGCACTACCTAGCATTTCACAAGTTTTACAACATATAACTTTTTTTAGATTTTTTGTTAATGACTTTTTTCTAGTTGAGTCAAATATCATATACTCATAGAGAATTATAGTTTATGTGAAGGACTGAGAAACAGATAGTAAACAGCCCACAGTTTGACATAACTAAATAGATATCAGAACAGTGTGTTCTAACACCTTTTCCAGAAAAAGATTTATGATCAGTAATTCTTCTATCAGACATTGCGTCACTAATACTCTTTCTCGAAAAGAATAACGCAATCAAGTGCTCATTTCAGAAATATTGTTTGCAGGTTTAATCCCACTAACAATGCAGATGCATAGAAATAAATATTGCTGTAAAAAATAATTTTGTATTGTAGCTCTTCGTACAGTAATTATTAAAGGCATTTAGCAAGTGCTCTTCATGAATAATGATAAAACTGGGAAGGAAAAATTATGATGTTTATAAAAGAACTTAAACCCAACGAGCTTTGAAGATTTGTTGCGAAACCCGCGATCGATAACGGCTAACAAGTAAAGTGTCTTAAAGGCAGGAAGTATTTAAGAAATTACGCTCTATTAAGACAAGATCGCGAAGACAGAAGACTGTATTACCTACATACAAAGCATATTAAGTTTTCAGCAAGTACAGCTCACTAGCTGAGTAACAACTTACAAGCAGCAATTACCGCTATTAACACAAAAGAAAAGATCTTCAAGACAACATTCCGAACAGTCCAGTGCCTTACCATATGTTCTCTTTTTCTTTCTTACTCTTTACGAGTCTGTCCATTGTGATGGGAGACATAAACGATAATAGCGCTGCGTAACATACGACTCAACAGGGGATTATAATTACAGCTGATTATAATCTCTTTACTTTCAATAAAGTCCACGTTTTAGTCTTGTCTGAACATTCTTTCAAAAGTAAAATTGAAGCAACAATCTGTATGCCATTGTTTCAGTATCTTTCCATACTAAAGACCATCATTTATTCTTCAAAATTTGGTGGTAGCTAAAAAATAGTGAAGGAGGGTAAGGTTTTACTGTAGAAGTTCACTATGGTCAAAACGATTGAAATGTATTCCAAGGAAATTCAGTATTTTGAGAGATTTTAATTTATCCATACAAATGCAGAAGACATTCTGAAACAAAAAATGTGCTCAACCATTAACACAGATAATTCTGTTGTTCAGCATCAGCTAACAATGTTACCTTGGAAACAAAGTGTCGAAACTGTAACCAACAACAGTTAAAGACCAAATCTGTATTAAAATTAGCCATTACAATAAAAAGGTAAATCCGTTTCTAATATTTCTAAAGAGCCACGCTATCCTTATCGATATACTATGGAATACTATACTAGAGAAATGATCAGTGCAAACAAATCCATCAATTCCAACTCAAGATGAGTTGTAAGCGAGGAAGTTGAAATACTCCTTGAAATTTTATACTGCATTCCGAGGATAGACATGACGCGAAAAGTATACAGTTTAATGACGATAGCTTACTGCAGGTTTTTCACCGCATTCGTGCACCAGATAAACCAGAATACTCCCCAAAACATACTCGCACAGTGCGTGGCCGGTGACACGTCACATTATCTTCCTGTCTCATCGGCCAAGAGGACTTAGTCCACGGTTGCTAAATACCTTCCATGCTCTTGTAGACCCCCGATCAGTTTCTTGAGAAAACCTTCCTGCAACGTTAAAAACCAATGTTCTCTTGGTAATTACAACTCAAGTGAGTAGAAACATCGTCCATTACGAACGGGATGCGTGACTCAACGGACAAAACTATCTTCTTTCCGTCATATACGTTTCAGAACAAGTGTCCTCAGTCCCAGGTGAGTCACTGATACCACTGTTGTGTTGTCACTATAGGTACTAAACGCGAGCGAGTCGGTAGTTCAAGTTTTTGGAGCATGTCGCAATGACTATGGCAATAACCGTCATTCGTCTGTTAGCAATGACATATCTGCACATCCACCGCAGGTATCAGAAGACAAAATACTATGCTCCATGCACAGAAATCCAGCAAACCTACAGCTTTCGAACTCGATTAATTCTCGTTGGGTAGTCAATATAATTTTAGTAAATGTCTTACAATTCACTGTGGAGTCTAACTGACATCACTCACGACCATTGCTTATGTTTAGTCGGAGACTACGATATAACACTTGTACGTCCTCAACTTGGACCCTCACAAGAAATTCAAAGAGCCAAATAGCTTCCAATGGTCCGTGGTAAATCCAAGCCTCTATTTCTACTGTCGTGTAGATTTTTTTCGGCTAATGCTTTATACCCTTTTAAATTAAATTGAATTGCAATGGAGCGCATGCTACGGTGGCAATTTCCCTAACACCCATCTTCCCCCTTTTCTGCATCCACCTACATTTACCATTTACAAATTTTAACTTTTAATTCTTTCAACGTTTTTGTCAAATTATTAATTATTTCTCTTGGTAACTTATTCCAATCCCTGACACCTTTACCTAAAAAAGATAATCTTCCTGTATCCTTGTGCCTGAAATCGAGTGCCAGCTTGTGGTCATGGTCATCTTTACCCTTCCATTAATTACTTTCAATTCTTCCACCAATATCTTTCCATGCCTCATCACTAATATACCCCTCGTAAACTCCCATGATCCTCTTCACCCTCTTTCTGTCTTCCAATCAGTTCCATTACAGCTCTTTTATCATATCTGTTACTGATTGCGTTCTGCGATAATTTTCAGAAACAAATCTAGCAGCCTTTCTTTGCACCTTCTCCAACTCCTGTATTTGATACTCAAAGTGTGAGTCCCATACTACACTACCATATTCAAGCAAGGGTCTGACAAAAGATTTTTAACCCAATTTCTTTACTTCTCTCGTACATCCCCTCATCAGCCTCTCCAAAAAATGCAGAATTTTTAGGCCTTTTCATACTACCTGTCCAATCTGATCTGTCGAGTTAAGCTTGTTATCAAATGTAACACCAAGATATTTACATTTCAAGTCTTCAATAAGCGATTCTTCCTCACCTTATAATCATCATAATCCTTTAGTTTTTTATTTGTGTATCTAATAAACTGACTCTTCTTTGCATTTATCTTCATCCCATGTTTACCAACCCAACTAGATATCTTGTCCAGATCACCCTGCAACTGTTTACAATCGTCAACCGTTTTGAATCTTATATATAGCATTATGTCATCTGCAAACAATATAATTTCAGATAGTAAACAATCAACACAATTATTCATTTCAATAATAAATATACCCTTGCAGCGAACATTTGATTCAGGTTAACCTTGAATACCTGTTCACTTTCTTTAGTATTTAATTAGCACTACGAACATTAAATTGTTACAATAATTCAGAATATTACAGCTACCTTGTGTATATTTCTATGTCTCTTCGTTCTAAATAACACATTTTTTCTACATAGGCTTAACGAAATGACAGAAACTCTATCCCAAAAAATGTATATGGATTTGACATGCACAAGTATTTCCAAGGTAATTACGGTGTTGTAATTTTTCAAAATTTGACTGGTAAGACAAATTCCAGATTCACAGACCAGGTACTTACAATGAATATTTAATTTTGCAGAACATAATTAATTTTTGAAGTAGATTCAAGTGTCAAAATAGAAAGAAAAGATATTTTTCTTCATTCATAATACTTGTTTGATATTAATTAGTGGCCACAAATTGGACCGAACTTTGAAATAAACTTTAAAAACGAATCATCCAACAACGACTTTCGTAACTCGCAGATGTTCGTTAATTCTCGCGGATTTAGTGTTTGAGCCTTTACCGATGTCTGCATCACTAAATGATCGTGTCTCTGGTAGTAAAACTGCCGCCCGACTTGGCTTTTACGGCAGTTTGAGAGGCTGTAGAAGTCGACGCAGGAATTTATTGTTATCCACTTTGTACTAAACTTAACGACCGTTTCCAGATTAATCCTTCCTCCTGCAAACTGTGCCGTCGTCTGAAGTAGCTATAACGATGATAGCCGAATTAGCTCAAGGAAATCTGTTTATCCGAGAGAACTTGTGGACAAGATATCAAGTTTTCCCTGTTAACAGATTTAACGGCAGAAACGATCAATTCATGAACAAATTTGGGTATTGGGTCATACGAATGATGAATTTCATTACTTTAGAAACATCTACCAAAAAAATATTCCGGTCAGACACACTTGTGAAATGAAAACTTACAGTTGTGTAGGTAACACTAACTGATAATTACATTATACATCATATAATTATTTTATCACGAGAATTTGATTTCTATAATGTTTATGGATCATTAATGTTAGCATTAAATAACACAGCTGTTGGGGAAATCTGCAATCCAATTTGATCAACTTGAGCGCCAACTTTCCTTCGTGTTGTCTTTGCAGTCGATTGGCCAAGGTACATAATCACTCACGATTTCTAGCCATACCTTATGTAAACAAATTATGCAATCAACTGAATCAATAAAGAGGATTATAGTTGCACTATTGAAACCAGCGCTTGTTCTACATGGCGCATTTCTATCTGAAGTAAGTAGACAGCAAAATTACAATGATTGACTGCCTTCTACACTGAAGAGCCAAAGAAACCGGTATAGGGATGTGTATGTAAACACAGAGATATGTAAACACTCAGAGTACGACGCTGCGGTCGGCAACGCCTATATAAGACAACAGGTGTTTGGCGGAGGCGTTAGATTGGTTAGTGCTGCTGTAATGGCAGGTTATCACGATTTAGGTGAGTTTTAACGTGGTGTTATAGTCAGCGCACGAGAGACGGCACACAGCATCTGAAAGATAGCGATGAGGTGGGGATTTTTCCGTACTACCATTTCACGAGTGCACCGTGAATATCGGGAATCCGGTAAAACATCAAATCTCCGACATCGCTGTGGCCGGAAAAAGCTCCTGCAAGAACGGGACCAACGACGACCGAAGAGAATCGTTCAACGTAACAAAAGTGCAACCCTTCCCCAAATTGCTGCGGATTTCAAGGCTGGGCCATCGCCAAGTGTCAGCGTGCGTACCATTCAACGAAACATCATCGATATGGGCTTTCGGAGCCAAAGCCGCACTCGTGTACCCTTTCCGAGTGCACGACACAAAGCTTTACGCCTCGCCTGGACCCGTCAACATCGAGATAGGACTGTTGATGTTTGCAAACATGTTTCCTGGTCTGACGAGTTTCGTTTCCAATTGTATCAAGTGGATGGAAGTTTATGGGTATGGAGACAACCTCATGAATCAATGGACCCTGCATGTCAGTAGGGGACTGTTCAAACTGGTGGAGGCTCTGTAATGGTGTGGGGCGTGTGCAGTTGGAGTGATATGGGATCCCTGATATGTCTAGATACGACTGACAGGTGACACTTACGTACGCATCCTGGATGATCACCCATTGTGCATTCCGACGGACTTGGGCAATTCCAGCAGGAGAATGCGAAAACCCACACGTCAAGATTTGCTACAGAGTGGTTCCAGGAACACTCTTCTGAGTTTACCTCCGCTGGACACCAAACTCCTCAGATATGAACATTATTGAGCATATCTGGGATGCCTTGCAAAGTGCCGTTCAGAAGAGATCTCCACCCCCAAGTACTCTTACGGAGTTATGGACAGCCTTGCAGGATGCATCGTGTCAATTCGCTCCAGCACTCCTTCAGACATTAGTCTAGTCCATGCCACGTCGTGTTGCGGCATTTTTGCGTACTCGCGCTGGCCGTGCACGATATTAGGTAGGGGTACCAGTTTCTTTGGCTCTTCAATGTAGTTAGTAAACAGTTTAATAAACCGATTTCCTCGACGACATAAATCAGTACTACTATTTGATATAATGAGAATACATTTAACCTGGCATATAGTTATCAAAAACCTTGGAAACAGCGTTTCCTAAGGATGTTATCAAATCCCTGGTTACAGTGAAATACGTAGGGAAAAAATGGTAGCAACTGTAGCATATAAGAACTGGGTTTGTAAGGTGTAAAAACGTGCTTCATAACTGCGGAATTTCAGACTACTTAGAATATACCTAGCATGCAACGTCATGGTATGGTTCGAATTGTACAGCCGATATCATTTATAACCACAGTACCCTGGTGTCTGATCTTCGTTGGCAGCTTCCGATTTCTGTTCAATCTGCAAGTTTTCATAAAAATCTTTAGAGATGTTTGTGAGGAATTAATTTTACCTACATACAAGAGTTTCTCATATAATAGTATTACAGATTGGATATATTAGATATTTTATGTATTATAACAATCTAACTTAGTGCACACTATGGCGTTAGAGCCATTTCCGATATACCAAATACGAGAATTAGTCATTTTTTATTTAAAATCGTGTTACAAACTTTTAAATGAAATCGTTATCTAAATAAAAAAATTCATCCAAATCGCTATAGCCGTTTCCGAGAACGTTCGGTTTACCATCTCATAAATTGTTTTTAAAGAAAATAGAAATCTTAATGCTAATCAGGGATTAATTAATGGTGCAAGATAATTGGTATTTCACTCAGATGAGTTCAACATCAGTGCTCAATTAGTTCACTCCGATAAGACTATGCACATGATTATGTTAAAAACACATACGTTCAAAAAGTAAACGATGATCACATTAAAACTGCTAATATTGTCTTCAAAGAAGTTTGAAAAAATAACATCTG
This sequence comes from Vandiemenella viatica, assembly GCA_031002005.1. Taxonomy (NCBI): domain Eukaryota; kingdom Metazoa; phylum Arthropoda; class Insecta; order Orthoptera; family Morabidae; genus Vandiemenella; species Vandiemenella viatica. The sequence goes on along the minus strand of JARYHS010011408.1, from coordinate 230,962,126 downwards.
ACAAAGACAATATTTATTTTTTAAATATCTACTTTTTAATTGTAATACAATTATTCATTTAGTATTTAATAATAACGTCATTTTACAAAAAATGTTATATATATATATATCATTACCTTTCAAAATAAAATATCTTACAGAATTGAATGAAAACGGCTTTTGATATTTATTACTGCTCATCAAAATAAAATACCTTTCATTAATAAATACACTTGTATTTACTTATTTCCACAATATTATATTTTAATTAGGTGACTGACCAGAATCAATTGTTCGTTTAAAGATATAAGAGTTCCTTGCTCTAACCAAAGAGAACTCAACTAACATCAGTCAGCTTATTGGTACCTGAAACGTCTACGAGATGGTGTTAAAGCCGTTTGCGAGATACGTAATACAATAATTGCTGATTTTTGTGAAATTGCCCTTTTGCAGGAAATACATTTATTTAGGTAAATTTAAAAAAAAAAAAAAAAAACGTTATATAAATATGAAATTTCATCCAAATCGTTAGAGCAGTTTCAGAGATTCCAAATATATATATATATATATATATATATAAGAATATCTCGTTTGAAGATAACCACATAAGATTTTGTATAATCAACCCCAACCACATGGTTTTAAGACGCCTCCTTTAAAAAAAAGTGTAAATAGTCAGTTAGAACCACTATTATTTTATCGTTTAGCTGGAGTTTGAACATTGCTGTCTCTGGAGGGTGAAGTGGGTCAAGCGTTTAATGTGACAGGTAAGCGATGAACATGTTTTTCTTAAATAATAATAATCATATTTGGATAATGAGAAATTATTGTATTTTAAATTTATTTGAAACCTGATGTATAAAATATAAAAGTGAGATTATTAATGGTGACATCGAGTAAATAATTTAAAAGTCATTTATGTGAATACAAATAAGGTCAAAAGGAATTAAATTGCGCTTCTGTGAAGTTAGAAAGAAACTTTATTTCATTTGCTATTAAAAAGAAGAAATAACATAAGTTTTAATGGATGAGAACAACTCTGTAGTAATTAAAAAGAATATTTTATTGTTTACTTTTATGCAAATACAGGAAATAAATGTACTACTGAAATAAATTTAAGCTTAATGTAAGCTAATATTCCAACCAACGAAAAAAAGACACACATTATGGAGACGGAAGTGCGCTGTAATAGGCTTAACAAAAAAACTCAACAGTTGTCGAGAAAATTTGTCTTAAAAATCTGGGCAGTGGATCACGTCAGAGTCGAAGGGAACAGACACATTATCAAAAAGCAAAACTTTTAATCAGATATGATGTCGATAAGTTATTAATTTTTGATTATTCACGGAAAATGATGGCGAGTGTGGCTACATATATCCTAAAAGAACAATCGCCGCCATGGACTAATGAATAACTGGTTTTATTCAAAAGTCTCTAAAAAGGGCCTTATCCGAATTGCTTCCAGTTCTTTGCTCATAATCCTCTGCTGACTGTAATAACCTCGACGTTTGAGATTCGAAAATCCTAATAAGAAATGTCGGTGTCACCTTGTCTTTGCAATACTGAAAAGAGGATAAATATTAGTTCAGATACGCAGAGTCGCTGACAGAATTTGCGCTCATTCCGAAAGGCTAATTACTTGTAATACTTTTAAAAATTCGTTTCACTGTAGTATTAGAATTCCACAAATTGCTACCTTCGATATAGAAATTACGTCTTTGTTCACCTTACTTCTTTATAAATTAACATTTTTCAACACTGTAGGTATTCAGCTCATCGAATCAGGATCATGATTATCCTATCCTCCTTTTATTTTTCCGCAATTCTGTAACACGCATTTTACGCACAGAAAACCTGGTGAATGGAGCCAGTTGTTGGCTGGTGATAACCGTGGTTCGGTTGGAACAGATGCTCGAGCGGTGGTCGAATTAAAAAAAAAGAAGAAAAAAAACGCGGTGGATGCCGAGCGGCCTGTTGATTGCCAGCTCTATTTAGCGGCGCTAATGGAAGCACCTCATTTGTCAGTATTGACGAGGCGGGCCAGGCCGCAGTTAACGCCGCCAGCACGCACGCTCAGGCTCTAACGCTACGCGGCTGGCGAGGCGATGCCACTAGCAATGCAGTGAAGCACCGCGGGACTGCATAGTACAGTGCCGAGGCGTAAAATGCATTAAGCTATCGATTGAATCAGAGAAATATAGTCATTTAACTGAAACCACTATCTCTCGAAATTCTCGTTCGTTTTCTTTTGTGTAATGCAACTTTTTTTGGAGGATACGTTTTATTTCAAATCGTAATTTAAATTAATTTTTATCCTTAAGCATTCACTCCACAAATCAGTTAAACGAAACGCAATATTTCAGCTAGTAATTTGTTTTAAAAATTGTTTTGTAAATTCATGTCTGGATGTAAAAATCGGTTATTTTATACTCGTTACTATATATTTTACGTAGATCATTTGATGTTATGCCTGATCAATCAAATATTAATCCAGTAAGCGAAAGTTATACTGCTATGAAAAAGAGTTAGTAATATCTGAAAACTTAAGAGATACTGAAAACAAAACATAAAATGAAACTGTACATGTTTTGGTCGAACAACGTGTAGGAATCATACATCACGGCAGGTAGAAAATATTGATAATAATTGTAATTGTATTAATAAGAGTGTTATAAATACTGAGACAACAATTACTAACGATACTGTGACAGATGATCTATGACGGATAAGAAGCGATTCGGTCTGTGATAGACCTGATGTCAAGGAACAAACGAGAGTCGAACAAAGAAAAGTCGTTGAACGGTTGAAGTTTTATTTGCTGAAACTGTCGAATAAGAAGGACATGTTTAATAAAGATTGTAAACAGTTGCAGCCACGAGGAGTTGTAATTAATATCTGAAGTTTTCTTGAGAAGTGTAAATGACTAAATTTACGAGTGAATAATAAATCAGTGGTCGAGAGTGATCATCGAAATAAATAGTATTAATTAAAAGGTTGAGGAATCAGTTAGCGGGGACCATAAACTTCTCTACAGGTTATTGGAAAACATTTGATATTATATGCGAGGGAGAGCCTACATTCGACATCATCTAGGTAAAATCAGGAATGGAAAAATGTACTAATTTTACTAAAAGAAAATAAATAAATTATGAAAAGTTAAAAAAAAAATAACATATTGTATTTGCAGCAAGACTTTATTTTCTACTATTACTACGATTAATATCACTCCGCGATTCACTAAAAGTGTGTGGCGGAGAGTGCATTGCACCTATACGGAAATGTAATGGTTTGGAAGGGATATACGCGATATGGCAGGAGGCGCCCATGGGCTATTGTGAGAAAGCATCCCAGCTTTCGCCTGGAGTGATCTGGGGAAACCATGGAAAATCCACATCAGGATGGCCTTTAAAGTGAAGCCCACGCGTAATTAAGTATACCTAGTTAAGAGTATCATAATCTTCTTCTAGTAGGAGTAACCATATAAATGCTAATCAGATATAAGTGTAAGTGCTTAAATAGTTTGAATATTGATTAGTGATTAGTACTGACGGGGGTGGGTGGGAAGCAACGTGTGGAAAGTAATATAAGCAAGCAGTTTGATATAGAAACCTGTTTGTCTATTATAATTTTTATTTTCATTGAAAAACTGACAGATTTTATAAAAATCCTCTTTAACAAAATGCGTTGAAGCTTGGAGACCTCACCTCAATAACTCGATAATCTTCGGAGAGTCTCGATAAAGTGTTAGTTACATTGACAGCCACCACTCCTAGGCCGACGAGGAAACTTCAGATGTGTAACAGCACCGACATCGCGTATATACTGTTAAAAGGAAGTGTAAATTTCAAATAAATAATTTAATATGTTTTTGATAGTGTTATAAGAAAATGTAATTGCGATGCCAGATAAAAGGTAATTGTTTGTTGTGGAAGTAGCGACACAAAAATACGAAGAGCAGGGATAAAAAAGTTTAATGTGAAGCAATCTTGTTTTATATTTATCAGCTAGATGCAGAAATTCACGAAAGGAGAAGGGCATTCGATGTTTACGATATATTATGTGTAGCATTTATAAGAACTAGGTTACAACATAAATTACGATTTTCTTTACTGAAGATAAAAATAATGAAGTTTATTAAAATCTCAGAGAACGTTTACGTGCAACGTATGTAATATCGAAATATATCAATCACTTAAATAACAGTTATCCGTTTTCGAAATTATACTTTCCGTCATTTAAAGTAAAATTCACTTATGTAAAGAAATTCCAGCCAAATACTCCGGGAATCTAACCAGTAAGAGGTAGCCATACCACTAAAAATATCTTTACAAATGATCGTTATTCGTGTTTCCTTACAAGCTTTCCCAAAATAAATTCCTACTGCCACAATAGGTGATACCCGTCGTTTATTCATATGAGGGTAATAGAAGGTATGATTTTCGAACAGCATATTACTGGAGGTTCTGGTTAAGTTAACCAGAATCGCAACTGACACATTTTGTTACAGCATAATTCACTCTGAAATCAGTTTTAAAAACAATTCAAACTGCTTTCATATGTGCCATAGTACTGAAGTTATTACTTTATGCGAATAAAAGTAGTTAGATATTGATAATGCCGAATTAAGCCTGAACCAGGAATAAAATGTGAAAAGGTTTTTTTAGATTCCTAATTTATTTTTAATTTCATTAGTTCTATACTTCCGTCGTCATCAAATCAGTAGAACTGTATTGGTATGTAAACTGTAATCGAAATGTGTACAACATTAAAAAATCAAGGTTACGGGCATTATATAATAACAATTCCATATAATTAACCAACTGCAAAGAAATGAATTGCCAGAATATTGCGTTCAACCTGCCATTTTTGATGTGCTCGAAGCTAACACATTAATAACTACACTGATGCCTTTAAAATTAGTATAAAAATTACGATTTTTTACTTTGACGGTATCCACAAATGTTAACACTAAACGGTTCGAATTTCCCCTTGTTTTCCATGTCACCTGTGATAATAAACTGTACTTATAATAACATCTAATCACTATGCAGAAAAAAAAAATATAAAGAAAACTGAAGTCTATTTACCATTTCTTTGATATTCTGATGATAAATCAGTAAACTTTATTCGCATGCATTTTGATGTCTGTATCAATTCGTACTTATAATACCTAAAAACTATTATTTAAAAATCATATACTTTATTGCCAATACATGAAAAACAGTATATAACGTCATCAAAGTAATACACGTATAATTTCAAACCACAATAAAATCAGATCCCCGATTTGGAGTATATTACCTTACAATAGTACTTTTATACAATATTCTTATCATGCATTTTTTTATTTTTTTTGTCTTTGTCGATACGGTAATGTAATCATTCCATGAGACTATATGTTTTCCGGTTGACGTCCTGGTATTAAATTCTGACTTCAGTCTTCTTCTAGAACGGAACTTCTCTGCGCTGCACGCGATGTACTGTTATCAACTATTAATGTATTTCGTCTTCATACGCGATGACCACTGTGTTTATGTTAGGTAACTTCATTTTGATGAAAGGGTGATAAAAATGTTTTTCACCACTTCCCAGTAATGTATTTATTCTCAGATATTTGAAAGACTGAATGATAGTGGAGGAGCTGGCTCCAGTATTACCATTATTATCACATCAAAGTGAATCTCTGTAAATTGCCATTTGCAAAGATATTAAATTTTCATAATCAAACCCAACATTTGTTGATATTCTACAGTACTGTTAAAGATTCATGGTGATGCAAATTAAATGGTCTGCAGGAAAAAATTTTAAAAAAGTGAGCAAAGTAATTCAAAGCTAAGTATATTCCGGAGAGCGTAATTTGGAATCTCGAAAGAACGTGAATAACTGGAATTTTGGATGTTAGCAAATGAGTTGAAAACTGGTTTACAGTGCGACTTTTTTCAATTAAAGTTCATTATAATTTCATTACCTGCCTATACCCTAATTTACTAATTCAATTTTCTACCATAAATATTTAGTTACATTTTATTTCAACGGGTTTGTAAAAATCAAATAGAAATAGACTGCTGATTTTGTAAGTGCATCAGAAATATCAAGATCGCTGTCTGAAAACCAGCTGGGCTCTTCATCACAATACGCTGCACAATTATTTATCTTTTAATGAATAACAAACATACAGAATTTCCTGAAGATATATATCTGTATGCGGAAAGTGACTATCATAAAAAACTTTGTAGTTTCCTGATGTATTCATTATCTATAGCTAAGTGAGAAAACTATCGAAACCATTCCAGCAGCGAACAATTAATAAACTATAACATTCAACATCTTAAATTCTTGGCTAGCATAAATTTGTCATATATATGAGGCATATTGATTTTTGTAGCTGGTAAAAGTTTTTAGAGTATGGCGTATCAAAAAGCACGAGCGTTTGATACAGATTTTTTTTTTGCTGTTGATTTTGATAATCCATCATAAATGATATAATGTGTTTATACAAGAGATACCTTTTTGAGTGCCAGATACAGGCGGTGTCGCATGAACGATGTATGAAGTCTACAGATAGAACGTGTGGCAAGATTAAGTTGTCATAACGTACCCTTGACCTGGCATTAATACTGAGTTACGCTTAAGTGCACAGTTGTGTCCGGTTTCTCGGTAGTGGAATGATGGATGCGTTGTCCTCTTCTCCCTGCATTCAAGCGGGACGTGGACAATTCTAGTACCTGTTGCCGAGTAATGTATCATTCCTTATTTGGGTTTCCACTAAGAGGAGTTTATCAGAAATGGTTATTAATAATCCAAATCGTACTCCGGACTCCGAAAATGGTCGATATAAAATATAAGTCCAAATTTTGTTTTCTTCCATATACATCAAACACTTTTTGGATTGTTCATGATGAAATGTAATACCGTGTTTGTAGGAAACGTACTGAGTATTACGACTATTTTAGCTGTATTTAAGTTACAAAATATTTCATGAAAATCAGATCGTATTCAAGTCTGTTCTTTATATATTCAAGTAATAAAACTGATTCACCATGTGGAAATTACTATTGTGCGGTGAAGGATCCGTAGACGGACGACGTATTAAAATAGACACCTTTCTAAAAATAAAATCATTTCCTAAACATAAAAAAGTAAAAAAATATTGCCCTGCCCTGACATATTTATTTTTCCAATTAATTTATTCTTGATCGAATGGCAGATACAAACAACTGATGAAAAATTTGCTGATGTGTCATTAAAAAAACACATTTATTTATTTTATGAAAAATAATCGCACCAATTTTCTTTTAATTTTTAGGCGGCCAGAAATCAGTGAAAATGATGTAACAATTTTATAATCAATGGTTTTTAAAATACCTGAAATATTAGGCTTTTTTGTTTCGTAATTTTTAGTAAAACAGATTGTGGGATAAGATAAATCAGTCAGTTGAGAGTCAGTTAGATACGAGCTATCATTTAAAACCCTTTAAGAACATATTCAGAAACATTCAATGTTAATATATATTATAACTGTTTTCAACTACATGATTTTTCGTTATATTTCGTTATAATCACGTTAGGGTTAGCAGAATATCACCAGAGAAATAAGCCTTCTTGAAAAAAAAAATTTTTTGTTTCAAATAATGACCTAGCAATTCTATGAAAGGAGCACAACACTTACTCATAGTGAAGTATGGTTTTTTGGAATGCCAGAAAGAAGGAAAATTGAAATATTTGAAATGTCGTGCTTTATGTGTAAAATGAAATTGGCGGGTAAAGTCCGAAATGATCGAATCCAGAAAATGATTGGTAAGGAAAGAAGTCACTGGAAGAATCTCACAGAATGCAGAAAATGGGTAAATGGTCACATTTTAAGACATGTGTAAAAGGTTATCTTGCTAGTGGTGAGGACAGTTAGAGGAAAGAACTTAGAGATAGACAACAATTGGAATATATGAAGGATATACTTTGCAAGAGATTTCTTGAGATGAAGAGATAGATTCAATATAAGAAGAGAGAGAGAGAATTACATTAAACCAAATTGATGATAGAGAAAAGGTTAGTTAGAAGTAAAACAGTACGTAAATTCAAATTTCTATGTTAAATGATTCAGAAGCTCTGAGGATATACCAGAGGGACAGATGGGAAAATGACTGATATCATGAGCATTACATCTTTCATTCAGAAGGTACAGAAAAGTAAGATTAAAGCTGAATTTTTATAATTAGTCATATAATCTCTGATTCATTTATCTGAGTTGTTGGCACCTATTAATTGTAGATGAAGACAGGTTACTTCCGTCAACATTGTACAGAATTATCTCCAACTTTTTGTGACTACAATGACGTCAAGACCACCGCAGAATGATAACACCTTACGATCTCTTTTTGTTAACAAAATGGAAGCCAGATTTTACTGATATCCTGAAGTTAATGGAGTCTGCGCCCCTTCTTCACTTACATTGGGCCCTTTCAAAGAGCCAGGCCGTTGCCGTCATTCCCGAGGAGAAGTTGGCTGTTGCGGCAGACATCTTCGTGAGCGGATGGCTCTGGCAGGAGGAGGGTGGACGAGAAGCTTGTTGTGGGGAACTGCAGAACTGGGGGAAGCTTTCTTAACGGGCACACAATTAGCACAAACCTCCGGTGCTAACCTCGACCCGTGAACGTGACAAGAGTACGCAACGACGGAGTAGGGTGGAATGTTCCCGCATTCTGAAGGCAGGCGTCCTTCCTTTAATGCCCACCTGCCAGTGGTTCACTCAATGAGTGGGTGGTCTGCAAGAATTTCATCTGCATCGGTGTTTTTATCACCGCTCGTAAACTAAGCTGGTGAGATGGCTGCGGAACGAAGAACAAGAAAGACTTCCACTTTGTCAGAGCCTTGTATAACTTAAAACTGCTGACTAAGGGAAGCCCGTTGTCGACAGTAAGAATTCTCACGGCTCTTCTGCTTTTGATGTTCAAGCTAGCATCTTTTCTGTACCAAAGTAAGTAGATGATCACCTAAAATAATATCATTGTTATTAAATAATAACAACACTGGTGTTTTGAATGATTTAATGCCATATGTATTTCGTGTCTCATCAAGGTATCGCCAGTAACGAATATGTATTGACAAAGTAAATTTTTTTATATTTTGGTTAAATTTACACATGCTAAAGGCTTTTTTCTTACTTTATTTTACTGGGTTTTGAATTATGGTACCTGATATTTTCTTACTCTATCACCAAATATGTTATATAGTAATTGATTTCTGAAAATACATTAGGAGAACAGAAGTTAAACAATTCATTGACACCCACACATGTAAGACATGTAGACGGAGTAAGATTATGGTTTATTCCATAACAAGCCAAATAAAATCTAGAAAATTTAACTTAAACTAATTAAAATACGTTAAGTCGAAAACTTAATCTCTCTATATATATACATTGAAGGTTAAAAATTCACAAAGAACCTAAGCCAGGAACTATTCTTCCAAACAAATTGAAAAAGTTATTCTGTTGGCTGATGTTATTTCAGACTTTTTTGTTCCAAGCTAATGGATCACAAAAGATAGCTAAGCTGTATGGAATTAAATATTAGTTTTCTGTCGTAAGTGACGTTGTATATGGTTAGATATCGATGATACCATAAATTAAAGATATAATGCTTTGCTACAGATTTAGTATATTTTAGCAAACTTTCAAATATGCTAGAAATAGTAAAGATTTTTTAAAAAAATCCAACTGCTGGCGCCTTTTCATCATTTATAAAATAAAAAGACTTGTAGGTGACTAGTCATAGCGAAATCTCGAAATTACTGTCCTAAAATTAAAGCAGACTTTTCTGGGTTACTATTCTTTTATTGTGATGTTTACTACCGTGGTTACTATTGTCAATTATAATTTTAACTCTATTGTGTAATTTAATTATAAAAAATACAACTGATTCCCCACAAAAACCTTTCCCTCAATATGTCCCAAGGTACAGATTAGAATACTTTCGGAAGTCTTTTCATTAAAATATTTGAATAACGCTTATAAAACTATGTGGCTATACATATATGCTAATTTTGAAAGTATAGAAAGGAATAAGATTTAAGAACTGCTTTCACATTGGTCCCAAGAAAAAATAAAATCATTCCCTCACACCCTTACTGACAGTCTATTCACGAACAATCTTTAAATCTTATATGACCGCAACAATTAGTTTTTGATAGTTGGCAGTAATGTCAGCAGTGGAACATGGTGAATTCTTCTGGGTCTAACAAAGTTTTCGAGTGAGAAAAAAGTTTAATTTAAGTTTTTTGATCGTCATTACCTCACATCATTTCAAAAGAATGTAAATAAATTTATGTATATAATTTTTGTGCACATGAAAGTGTTTTTTGGAGCAGAATACCTAGACAAATATGCAATGCTTAAGTATGATTATGTGGAGCATTATTGTTGTTTGTTTTTTATTTCGTCATTACCTCATCATCATTCCCTCATCCCAGTTAATAGTGAAGGAATGACATTTTCGTATACCCAGCGATTTAAATTTTAGATATTTTTTTTATTGCATTAAGAAGTTATTAATAAGCATTGCATGCTTGTTTTAGGGATTCATACCAATCAGATAGTGGCAAAAAATTCAAAACAGAAGAGAATTAAAGAATAAATAATATGTTAGGGAGCGAAGGTAATAAATGAAAGAAGATCCTGAAACATCAGAAATTCTTCGCGAAAAAGAATGGATTAAATACTTAAAAACGTAAGCGAAGGGTCAAGTAAAACCTAAAGCTGCCTTGAGTTCCATAGAAAGAACACAAAATAGGAAACAGTGAAAAGAACATAGGCAAGTTTACACGGTAAACAGAGTTTAAGAGAGTTTAAGAACACAAGAATATAGAAAGAGTATTAGAGGAAACACAACCCCTTAGCCTCGAAATTTTAGTTGAACCCTCATTCAAAATAATGATGAGCGCAGCGAGGGTATGGCTGCTTATAAAAGGGGGCAACTAACGTAGAAATTTACTTTATGCTAGAATGGCCAGATTACAGAAAAAATTTAAACATGAAGTAAGAAAGAGAAATTTCATGAAAGATGACAGAGACAAACTAAAAACGTTGTTTCAACTGCTCAAACTACAGCATCAGCAGTCTTCAGAAACGTACAAGTTCCAGAACCTGCGAGAAAAAAGCTTATTTTATCAGAAATCATCACTCGATAACTAAAAACCACTTATAGTAAACTAAAAAGAGCATAGTGAGAAGAAGAAACATTTTGAAATCCTAACGCCAGATATTTTAAAGAAGAATAAATTGATGCATTTGGCGAAACCGTTTTTCAAACATAAAATATACGAAAACGGTGGCTGCAGGAAATTAACTGTTAAAACCATGAAGATCAAATGAGATGTCTTTTTTGGAAAATGTTGAGAAATTTGTTATGTAACACTATGCGAAATTTGCGCAAAAATTTTAAGATAACAGTCAAGTATAAAATATGCTTGACAACATTTGGCAAATTCAGACCATTTTAGGTATGCAAAATGGAGGACTTTCCCGGCGTATTGATTCAATGAAAGTGTTCACGGGTGTCCAGCCGGAATGGTGTCAATAAAACGACGACTGTTTCTGAACAACCTGCTCAGTTGTCCTTCATCAGTATATTGGTCGAACATTGAAGAACGGAACACTTGCAAATGTGAGATCCATGCAAATATTGTACTGATATCTAACGAAATTGCTTGCGACTATAACATGTGAGACCCATTCAACAAAATAGTTATTTAGAGAAGGTGCAGATTGTAAATGTAAGTGAGTTGAATAATATCTTCCACAGCCTACAAAACAGTAACCTATCATCAGTGGATGTACTAAACTACTACATATGAAAAGGAAGCAAAGAGGAAGATAGTGCGAAAACCCGGAAAAAAATCTCAATTAAAAAACTTGCTGCAACGATAGCTCACCAGTATCAGACCATTGCTGAACTTAAGAAGAATTTGACTTAGGAAGAAGTCCTCATCCACATCGACTTCAGGGAAAACTATTCCTGCAAATACAACGAAGAGATTCGGGCAGTTCATTATGGTGGTATCACACAACAAATCTCACTAGACACAGGCGTACTGTATCTACGTCGCAACGTTAATGTCAGTAACCAAGCGTTTTGTTCATTATCTACCAACACCAGACATGACTAAGGATTGTAATCCCCAAGTTTTTTAAATCCCACGGGATTTTAGCGGGAAATATCAACGCATATTTTTAAAACATAGTTACTTAAAGTGGTAACAAATTAAATAATAAACGTGTGTTAGTTAAATTAATAAATAAATTTTAATATTAAATGATAAAAATTAACAGTTAACAAAATTGTAATTGAAAAAATCACATTAAATTTTTTTGCCTGTCTTAGGAATATTTCCAGCTTTACATTTTTTTAAATCTAAACCGGTTTTTAAATAAATAATAAAAAATACAAAATATTAATTCTTAGGTCATATTACGTACTTCGCAATAGTTTTAAAACATGGTATGCATAATGGCCAAGTTACCAGGCATTTCGTTTTTTATTCTAAATAAACGACCGTCAACACTGAGAGAAAGTATTCTATTTCACATAGTGAAGTTAATATACTCTAAACTGTAGACTTGACTCAGAACAAGATCTCATAACTTTTTGTCACTGCACAAGCACAAGATTTGTTCTATTTTTACAAAAAAAAATAATTGTTTTATGGGATTATTATGTCTCCTGATTTGTTGATTGATCTTATAGTTGATTCCTTGTTATTAAAGGAAACTGCTAACCAAGAAGTAAACAGTCAAAAATTTCAGTTTTACTTTAAGTGGCACAATGACTTTGAAAAATAATTTTTTATGTGAGACTGGAGACTTTCACAGCGTATAATTGCAATAAAGTTTTCACGCGTGTATCGCTGGATTGCGTTGTAAAAATACGAAATTTCACACGTGAAAAAGACGGCGGAGGCAGCCGTCGAAGTCTAATGTTTTGACAACACAATTCGGGGATACACCTGTGAAGACATCATTACAACTTTTTTTGCCTTTAGTCAAAATAATAACAAGGAGTTGAAAGGTCGCTTGCTATTCATTCAAAAATAATGTATTGTGTAGATTAACCGAATCAACACAAGAAGGATTAATAGAAAGACAGAGCGGTATATGTAAGCAGGTGGCTTCCGTCAAAGAACATGTGTTTCAAACGCATTGAGGCTGCGGTCGAGACAACAATAAGTAAAAGGATATGCAACTGCCCTTTGATAACTGCTAAATAAATAGGTATGCAATCATTAAAATTACGATTACATTAGTTTCGTATCAACGAAGAATCAATGTTTCATCCGCAAATGCAGGAAGTTATCGCAATTACTTTATCTTCAAATACATATGACGTGTGTGACTCGCACAAAAATACTAATTACACAGTAAGAAAATCGTGCTGAATAGCAACTTAACTCAAATTATAGAAATGTGTTCTCAAAACAAACGCAATTTTTAATGTATACGTAAAATAGGATCTATTTACTTACGAATCACGAAGGTTGATAAAAACAAACGTTTGTTCACATGAGTCAAATGTCAACTTCAAGGGCACAGGCAAACAGTGCAACTCATCCGATAGATACCGAGAGGGGCCGGAAAACAACGACGGTGCAGCGAGTCATGCACACGCTTTATTTTGTGCAGGATCCGTCAGACTGTCTAATGTTGCGGGATCACGTGGGATTGCGGGAACATTTAAAACCAATTTTTGAATGGCTTTAAACCAGGATTTAAACAATCAGAAAATACACATTCCGTCAACCAGTTTAAGAACAAAATAATGTTTCACATTGTGTCTCATCATACAAATGATTTCTTTTCTGATATGAAATTATTTTCTTGGCACCATTCGCAACCTGGTCATGTCAAAAGAGCGTTTAATCTAGTAAAGCACACCTTAAAAAGAACTGACGAAAAAGTCGATGAAGGCAAAGATATTGTGGACTTAAATAAATTAAAAGTTATTTTGATGACAAGATACCCTTCGAAAAATCTTATGATATTGGAAAGATAGATGACTTAGTAAAACAGCCAGAAACCATCACTGTATTCCACTAAACTAAAATTAAAAATCACCAATTTGTATTCACTGGTGATGTGCTGGAGTTCAGAATTTATGGTTCTGATTGCGTTGGCGAATGTGATAATTTCGACCTGGGATATAACTCAGATCCTAAAAATTCTTGTCGTAACAAGATGCAATTAAGGGCAAACGCACTCCGAGTGAACAATCTTCAAAGGATTATTTTACAGCAAGAAATATTTCCCAAATCAATTCAAACTATGTCGCAAGGGACCATATCCTCATCATATGGAATGAAATAGTCCATCCAGTAGAAATCGGTTCAGTTTTTAAGGAAGACACTTTAACAAAATGTATGAGAAAAATGGATCGAATTTGGAAAATGGCCAACAATCAAGAATGAGTAGCTGTATGTTTGGGAAGACGTTTTACAGAAGATAAAGGCCCAAAAATTAATTAGAGCAGGGTTATATTCTGTACAAGGAGCTAATCTGAGATAAACTAATACTGATAGTTAAGAGTTTGAGACCATACTGAACAGCAAGATTATAATTAAGAGTGAATTGATTCGATTAGATGCTGTTCTCTCTTTTTTTTGCAGGGTGACAGTTTTGTTAATTTTTGATAACAGAATTTCTGTTGGTGTCAATAATATATCTCCATATTAGGTTCTTTAATAATTAAATATTATTTAGTAACAGTAAGAAATAAAGCCACTTGCAATATATGAGATTTACCAGAACTAATCACCTGTACATATTTTTAAATAAAAAGTACAACTAATCTAGTTTGTAAAGTAAATAATTACGAAAAAGTTGAATTTTTTTAAATTTATATCGTTATAATGCAAAAAAATACAAAAGATTACTGTGGAAATATACTTCTTTTTTCTGAATGGCGATACATGAATTGTAAGGTCATTCCCTCATCTGAGTCGCCATTTCCTCACTATCAGGTTTTTTAACACCCCCCCATTAAAAATAATTTATTCTGGGGACCATTGTATCATCAAAGATTAGTGACACAAGTACTATAAAATTCAGAGGAAAAATTAGAAATTCTGTCCAGTATTTTTCATCAAATTGTTAAGCTAAAAATTTGGATTTTTTTAGAACTAGTCGGGTATCAACGATGACAGAACACTTGTCTTCTTCAAAACAAATTACATAAATTGCTACCGACATAAAATGAAAAATCAGCAGAAACTGGAACAATTATAATCCATTAAGCTTACAACTAGGAAATAATATAAATCCTGATAAGTGGCAAAAATTTAAAAGCAGTGTTACACTATGTGCAATGTCTTTTGGCAACAAAATCAATGTTTTTAAAATATTAAGTGGGAAAGCTGAACATTTGAGGATTAATACCAGTTTAACGATGTAAAAGTAGTCGAAAATGAATAAGAATTATTGGTGAAAAAAGAATAAAATCTAACTAAGTGGACATGTAGCAATATTCATATAACTTTAGGTAACATTCTTCATGAAAATGTGACTTACTTCTTAGGCAAAGTAAATACATCGATAGCATATAAGTTTTGTTAAGTTTCAAACCATGTCACATGTTTAGTTTGACATCGTAATCAATTTTTGATGATAAGTGTTTGCAAGAGATGGTGATGAAGGTAATCTCATAGACCAACCACTGCTGCAGTAGCTCTCGCCAGAGCCAACAACAGCGTTTGCGGAGCGATCAATCAGAGCGCCTCGCTGGTAATTTATAGGAAACCGCACGAAGAACGCCCCCTACCAGCACCAATCAATGAGTCCGTTCCCCTCGCAACTCATCCCTCTTCCCTGAAGGCACCACAAAGGCCGCATGTGAGACAATGCCTAATTCACCTTGCCAGTGTACACGAAATTCTACCACCGTTACAAAGGAGCACATTGCGATTTGATTATCCCCTCCCGGCCTTACTAAGGCTTCGGATAGGCTACCAGCAGTACGCAGTGCAGACACACGGTGTATCCCGTAGGGGAATTTCGTGTTACGGGCTAAATAGCTGCGATAACAGTATTTACATTACGTAGGGGCAGGTTTTGTTAGAGGTTCTCCCTGTTAGTTGGCCCATTATTTAACTTGAAATTCTATTGTGTTGGATTTCTAAACTAACCGAATGGATTCCATTTAGTACAACTAAAAGTTCTTTTCTTCCTCAATCTTTAGGCATTTTTAACATTTTATTTCCTTAGAGATTATTAGAAGATTCAAAGTGTGTGTTAGAGCTACATAAGAAAAATGTGAGTAAAAGTTGGGTAGAAATCGTGGAGAACCTGTGTTATTACAACTCTCTTTAATATCATATTTAATCACCAAATTTAAAAAAAAAAAAAGAAAAAAAAAAACAGTTGATAATACACGGGCAATAAGTAGCTATTTATTTACTTTAGATTTATTCACAGAATCTGAGTTATATTCAGTCTTGGAAGAATGAATACTTGTTTTTCAGTATTGTTATTGGTACATCCATCAAAATTATTTTAAAAATGTTGTGAGAAGATATCTCCTATGCTTGTCGCCAGAAGAAATTTCTCGTCACCCACAAGTATAGTTCTTGAGCTTTACATCACTAATACCATCGCTGAGACCTTAGGGCAACGTTTTGCTAACATTACTTTGTGTCATCTTCAGAAGAAATGAAATTCTGTCGCATACATACACACTGCAGATTTATATTTTTTGTTTCAGATTGTTCCAGTTTAGAAATTAATCAAACACACATAACATGTTAAGGCTTATGTCCTCTTTTTAAAACTTACGTTCCCCCTCCCCCCCCCCCTCGTAGCTTTACGATTTTCATTTAAAAGTCGTAATTATTATTATTATATCGTTTAGCCCACAAAGGAGCGCGTGGAACCATTAATTTGCATTGTCCTTCTTATTCTTCTTGCTGTTCTGCTTATCTTCCCAAAACCTCCTCATCCTTTCGCTGTGGGCTTGACGTCTCTCTTGTGTCCATGCATTTCTAAGTTTCAGATTTTTTGATGTAGGGCTCTTAGGGGCAAATTTATGTGAGGTGATCAATTGACTGTATTTACTGCGTGTGGATGTCAATGGGTCAAGGCTGGCTTCTGCGAGGTCCTTCTGGGTTTCTACAAACCAGCGTGCTTTGTTTTGTCGCGGACCGTTGATGATGTGGAAAATTTTCTTGGTAAGTGGTGAGTCATCCATTCGTACTATATGTCCATAAAATTTCATGCGTCTTTTCCGTGCAAGTGAGGTGAATCTTTCGGTCAGTGAATACAGTTCTTCTGAGCTTTTGCGCATCCAGATGCCATCTTGGATTTTGGGACCGAATATTTTTCTCAGTATCTGTCTTTCTATTTTTTCCATCCCTTTGACATTTACCGTTAATGATGTCTCCGTCGCATTAAAAGTCGTAATACTTTTCATACAATTTAATTCTAAATTGACAATTAACCTTCTCGGAATTTATCACGATTTCAGATCATTATTTTAATTCGAAAAATGTTACATCCTTTACTTACCACCGAAAATCAGCACATTTTACAAATTAATTTCATCAAATCGAATTGATGGTCACGATGGTCAAAGACATGAAACTTTTGCATCACATTTCTGAATTTATGTAATCTAATCGAGCTTCTCTATTGTCAACGCAGAATATTCTCACGAACTCAGTATCACTTGCAGAAACTTCTTTAAACTGGTATCATGTGGCAAGCTTCTCATCTGACTCATAGTATTACGCTGTGTGAAATTTTTCATAAAGTCATTTAATAAGCTTCGTTTCATAACACACAATTATGAGCGAAAACATTATAACCACCTGCTTAATAACATCTAGGTTCATGTTTGGAACGCAATAAAGCAACGATCCGACGTAGCCTGGGTTGGAGAAGTCTTTGGTAGGTTTATGGAGGTTCTAGCACCAAATGTTTACGCACAGATCGCGCTATTCTCTTTCGTTTCGGGTCGGTGCTTTGTGAGCGTGGAGCTGACTCCTGATTGCGTCCCAAATATGTTCTTTCTAGTTTTGATCAGGCGATTTTGGTTTCGAGAGACATCAAGGTGAGCTCACTATCATGTTCCTCACAGTGCCGGATATGAGGGACAAACCGTGACACTTGCCCCGGGTGGCAATTTCAGTGTGGGTGGCAGAATCATGTTTTTCAATTTTTTTAGCTCCACTACTACCCCGGGCGGCGACAATGGGGCAGCGACACTAGGGGTGGAGCCACAATAGGGGCGGCGAAAAATGTTGAAAGGGGCGGAAATATCATAGTTTTCATCCCGTGTTGGAAAATTCCTAGATCCGGCACTCGCTCCTCAAACAACTGAGTCACTGTGACACGGACAGTTTTCCTGCTGGATTATATGCTAAAAGACTAGTGTAATTCGCTATGGAGCCAGGATTTAGCAAAGCAAACAGTAGCAATTTGCCCAAAATTGACGCAGTAACACTTGGTAGATTTTTCGCGTCAAACATGAACTTTTCTACAAAAGTATATCCTCAAAAATAGGTGTCGTGAATTTTAAAACTATGGCACTGCCAATTTTCAGTCTGCTCTAAGCTACATATCAGCATAACAAAATCACCTTTCAGTTAAGATATCTCAAAAAACAAGAGAGATAGTGTTTTTTTTATTCTTTATTGTCTATTTTTTTCATCGAGCCACATACCGTACGAATCTATCATCAGTTTGTGGCATCACGTAAATGATGTGCTGCCAGAGTGTGTTTATTATATTAAACGTAATATTAAAGAATGATTTTAAATCATAAAACCAAAACAACTTCAACTTACACCTTATTATGTTATTGATACTTTAAATGTAGTGATTCTGCAAAATTCATCAGTTTTGTTTTAGGTTTAGAAATATATTGTGCACAAACACTTACATCGAAATAATTCTCATAAAACTTGATTCTTGAATCTGCCGATAACTATGAGCATCCTCCCTGCTTGCAAGTTCTAACCACTTTTTCCGAATTTGTTCATTGTTTGGAACATATATAAATGATTGGCGTTTTTATTGTTGTGCTTTTGCACTGGGGCACTACACGGTACTAATAAAACGAGAAATTCATTTTATCTAAAGAAAACTGACACCTTCCATATAAATACACGACTCTTTTGATTTGTTTCAGTAGACGTGACGTCATTCAAGACGCCATGAGAGTCTTGAGCGTTTTAGATATAAATATAAATTCTTTTTTTTAATGCAAAATACATAATGTAAATATTTGATTTATAATAAAATAAAATAATACGTTTTTTTTAGTAAAATAGATGATAAGGTAAAGTTTTAACCTATTTTTCAAATTTAGTTAACTACCCAAATCTAGTGTCCAAAATATCCTAAAATAAACTGCCGCTAAACTTAGTACTTAAAAGCATCTTAAATGGAATTTTTGCAAATAAATAATTTATGTTGGCTTTTGGAATATATAAATATAAACAGTATTGAGTTTTGAGAATTATCTAGCTCTAAGAAGCGGAACAAATTTAGACATTACTAATAATTACGGATTATTTGGGTTACATATTTGAAAAACATCTAAGACGAAGTTGGTAGGCGGAAACCCTTCATTTGTTTTCAGTCAATTTTCCTAATTTTTAGAGATGTTTTTTAACCATAAGATCATCACGTAAAAATATCGGTTTAACATTCATTTTTGGGACTGCAGTGTTTGAAACAAATGTTTGTTTCCATAAAATTTGATCTCATATGACCGAATTAAAGTCTTTGGACCCTATTGTAAATATGGATTCAGCTGGTAAACTAATAAACTAGGAATTTCTCGAAAGGGAGTTTACCATTACATTGTATAAATAAATTCCTATCACCATTTTCAAAAATTATTCATCACTGTGATACTATTTTATGTGAAGAATGAAACATGTTTGATGCCGAAAACTTCACAGGTGATCTGTTTATGAACATTTGTCATATTTGATTGATTACACTTTTTTTTAAAATCATGTTACATTAAATTAGCATTCGTTTTTCATTATTGTACATAAACGTAATTACGAAACAGTTATCGACAGACCAATTGAAACCTAAATGTTACATTCTCGTATAACAGAATTCAGTGTCTATATCTGTTTAGTTTTAATTTAGACCTTTAGTTTCGTATATTAAATGGTTGTAGTTATTTACTTAGTTACATACAATTGGTGCCGTGAA
Source organism: Vandiemenella viatica (assembly GCA_031002005.1). Lineage (NCBI taxonomy): Eukaryota > Metazoa > Arthropoda > Insecta > Orthoptera > Morabidae > Vandiemenella > Vandiemenella viatica. The sequence continues at coordinate 230,941,938 of JARYHS010011408.1, read as the reverse complement.
AATACCTCAGCCACACTTATGCTGAAAAAACTAAATTTAAATTGCAGCCATATTTATGTAACTATTTAGGTGAAAGCCAGAAAGGGCTGTAATTTTTATCTGAAATTTACATAATAATACAGTTTTCTTCCTTTCTCATGGCATCAACACAACGGTACTTGATAATCTTACCTAATGGCAACGTCTTAAACAATCAAAAACCGGAAAATATTTTAGACGAAACTGAATTGTCGCGAAGTATTTTCCATATTACACAGTCGTAATTGGAAACAAATGTTATCAGTAAGTCATGACAGGCTGAATACTCAAATATAAAATCTATTTTAAAGCGGAATCTGCAAGTCTAGCACCACATCGTCTGGACAAAGCAGTAGGTTAATAATTTAGTGTGTTAGTAATGGCACTGCCAATATTACTTAAACAATAAACGAAACAATCCATTAATTGTTGGCTCGCACGTCGATTAATCATGCTCCAGTGAGGAAGCTGTATCGTGTCGATGATTGAATGAATATATGAGTTATTCATTAAAATGGATAGTCACTCTAAGTACTAACTGCAACGACAGCGTATGTATCAGGATAAATACAGACTTTACAACTAACATTTGTATCGTTTTCAAGTCACGTAACTAGCATACTTTCCACTAACCGTTTTGAAGAATTACATAGCTGGAATATCAGAATCATAGAATCACTAAAATTCTTTTTTCTGGATCTGCTTTCACTATGTATACAGGTACGAATTTGCCTGTGAACTATTGCGAAATACTAACAATTTTATGTCTGCAAACTTGATGTGTCCGAAACACATTAAACGCAACATAACTCCAATAACTGAGAACATCACGATCTCTTTAATTATAATTTATCAAACCCAACAGGTTTCTGAACCACTCAATACCGCACCTCCCACACAACAGATATTTGCTCGCGCACAGTCTAAACCAGGGGTGGGCAACCCAAATGATCTTGCGGGCCACCTTGGAAATGCGTCATAATTCCGCGGGCCGCATATAAAATTATAAATTATGTTAGCTGTTCCGAGATGCGCGCGCATTATGAGTTCGCAGAATATAACATAATTATTCCGCGAATTGATAACTGTAAACTCATAAATAAAACAGGCAATATCTGTCATATATTCGCGAAAATATTATTTTAAAATCAAAGTAATTTTTTTCTCATAATTTCGACAGTTAATTTTGAAATATATGGATCCACAAATAATGTATTTTTTAAATACATTGGTTTTCACTACATTGGCAATTATAAACTAAATATAATTTGAAAAACTATGAATCACGCGGGGCGGAAAAATTTTCAAGGCGGCCGCGAGTTGGCCAACCATGCTCTAAACCGAGTACGATGATTATTTTTATTCATTTTCATGATTGAAAGAAGCTTCTCACATTTATAAGTGCTTCCGAATGTGCAAATTATTTTTTGTGCGAAAACTCTCAGCTGTGGATATTTTTCTTCGGAAAGGTATGTTCTGTACCTATCTGAAATTTCTAAACCTCTCGCGGGCCGGATTGAAACTGGTGGAGGGCCGGATCCGGCCCGGGGGCCGGTGGTTGCCCATATATGGTCTAAACCTTCTCACAGCATGACTTCGCTATCATTCTGCCTTCACGTAAGATTTCCCCTCACTCTACCTCGTAACCTATTCCTCACGGTAGAGCTTATTCCAGTCTGAATTGACTCGGCTACCATTGACACATTAAGTCCAACCAACGAACAGGTTGTTTGGTGAAGTCACACACACACACACATACACACACACAATGTATGCAATATAGACAGCTCCCTAGTATATGATAGAGCTCGACAATGCAGGGACTGTGCCCTCAAAATTTGATTCCTGATTCTGGGTTCCATTGGTGCAGTACAACAATCATGATTTTTGTTGAGTCAAATTGAAAATTGCCTCAATCAAATAATTGCTCACCCATTACAAGTATTACAGGAAATTAAATTTACACACCGATTTCATACAGCAGTGGAATTAATTGATGCAAACAAATAAACTATTCTGGAACACAAATGAAGGCACAATTTAGAAAATTGTTATTCACGGATAATTTGTTTTGTGTGTGGACATTTCGCTGTGATTCTAATGGGGTTGTGTTTCATGCTACTTTCTGGGCACTGCTAGTAATAAAACGTTAAGAAACATTTCAGTGATAGTGAATATACAGAGCATTATCCAATTATATATCAGTATATGGAAGTATTTCTTAGTTTTATTAGTGAGAATGAAATTAAGAACTACCAGGATATAATTTGGTTATCAGTAGGTCTGATTTCTATTATTACAAGTATAGAGAATAAGAGAGCAGATTACAGAGAAAAATAAATTGTATTAGGAAGACGAAGCAATAGATGACTAAAAGGATGGAGCAGTATGTGTTGAAGAGAGTAGAGGATTGGGGTAAGATGGTGACAAAGAGTTGGTGAAGGGAATAAATGGAAATGTTTGTGCACAAAACAGAAGCAGCCAGTAGAATCAGAAGATGTAAACAAATCTTCCAAGTAGAAAAATTAGTCAGGGTTACTCCACTTGTAAGAGGAACCAGATGTAATAAAAAATTATTAGCTAATTGATATCTTAAATCAGTACTGGTGGAAATCAGTATCATAGTATATTATAAGAAAAATATATCTTATTGTTTTATTAACACCTGATAGTCACTGAAAAATATTCTTACAAACTGAACGACGGAAAGCAATAACTCATTCCGCAATCTGATTTTTCCATTTAAACGCCCCTATTATAAAATATACAGCCAAACACCTACGGCAAAAGTTAAAATGCGTTATACATAATTTTATTATGAGTTAAATATTTTATTCGTAATTTCTATCTTGACTCATTACGTATTAGTCAGTATCGCAGTCAGAAACGTTGAGGTTTATATTATTTTAATTTACTAAGACTATGTCTCGTAATGAGAAAGGTTATACTGGCATTTGAGTAATATTACAGTATCGATAAAGGTGATACTTATCAAGAATTCTAAATTCTGAAATGCTTGTCATAAACGCCAGCTATAAACAGATGAAGTGTTCGTGGTTAACTACATTAAAAATTTAGCAGTGATGCATAACAATGATTCCTTGGCGTAAACAATCGATTTCGTAACATTAGGCAACTGATTGGTAATATTTAAACATAAGGTGACACTGTATAACTCGAAAATAGTTAAAAGGAGAGAGACAAATAAACGGTAAACATAAAGCTTAACTTTTTGGGTTAGTTTAGCAAATAATTAATTTGTATAGTCTTCTGCAAACAGGTTTTTTTTTTTTTTTTTTTTTTTTTTTTTTTTTTTTTTTTTTTTTTTTTTTTTAAAATCAGGCACTGAAAGACAGAGCGCTTTCAGTAGTTTTGTATTCGGCAACGTTTCGTTTAATCCCTTGTCCGAATACAATTATCCGTTGGATAACAGTCAGCGGTGATGTTTGTTGTTTAGCTTCTTTTGACGGCGGCGCACCTAGTTTGCATTCGCTCTGCCGTTGGTCTGTGTGCGGTCTGTTTAAATTAAGGCCTGCGCTCTAGTCGACCAGTCGCAATATCAGTCCGGTGGACCGTCCGTGAGTCGAGAGCAAAGAACTTCATAAACGGTTCGTGGCGTCAGAACACATGCGGCAAATTGAAACTGACGCAGGGACAACCAGCAAATTAAATCCGAGGCACAGTTTTCAATAAGGCGTCGCTTCTGATACAGGTAACGCAACCAGGCTCGGGAGACTTGATGAACCATAAAGATTGATTTCTATACACTATGAGAAACATAACGTTAAAGTAGTTCATAAACAATTTCGTGTTACTTTCATGAGCATATTTCTTTCACTTTCCTGATTGCAAAAATGAGTAACAGGCTGCAGCTGCCTATGCTTGAAGTCAGCTCAAATACATTGTGTACCGATTTTCAGTGGTGTGACCTATGGCTTTACGCCTCGTCGACGTCAAGGTCATTAGAGATGGGAAAGATGGGGACAGGGAACGGGAAGTAATTCTGCCATGGCCATTTAAAGGAAGTATCCCGGCATTTGCCATGCAAAATCCAAATCTGGATGTCCGGATTGGTATCTGAACCAGTGTCCTACAGAACACGAAGCCAGAGAATTACCGCACCGATTTTCAAATATTTTCAGTAGCTAACTCTTTTACGCTGGAGATTAAGTCTGGATAGTAATAATTATATAATTCCGTGTGATCGTAATGACTTACAAGTTGCGCATTCCGCAATTGTCGTAGCCGCCTTAATCTAACACGATAGTCCTATCGAGTACAGGGGACATTCAATTTAACTTGGAATCCGAACCACGGCGCCGTTCTGGCGTGCTTCACATTACACAACAAGCTGTGCAAGAGGTGAAAGTCGGGTTAAGGGCCTATGAAAATCCTCGACGAGACAGGGATTCGAACCGAGAACCTTTCGATCGCTAGTCAGACACCTTAACCACTGAACCACCAGACCGCTAATTAAGTCAGGCAGAAAAAACTTTGATAAACCATAGAATACCCTTTCAACGTCACCTCATGCCATTCGGTTTGTGAGAAGGGGTGTTCATATCTCTTTTACGTGCATCCTGAGCAGCATAATTTTTTTGTTACTATTTCTCGATGACTATATTTCTGTCAACTGCATGCATCTTCCTGTGAAATTTTATGAAAAATGGTGCTACCATAGTAGAATCATAACACTGTTTATAGGGAAGAGAGAAACGTGGAAGTTTCAAAGTATCTCATCGAAATTATTTTTCACTCAAAGATATTAAATAGAATTGTTGTGATTCTTTCCAGATTTTTCAGTAGAATGGTATGAAAATTAAATGAATGACGAATTTTGATGCTCATATCTGAAGAAATACACAGCTAAATAAAGATGTCCCCAAATAATAATGTTTCCATTTTGAATACCTCTTGGTTTATTTGTTTGCGACACTGTTGTGGTGGCCGGTACTGACAAGCGGATAATTGGTTAGAGTACTGGAGTTGGAAGAAATTTTCATAATTAGGGCTTGGCCGGCATAGTAAGGGAGATGGTACAATCAAGAGATTATGCAGCAATGTTCTGAGTTAAAACCCAAACCTCTTCCCAGTGGTTATGAAGCAGTGAGGGCACCGGATGAGGACTTTAATCTTGGTGAACTCCTCGATATCATTAGGAAGAGTAGGCCCCCTTCCTCCCTTCATAATCCATTCATTCACAACTCAAATAACATAATACACTAAAGATACACACACAGGTTTCGGCACAAAATAATAACAGGCGTATATAATTCCATGAATGGAATGTCACCCCACTGAAACTTCCCCGAAGGCATCCTACTAATGCAATCACCATGCCTGGTTCCTCAGGAAAGAGGGGAAAATCATAAAAAAAGGTGTGGCATTAAACCGGGAAACAGAAAAAAACATTTCTTTTCTGGAGTGATAGGTAGGCCTATTCTAAACAAGTTTTGAAGTTTCGTTAATGGACCTGTTTTACAGTTTATACAATAATCCTTCCTGTAAAACTTCATTATCATTGGAGCAAAAACGTCAGAATCACCATGGCATGCGTTACGTACGAGCTAAAATAACGAAGGTGTAATTTTTATTATTATTATTATTTTTTTTTACTATTTTCATTCCTCTCAGGAAATGCATGGGAGGTGGGCTGCTGGTGGTCTCGAGGAACCTATTCAGCCAACTAACCTAAAGGGGAGGGAGGGGGGATGGAAGTCGGTTATGGCCTTGTAGGTAACCATCCCAGCATTCGCCTTGAGTGACTGTGGAAAACCACGGTAAACCCCAGTCAGGATGGTGGGAAGGGATTTGACCCCAGTCCTTCCGAATGGTAGGTAAAAGGGCAAATTTTCCCTCCTCCTATCACGGTGAAGGTGTTAGTTTTCGCTTTCGGAACCTAAAACAGTAATATAAAAACGTCACTTATACTTGAGTTTGAAACTAGTTGAGGTAAAAGCAGGGCTGAATGGGCGGTGTGTGATTCCAGCTTCTGTCAGACATCGCCCCGAGCGGCGCGGCGCGAAGAAGAGAGCTTGGAGAGTGGTTCAGTCGTCCGAGCTCTGAGGCGAGAGAGGGAGGTATTTGTAGAGAGCTGGCTGCAAAGCAATAAAGCTGCCTCAGATTGTAAGACAAACACACGGCGGATATTAAATACAACGTCATAACCGGCAGCGCAGGCCGCGGCGGTGTAGTTTGTGTGGTATGGCACGGGACGTTAACTCCTTGAGAACGGACGTTCCCCCCGGGGCATTACAACACGCAGCAAGTGTGTTAAAGCAAACGGAGTTATATTTCTGTCAGACAAGTTTTGGTTGTCTCTGTAGATAATCCTGCTTCAATAATATTAAATCCGCTGCCATATGAATTCCCAATTGAACGATCGGTTGGTGGCTCTGATGTCTAACTGTCGAATAAAAGGTACGCGGTTCAAATCACTGTCTCGGCAGGTATTTTCTTAAGCCGTTAATCCGATCTTCACCTCAGGCACAACTTGATGCGTAATGTGAAGTACGCCAGAATGTTTTCGTGGTTCGGGTTCCAGGTACCTGTATCAGGTAGGACTGTCGGGTTAATGTGGCAACGACAGGGACCAATAGCAAGCAGGTCATTAGGACTACAATGAATTATTTTATTACCATCTAAATGAAAGATGGAACCTTGTAGATTCACCCTCATATTTCATGAACAATTTGAACTAAAAATTTAGACTCTTTACTCTTCTTGTCTGTTAGAAACTTTAACAAACTTATAATTTAGAATTTGTAAAACCTAGGTAGAGTGAATACAATTATAGAGAGTTACTACAGAACTTCCAAAATTTCATTTAAAAGTATGGCATGAGAATAAATACAGCAAAATAAAGACTATGGTGATTGGTATAGGAAGGAAGGTGGTAAATATTAAGTTAGGACAAGCTAATATCAGCCAAGTAAAAGTCTTCAAATATCTTGGAAGTACAATCACCGAAGACCAAGGGGTGAAAACCTTTATTAATGTGTCGAAGGAAACGTTTAATAGGAACAGGAGTTTATTAACAGGAAAAGGTGTTTTTAGTCGGTACACCATATATCCCTTAATACTTCATAAAAATTAATTACTAAGACATCATTTTGAAGATTACCCTGCCCGCTAATAACGAAAAATAATCAAACAATTTCAAATTGGTGTTTCCAATGAAAAACTTTATTAAAACCGTATTACTAAAAAGTATGTAGAAGGCGTCATCGATTGACAGTTTAACTAAAATGAATGATAGCGGTTGGTTGGAGATGGTTCCATTCTTTACACAAATGTGATCTATTACGCAAATAAACCGAATTATGTCAACATATTATAAATCTAAGTTATAAATTATTATATTATTAATACAAATATTCAATACCACAGAAATAATTGAACAAAACGTTTCGCAATTCTTTTCAACGGTTATTTTACGTCAAAAAAAAAAAATAAAAAAAAACCATGATCGTACAGCAATTAATGAATATGTCATTTCAAATTTGTTACCTGGAGAGAATAATGTTATTTATTTCAGTTCTGATTCTGTCCAGCATGAAGAAATAAACAACGAACAATTGTACACCATGGAATTCTTGAAAACCTTAAACCCATCCGGTTTACCACCTCATACATTGCTATTAAAGGAAAATGCTTTTATCATCTTAATTAGAAGTCTTAAAGCTAATCAGGGATTATTTGCTGGAGGAAGATTAGTGGTAATTCACTTAAGCGAGTACATCAATACATCTGGATTCATTCAGTCCGATAAAACTATGTTCATACCCGGAATTAACCGCACACCTTCTGATCCAACCGTGCCTTTCCAATTGATAAGAAAACAATTCCCAGCAACAGAAGCGTTCGCTATGACCATTAATAAAACGCAAGATCAGAAGCTTTAAAGGACAGAATTGTATTTACCATAACCTATTTTATTCGCATGGACAGAATTATAAATGGCTTCTTCACGAGTTCGTAGATTCAATGATATTTATGTTTTTGTTAAAGTCACAAGGTAAATGACAATCATTCGTGTAACTGCTTACATTGTTTTCAAAGAAGTTTTATAAAGCAGAGAAGTCTGAAAGAAAATACATCTAACATAGCCAATACCTATTTTTGAAATATCTACTTTATAATTGTTTATCAATTTAAAATATCGTATACATATATGTGCGCGCGCGCACGTGTGTGTGTGTGTGTTTATTTCCGGTCAACAGCCTATTTCACCAGCCCTTATACATATAAAATTTTACTTATAACCTTTCTCAGATAACGTCTTACGTATCATATCTTACATAAAACATTATATATATCGCAGTTTTTTAATATTATTTTCTTTGTACAGATATTGTTTTATGCATAGCCTAAAACGTCTATCAGAGCCTGATATATCTTCGGATGACTAGTAGCAAGTATATAGTATATTTTTACAATAAGCCTGACTGCTACTACTTTCTTTTAATAAACACTGGTAGTTATTTGAACATTATTATTATTATTATTCGCGAATAAGGCCATTAGGCCTACGCAAAGTACTGAGAAGCGTTTGTTTGCTTTCCTTTGTGCCCATATTTCCTTCATACGCTTGCTGTGGGCTTCCTTTCTCTCATCCGACCATGTTGTTCGTGGTCTTTTCTTTAAACTTTCTTCCCGGTCAACTAGCCACGTGTGAAATTTAGATTTAAATATGTCTCTGTTTTAGATATATTCTGGAACAATTCCCGCTAATTTGAGGTCTTTCTCAATTTCTCCAACCCATTTAATTTTTTTTTTTTTTTGTGCTAACCTCTTCATTTCTATATACCCGTTACAGCCCACGTCCTCAATTATCTGCTTCATATATTCTAATCTCTGTCTACCTCTACAGTTCTTACCTTCGACTGTTTCCTCCACTAACAAATTAACCAATCCAGCATGTCTCAAAATATGACCTAAAAGCCTGTTTCTTCTTAATGCAAGCTTCTTCCATAAACTTCTTTTCTCACCCATCATTTCAAAAACTCGTTCATTTCTTACTTTGTCTGTCCACCTAATTTTCAGCATTCTTCTATAGCACCACATTTCAAATGCTTCCAGTTTCTTTCTTTCCGGTATTCCTAAAGTCCATGTTTCGCTACCGTAAAGTGACGTGCTCCACACATAGAGTTTTAAAAAGTTCTTTCTAATTCCTAGATCAATATTTGAAAATAAAAGGATTCTCTTTTTCATGAAGGCTCTTTTTGCTAGTGCTATTCTGCTGTTGACATCATTCCTGCTTCGGTCATCGGTTGCAATTTTGCTTCCCAAGTAACAGAACTCACTCACTTCTCCTATTGCATCCTATCCTATTTTTATATCTGCTAGTATTGGTATCATTTCTGCTACATTTCATCACTTTTGTCTTACTTTCATTTATATTCAGTCCAAAATCATCCTTCAGTATTTTGTTCATGCCATTCAATAACTTCTCAATATCCTCAGCCCTCTCTGTTAACAAGACAATGTCATCAGCAAATTTTAGCATACTGATTTTTTCTCCCTGAAAACTTATACCACATGGAAATTTTTCTTTGATTTTCTTCATTTCTTCTTCTACATACAAGTTGAATATTAACGGGGATAGACTACAACCTTGTCTCACACCCTTTTTAACCGATGAATGTCTCTCTTGATTCTCTAATTTTATTACAGCCTCTTGATTCTTATATAGTTTATAGAGTATTCTTCTATCTCGATACTTTAGACCTGACTTCTTTAAAATTTTGAACATCTTGTCCCACCTAACATGTAATTGTATCCGATTTTAATTTACCTATTTGTCTTGACAGTCTGTTAGGGTTCATTCTTTTGATCACATTCGGTGACTGATCACAATACTGTGCTTAATATTGGCACGGGTAAGCTAGTGTGAATAAATTTTCATTTGGCTACGGGCACCAGGTGCAGAAACAAATAAATCTTCCTTTGTATTATAGGCCAATTGCGAGTGACTGTGCGAAGCGAAGCTATTTCGCTGTCGGAGTTGCTTTGGTGAGGAGAAAGCGGTATTGAACCGACGGATCAGGGCGTCCGAAGACGGACGCCAAAGTCATTACTGCAGGAAAACTGTTTTTCAGGATGGGCACGGAAAGCGGCCATTCATTCTCACTTTCTAGAGCCTGGCTCCTTGTGAAAGCGCGTCGCACTCAGTTCTTCCGGGCGGGAGGAGAGAAAGAGGAAGGAGTGAGGTGCGGACGGGCGTATGGTTTTGAATGAAGTTTCGCGCGGCGGGTTTTGAGAGAGCGCTCGAGACGAGTGAATGCCGCTCCGCGACAGGTGAGTATTTGTCTTGCATTCAGTACGCGGAGGCGAAAGCCCGCACGTCTTTTGCGGGCGTTTGAGAGAGAAGTCAGTGTCAGTCTTCGTTCGTTGGCAAGTAGTATTCCCAAGCAACGTCTGTCAAGCATTGTTGCTTGTACTTATAGCTTTGTGTCGATTAGGCAAATACGTTTATTTTTAGTACTGAATACAGTAGAAAATTATTCGAAAATTCGGCAGTGCATTACATATTGTAACAGATGTGATACTAACACATTTGATGCACCTCGTGAAATATTCAGCAATTAAGAATAAGTGAAAGGGTTGGAGCAAAGGCAGCCGCAAAAAAAAAAAAAAAAAAAACAAACAACTGCTCTTAATGGGCTGCGTGTGGGTCGAAAACCGTTAGCGGGGCAGGTACGCGGGAACCTTGAAGAGGCGGACAGCAACAGTTAAGCCGCGTTCCCACGATCTCTTGTAACGGAGGCGAGACGGGACGGGAAGGGACGAAGACTCAGTAACACGCCATGGGTACAGGGCCGCCTCTGCTAGCGGAGATGAGACGCAGTTACCTACTCTGTGTCGGTAAACATCACAGGCGTGTGTAGAGGTGCGCTGTTGCCATCGGTTTGCAGCAGCGGCACGCACCTCTTCTGTTGCTGTAAAGTGCTCTGTGCCAAACGACACTAGGCAACGTGGTGCGGAGGTGGCGGCGAGGTAAGCAAGGGCTAACCTACGGCGCGCGGTCGTCCCGTCCCTACACTTCGGCTAATGAAGTCCCGCCCCGTCTCACCTCCGTTACAAGAGATCGTGGGAACGCGGCTTTATGCGCACCCCAGCTGGGATACAATGGAGGTCGGACACAACTCATCTTTGGGGAAATGTTCGTGTGTGCCTGTACAAATTCGGGAGGCTCCGAAAATGGCGAGTGGAGTGACTGACCAATTAACACAAAAGTCTGTATTTTGGTTCTAGCAGAAGGTTTTGTTTTCATGTTCTGGAGGGAAAATTCGACAAGGAGATTGGTGAGGAGAAAAAGAGGAGTGGGAAGTGTGGAACGACGTGTTCTGCACCCCGGGAAGACGACATCTGGTGCCCGCGAGGTGGAGAGAACGGAGCGACATGCTCAGACAAGGGATGGTGGAGGTGGCAGATAGTGACGATACAGTGTATCAGGAATGCTGATTCTCAAGACTACGTAGACTGTTTGGTGAGATCAAGTTGCTTAGTTGCTTGCATTCTTCAAGTAGCCAGTAAATTCCATACCCGAAAACAACCCGCAGAGTGATCTGTAGAGATAGGGACTCATGTACTAAAACTGTTATAGCTAGCAAAAGTTATTCGGTGGGACAATTGGTTAATTCCGAAAATTCCATAAGATTGTTTCCTTGTAATTGACAGATGCCAGATACATTAAATTGTAATTGTGTCTTGTTCAATTGAAAATGCAATAAAAAATTTCAAGATTTTAACTTGTTAAATAATCGTGTATCTGTTATAAATAGGTAAAAGGAAAATTATCCATTTTCATGCAATCCAAAATTAATTATAAAGGCGCCCAAATTAAATTAAAAGTAATGAAACCAATCCGTAATTACCAAGAAAAGTCATTTCTACTACAATATAGTCTACATTTACATCCTTACACTGCAATTCACAAATATTGTGATTGCCAGAGAGTGCTTTGCACCAAAAGTGACTTTTGGTATTCCAATCATAGAATAGCTTGAGCAAAGATAGAATAAATATAAGCATCAGTACGGTATCTTAATTCTCTACTCTTCTCTCTCCTGTCATTGCAACTTAAATAGGTTGGTGGACGAAGTAATTCATTGCACTCGTTAATGAAAGAAGAATTTAACATATTCGACAACAAATTCAGATGAAACTGACGTCGTCTTTCTGCCAGACAAACCCATCCAAATATATGTATCATTTCTGTGACGCTGTCGTAAGGGTTGCAGCAAGCAGTCACGAATCGAGCGACTCTTCTCTGTAGTTTTGGTAATACGTCAGTCAATCCCTTGCTAAAAGGATCACAAAGTCTAGAACAGTAATCCAAATGTGGACGCACCAGAGTATTATGAACTATTTCCTTTGTATGGGAGTTGCAGTTCCTCGAAATACGACCTATGAATCTTAATCTAGAATTAGCTTTACCCACAGGTCCAGTTATGTGCCTATCCCATAATCTTATAATATGGCTACAATAGGAAACGATGTGCATATAATTACACTGTAATGTCTGCGTAACTCTTTCCTGAATAAGTTAACTACATACTAGACGATATACCACTGCCAAATGAGAATCGAAGACGAAAGTCTATAGGATTAAACGGCTGTGGGGTATCAAGTGTCATACTACTTTCATGGAATACGGAGCTCAACATCCGCGCATCTCCCAATAATTTTGGGCAAGGGTTCCACGAAAAGAAGAATTTCTTCACTTTTAGAGGCACTGTTAATAATAAGGACCTATAGAAAAATAATTATGTGTTTTTCACCAGAGAAATTAAGTAAAGATCAAAAACTATGATCAGCCTTCGTCATTAACAGCGTTCAGACACCTGTAACTCGTTCTAATACAATTAATAAGTGTATGATTAATTCTTCCATGTAAGTAATACTACTCCTTTGAAGTGGACGATAAATGTCCAAGGACTTATATCGATTCTCAGTCAGTACGTATTACATCTCTGGGATTTTTTATGCATAGAAAAGAAGAAACGCAACACGTAAGTATAAACGTTCATTGGAAACATGTCAGGGAACTGATTTTGGTGTAATGGTAATCAGTAAACGTTCATTTTTCGATTTCTACTTGTCATAAAATAAACCAATCATACAAGGTCTATACCAAAAGTAGCAGGACTGTTTTTTTTTAATTATTGAAGATATGTTTACAATTCCTTAATCCTCTTCGAAAAAGCACCCTTGGGCAGCTACACACTTAAAATTACGCTGCTGCCATTGGCCGTACGCCTTCTGGAAGTCAGATTCGGCGACGCTGTTGAGAGCCCTCGTAGATTCTGCTTGAACTTCCTGAATCGAGTCAAACCGCTGTCCCTTCAGCTTCCTTTTCATCCGTGGGAATAAAAAAAAATAGTCAGTTGGAGCCAGATTGGGACTGTAAGCGGGGTGCAGGAACGTGGCAACGCCGAATCGGGCCAACAGTTGCCTTTCATGTCCTCCCGTCCAAAGAAGGCTCGCATGATGAAATCAAAGATCAAGACAATGCTGATCGTGTTTTTTGACCTCCGCGGGGTGATTCATAAGGAGTTCGTTTCCCCTGGGGAAACTGTCAATATGAACTTTTACGTGCAAGTGCCAGCCAGCCTGCGAGACCGAGTGAATCGCGTCCGACCAGTCTTCTCCGCCAACTGGACTCCGCATCATGACTGTGCCGTGCCAAGGCGCGTCGTCATGAGGCAACTGTTGTTCCACTTAGACATTGCCGCGTTGCTGCACCCCGCCTACAGTCCTGATCTGGCTCCATCTGACTTTTTTTACTCACACGGATGAAAAGGCAGCTGAAGGGACAGCGGTTTGATTCGATTCAGAACGTTCAAGCAGCATTGACGAGGGCTCTCAACAGCGTCCCCGAATCTGACTTCCAGAAAGCGTACGGCCAATGGCAGCAGCTTAATTCTAAGTGTGTAACTGCCCAAGTGTGTTATTTCGAAGAGGATTGACCTATCTTCAGTAATATAATATATATATATATATATATTTAAATCAGTCCTACTACTTTTGGTATAGACCTTGTAGTGGACTGATCTGATGGTTATAATAACAGTACTGCCGCTTTTAAAAAGGGATTAGATTTCAGAATGTCCATTCGTAGTGCCCGGCACCATGATGGGAGTATATAAACAGAAATGACTGGGATAAACAGCGCACCTTTCATACTAGCGACAGGACTTACTGTGTCAATCGGTAGTTACGAACTAACAGGATCAGTAATACATTTTTGCCCTCTGCCTCTTCTCAATAAAGATTTTATATTCATAGTCTGGGGTGACGGTGCAGTAGAAACGACGCCCAGGATCTGTTACACATCTCTTCTCGTAGGACAGGTTGATCATTATCAGAATAAAACAATCAGCAGACCAATTTTTCCAACAAAATTCTTCCGATAATATCAACTCGACAGAAACAATACGTCTTCAAATAAATGCTGAAACCTCTCTTGCCCCCTTATGACTCCGACAAAACATTACGAAGCCTTAAGGAACGCAGTGTATCAGGAAGATGTGATTGATTATGTATAAAGGGAACGCGTCGATGTTCATTCTCCAAGACTTATCGCTATGTGAACTAGGTAACATGACAGCACCCATGTGAAACAATACGATTAAATATTATCGTTCCATTTCCTTCAGCAATAGTTCTAGGTGCATACGTGTCAGGGTCGCTTTCAGTGTTGGAAAATCGTCACTCTCCTTCCGGATCGTTAGCACAACTGTGTCTTAATATGCGATATGACACTGACGCTGTAACTGCTTAATTAGTGCTACACTGCATTGATGACTTCTGTCTATATGTTTAAAACTATCCCCAGTATCAATACGGTTCAGCGCACAATCGAAGCATTGCATTTTATTTGCAGCAATTATTGCATGGATAAATATTTCTCGTCTTCATGGTTATTTTTATGTTGTAAGATATATTTTTGGCATCATTACACTACAAAGCAGTCATTGGCACATCAGAAATCTTAACAACTAATATCGACTAAACTATGAACTTACTCAAACACACTAGGAATTTAGCTTCTATTCCGTTTACAATCTTTCAACATCACTGAAATTTTAAGATATTTACGTAGCCGGCTTGGGTACCTGAACGACATTTCCCATTTTTTCCCACAACAACGATTATGTTTTGAAGCCGTTTTGGAAACAGATTTTGAATACCTGTATGATACTTACCTATCTTCAAATTGGTAACACATGTCGTAATAATACTCTATTTTTTACTGTATAATTTAATTGTAATTAATGAACGGGTTCGAGAAATGAAAGATTTCTAACAAGATAGCAAACTGCATATTATTTATATACTGTATATAGACATATTGAGGACATATTATGGCAAATACAAAATGGTCACATATGTTTCTATCTATTCGAATTTTTTTTTTTAATTTGATCAAACCAATCTTTATCACAAAACTGGGCATTCCCTTTCCACTTCAGGAATTATGTGTTACAAAATGCTGGAACATGAAAAGAGATCTTAGGTTCTATTAAAGCTAAATTAGATACATTCTCCCATTTACAAGATTATATGAAATCATTTACTCTTAGAAAATCAGAAAATAAAACAAGATTATGCTGACTGCATCGGGATTCTTGCGTAGAGGAATAAATTAATTATTTACTTTACGGGCATGTTAGGGTTCCGCGACTGTTTCGAGATATCTCGTCGGACGGTTAGGTGGTTTCCCACGGCCCACGAATTGCCGGGAGAGCCGGTCCAGCTACCAAGAGCGGGCCATAGGAAGGGTCCCTCGTGTGTTTGCAGGGATGGCGCTCCTCTGTCCGTCGCCCAGTAAGTAAATATCAAACGCCCGGGTAGCTGAAACAACACTTGGCGGCGACAGTCAACTTGCGACAGCTAAAAGAGATCTGAAACCTGATGAAGACAGCATAGCTTTCGAAACGTCGTGTTTTTACAACACCAAGCTGCTGGACACCCGAGATGATATTATTTCATGACACTAGGCAAGGTGGTTGGGGAAGCCTGTGGCACGCGCCTATCCATACACTTCGGCTGATGTGACGCAGCTAAGGATCGCAATCCCGCAGTGTTTTCAATCCCGCGGGATCCGTGCGGGATTGGTACAAACCGTTTTTTCGCATATATTTAAAACGTTAATAAATTAAATAATAATTAAATTAATAAATAATTTTTAATGTTAAATAATAAAAATTAACAGTTAACAATATTTTAATCGGCAAAATGACATTAAAACTTTTTAGCGTGTCTTAAGTGTATTTCGAGATTTTACATTTTTGTTTTTTAATCTAAACCAATTTTTAAATAAATAATAAAAAGGGGAAATATTGAGTCTTTTGCCTTAAAATACATCACATAAGTTTAAAAATATGGTTTGCTTAATGGCCAAGTTACATGAGTTTTTTATAATTTTTTTCAAATCATAAATAAACGTTCCATAACACCGAGAAAAGCATTACATTTCACAAAGTGAAGTGAATATACTCTGTAAAGTGTAGACTTGGCTCAGAACAAGAGCTCATACCTTTTTGTCACTGCATAAGCACGAGACTTGGCCTTTTTTGCATGATTTATTATTATATCTCCTGATTCCTTGATTGATATTACAGTTGATTCAATGTTATTAAAAGAAACTACTCACCAACACGTAAACTGTCAAGTATTTCAGATTTACTTATGTGGCGTAACGACGTTATTAGAGTGGAACTTATTATTTTTTAGTAAGAAAGGAGACTTTCTCGGCGTATGATTGCAGTGAAGTCCTCATAGTTTGTATCTCAGGATTTCATTGCAAACACACGAAATTTCACACGCGAGGGAGACGGCGGAGGTAGCCGTCGAAGTATGATGTTCCTACAACACAATTCGTCAATACACCCGTGAAAATTTCATTATAACTTTTTTTACCTTTAGTCGAAATAATAACAAGGAGAAGAGGGATTAATCGAAAACCAGAGCGGCACATGTAAGCAGGTGGCTTTCGTCAAAGAAACGTGTTGAGGAAGCGGCCAAAACAACAAAGGATATACAATTTCATTTTGATAGCTGTTAAATAAATAGGTACGCAATCGTTAAAATTACGATAAAATTAGTTTCATATCAACGAATAATCAAATTTTCATCCGAAAATTAGGAAATTGTCACAATTACTTTATCTGCAAATACAGAAAATGGGAATAATGAAAACCGTGAATAAAAAGCTGTAATTGTGTAGTTCAGATAACGTGTGCGAAACTTAAAAAATAATTATACAGTTCGAAAATCATACTAAATACACATCATAACTCAAATTACAGAAATGTGTACTCGAAACAAACGTAAGTTTTGATGAATACGTAAAAGTGTATTTATTTACTTACGAATGACGAAGGTTGACAAAAACAAACGCTTGTTCACATGAGTCAAATGCCAACTGGAAGGGTACAGGCAAACAGTGCGATACATCCGACAGAGATCGAGTGGGGCAGCGAGTCACGCAGACTGACACGCGTTTCCGCCGGATATTGCGGATTGCGGATCCGCATAATTTTGTGCGGGATCCGCCAGACTGTCTAATGATGCGGGATCCCGCGGGATTGCGGGATCCCGCTTTGCTGGATTGCAATCCCTAGTCGCAGCCTACAAAACCACGCGCCGTGGGAATCCACCATTACATTAACCTCGTTCACTGCTGAAGGTCGCCGCTCGTTCAGTTACAAATCTGAAGATGCTTATCTCCTCCGTCCTGCCACAAGCCAACCCTTCTCATAAAATAGCTGCGCAGTTGTGTTAGGTAAATGCATAATTCTTATGTCGCTTACAAATAAATATATTTTATATTTTATTCATCATATTGATTGCAAACATTATTTCCACCTCTCATGTATTTAATTAATTACTTCCTAGAAAATATTAATTGGCATTATTATTAGTTTTAATTGGAGAGAAAACAAGAGAAATTAAATTTTACGGTAATAATAAAGTAGCCAGAGAGAACCAAAATTCTTATTTGTTTGCTCGTAACACCGTATTTCATTATTTTCCACGCCATTTATATATATATATATATATATATATATATATATATATATATATATAATAACGATACTTTGTAGATCTCCGTTCGGATCCGTAAGTCATTATAGTGTCTATTATTGCTTTGCAGATTTTCATTTTCGCTTTTAATCTAAATAAGGAACTAGAGAGGCGAACAAAATTTTTGAGGTCATCTTTTGTTTGCATATATCATACGCATGTTCCTACATACTGCATTATATACTGCCTACTTGCCTGTACACTTCCTAATTGTTTACCTAATTTTTAACGTTGTATCATTTTTCTTTTTACCTATTTTCAAATATTTGTCATCTTTAAATTTACATGCCATGTTTTTATAGTACAGTATTTTTGAAACACCTGATCAATTTTATTTCTGTCTGTTCCAATGACTAGCTGCCCCACAGAAAATACAAGAAATATTTAGTGCTTCACCAATTTCTGTTCTTATCCGGGACATTGTTCATAAAAGAATTTTACGCTAAAAACAAGTAATTAGGCTAACAGGTATGCAACTCCTTATTATTATTATTATTATTATCACTGCGCGAGTCACTAAAAGTGGTTGGTGTAGGGTGTATTGCACAAATCCTAATGTGTAACAATTTGTGTAGAGGAATATGGCAGGAAGCGCCCATGGGCTATTTTTAGGAACCATCCTAGCATTCACCTAGAGCGATCTGGAAAAACCATGGAAAATTCAGATCAGGTTGGTCGAAGGGGTCCATACATACCTACTCCTATCAGGATCTAAGTTCTCTCGCTCCTTCATATTCCACTCCCTAATCGCCCGTGAAAAAAAGGGCATGGAAATGAGTCGGTTCTTGCCCTGATTTCTCTTATCTTATTTTCTCGGCCATTCCTAGATATGAATGTAGCTAGTAGTAATATGTGTTCGCCGCCATCCTGAAATAGGTCAGTTGTGAATTTTTCTGCCGAGAGCAACGCCTTCGGTATTCCAGATCTTCCCAAGCCAATTCATTCAACATCGCACTTACGCTTTCCCTTCAGCTTTATATACCCGTAACGAATCTGGCGGTTCTTCTTTGCACCTTCTCCAATGCATCCGTTAACGCCTTTTGATAGGGACCCCATGCAGAACAACAATATTATAAGTGAGTACGCAACAGAGCTTTGTATGCAATCGATTTAACTTCTGATGTACTGTACATTGTTTTAAATTACGACCTAGAAATCGGAGCATATGATTCGCTTTCTCAGTTACCTTATCAATATATTCATTCCACAACAAATTATTAAGAATTGTTACACGTAGGTATTTAGCGGAGTCTACCGTTCTAAGGACAGTGTCATTAATTCTATATTCAGAGCTAAATGGTGTCACTTTTTTACTTATATGCATGACCTGACATTTTTTAGCGTTTAAATCCAGCTGCCAGTCTTTGCACTAAGCGATTATTTTCATAACATCGGACTGTAACAAAGTGCAGTCGTCCTGGGTTTTTATTTCACGATAAATAATAGCATCATCGGCAAATATTTTTTTTGCTTTTACGTCGCATAAATCATTAATAGATACAGTAAAAGCTCCTTATTCGCGGGAGATACGTTCCGTAAAAATGCCGCGAATATGGAATACTAATTTGTATGGGGTTATAGGGGATACGTTCCAAGTTACCGAAAAAAAAAAAAACCAATGTCAAGTAACATGTTTAAGTTAATATTGTCAGCCTTAGGCATTGTTTTAAAGAATTTCGTAATTTTTTCTTTTTTTGCAACTTTTAAACGGTCTTTCAATTCGGATTGATATTCATCTGTGGCATTAAAAATTTGTCCTTTAAAAACAAAACTTCTTTCCACAGACGGATAAATTTTCATGAAGAAATCACAAAGCTCATTTGCCAACCGTAGACCTTCAAACAGGCTTTTTAAAATCAAATTTCATCATTTCAGTGCTCGTTGAAGCCTCTTCTTCAATGGGTTGGGGATTTAACATATCCTCCAAATCGATTTCAGTCAAATCTTCATTTGCGATTCAAGCAACTCTTGAATGTCACTGGATTCTATCTGTTCAGAAACTTTTTTTTTTTTTTTTTTTACTCATTCACTTTTCGCCTCGTCGACGTCGAAGTCATTAGAGGCGGGATGGACCTGGGGACAAGGAACGGGAAGGAATTCGGCCATGGCGTAATGAAGGAAGCATCCCGGCATTCGCTTGGAGTGATTTCGGTTCAAAAGCAAGTTGACCTATTCCATTCGCATCTTGAGCATTGTTTGCAGTTAAAGTTTGAATTTACACGGACACTCTATCATTTCCAACAATGAGATGAGTTTACAGATTTTTCGAGCATGATTTCGAAGTGTATGGCTTCAGTTCTCGTAACGATTCTTGTACTGTAACAATGCATTATGCTATGTCAAAATTTTTTCAGCGTTGCATAACATTCATAAATAAGATAAATTCCGAACAAAGCAGAGAGGACAAGTGTTATTCACTCAGAATTATTGATAGATTCAGTGGCAATAAGATTCGGGTTTTTTTTTCATTTGGTTGTTTCGGATATATAGATTGACTCTCGGCACATGCCAGTAATACTCAAACGATGCTGACACGTTAGTAAAGGATAAAGAATGCGCTGAATATACCGAATGGATCCGCTAGTAATAAAAATTTCAAGTGGAGAATACAGAAAGTTGTCACAATTATCCCGTCTGCTAATAGTGAAACCGCGAATACAGAAATTTGTCACAATTATTTTATCCCCGAATACTGAAACCGCGAATAACGAAACCGCGAATAAAGAGCTTTAACCGTATGAGAAAAGTAAACTATGTATTTCTTTATATCAGCACCTAAAAGTAAATGATTCCTAAATTACCTGAGTAAAAAAATATTCTGTCTAAATATAACATTTAATGACTCAACTGTTAAGCATTAGAACAATTTCCTGAAAGGAACATGATTACACTTTAATAAAAGTGTCAGACGAGATTAGCGTTGATTGAGTGAGAGGTATAATTTCTAGGAGGTATCTGATACCGGTGGCGCAGCTCCGTCAGTGCAGAATCGCCTCAGAATTCGTGCATCGCACCAGTGTGGCTATTAGGCCGTTATTAAAGCCCCTAATTAGAGAGACGCGTCGTCAGGGGTATTAGGCGTAACGAGCAGGCAAGCTCGCGGCAGGGGCTATCCTAGCAGTCAGGGGCCCATGAGGCTTTAACTGGCCAACGCCATTGGCGCTCCCAACGCTGACAAGCTTCAGGGACTGTCCACGATTATCCAAATTCAAACATTTTCCCATACTTTATTATTGCAATCATTCCTGTCAGCATCAATGAGACCAGAATTTTTTTTTTTTTTTTGCAACTTTTAATCTATATATATAAACATGAATGTTTGTTTGTTTGTTCTTCAAACAAAACCACAGTTTTAATCCGATCTCGATGAAACTTTGCACACTTATCCTTCGAAACAAGCAGAAAAATATTGTCTACATTTTGTTGAAAAATTATCTGTATAAATAATACATGTTGTCTTATAATTTCGAAAAATTACTGAACGGCTTTCGACAGATGCGTTGGATGACTAGGTCTCTGTACTGCCTTTCCATACAGCGTTCAGGTAGCTCAGTGGTTAAAGCGCTTGCTTAGTGATGTTTCGACCGTGGTCTGTAGCTCAAATCTCCTTGGAGACAAAGATTTTTAAAAATTGTTTTTGATCGTAAGTGTCACGCCTGGACCGTCGGCTACTCGGATTGAATGTCCAATGCGAGGCAAATCGTAGGTGGTCTTGTAATGCTATAGGTGTACATTTTTTACGATATGTTGATCCCTCAAGGGTGATTCGCAGTCAGTATGTGTGTGATCTGCAGTAATGGTACTATAAATGCCGAATTAAGTCTCTGTATTTTTGTTACGTTTTGATGACTAAATTCCTATACCGATATTGACGGAATTTGACAAGAAAATCTGTAGAGTGGGCACAGGACTTTTATTTTCGGTATGATTAACAATTGTAGTCACGAAATTTTGAGCACTTATCGAATGGTGACAGAGAAACGGATGTGTGTGTTAGTCTATATCGTTGAGTCGGTTGCTCAAGCTGTGCTTCTCGGGCATTTTACTAGTGTATAATTTGTTAATAAATTTCGTTTAGAGAAAAAACGTATTATTTAGTATAGATGTCGATTTTCTCTGTCCTATTACTTTGTGTCTGCTTAAATGTTTCTGGCACCAGTTTATTTTTCCTTCTTTTTTACATGCCTTGCGGACATAAAATCGGATGCTCATGCTGAAGAAAGAAGAAAAGACCAAGCTGAAAAGAAGTTGCCCTTAGTTAATACCCTCCCCCCCCCCTCCCCACATCCCCTGACCTACTTTTGTTTTTCTGTTTTGAAATATGTTGGAAATTGATGCTCTTCAAGAGACAGGTTCCACGATAGAATGATATAGTCATGGCTTTCTTGTCATGTTATGCCGACTCGGTGTTGTTTGGGACCAATCCTCCGTTACCAACAACTTTCTATATTCAATTCTGGCAAAGAAATTCTTAATCCACGCGTACAAAGTCGCGGATATCAGCTAGTTTACCACAATCGAGTGTTTTTCATGAGGAGATAGAAGGCTTTATATCTGCGAATCTTTGTTTTGCTACAATGGAAACACTTTTATTTTATGGAGGTTCGGGGTGGAGTGAATCACGTATTTCTACTTCCACATGAATGTGGACCGACAACAATTGT
Source organism: Vandiemenella viatica (assembly GCA_031002005.1). NCBI lineage: Eukaryota > Metazoa > Arthropoda > Insecta > Orthoptera > Morabidae > Vandiemenella > Vandiemenella viatica. Next base: position 230,919,160 of record JARYHS010011408.1, on the reverse strand, counting down.
TTAAGAATCAGAAATGTAATTTAATTTTTAATGCGGGAGAAACGCCTGTCCTGACATTTCCAGATAAGTGTAGGAACTTAAGGATTTAGAGAGAGAGCAAAGGCGAACAGCCACATTTTTTTTTAGAAAATTGCTGTGGAACAGAATTACTTCCTGATACAATGTGACTTGGTTTGGAGTAATATTAAAATATGAGGTGGGTGAAGAGAGTGTCTGGGAGTGTATAAATCATATATTACAGATGAGAACTGTACTGATATTGGTATTTAAGCTTTACTGTTAAGCCTTTGGATCGTTTTCAGAAATTATATGTCATACTGGCATCTGAAATTTTAAATGACATGGTAATAGTAGGACTATATGGAATATTTTTTTCCCAATACTAACACTGTAGTGCAATAACATATCTCAAAATCAATGCAGCCGTGTGTAAAAGGTGTCGCAGAATGTTAGCATATGTATCCACGCGCGCATGATGTAAATAATTGTATCAATTACTTATGTGGTAAGACAGGTAAAGTGTGTGCTTTCTTGAAATGGGGAAAAATCAAAAATATTTTGAATTGGGTTTAAGGGAAACAGGAGAACAGTAGAGCCATAACCATTTGTAAATTTGCTAGGTGAAGCTCCCAGATCAGTAAATTCAAATGGTCATGTCAACTCGTCACCTTATCAGGGCTCTGTCAAAGCAGACCACTGCGGAAAAAGTTAGGACACTCAAGAAAGGGAAAGCAACCCTTAAGCTTCAAATATCTTTACATTCGCTCATAATACTACTCAACAAGTTAGGTTAGTTTTACCGACTATACAATTACCAAAGAAGAAAGTCGCGATTTTTGGAAAATGATACATTGGATAGGAATGCGCGGGCACAATGAAAGAAGCAATTGATAAAATCGGTAAGTGACAAAATCCATGTTGCTATTAATGTGTTGAGTAAGGTTTCAGTAATGATATAAGATTATAAGAGGTTTAAAATGTGTTCTTCTAATGATAATTGATCGTTTTTTACCTTGCAGTGACGTTAAATGAAAAGTAAATTGTATTAATATATAGAAGCTAGTGAATCAGTATATAAATCAGTGATAAAAAATCAAATTATTTTTGTAATATTATCTGCTCTTCCATCTAGAAATTCCATATAAATGAATAAGGAAAATACAGCCAATTTTAAGCAACGGAGAGTGAGCAATTTTAAGAAAATTCACGGAGAGAATAAAACCATAAATTCATTTTACGAGCCCCACTTTTACGAGTATTTTACCATCTGGCGAATCGTCACCGCGTAATTAAACGTGAAATTGGGTGGCAATTCCATTTCGGGTACTCGTTGTTGATCAAAAAGAGAAGAAACATAGCGGGAAGGTTTTGATGTGTGCACTTGTGGGTGCGAGAGTCAGCGAAAGGGTGTTTATGAGTCTCTACAAGTGTGTCCATTTTACAAAATTACCTGTTTTCTGGTTCATTCATCACCCTCGAATAATCTTTATATATAAAGATGAATGTATGTTTGTTTGTTTGTTTGTTGCTTTGTTTGTTCTTCATACAAATCCACAGTTTTCATCCAATCTCGATGAAACTTTGCACACTTATCCTTTGAAACAACGAGAAAAATACTGTCTACATTAGGTTGAAAAATAATCTGCATAAATAACACATGTTATCTCATAACTTCGAAATACGGCGATAGACAGACACGTTGGATGTGGACGTCTCCAGACCGTGTTAGTGAACTGGCAACTCAGTGGCTAAAGAGCTTGCTTACGAACGTCGTGGTCTCCGGTTCAAATCTCCGTGGAGGCTAAGATTTTTAAAAATTGTTTTTCATCGTAAGAGTCAGGCCTGGGCCGTAGGTTATTCGGATTGAATGTTAAAGTGTAGATATTATAAAGTTAGGGGTGCAATGCGGGGCAAATCGTAGGTAGTCTTGCAATTTTGTAGGTGTACACTTTTTTACGTTTTAATGATCCCTCGGTGTTGTTCGCAGTTCGTGTGTGAGTGAGAACCACAGTAATACTAATATAAATACGGAAGTAAGTCTCTGTCATTTTGTTACGTTTTGACGACTAAATGGCTATATCGTTGTGATGGAATTTTATAAGGAAATCTGTATGAAGGGCACAGGATATTTTTTCCAGTATTATTAACAGTTGTAGTCACGAAATTTTGAAATCTTATCGAATAGTGACATAAATATGTTGGAAATTGATTCTCTTCAAGAGGCAGGTTACCAACAACTTTTTATATTTAATTCTGGCAAAAAAATTCTTAATCCACGCGTACAAAGTCGTGGGTACGAGGCTAGTAGTAAATAATGCTGAGAAATATCAAATCTTTCGTATGGACTATTATACCAACAGAACCTACCAGCCGAAAAATTCCCTACCCGATGTTCTGGCTTCTGCTCTGCCGCGAACACAATGAAGTTGGTAGGCTTGGCTTCCGTGGTTCCGAGCACCGCACGGAAGTTCGATCACTCCAGCGGACACTTTAATTGAGTTTTCAACCAATCCCGGATGTGCGCCGAATAGCGTGACGTTACCACCAACATATTCCACCAAACAACTTAACTCCGCACGTATTTCCAGGAATATTATTTAAGCTGCAGTCACACACACAGTACACCGCGAAACAACGTTTGATATTTGTTAAAATTTATTTATTGTTGCGTTGTGGGCGTTTAGAATTAAAATTGGGGAATCAATTTAAAATTTCTGTTTGCGTTTACTGTGGCAATAGGAAGAAAAAGAAAGATTGAAATTTTCTCTGCATTTTTACCCCTATTGCTGAGGGAAAATTAGATGAAAAATTGGTATGTATTTCCTTGTTAGCGTCACGCATGTTTTCAACATCCTTCTCAGCCATTTAAAAATCACGAAAAATATCGACTTTCTTAGAACTTTAGACTTTTTTTAACTGAGCATTATTATTATTATTTAAATATTGCCTCCGGTCTCTAAGACTATTTAGTTAGCTCCAATTTATATTATTCCAACCATTATTTCATGCTTTTTATGTAACTGTGGGACACTATAGTGAGGACAAGACGAGCACAACACTTAATTAAAACGGACTCAAAGCGTCCATCCTAAAGTGTGAGGCCAGCGTACTAGCCCCTGTCTAGCTAGGATCGGTATTTGCTGAGCATATCATAGATACTGTATTTAAAGAGAATTTTATTTCCAACCTTTTTCTCCATTCGGATATAACAACGTCATCTCAAACTTAACAAAACTATAAGTAACAAAATTTTGGTTCTTAATGCTTAGTTTACTACAACAGTTTGAGACGTCTATTTAATCACTGTAAGGTAATGCATGTTGTAGTATGTGAGATAAAGTATACGTTTTTAATAGTTTATAACAGTATAATAGTATTTTCATTTAAAGTATTATAGTTTTATACAGATTACGTTAGATTAAGTTACGCAGCCAGACGATCGGTTGGCACGTGTCACTGATTAAACACAGAATATTTGTTCTAAGGTGTTGATCGCTAATTTAGAAGTCAAGTAAAATATATCTGATCTCCTCAATCAATATTCTCGTTCAATATATCACTTGCTATAGGATAGTTAAAACAGTTGCAGTGATATGTTACCCAATGTTGTTAAAACCATTAATAACTTGACAATAGTAAATGATGCTGCTCAAACGTTTTGTTTACCTGAAAGTTTTATAAATAGGTCCCTTGGCATTATATGTTCTAATGATATGTTAAAAATGGCTACCCAAAGGTATAAGAAAAAATATCTTTATACGTTATTAACAAAATGCAATATATATGAATATATACTTCTACCGCTTCTTAAAATTATTTGAGTGTTTTATATGGAAATAGCAGAGTTCCCGGTGTTGCCGGGTATAATCTAGATTGATTTGCACACACAGTGAATATTGAAGCTCATACATAACAAAGGTAAGTTTCTTGGGGATTCTACGATAACCGTGGAGCCACAATTTGATGATGGAACCCTATGTATCTCGATGAGTCAAATTGAAAGAATATATATATTTTTTTTTTTTGATATTTCGCATAGTTCTCGATATATCGTATTTCAAAATTGACGTGGTTAGGTTGAAATGCAGCCTGGACCAGAAGAAAAAAATCGCCTCAGCCAAATTTAATAATAAATTCGTATGTAACTTGGTGAGACAAATCGAAAATAAAGTATAAATTTTTTTGATATCTCGCTTAGTTCTCGAGATATAGCATCAACAAACCATTATATCTACAAGGTGGAAATGCACAATAGATGTTTTATTTTCTTCCAAGTGGTTGTTGTTTGGTTGAAATACAGCCTGGCCCAGAAGAAACGTCACCAAAAGCACAAGGAACTATAACTGATTTTTGACATGTTAAATCTAAAAAACCAAGTGATATATCAAAATATGTATTTTTATTTTAGATTTTTTTCGCTGATTTCTATAAGAATTCATCATCAGATTTTGGTGCTACGACATTGATAGAACTGCCAGTTTTTACACTTGTGAATTATATTTCATGTCAGTAGCTCCATTTTTCTAAAAGTATTTAAACTTAACCCCCTGTGTAGCAGAAATGAGATGTGGTTGGTGTTGATTTATTCCTGCAATATTTTTATCCATATCAGGAACGTGTGTACTAAGTTTTATCATAATAACTGCAGTGATTCGTGCAGCAATAGAAACAATTTTTTATTTCCAGGAAATGCTATAAAGACTGAATAAACATCAGAGATTGTAGCTGTGCTGCCAGAGACCGTAATTTAAAAGCAACAAATTTCTCGGAAGGATCTTCACTAATGGTTTTAAACAGCTCACTTTCATGTTCAAACCCATCAAATATGCATTTCTAAACCAGCCATTAAAATTCACATTACTGTAGCAGTGCGGCCTCGATAGTAACATCGAGAAACAAAGAATATACCGAAAGATTTTATCATTGTATTGTTACAATTAATTTAAAGATTGTCCACTTTATTTAGTTTCCTCTTCTCATTCGATGTAGCTATGTATGGGGTTTAAAAACTAAAAACTAAAATTTAAGAAAGTAAACGTTACATGCGATAACATGGCTATTATTCTTTTACGGTGTATGACGTAAGCATCGTATTTCTTTTTTGTTTCAGGCTGTACGTTAAGATTTTCATTTACCACTCCGGCGTTATGTTACGTTGGAGCATAAGACATACCAAACACTTCAATTGAGATTCTAATTTTTAAAACGGAGAAACCCCCATCGAAATCTGCTCTGTAGTTTCCGAGTTTTTATACTTCAAATATATCCGGTTTTCGCTTTATAGATGTAGAGTATGTTACTGTTTTAATAACTGGAACATCTAATAACTTTAAAATAGTCCAAATACTTCAAAATCCCAAAAAGTGTAAATCATCGTAATTTTTTTAAAGGCCAACTTTATTCGGAAGTGAGATTAATAATTTTATTTACCAACACAACTCAGAAAATATTATGCGAATATGATATGGCACATAGTTGAAGGGGTAGCGAGAGAAACTGCAAATCAGATCGACTTTGGCGAACAGCTTCTGGGGCTGTCCTCGGCTGCGTTTCTGCGTGAAAGCTGTCGTTTACCTGAACGAGAAGTCTCGCGACGTCAATAAATATTCACTGCAACTTGCTTCGGAGCATCTTCCAGTGAAGCGTGCCTCTGCAGGATAGGGCCAATGAGGCGAAAGCTTCTCGAGTGAAAGAGAACGTAGAAGTTTCGCCTTGAAGTCCCTCACAGTTTCTTTCCCCTCAGGTCGTAGACAACAAGTTGCGAATGGTGTCGTTTCGGTCCATCATATTCCGTCAGCCAGCTGCTGAGTCAGTATTGAAAATCCTCTTGGATATCAGCCGCTGAAATCAGGAGTGTATAAGAACATTCTATTGAATACCAATTTCATGCATCAGCGTATATCAGAGGGTGGAGAAGCATATTTTACCTTCACAGTCATAATTTAAAATCGTTCTAGTCACATATATCTGATTTGAAAGGCCCATGATTTTACCTAAACGTTAATAAAAGTTTGAGTCCAAATGCTGGGAGTTCACTTTAAGAATTGAATTGAAGTTTGAATATTGTTGTTATGCATTTCTCCCATATTGCTTTGAAGATCCTGTTGCATAACAATCGCTTTCTAAGCTTTTTTCACAGTGATTTATATGCAAAATAAATTTTTTGACCTTTATACGTCTCACAGAATATTTTACAGTGAATACATTTTAGCAAAATTATTCAGCAGATCATAAAAGCTCTGTTTTATGTTTTTAAAAGTTATTAACAAAGTTTTATTCTTTTTTTGTGAATTTTTCTTGGGAAACAAATCGAGTAATATTCCCGACAAACATTCATTATGAAACAACGCCGAGAAAAATTGGGTTCATTTATAAAACTTTTATTCTATTCACACTTGCAGTGGTATGTTACACAATGTTGTTCAAACCATTAATGACTTGACAATAGTAAATGATCAATAAATTAGAGACCAAATTGTGGTAGATTTTTTTAAAAAAGATTATTCCCCCACACACTATAAATGCAGCATCATTTACCTCACTAGTACGTCAAAGATTTACTTGGCGGAGAAAAACTGTCCTGCAGCCTACGTATGAGGTTTGTTTGGAAGTTACTGTCTTGTAACTAGGGTCCGACCGAAGCTTCGGCTTCGGCTTCGGCCACCTTCGGTCAAAAAAAGCACCTTCGGCCGCACATTCGGCTTCGGCCAAATTCAGCCGAATGTTTGGCCGAAGCCGAAGTTTTACATCCAGCCCCTGAAAATGAACCAACTTTTACGAATACCGTAAACGTAGCGCGCCTACAGACGATAGCAAAGATAAAGAACCATTTGGAAAACATCATAATAATCAGTGGGAAGTATATTGTGAAACCACTGATAAACACCACAGCTTTATTAAAATTTTTTTTTAAAAATCAGAGATCTTGTATGCGCCCAAAGATTTTACAAAAGAAGTTTAACAGTCTACTTTACGCGATATCGTAAAAAAAAGTAGCGCCACCATGGCACGATTATCATCCGATTTCTTTGCGGATTAATGTATTACTTATGGACCAGGTCATTGTAAACATGTTTCCGTACAACCTCGTTGAAGGAGAAGGACTTCGCAGACTTAATTTTACTGATCCCCTTACTCGACCCTAGTACAGACAAAAGCGAGAGAAATATTTTAGAAAGTCTTTAATGCCAGCTACGTACGAAAAAGTAAACAGTAAAGTTGCATTGACTTTAGAAAAAGGCTGAATGGATTAATTTTACCACGAAGATATGAAGTGATTAAGCAAACACGTTTTTGAGTGTCACGGCACATGGCATTTCCAAAGGTTCCAAAATAAATAAAAAAAAATTAAATTGGCTGTTAGTGTGTTGGAAGATCATACAAGGCAATATATTGCACAAAAAATCACTGAAACTGTTACCGAATACAATTCAAAAGAAAATATCCATACGGGTATACGTAATAATACTTCAAATATGAAAGCAACCATCCACTATGGAAACTTCGTTTTTATTGGTTGTGTTGCTCACACTCTACTGCTCATGATTCACAAAGTAATTTTTAAAGATATTGCTATAATAGAAATAGTGCAAAAGTGTTGTAAAACGTAAGAAGAGTGAACAAGCCACTCGATGTTTTAATTAATAGAACAGAAAAATGCAGTAAATCTGTATATGTTAGAACGTTGTGGAGTAGAAATTCCAACTGCAGAAGAATGGATACAAAAGAACAATTTTATAACTGTGCTGAAGTATATTTAGGAAGCAACAACTAATATTTCTAGCGGTTTATCAACAGTATCTTTAATTATATCAATCATTGACATCTTAAACACAAAACTTGCTCAGAAGGACAAAAGCTGATCATATAATACTGCTCAAAAGCCGCTTGTGTGGGTCTGTTAACAGGAGATCTGCTTTCGCAAGAAAAACCTTACGGTTGTTGATTGCCGCTCTAATCGATCCACGGTTTAAAATTAAGTATTTGACTAGCGACGACATTGTAAATACGAAGACTGATATTTTGTCATTTCTACGTCAAAACAGTGCACTGACAATAACAAATAAAACGGGTCATTTGGAGCGATTAAATCTTATTTTATTAGTGCCGATGTACTTTTTGTTTTGGTTATATTTAGTACATTTTTAATTAATCTGTATACGTGAAACTACTTTAAAAATATTGGTATTGATTCGATTTTAAATGAAAATTTAATTTGTGATACTAATTTAGACAGCAGAATATCGTATTTTAAAAGCTAGAATAATTCATGCTAGGTAAGAAGGTTGAAATTTATTTTTATTGTTGTTAAGAAACGATGGTATTACTATACATAAGCTAACATGTATTTGATTTACCAAACCTAAAACTCAAAAACTTATTAATTTAATCCACGGGACAAATTATTCTGATTTGATTCGGGCTGTTACTGTTAAATTTTGTAGTTTCTTTTTATTATTGCTAAATAAAAATAACTGCTTTTATTTTTGCTAAATTGCATTGCTCAGAACCTGGTTTGGTACTATTTTACTGTTTTATTTTATTCTAATAAATAAATATTAAAAACTTTGTTTATAATTATTGTAAAGGTGCATTTTATATAAAAAATACCACATATAAAACAAAATAACAGTTCATTTTTTGCATGTCGTATATACTTCATGTTAGTGTTCTAAGATATATAATTATTTTTGAACCTTCGGCTTCGGCTTCGGCCGAAGGTTATCCCAAGAGCCGAACATTCGGCTTCGGCTTCGGCCAAAACATGACCTTTGGTCGGACACTACTTGTAACCAACACACTATTATCTTGCTATCTCACCAAGCATGGTGGGTCAGTGGTAACAGTATAGCTGACATTTGGATGGACATGGCTTCAAATTCCTCTGTGGCCATCCCGATTTAGGTTTTCTGTGATTTACCTAAAACATTCCAAGCAGCTTGCTGGTGGTTCCTTAAATATGTCATGGGTGATTTCCTCCACGTACCTCCATCCAAATTCTCTATTGCCTCTAACGACCTCAATGCCGACGAGTCGTAAGGCCTGAACAAAAATAAATGTTGGCAACTCCTCCATACTTCACACTAGCTCGTGCACCAAGAACCATAATACAGGCTGTCTCTAAGTTAGAAAGTGTCACGGAATTGACTGATAGATTGGGCTGGGAGTCTCTGGTAGATAGACGACGCAAGTTTCGTTTGAAGTTAATTGGTAAACATGGGTAAACCCAATTTCATTTAAGAGTGCGGTGAAATACTTCATCCATCAACCTATCTGAGTCGCAATGACAGTAAAGATTAGAGAAATAAGGTGCCGCACTGATTCTTATATGAATTCTTTCTTCCCACGTACCATTCGGGATTGGAATGCATAGCGAAGAGATTAATTTTGGTGCTGAGCATCCTCTGTCACCCAAATTTTGTGAATTGCAGAATATATATAAAAATTTAGATCTTCAACTGATCATGCACCTAATGGAGAATACTTTCAGCTCGTGACATTCTTTCCTGTTCACCGTAATCATGATTCTCATAACAGGAATCTTCAAGAAAAAAAAAACAAAAAAAAATACTGTTCAATTCCTGTTCCGGACACTTACTTCTTGGATTAAGTAGTACTTTTTTTGCTGAAGTGTTAAATAGTACCAAAAATGGAAAATTGTTCGAATGTTGTTTGAAAAAAATTCTGAGTAATTTAATAAGTATATTAACTGTTTATTTTTAAATGGAATCTGCGTAATTAATTTACGAAGGATTAAGTTTACCGTGATGTCACATATCTTAAGTTGCATAAAAAACACGATAATTTTCATGGAATAAAATTACGTATATCAAACGTGTCTTAAAGGATCTTCGAAAAAATTCTGCTCTAAGACGATTCAAGAGAAATTGGTTTATCTATATAACTGATTTTAAATACTTCATCCATACTTAAACTATAACAATATAGTAGCCCATAAACGATTAATTTATGAAAGGTTAAATGTACCTTTTGTATTGAGTTGTATACAAAACATGATAATTTTCGTGGAATAAAACACTTAACTCAAACGTTCATCGATGGACCGTAGAAAAAATTCTTCTTGAAGACGTTTTGTGTGAACTCGTGTTATCGATATAAGTGACTTTAAATACTTCACCTTACTTAAATTACAGTGGTTTAACGGTACACTGAGTAACATAAAAATTTGTTCAATTAATAAAACGCTAGACCAACCACAGAAAAGATGGAAACTTGGTTTACTAGTAACTTGCTGACCTAAGTGATGCTTCTATTTAATAATATGCAGTATACAGTAGAACCTCAGCCATCCTGAGGTATGCTTCCAGCTTAAAATGAAGCAAAGAGATTGAATCATACGAACTTAAAAAAAATAAACAACGTAGAGAAGATTTTATTAATAAAAATACTTACAACCACATTCTGTCAGGTTCTGAAAAGATGGCACGCAGTTATTAATGTTTTTTTCTTAAATTATGTTATGAAACAGTGGCAAAACTCTTACTATTACAGCTGTGGATATGTGTTTTGTTTGTATACATCGATTAAATGTTTATGGTGGTTTTGAACAGACTCGCAAATAGACAATATTTTATTAGCATCTAGCGATTCCTACCATATTGGATTAAACGAGATCTAGATTCTAACTACTGCAATGTAAATTCTTCCAATAACTGAACGTTGTCAGAGTCATAGATATGAGAGTTTGTTTCGTTTTCCATTTGCTTGCTGGTAGTTGTATTATTCAGTTGAGGGTGTTTTAAAAACATGTAACGTTTAGTTTTTATGTTGACCTAATTAGTCCATTATTGTACTTATGGGGGCAGCTGACATTAACGGTTGGCCCCCCTGGCTGTCTGTTGATTGCGGGCGGCATTGGGCAGTAGCCACTGTGAAGCCCGAGGCCGTAATATCCAGCTGAGCCCAAACGATAAACAAACTCCTATTGTTTTTTCATCGCCGACAATGTTTGTTCTTTGTAATTAATGTACGGTATCCAGAGTAATACAGGTCACTGAAGCCCGAAACAATCGATGGGTTCATATTCAACTTCATGTTAAAACTGGATTACTACGGTTTCAACACTACATTTTCAAAGATATTTCTGCCCGTAAAACTGTTATAAAAACCGATAACAGGTAATCAAATGTTAACGAGAATTCTTGTCGTGTTCGGTGAACGACACAAAAATAATATGAACAGCATTTTCATTTGTTATTTGGTGTTCGTTTTTATTCATATATGTGGAATTCCGTAAATCGAAAGAGAACAAAAAAAAATTTCAAATGCATATAATGAGTAATAAGCAGCAACCAGATCTGCACGTTAACAGTTCAGCGATAGTTTGTATAATAAGAGTCAGCGAATAAAAATGTTATTTTAAAGTCGCTGCGTTGTAACATATATTTCACAGATTCTTATTTCCCACAAATTGGCAATGTCGTCTAATACATTGTCCCATTATTAAGGACTCAAATTCCGATGCCACAGCCTTATTTATTTGTTTTGTAAAACCGTTTCAAATAAGCAATGTTTCCTTAATAAAGCACTAAGACGTTTTTCCTTGTAACCGTTCTTCATTAAAAATCTTATGAAGCCATAGTTTTAACGAGCTCCCTTCGACTCATCGTAAAGTTAAGGGAAGTAAATTTCTTCTTCCAGAGATAAAAAAATTCTCAGAATGCGTCAATTATCTCTACACGGGGAGCTCTGATAATATATGCCGTTAGGTATTTGTTACCGAGAGGCAGTAGTCTTTTTTACAGTTCTAAGAGTTGAAATGGCAGCTGGAATTACCTCGTAGTTTGTGAATATTTGCAGCAATATCCGATTTTTTCCTGTCGTATTAAGTAAACTTCATGTTTTATTTTTGACCTCTGCTTCTTATACAACGTGTAAACTTAAAAAAATTGTTGATCTAAAAAATTTGTTGAAATTTTGTATTTGAGGGTTCATTACGTCTGGTAGTAACTCAGATTATATTCATATTTAAACTTATCTTAATTAAATGTAAATCACTATTATTTTACACAAATTCATCCCGCATTTTATAAGCTTACAGAGGAACATGCTGAAGAATTTGTCTCAATCGAAGAATAAAATTCACTGTTACGGAAGACTGCTTTTATCTGGGCTACAGCAACTAAAACTGTATGGTATCTCTGATCCGTTAAGGAAATGGGGCTTCATTGCAAACAAGAAGCTAGGTCGTTGATGGTAAAACGACAAAGGACAAAGAATCATCGAAAGGTATGAAGACGCAGATTATATTAAAGCATAACTTGGAACATAAGTCAACATGTAGTTGGATAAAGTGAGTCAAGTTAAATACTAAGCGCTTCATCTAGTAGGGGCCACCGTTACAAGGGTAACTATGGATCTCACACTGTTTTTGCATTTACGTATGTATTTTGCAATTCACAGAAAACTGTGAGTGACACAGGGTTATTTGCAACAAAATTAATCTATATTCTGTGATTCTAATCACTAGGGGCATGACGGAAGTAAGCATTCAAATATGAATCAGTAGGGCGCCTTGTTTCCGTAATCTTACTTCTCTATCCTCTAATTTCTACCCAAGAACGTTGGTGGGAAAATAATACACCGCTTTCGTAAAATACTGAAGTTGTGCGCTCGTTAATCAATTTTTTTTTTTTTATTTTATTTTTTTTTTTTTATTATTTTTTTTTTGCGGAAACTATGTTCTCTGTCCACCAGAATAAATGAGCATTAATTTCAGTATCAATTGTATAACCCTTTAGTAAGATCTGTGCTGCGTTGTTACAATCCGAAATGCTCTTCTGTGCGTGTTTTCGACACTATTAACCAATCCTTTGAAATATGAATGCCATACGACTCAACAGTACAACAGATGAGGAAAAACAAGAGTTTTAATCTCAATTTCCTAGACTGTTGTAGTCTAAAAATTTCCCGTCCTCCGAAGTTATATTCAAAATGGATGTTAGAGTTCGGTAGTTCGCGGAGTTTCTTCGATCTTCTTCTTCAAAATGGATGTCACCTGAACGAAATTACAATTCTGAGGTACCTCTTTCTCGTCGAACTATTGTCAGTCAGAAAAGATTTGATTTATATTGCAAATTTTGAAAACATTTTTAGGGAGATACCATAATGAAACGGTGGTTCCTCTCACTTCATAAACTTCGCTTTACAAAACCTGAAGAATTTTTTTCCAACAAATGTATGTCTAACAGTAGATACCACGATAAACCAGTTAGCATCATTATGTTCCATGCATAATGGTTTTTTACGTTTGATATTTGAGAAGGATTTCTTCTCGCAGTTTTCACATTATATTTGTATTAATGATAGTGTACTGTCTGAATTACAACAAGCCTTTCACGAAAGATGAAATAAGTATTTTCGAAAGCAAAATGCAATGGAAATCGTTTATTACGTAATGCCTTTACGTGTCCTTTTAATTCGATAGATGTTACTTCCTCTCAATCCTTCGATATTCTCGGACTTACGTAACGTACTTCATAACGTACTTGAAGAAGAAATAGCCAACATTGAATCACACAGCAATCAATTTTTAGGCTTATGTTGTTGTCATACATAAGTGGTCTCCAACTAATCTTAAATAGTAATGACGTTTACCACACTTATATATAAGTTCAAGATAATTTATTAAAATAAAACTTAATTTTGCTTGGATCATTCCGAAGCATACGTACTAAGCCAGTATGTCATTAATAGTACTGCCAGTTCCTTTCATCCAGGACCTGCTGTTTAAGGTGGAATGCATGGAGCGTCCTGGCGTAGCTCATATCAACAGAGCAAAAGCCGTAAAAATTCCTGGTCGCCACGTGATTGAATTTTCAAGGGGAACGCCTTATCCACTGGGATACCAGACCGCATAACGTATATCGTTCAATTTTTATAGATCACTACTCCATGTGAAATTGACAGTACCCCACACAAAAACGTATAGCAACTGTAACAAATTATAAAAGAGCTACATTGAATTTAAGTTAATTTGCATCAAATTGTTGCCTGTAGACTGTACTCAGAAAATAATTTAACTAGTGACTAACGTTTTAAAGAACTTATAAAAATCTATTATTTGAAAACCACCAATTAAGACTGACGTATAAGGAAGCTGATATCGAAACAAGAAAGTGAATTAAAAACATTTTCTTTACCCGCTACTCGACAAACACTTCCAGTGTAATAGCAACTGGGAGAAACGTTTTTAAAGATACAAGTCGAGAGCATTATATAAACTATTCAATACTGGAGTTATTTTTTAACATATAGTTCTAAGTAACCATCTCACGAAACTAGAAAACATATTAAGAAAGAAATATAGAATCTATGAAGAACAGAAGAACAGTACAGATGCGGTTAACATTTTTCACCTATATCTGTATTAAATGTCCTTACATGCAAAATGGAAATTATATTTCATAATCTTCATACCATTAATAAAAAAAATTAGGGGTGCCAGCTTTATAAGTGGTTTAAGGCTGCAAAAAACTTATTATTCTACAGCAATAGGTACAAAAATGAGAAATTATTTTTCTTAAAAAAAGTTTCTCTGAAATTAAATAAAACACTGGTTAATTGATGGGTTTATTGAAATGTGTATAGCTGTGTATAGCTGTATAAATGACTGAATGTTATAATGTAAATTAATCTTGGCCTTCATCACTAATAACATAAAGGAAATTGATATGTGTTTGATCCAAAAAAAAGTGTAGTCAGGTGAAATCAGTGATGTGGGGTGATGTACTTCGAGAATAACACGCACACCAATAGCTAATGTGTATCAGTTAAAGTAAAACATTATAGATCCATCATTTTCACAGTCGCTGACTTTAAAACTAGTAATAATTTCATGAACTGAAGATATCCCTTGATTTGAGAAATATCCTTACATGTGTGTTACGTAGTCACTGGCTTTAAAGTAAGTGAACTAGTTTTTGAAATATTATCATGCACGAAACATATCCAATTACTTCTGAGGTACTCTTATTTAATTTGTTACTCATTTTTAGTTATGCTACTTTATAATGGTTTATGAAGATTTACATGTTTCTTTTCGGACGCCAAGTGGCTTTATACTTCCAACTACAGTACGTTTCTTAATCTCTTAAGCATTCCAGTGGCAGGTAGCTTCTCAAATAGTAAAGCTGCGATAAATTTTTAATTTGACTCTTATCTCGCAGAAACACTTCAGATGAACATAAATAAACTGGATATAAAACTCTTTTATAAAGATTAAAGCACGTTTATAGCAAATAAACGACGTAGATTTTGTCTTAGCACTATTTGGAACGGCTGCGATTGAGGGGAATTTATATAGGCATCTGCGAAACAATTACAAAGGCAATGAACTTTTCTGTAGCAATACAGATCAAACAAAAACTTATTCAACATTACTCGGAATCATTAGGAAACACACTTCGATGAAAGTAAAAGATATTTTTAAACATTTAACACAACATTCACCAAATTAAACACTTTCAGATAGTCCACATTTCACTCAAAACTTATTTACGGAAAAGATATTTTCAAACATTTAACACTACATTTACCAAATTAAACACTTTCAGACAGTCCACATTTCACTCAAAACTTATTTACTGGCATATCATACCCAATTACAATTCTTTTAATTAATTTTCCAAGTTCTGTTCTGCTTTTACTACAATCAATACAATAATGCAGTTCTTTTATAACACTTTCAGCCATCAAAATATTACACATTTTTAGCAAAAAATTATACAAATTTACCATCAATCTCTTCGCTTCATTCCCAAAACAAAAATTTAGTCAATTGCAAGGATGGAAATTAGTGGAAACAGAATTTTTGGAGCCTTAAAATACTGCACATATTTGTTATCTTTAGACGCATGCCTTTCCTCCGTAATTTTTTGTTTGAATATTATCCTAAGAACCAATAATTTCTGAAATCCTGCTTTGATCTTGTTGTTACTTCAATTGGTGGTACAGAAATTTATTTACCTAATTTCTGTATATTGTGTGATGGTGACAGGATCGTTGGCCAAATGTTTCTGTTCATTTGTTTTTCTAAGTGTAATGGGAGGTCGAAAACATAATTTACAAGAATCAGACGTGTAGAACTAACGGAAACCACATTTAAACTAACTACTTCATTCTGTTAGTACAATACCGGCACACCACCACAACACTGAAAGCTCACTGTGTAGCATTGGTATTATATATCCGCGCCGTCATTACGAAAAGGCAGCGAATGTTTAATTTGATTCCGATTTTAAAATTCTTATGTTTACATGATGAAATGCTTTGAATAAAAACTTCTGTTACATTCAAAGCAGTCAACTAAAATATTCATGATAATAAACTGTTTGGATAATAGTTATGAAATATGCGATTATTTATATATAATAATGTTATAGAGGTACATCATCAGCTGATTTTGGGTGGCAAAATTACTGCCAGAGGTCATGAAATTAATACTGCGGAATATAAAACTGATCCGCAAATTCTTGACATTAATTATAGCCTACATCACAATGACTATTATTGGATGTTGTGATAATTATCAGATTCCAAGAACGCTGTAACAAATTAATGGTCTTATCCAGAGCATGGTGATTATCCAATTCAATGATCATTTTTATTTTTTCTTCCTTCTCAAAGCCATCATCACCTTCGATGCAGGAAAAAAAATTCATATCAGACTACTGTCGTAAATGTTCTGAGCTATGGTTTCATTTCGATCCATTTAGCCTATTACTGGCGTTAGTAATTGAAATACATTGGAAAATGATAAAGTAAACAATTTCTTAAATGTGGTAATTTGCAACATTATCACAAATATTATAGCTATATTCTCCTATTCTGTTTAACTACAATAATTCGAATGCAAAAAAGTATAATTAAGACGATGGATAAACATTCCGTAGCTAACTGTTCGCTGCAAATTCTGTTGCGAGTTTACTTTAAACTTCATCTGCAACAGTTTACATATTTTAGCCACAAAATTCAGAACCGAGTAAACAAAACTTCATTAATGAACAAAAGTACGCTGTGGTTGCTCTTCAAGATTCTGAAAAGAAACTCCATTTAAGCCATGAGCGTTCAACTTTTAGAACGCTCCCAGCACAGCGCTAAATTATCTGTTACCGATCTTCAAAAATATTTGGTAAGTAGACTGCTAAAAATTATTAATCCATTTTTTAAACTCCATTGATAAACATAAAGCAAGAATTTAACCGATGAATCACGTGAAGATAATTTGGTATTAATTCCCAAGTAACGAATTACAACAAGAACAGGAAAAATTCCATGGATCCAAGGAACCAACAACAGATATCAACTACAAAGAGATGAAAACAACTCTTAAAACATCGGCATATTCTCTAAAAAAAATTAGTAATGGTGAAGCAGTCACAAAAAATAAAAGGATTCATAATTCCCTCTTAACTCTTGAATATACGCATTAGGAAGCAGCTCATATCTAGAATTTCGTTCCAAATATCGTAACAAAGTCACATTAAATTGTTAATTCTAAATGTTGTATTGGATAATACTGACAAAAACGCGCTTCAAAAGAAATATATGGAAGTTATATTCTTTATCCCATACGCTCTCAAACATTTTATACAAGGTACATTCTCTGATGTCGTTCTTCTAAAACAACATTTGAGTGTAGTTATAACGAAAAATTGTCGAAAATGGTCTGGTGTCAATATTTTTGCCTGAATAGTACACTAATGTTAAAAGCACCAATATTTCAAACTGAAAGATTTCTCTTTTTCAAGAAAGCTCTTTTTGCTACCGCTGTTTCGATTTTAAATATATTCTTGCTTCTGCAATCAGTTGTAATTTTACTACTTAAGTAGCAGAAATCTCTTTCATTTTTCCCTAGTACATCTGATCTTATTTATATATTTAATTGATTGTTATTGCGTTCTGATACATTTCAACACCTTTACCTTCCTTTGGTTTATATTTGGTTCAAAACCTTTCTACAGTATTTTGTTCACACCATTCAGCAACTTCTCAATATCCTCAGTCTTTTCTCCTAACAGGACAATGTCATCAGCAAATCGTAGCATGTCCACTTCCTCCCCTTGAACACTTATCCCAAGTTCAAATTTTGCTTTTAATTCCTTTACGTCTTCCTCTACATTATATTAATGGAGATCGACTACAACGTTGTCTCATCCGTTTTTTAACCAATGCAGGTCTCTCATTATGTCTACTTTCATTATACCTTCTTGATTCTTATGTAGATAATAAACTATTATTAACTCTTGATTTTTTATTCATAAATCCCATATAGTTTTTAACATCTTGTCCCACTATCAACATCTTTTCCTAAATCAACTAACGCCAGAAAGGTATCTTTGTTTTTCTTGATGCGACCTTCAGAATTGCTTCTCTTGTACCACAGTTTTTGCTAAACCCAAACTGATTTCTACCTACTATCTCTTCTAGTATACTTTCTATTCTTCCATTACTGGTTAGTAATTTTGATGCATGTGATGTTGGACTTATAGTTTGATAGTTCTCATAATTGTCGATTTGTGCTTCCTTTGGAAGTGTGCAGATGATACCCTTATTAATATCGGTTGGAATCTCTCCTGTTTCGTAACTGTTTTTATAAATTTTAATAATCTTCATACTCCTTCCTCTCCTGTGGGTCTTAGAAGTTCGAGAGGAACCTCATCAATTCCATAAGCCTAATATGATTTCAAATCTTTCATAGCTCTGTCAAATTGTGCCCTTAAAATAGAATATCCTAAGTCATAAGTGTTAACATAGCCTTATTTTACCAGTACACTATTGTTCAAATCATCCCTATCGTACAGTTTCTCCATTTATTCCTTCCATCAGTTAGCTCTGTCTTCTGAGATTAAAAGAGGCTTCTCATCGGCAGCTTTCATGTTTATTCATCATATCTCAATTTCTCCAAAAAATTATTTGATAATCTTATAGGGCATATCCATTTTACCTGTGACCATTTCCTTTTCTAATTCTTCACATTTTTCTTGCAGCTACTTTTTTTTTTTTTCCCACACTCCATGTAATTTTGTTTTTTATAATTTCTGTATTTCTCTGTTCCAGCTTCATCTTAAGCATTTTATTCTCTGATTCATCTACTCCAAAATTTCTTCTGTGATCCAAGGTTGGATGGCATGTTTCACAAAGCCTAAAGAAACTTTACCAGCTTTGATTATTTTTCTGTTCAATGCATTCCGTTTCTGCTCAAACCCTTTTTTTAGCTATTTCTTAGACCCCCGACTACCATCTCTGTAATTTTTTCTCTCATGTTAGATTGCTTTAACTTGTTCACTTCCCGTCTGTTCTACTTATGTTGTTTCTTTATTCTCTTGAATTTCTGCCTGCACTTCATAACAATCGGATTGTGCTCACAGTCTATCACCTCCTGGGTATGCTTCCTAATTCCTGAATCTTTGTTTGACCATGATATAATCAAGCTGATATCTACTTGTATCTCCTGGACGTTTCAAGGTGTGTATACTTTTTGCAGGATTCTTAAATTGTGTGTTCGCTGATACGAGTTTATGTTTTTGACAAACTTCTAACAACCTGCTTCCTTGCTCAATTCTTTCTCCTAAAATAAATAAAACATTTTTTAAAAAATTCTGCGAATCTCGACAAATAAACTGATAACAAGTATGAGTAAATGCATTTCAATAATAATTCCAAATGACGTTACTTTCTAGTGAAGAACTTTTTGTATTTTACATTCTGACACTACTTTAAATTACTTAACGTTGAATCCAAAGTTACATCAGTATTCAACCGAAAAATACACTGCTGATGATTGAAATGTTTTCTATTTCGCTGTTGGAAAACGATAATATGCTGTGGGATCATAGTTCTGGGGAGAACAGAAACGCTCATTTCTTTTTCTTCCATCGTTGTGCCCAACTCAGGAGCGCGAGTGAACTTATTTAGCAGATCTGTTTTTCTTCTGTTCCCAAAACCTCTTCATCCTTTCGCTGTGTTCTTTCCTTCGTTCTTCCGTCCAGTATTCCTTCTTCTGATATACTGGCTGTTGGCAAACTGGTGATTGTTGACCATGCTACTAAATCGGCATCTGTCCTGTATGATTTCGTCTGTTATTCCTATTTCCCGGAGATCCTTTTCAATTTCAATTAGCCAGTTGTTTTTAATTTTCATTGAAAGGGCTAGATTTAGAATTGTTTTTGTTAGTCTGTTATTACTCATTCTGATAATATGGTCGTAGAATTTAATTCTTCTTTTCCTGAATGTGTCTGAAATTTTTTCCGAATGTTGATACAGTTCGTTTGATTTCCTTTTCATCCAAATTCCTCCGGTACAAACAGGGCCAAAGATTTTTCTTAAAATTTTCTTTCTTGCTTTTCAATATCTTTAATCAATGATCTTCCTCCAATAATCAAGGTTTCTGATGCGTATAATGCCTCCGGTTTTATTACAGTGTTATAGTGTCTTAACTTGGCATTTCGGGATATTGACTTTTTGTTGTATCTGTTCCAGGTGATTCTGTAGGCTTTTTGTAATTTAGTTATTCTCTCCTTGTTTGCTTCACGATTTAATCCTGCAGGTTGAATAATTTCTCCTAGATATCTGAATTTAGCTACTTGAGAGATATTGCCAAATCGCGTTTTTAAGGGTTGTCCATCTTGGTACCGTGAAGATCCTTCCATATATTGGGTTTTAGCATATGATATTTTGAGACCACATTTAGCTGCAATTTCATGAAGTTTTTCAAGTGCGTAGACTGCCTCTTGCTTGTTGTTGGAGAGAATTGCCAGATCATCTGCAAAGGCCAAACACCGCAAGTGAAGTTTATTTCTGAGTAGCCTGCCAATGGTTATTCCTTTTACTTCATTCTCCCAGGTTTTTATTACTTTGTCCAGAACAAGATTGAATAAAAGAGGTGATAGTCCATCTCCTTGTCGAACTCCTGTGCCAATTTTAAAAGGTTCCGACACCTCACCTAAGAACCTTACTTTTGAAATGGTTTCCGTTAATGTCTGTTTGATTAATTCTCTGGTTTTTCTGTCTACTTTGTATTCTTCTAGCGTCTTAAAAAGTGTTTGTCTGTCAACAGAGTCATTTGTTAATGTTGACAAACAAAAGCTTTATCTACTTTATTATTTCCTTTGCCTTGGCTAGTCACAGACAGGGGTAGAGCATGGACAGTTGGGGCCGTGAACAGATTCTCGTGTGGGTTATCGTGTCTTGCGAGTCGAGCCGCCGGTGAAAGACGTGTTGCAGGCCGCGCCATCCTCCCAGTCGCCGAAGGTGGCTGTTTAGACTCAGCTGACCTCTGCAACAAAAAAACAAAAACAAAAAAAAAAAAAAAAACAAAAAAAAAAAAAAAAACAAAAAAAAAAAAAAAAAACAAAAAAAAAAAAAAAAAAACATGTAGCCAGCCGGGGTAAGTGTTTCGCCTCGAATAACTTCATCCTTGTGTGTCTGCTCTCAATGTTTTCCTTCGTGCACGGAGAGAGGGGGTGGACGAACCAATCAGGGCTGGATCCGGCGTCATCTTGCACTTGGTCGTCGGCAATAGAACAATGAAACATTTACACGGGCGTTTAATTGAGGTCATCTGTGAGGTCTATTTGCGCGCCACATTGAACACTCACTCCACTGCTGAGAAGCTTGGGGTTTCACCACATGATGTAACTACCGATTCTTAATTGTTCTGTTTTCCAATTAGTTTTCTCGTCTGTTGAGAGGTGATTTATTAGTGTTAGTTACTCATTTCTACTATTCAACTATTTTCAATACACTGTTCATCAATTACGTCATGAAATCGATTTCATAATTTTCTAGAACGGTTGACAAGAACGATCCGTGAATCAATTCATTTTAAATAATAGGTCATCCTATAACTTGACATTTCTTCAACGCTACACGATGAACATGACGTCAGATACAATACTATGTGAGTAAGTAATATGGATTAGGATATTTTAAATTTTTTTCTGAAACTAAATTTGCCTACTCGGTTAGTTTCCTAGAAAACAAATATGCGTGCTCAGTTACTTTCCCGGTTTTGCAGATATGATCCGCTGTGATTATTTTCTACCTCCCGTACAAAGCATTTTGTTCTTCCAAAGATGCATCCATTCTTATTTTATTACGATTTCATACGTGAATCACGTATATTTTATTCTTGTTCCTCCGAAACAACGGGCCGTAAGCCTTTGGGTTTCAGTTCTCTGGCGAGTGACGCTAGTCACGTCGATTTCATTTCAATACTCCTCGGTAGTTCCATTGGCACCATCGCTGATTATCATAACACCGCGGTGAAGAACCTCGGCAGTTCTATTGGTACCACAAAACCGAGCGTGGTGGTGTAACGGCTAGCGTTCTGGCCTCGCATTCGGGAGGACGGCGGTTCGAATCCCCGTCCGGGCATCCAGATTTGGGTTTTCCATGGTTTCCTCAAATCACTCCAGGTGAATGCTGGGATGCTTCCTTCAAAAGGCCATGGCCGAATTCCTTCCCATTCCTTGCCCCCCATCCTTTCCCGTCTCTAAAGACCTAGTAATTATAGGAGACGTTAAGCAGTTAAAAAAAAATATATATTGGTACCATCGCTGATTATCATAGCACCGCCCGCGCCATGGAGAATTTCTTACATTACTAGTACTGGCTAAGTCAATTATATGGATATTTATTGCGTATCATGGAATTATTGGCGAGACGCTCTTTCCAATCAACCATACGCAATTAATGCAAATCGGTTTTACTTTTTTAAGGAGTTTAGGTTTCCATTGTGTTAACTTCAGTTTATTTTGAACTTAAACACCCTACAGCTATACTATAACCCTTTCAAATCTTTACTAAAATAATTAACAACAGAATCGTAAGTACGATTTTCCAGACGCGACAAACACAATACCATGACATCCACAATCTCGGGATGACAAACTACTTGGATAATCAATGTGAAACTTTGCCTCCAGTGTGGAATAATTTTTCAGACGTTCAACCAAGTTTGCAGTTAGTTCATTGCCTCTTGAAAAAAAATCAATTTTAGAAGTCAGATGATACTGCAATAAGGGGCGTCCATAAACTAAGTAACTGCATTTTGGCATCTTGTGGAAACCCCCCCCCCCTGCTCCCCACGATGTCTGATGTGGCTTTAACCAATACTCCTGCATAAACCCCCCTCCCCGTTCCCCACGTGGCACGTAGCTTTTTTTCTTACTGATTTCAGAAGTCATTTTGTACAGTTATATTTTATCAGGCTATTGAAAATCACATAAATTACATACGGAGATGATTAATTAACTGAAATAAATATTCACATGCTGTTGTGTGTTCTGTACCTTATTTTAACTGTGACAAATAATGTGAATGAAGAGCTATGTGGCTTGGCTCAGAACCCCCTCCCACATAGCCCAACGTAGCTTTTTTACCCAACCCCTCCCAATGCTAGACCGAAACCACGTAGTTTATGGACGCTCCTTAATAATTACTAAATCACACTTAGATTTCATATAAGTTTTAAAGAGTAATATTTTCAACATGTGTATGTTAGCTAAATGGTTCACAACGAAAGATTTTTTGGATACACCATCCGTAAAAAGTGAGAAATATCGGCCCTGAAAACAATCTCTTGCCGAGCTCTCCTATCCGAAAGGCCGAAAAATAACAAAAGATGTTATGAAAAAGCCTGACGGCAACGTCAAGGAATGTTGGATGGCATGGAATGTGGAAGCAACCTGTCCAGGTCTTTCCCCATCAGCAGAGACTTTATGGATGGATAGATAAGGAGCGTATATGCTTGGTATGACTTCCATGAGCGTAAAAATTGAAATATGAATGGCATGCTGACCTTGTTATAAAAGGCAGCAGCTCAGCAGACCGGAAATTACATGACGACTATTAATAACAAGAACAGTATAGTTATGAATGTGCCACTAGATCTATTATTGTGAACAATCTAGTTTGGTGGCATGTTTTGAGTCAACTCAGCCTGTTCTCGTGGGTCTCCAGGTGAATGTGTTAATGGTTTACTATCAGACGATAGGTTGCTTGCAGATGATATAATGCTATACAAAAGGATCTAAAATGTACTGTTAACAGCTGCAGGGTGACCTGGAAAGGATATATAGCTGGGTTGGTAAACATGGGATAACGATAAATGCGAAGAAGAGTCAGCTTATTAGATACACAGCTAAAAACCTAATGGTAGATTACGACTAAAATGTAGAAAACGAGTTGCTTGTTGAATACTTGAAATTTAAATACCTTGGCACAACATTTGATAACAAGCTCAACTTGGAAGGACACATTGGACAGGTAGTAGGAAAAGGTTTCAAAATCCTTCACTTGGAGAGAGTGATGTACGAGAGAAGTAAAAGAACTGGGTTACAAAACATTGGTCCGGCCATTTCTTGAAATGGTGGCGTAGTATGGGACCCACAATTTGGGGGGGGGGTGCAAAGAAGGGTTGCTATATTTGTCTCTGGAAATTACCGTAGAACACAATCAGTAACCGATATAATAAAAGAGCTGTAATGGGATTCATTCGACGACAGGAGGAGGACGAAGATTTAATGGGATTTACGAGGCGTATAATGGTGATGAAGCGTGGAAAGATATTGGTGTAAGAATTAAAAGTAATGCATGAAAGGGGAGAGATGTACTTGACCACAAGCTGGCACTTGATTTCAGGCACAAGGGTGTGGGAAGATTTTCTTTCGTGGGTAAGAGGGTCGGGGATTTGAATAAGTTACCAAGAGACTTGAATAATTTACCAACAACGTGTAAACAATTTAAAGTTGAAATTTGTAGAGGGCATATCTAGTTTTGTACAGGAAAGGGGGGAAAATGGATGTGTAGGGAAATGGCCATTGGAGCGTACTTTCCATCGCAACTGAATTAAATTAAATAGGTATATTAGTCAACGCAGCAGAGCTGTGGTGATCCACATATAATAGCACTGGTAGATGGGCTCAATCGACGACATTGTTGTCAGAGTGTACAGATACCGTCAGGTAAGAATACTTCGACATAGTAACCGTTGATGAATTCGTGAGGGCGTCTAAGTAAACACTCTGTGTTATCTCATACTCGCTAGCAACAAAAGCCTTTGATTAAATCAGTATTTTTTTATTCTTTTCAACCAATTATGTTATGATCAAAACACGACCATCATTTATTTTTGCAACAGATATCACGCTTACTCCTCCAGAGTTTTGCAATTCATGTGAGCGTAAGTATGACAAAAAAAAAAAAAATATATAAAGAACTCTAACTGTGAAATTGCAGTATTACATGATCTCTAGGACAATGGGTAACCGAATTAGAGCGCTTAAAGTTATCGTTTGTTTGACACGTTTCCGTAGAAGCAGGTGCACCGCAACAACAAGGTGAATTTAGCCCCGAGATGAGACTGTAGCCTGTTACTAGGCGGCCGCTAATAGCGGGTATTGTTCCGCAGTCACTTTGGTGGGCTGGACTATCGCGCTGCCCGGCTATCAGCAGTGTTCCACAGTGTCTGCCGGTCATTTCACAGCCACCGCCTTTGTGCGTACCACTTTGTCCGCTCGTTAATGGAACCAGCGGAGCTGCGGGCTACCCACCAACACGACACACCTAGCTACCTGCAGAGGAAGCCGTAACATCCGTCCACAAGTAACCAGTGTCCCGGAACACAACAAGCCACCCCGCTCTCTGGAACGCAACAAAAGCTTCAGTTAATCCGGAAAACTTTCTCATTTCCATTTTTCTTCATACAAAACCTTAGAATGATGTTGCCCTCCATGGGTATAATTTGAAGTAATTACTTCTTTACCAATGTGTGTTATAAAATGAAATTCTAAAAAATCTATTAAAGAGTTAGCTAAACTTTTTAATGCTTTCGTGTACCTTTACTTTTTTGTGTTTGATACAATCCTCCATCTATTCCCATTTTGCGCTAACCTCTTCATCTAAATTCTAAATACACCCCTTACCACCTTACCTGCTTCATACACACTAATCCCTGTTTCTTCTACAGTACTTACCATCAACCGTTTGCTCCAATAACAATTTAACCAACAATGTATGTCTTAAAATGTGACCGACCCAACATCCTGTCTATTCTTCGTATAAGAATACTAGCTCGTACCCGCGACTTCGTACCCGTGGATTAAGAATTATTTTGCCTGAATTAAATATAGAAAGTTATTAATAACGAAGGATTGGTCCCAAACAATATCGAGTCGGAATAATATGACAGGAAAGCTAACACTATATCACTGTACCGTCGAACCTGTCTCTTGAAGAGAATAAATTTCCAACATATTTCTGTCACTGTTCGATAAGGTCTCAAAATTTCGTGACTACAACTGTTAATCATACTGGAAAAAATATCCTGTGCCCTTCATACAGATTTCCTTATAAAATTCCATTACAACGGTATAGCCATTTAGTCGTCAAAACGTAACAAAAATACGGAGACTTACTTCCGTATTTATAATAATATTACTGTGGTTCACACTCACACATTGACTGCGAACAACCCCTGAGGGATCATTATAACGTAAAAAAGTGTACATCTACAACATTGCAAGACTACCTACGATTTGCCTCGCATTGCACCCCTAACTTTCTAATATCTACAGTTTAACATTCAATCCGAATAACCTACGGCCCAGGCCTGACTCTTACGATGAAAAACAATTTTTAAAAATTTTAGCCTCCACGGAGAATTGAACCGGAGACCACGACGTTCGTAATCAAGCGTTTTAACCACGGAGCTGCCAGTCCACTACACGGTAATACGGTACGGAGACGTTAATATCCAACGTGTCTGTCTATCGCCGTATTTGGAAGTTATGAGTCAACATGTGTTATTTATACAGATAATTTTTCAACCAAATGTAGACAGTATTTTTCTCCTTGTTTCAAAGGATAAGTGTGCAAAGTTTCATTGAGATCGGATTAAAACTGTGGATTTGTATGAAGAATAAACAAACATACATTCATCTTTATATATAGAATATTCCAAAAGCATTTTTACTCACCCATCATTTCAAAAACATGTTCATTCCGTACTTTATCTACCTAATATTTTTTCAGCATCCTTGCATAGCTCCACATTTCAAATGCTTTAATTTTCCTTCTATCTGTTATTCCTTGAGTCCATGCTTCACTATTATATTTTCCACCAAACAGAAAATTATAAAAATTTCTTTGTTATTCATAGTTCAATATTTTGAAGTAAAAGATTGATCCTTTCCAAGATGGTTCCTGTTTCGGCCATCAATTGTAGCTTTACTTCTAAAATAAGAGAACTCACTTACTTCTCCTATTCCTATTCCCTTACTTAACGAGCTCAAAATATCTATGCTCTACGTGTTGCAGAGAAAAAACAATTGTATCAGTCCCTTTACTCGAATGACTCATCTTCCCCCTAGAATATAGCTTAACAAAATTTTAGTAAAAATATTTACCTTAGGTTAAAGCAAAACATAATATGTTCAAATTTAAAGTCAAAGTTACTTATAAGAGCTAAAGGCTTGTGACGCAAAGAAAACAGCATACCGTCAGCAATACAGGGTTCTGTCTTCCTACGCCTACAGAAACATGAAAGTGGAGTAGCATACATACGATATTCAACTTTACGTATATCTAGTGTTTAAGTATAATAAGCGATATAATTAAAAGATAGAGTACTCAATCTTTACGCAACAGGAAATGAACACAACAATTGTATTTCCTTCTTCAAAAAGTTCTGCCTATCTAAGAGCAATGTTAAATGTTGTAATCCAATTTTTCTGGTGTCAGCTGTTTCTCATAGCAACTGTATGTCAGCAGTGCTCCATGCATTTTTTATTCACTTTCTTACGTATTATGGTTCATGAATACGGGTTTGCTGTGGTAGCTGGCGAACATTTATCAATCTATCAAGACATTGAAAGTTGGTTCACTGACGTGCTTTTAGTTTCCATATTGATGTAAAAAGGACATCAGGCATAATATTCACTGGTGCAGAATAAGTGATTACCAACTTGTGGTCTGCTAAGATGGGACACATGCTCCACAGGAAGAACATTGAAAACTTAATTCTAATTGAATTACAGATTTTATAACAAAAATTACAGTAAAAGATGTTCACATAAAATAGATACCACCGTACTGCATAATGCGAGTATGAGCTATAAGCGTATAAGCCAAACTATCTAAAAACCAAGAATTTTTAAGCGACCACCGATAGATCTGGTATTTCCAGGAAATGATGATGTAACAACAATGTTACTAAGTTTCCTTTGAGGATTATGTTAATCGCAGTTTTATTATGGCCTTGTTATATGTGCAAGTCTCAAGGAAATGATAAGAATCGGCAGGGCTGGTTAATAATACACACATAGGTAAAAACGTCGGCCCATTTAAGTTAGTGGCCTGATTAGTTAATGATCCTCGGACTGAAAAATATTATTATGGATAAACTAGGGAGGGTCTTCCTAGATCTGGGGAGAGCGATCTTATGGACTAATTATATAATGGGAGTATAACATCCGTCATCGGCTACTTCCTTCCCAATTTTTCGGCCAACTAGCAACTGATGTTTGGGGTGTTATAATGGGAAACGGATCTGAGCGAAAATTATGCAGCGTTTACCAAACAGAAGTCATCTACAACAAAGAAAAAAATCCCAGCCAAACAATAAATTTACTTGTTTTCCTATAACAACGTTTCGACACAATATGTATTACTTAATAGGCCAAATTCGTTGGTATTACAGCTATAGAATTGAAATGAAAAAGTTAAATTTATATCAATTATTTACGCTGTGCGTACAAAATCCACTAAATAAAGTGCAAAACACAATCTGTAACTCTGATATTCTAAAACTAAGGTGATTCCCGTTACACGTGAGTGACCAATGATATATTTTCAAATTATTTACGCATAATCACCTCATAAGCTTGTATATTTTTTAAAAAAAAATTTTATACGCAAAAAAATCCCTCGGGATTTTTTTTTTTTTTTTTTTTTTTTTTTTTTTTTTTTAAGCAAACTCGCAAATGAACAGGCATCTCTGCCTGTCATTGTAAATTTGTAATGTTTTTTTATCTTTTTATCTCCGCGCTTCGTTTTTGTACGACTCGCAGTTACTTCCGCAAATCCCTTCAAAAATGAAAGAAATTTATATTGTTCTGAAGAAGTTCAGCTTAATTTCAATAACGATAACTTATTTGTTTGACGTATTTCCTGATTTCTTACGTTTCGTGTAAACTTTCTCTGAACTTTCCTGTTTTTTATCTTATGCAAAGAAATTCTTAGGTTATGCTGTTACATGGTTCTAGTGACTCCTTAACATCAGATGTTCTTCTTTTTACATGAATTCATGCATTTAATGGCCGTAAATAATAAAGTCGCAATATGTAAATTTAAACGAACTTCGTATATATCTCTGTCTCGCGTTATAATTTTATTTTTTTATTTTTAGCCCGCCATATTTGTGTGCTGCTACTCTCTAATAGGTAATTCAGGTAGCATCACAGTTGCATTTCATTTTTAAGTTCAAATAAAATCATATGCAGTTACTTATCTCAAATTTGCTGGTTACCCAAACAACGCTGTGGTGGCAGCCAGTGTAACTTACACTTCGGGCGTCTTCGCTGGCCGAAGATTGCCGAGCTATTGAGCTCACGTCCATTCTCTAGGCAGAATGAATTTGACTAAAGTAGGTTCTTTATATACATTTGCAACGTAATGAAATAATGACATGACAACGGGACGAAGCTTTAAATAATGTTTCAAATAATTATTATCACAACAATGTGAAAGGTCACTTTAAACTTGTTTTATTAGTAGCTGAATCTTTTCACGGTACTCTGGAAACACGTCGGTAATTTTAGCTCCCTCCCTGTTAACTGTTGTCTCTTCGCTTCTCCATCTGTTTCTACTCACTATCACTGCCTTTCCGTGAATGCCTCATCATTCACTTCAGTGGCTATTTTGATGCTCGCTTTCTCCTTTGTACATCGTGACTAATGGCAGCGGACATGCATGAAGCGCCCCGTGGGAATTCTGAAAACGGCGCACAAGAGAATTCCAGCTTCGAATATGTGGCAAGCCGGCGCCTTTGTATCTTCAATGGTCGCAGCTGTGCGCACACAAATTTCTAGCACTCAGGTCTCCGAGCTTGAAAGCAAGTTATTTATGTTATGTACACTTGGCAGAAATACCTGTAGTCAACATAGTACCTTTTCACTGAAGATGTATGTCTCTCGTTAGAACAGATAACTCACCTGTCACTACCATTACGCAATATCATAAAAAGCAGTAACCGTATTTTGCGGCTTGATTGAATTACTGTTGCTAAGAATATAACCTTACGTAACGATTGTTTCAACAATATATCAGGATCAGGAGAAAATGAATTTTAATGCTGCCAAAACGAAATAGTAGTCTAGATTCAAGTACAAATCGCGATTCTAAATAACGACTCTTCTTAAAAACACATTATAGACAAATCCATAACTGTAACGATCAAGCTGTTCTCAAAGTGTGTGGTTCGAAGATGGCAGGAAGAGCTAATGACTTACAATAGTGTGGTATTAATGTACTTCATTTACGTAATGTGATAGAATGAAGAATTGTTCATTCAACTACGTTTAACAGAAGAAGTTTCTTATCAAAAGGGAATAAGACCCACACTTCTTGTGTTGCTAAAGTAAAATGCTGTTATTGTGTATCACGCATAAGATCCAGTAACATTGAACCAATGGTATTATTATTATTGATGCATAATATTTCGGCGACAAAAAAATTCGTCACCATCTTCAGGTGCAGTTGTAAGCCTTGAAGTCTGCCTTGAGCGCGTTGTTTGAAAACTGGTATGGCAACGACAGACGTTGTTATGTTGGCTAGCAGCATCTCAGACGTCATTAGAAGCCCGCGGAACACAAAAAGCAGAGGGTTGGTGACGAGCAGCCTCAATAACAGGAATCCATGCATCGCTTATCTGGAACCCACAATCCCTGTTAACCAAATAAGACGCGAGGCGAATTTGAAACGCTTCTTTAATCACGCTGTCCCAGAAGCCTCTCGCATTTGCCAGCACCTTAGTTGCTTCGAATTCGAATCCATGTCCTTTTGCCAAATTATTTTCCGCCACCGCGGATTTGTCTTTTTGCCCCAGGCGAACATGTCGGGCGTGTTTCAAACAATGTTGTTTAACACACCGTATCGTCTGGCTGACGTACTTCTTTCCACATTCACACGGAATGCAATAAACTCACGGTGTACGAAGCACAAGGTCATCGTTTGGAGAGCGCAAAATGTTTCTTATTTTTGGTGGTGGTAGGAAAATGGTCTTAATGCCATTTCTTGCCAGGACCTTTCCGACCCTCGATGTTGTGGCGCCAGAATACGGCAAGAAGGCTAAGTTATTGTGTGGACCATTATCGTGGTTATTAGGCCTGCGTTTTATTTCCCGGAATGCCAACTGTATCTGATGTTCACTGTACCCATTCTTTCTGAAGGTATCACGTAGATGTTTTAGCTCACTAGGAAGGCTGTCTTTATCACATATTGCCCCCGCTCTGTGGAAAAGAGTAGTGAGTACTGTCTTGCGCTGTGCCAGGTGATGATGACTGTGCGCGTTTAGGTACAGGTCCGTGTGCGTTTGCTTCGTGTGTCCTAATATTCCATCGGCTTTCTTTTTAATAAGAATGTCCAGAAAGGGCAGGCGGCCTACCTTTTCCACCTCCATCGTGAATTAAATGTCTTTGTTGATACTGTTCAAGTAAATTAGAAACTTATCTAGGTTGTCTCTACCATGGGGCCAAACAAGAAATGTGTCACCCACGTATAGATAGAAGGCACTGGGCTTCATGGGGACACTTTCCATTGCTTTCTACTCAAAATTTCTCATAAAGAAATTAGCTATAACAGGTGACAGTGGACTGCCCAATGCAACTCCCTCGAACTGTTCTACATCTACATCTACATATATACTCTGCAATTCACAAAACTGTGGGTGGCAGAGGGTGCTCGCACCAAACCTAATCTCTTTGTTGTGCATTCCAATCCCTAATGGTACGAGGGAAAAAAGAATTCATATAAGAATCAGTGCGGCACCCTATTTCTCTAATTTTATCTTTCCTATCATTCCGACCCAAATAGGATGGTGGACGAAGTATTTCACTACACTCGTAAGTGAAAGTGGGAGTACGCATGTTTACCAATAAGTTTATACGAAACGTGCGACGTCTATCTACCAGAGACTCCAAGCCTAGTCAACTAATCAGTTCGGTAACGCTTTCATAAGGACTGTAGCAAGAAGTCACGAATCGAGCGGCTCTTCTCTGTACTTTCTCTATACTCTCAATCAACCCCTTCCTAAACGGATCCCATATGGCACAACAGTAGTCCAAATGTGGACGCACAAGAGATTTTTACGCTACCTCCTCTGTTTGTTCATTACACTTTTTCAAGATTCGACCTAGGAACCGCAGCCTAGAATTAGCTCTGCCTACCAACGTATTAATATGTAAGTCCCATTTCATGTTCGTTTGTACTGTTACTCCCAAATCATCAGCAAACAATCTAGTTCATAGTAGTTCCCGTCATACCAGAAATACGAAGATTGTAATGTGTGGCGGAACAGCTCATCTAACCTGGGCTTTAAGTGCTGTTGTAGTGGAGACAGCGTTTAAGACAGAGGAACCCTGGTGAGGAGGGAAACTACATCCAAGTTCACAATCAAATCCTGTTAACGCAGGTGAAGTTCTTTAATGATATTAATAAATTCCGCCGAGTTTTTCACATGGTGAGGATATTTTCCCACAATTGGTGATAACAGCCTGAACAGGTATCGAGACAGATAATAAGTGGCTGATCCAATCGTACACACTATTGGCCGTAATGGTGTTCCTTGTTTATGGATTTTAGGCAATCCATTAGGTCTGGGTGGAACAGCTGCGCGGGGTTGTAACTGTTTAATAGTGTCTTCTGGTAGCCCGGAACATTTCAGCAGAGCTGTTGTTTTCTTCGCTACCGCATTGTTTGGATCTTTCGACACTTTCCTGTAAGACGCGGCCACCAAAAGTTCTTCTACTTTCCGTTGATAATCTGCCATCGTAATAACCACCGAAGCGTTCCCCTCGTCTGATTTTGTTAACAGGGATTGTGGGTTCCAGATAAGTGATGCATGGATTCCTGTTATTGAGGCTGCTCGTCACCAACGCTCTGCTTTTGGTGTTCCGCGGGCGTATAATGACGTCTGAGATGCTACTGGGCAACTTAACAACATCTGTCGTTGCCATGACAGTTTTCAAACAACGCGCTCAAGGCAGACTTCAAGGTTTACAACTGCACCTGAAGAAAGTGAAGGAGTTTTATGTCGCCGAAATATTGTGCACCAATAATAATATTACTCGGTTTGTTTCCCGAGAAACATTTATAAATAAACAACGCCGAGAAAAATTGCATTCATTTATAATAATTTCTTTGTATAAAACGTTCTTGGGCTTTACACCAGACAAATGCGTCAATTTATGTGACGTTTCAAAGCTGATCTCCTATTTCATCTTCAGGCGAAGTGTCGGGTTCCTGAGTGGCAGCTCTTACATAATGCTTTTATATTTTTTGAAGGTTTAATCGCAGATATTTTAATCCGATTTTTTGCGATTCTATCTTTTTTTGGTAGTTTAATAGATTTATAAGCGTCAATATTTTGTGACAAATGCGCTCCCTAATGGACAAAACCCTCAGTTTTTATTTTCAGTATTCAAGCTTGTGCATTTTATACGAGAGTTTAGGTGCTTGTTGCCTTCAAAATTATTGTAGTCAGTATATTAATGTGAGTGTCATGCACTTGTTTCCGATTATCTTGAAGAATAACAACATTAGGCAAAAAAAATATTAATACTGTTGGGTGGTTATTGCAAATTATTTAACAGTGCACTTCAATAATAAAACGTGTTCACAATTTTCTAGAAATTGCACCAGACCTTCAAAAAGTAAGCACGGGGGACAAAGTCTTTCGTGTAGTGTGTGTTTCCAATCTTTTTGATATGAAAAGGAATTATCAGCAACGCGTGTTATAAATGTCCCCATCTACCAGTTATCGTTTGCAGTAATGGTTTATATGGTGTTTTGGTGACAATTCCACTATATCACACACGTTCTAAATTATTAGTAACCAACAATTCTTTTGAAAGTCCGAGGCAGAATTTCCTGGATGTTCCTACCATGGTTTTCTCTTTGTTAAACAGCAGCCTTACGTGAACTAAGAAGGTCGTGAACAAAATTCGTATCAATCGTTGTTTAAATCTATGATTATTACAGCACATTTTTCTAGAAATATTTTTTACGTTTAATATATTTCAGGACGTAACTGTTATAGTGAGTAACAGTTTCACCACACTCCTCAAGTACACTATCAAAATTTATGCCCTGCAGTCTATTTAGAGTTATGAACCAACCCGTGTCCGATGCAGGGTATGGTCAAAGTTCGCGGCAGGTATAACGTAACAGACTTGAGCAATATAGTTGTGAACCTTCAAGTTACTAACCTCCAGTTGTTCAATACAAAAAATCTGTAATGCAGTTAATAACTGCATATTATGCACGTAGGCTGTATGCTCATCGCATTCAATAAAGTTAAGTTTTATCCAGTGTTGATAGAAAATCACCAACAAAACAATTTCCTTCGATAATGATGATTCTGTCAAAACAGTAGTTATCGTTAATAACGAAAGATAAACACAAGATGAGGAGAATCTGCAGCACAGATCGCTTCCACACAACATGTTTTACTAAATCTACACTGAGCGTGGTGGGTGAGTGGTAAGGCTTGGCCTCGCATTCGGCAGGACACGGGTTCGAATCCCCGTCCGGATATCCAGATTTGGGTTTTCCATGATTTCCCCTAATGACTCCATGTAAATGTCGGGATGCTTCCTTCGGAATTACTTGGCTAAATTCTTTCCTGTTCCTTGTCCCCAGTTCTTCCTGGAAATAAGGATTGTACATCATTAGAACAAAAAATGTCTTTCACTTCAGAGAAACATAGACTAATTTATTTGTGTGAATGTGTAAATAAAAAATTACTTTCGAATTCCAACTATACGTTACAGTGTTGACTTGATTGCTATTCATATTCGTCAGGGTTGGAATGACTCAATGTCATGGAAGAAAATATGCTTTCCGCATAAAACGAAGAATAGCTCATGTGATTTTACTAGGCTAATTTCTGAATACCCTGCTTGGTACACATGAAAATCATACCATCGCCTAGATAGCACTGACGCAAGCTAAAGTGCCACACGTTTACTGGGTACTGGAATACGTGTAGTTGCTCTCAAAATATTTGAAATATGTACATCACCTGTCATCTATTGTCGTTCAGTTGCTTTCTTTAGCAATTTCTCATACGTTTCACTTACTAATCGATAGCAGCTAATGATCACACGCGAGCCTGTGGCAACTTCTACTGTCACCAATGTCAGTGTCCTTCACGGGTTAATGACTGCAGCAAGGACGGAGATGTTCAACACTGCAAGGTGTTCACAACAGCGCAGATAAATGCTTCTTCCTGTCGGTAATGGGCGCCCGTCTGCCTTGCACAAAGGCTGGGTAAGTCTACGACCTCTTTTGAGAAAAGCAGTCGCTCACCTACGCGGCGTCTGGAGGCACTATGATTTGCACCTGCAAACGCTGCTGGTAACGATGTCTTCCGATGAAAGCAAGCCTTTTTGTTGGTATCTACCTACACTAAACATTAGAAAACTAGCTGTTCCTACTTCATACGGGTGGACTTAGAATTTTATTGCTAGAATTGGACATAGAAAGCTGTAACTTACAGCTGTCACAAAAAACACGAAGTTGGTATTACAAAAAGTGACTTCCAGGGAAACAAAGCCTGAGTAACCGATATAAAATTGCAGAGACTTACCCACGTTATCCGTCTGTCTGTCTCCAATCTGTAATATTTCCTTGTCAAATTTCATCAGGGTTGGTTTACCGGTTTATTCCTGAACTCTTCACAGACAGAATTACCTTCGCATTAATAATATTGGTGAACATCAACGATTTCCTACCCTTCCAAGAAGTGGCGTCTGGGAACACTGTGAAAAAGATTTACATCAGCTGAGAGGGTATGGATGCTCATCTTTACACTTTTCGAATCCTGGTTGTCCATTTCGTAGTCAGAACAGTAGGATATGCTAATGTGGCAGTTTTACACAATACTTTACTCGACTTCAGGTTATACAAGAATCGTGACTTCAAATTCCACTTCTGGCTGAATTGTCTCTAATTTTATTTGTGGATATTGCGACCATCTAATATTTAGTAATCAAACGTTTCACGATTCACAAATAGTGTAATTACATACACACAAAACAAAGATCACACAGTTGTCACAAAAATTTTGACAATTTGTTTCTACCCTTTAGAATGAAGGGTGTGGCATTCGGCATCAATAATTCACATTCAGCATGTAGCAGTAGTAAGATTCATATTAAGTATGTAGTGGAGGACAGGCGTATTCTGAAAACAGTCAGATTAGTTATGTAGCAAAATATGGATGGTCTGTGGTTAGCGTTTATGAGTAGATATTATAGAAAATGTAGTAGGTTACTATTGATTTTCGAGAAATTTGGACAAGTGGTAAGGAATATTGATGTTAAAAGTTGATACCAGTTACGAAATAACATTATATATCATTTAAAAATGTGTGATCAGTCACTAGCGATAGCGCCCATCAATTGAACATTACGACTAGTTAGCTAAGTTTGTTTCGTTGAGTAGAAGTGAAGAGATGTAGCACACAGTTGTTCGAGAAAGACGGAGACATCTGTCCAAGAGGAGCTTAATGAGAAGTAGACTTCTATAACAAAATATACAGGGTGTTACAAAAAGGTACGGCCAACCTTTCAGGAAACATTACTCACACACAAACAAAGAAAATATGTTATGTGGACATGTGTCCGGAAACGCTTACTTTCCATGTTAGAGCTCATTTTATTACTTCTCTTCAAATCACATTAAACATGGAATGGAAACACACAGCAACAGAACGTACCGCGTGACTTCAAACACTTTGTTACAGGAAATGTTCAAAATGTCCTCCGTTAGCGAGGATACATGCATCCACCCTCCGTCACATGGAATCCCTGATGCGCTGATGCAGCCCTGGAGAATGGCGTATTGTATCACAGCCGTTCACAATACGAGCATGAAGAGTACATACTAACGAAACTAAAATGAGCTCTAACATGGAAAGTAAGCGTTTCCGGACACATGTCCACATAACATATTTTCTTTGTTTGTGTGTGAGGAATGTTTCCTGAAAGTTTGGCCGTACATTTTTGTAACACCCTGTATAATATTTTTAAAAAGATAAAAAAAAGCAGAAAAGATAAGTGAAGGGAAAGCAGCAACGATCTCAATTATCTTATCGTTCTAATTAAGTTTATAATTGCTTTTTTTTTAACTGCTTAACGTCTCTTAACAGCGAGGTCTTTAGAGACGGGAAAGGATGGGGGGCAAGGAATGGTAAGGAATTCAGCCATGGCCTTTTTGAAGGAAGCATCTCGGCATTTGCCTGGAGTGATTTGGGAAACCATGGAAAACCCAAATCTGGATGCCCGGATGGGGATTCGAACCGGCGTCCTCCCGAATGCGAATCCAGAACGCTAACCATTACACCACCATCCTCGGTATATAATTGCTGACAACGTACATTAAACAGTATATGAATATGATGACATTTTTCCACATACCATTCGGAAATAATGAGAATATATGAATGAGAGTGTTGTTATCTTAGCTAGTTTTGTAGATTTGAAGAGACGTTGGTGTGTGAAATTCATTGAGGACGACAAGAGCGACCCCGTTAAAGAGAGAGAAGGTGAGGGGTGTTTCCTCCACGCTCACTGAATATTTCACGTCCTCACGAGGCGGGCGGTTGCTGCCAGTGGTACCTCTCAGTTTGCTTGCTCTGCCAGACAAAAGAAACTGGGACAATGGCAGCGCTAGCGACGACGACAACGACAACGACGTCGCTTCGCATTGCAAGACGTCCGGAACCGGCGATGCATTGTTCGACAAGCGAGACGGGAGCTCACAAAATGGGATTTCACTCACAAATCACTCCAAAGAGAATTGAACACTTCTTTATTTTATCAACCAGTCTTTTTGTAATATCAAGTAACTGTTTTAATATTCATTTCAAAGATTAGAGTTTGTTTCCATGCGTAAAAGCTAGAGAGAAAATTTTAATGTGTCCTGATTATAGTATTGATAATAAGAAATATAGCTCAAACAGATCGCTGCTGGAATCTGGATGTGTTAGTTTCTTTACGGGTTTTCGCATAGTCGACAACGAAGCCAATAGAGGTGGAAAAGGTCGGGGGGAAAGGAACGGAAATGATTTCACCACTGAATTTTGAATGATATTTAGAGAAACCACGCAAAAAGTCGAAATCTGTCCTCCAGGATCAGATTATATTTTGTCAGGAATGGTTTTGGTTTTATTGTAATTCAGTTTTGTCTTTTTTCAGACCTTTTTATTTATTGCCGTTACAACAAATGATGCATATGAAGTTATATGATGTCTGAATATTACTCTTATATTATGAAAAAAAGACAATATCAAAGTTATTGACTTGTGATACTTCCTCACTAGTATTTTACAGTAAAGTCTGTAAACAATTAAAAAATATATATATATTTACTGGATTCCGTTATTAACACTTTTGTTTCAGCAACTGAATGTATTTTAACATTTCATATTTATGAGCGTTATTTGACACAAATTTTTATTTCTGGTTAGTAATATCTCTTGAAATTTAAAAATGAATGCAAAATTCATGTTAGAGTACAAAAAAGGAATTTATATGTCGCTATAATTTTTATTCTATTCGGGCACGCACTGGTATGATATGTTGAAGAGGAATGGAACTCCTTTTATAACCGCTATAAAATAGACATGCATCAGTTACAAAGCCTGTGAGACAAGGTTGTGATCTACCCTCTTTAATATTCAACCTGTATGTAGAAAAATCAATAAAGGAAGTTAAAAAAAGATTTGAATGTGGCATAAGTGTTCAAAATGAAAAAATCAGTATGCTACGATTTTCTGATGACATCGTCTTGTTAGCAGAATAGGTCGAGGATACTGAGAAGATACTGACTGTCATGAACAAAAGATTTTGGACTACATAAAAATCAATGCAAGACAAAAGTGATGAAATGTGGCAGGAAAGATACCAATGATAGTAGGCTAAATATAAAAATAGGATTGGATGCTCTAGAAGAAGTTAGTAAATATTGCTACTTATGAAGTAAAATTACAACCTACAAAGCAGGAATGATGTTAAAAGCAGAATAGCACTAGCAAAAAGAACTTTCATGAAAAAGAGAAATATTTTAGTTTCATATATTAATATAGGTCTCAGAAAGAAATTTTTAAAACTCTATGTGTGGTGCACTGCACTTTATGGCAGCGAAGCAAGGCATACCAGAGAGAAGGAAAATTGAAGCATTTGAACTGTGTTGCTATAGAGTGATGCTGAAAGTTAGGTGGACAGATAAAGTACGACACGAACCAGTTTTGGAAATGATTGGAAGTTTGTGGAAAAATCTTACAGCAAGAAGAGACAGGGTTGTAGGTCATATTTTGAGACATCTAGGATTGGTTAAGTTGTTAGTTGAAGGAACAGTCAAAGATAAGAAATGCAGAGGAAAACAGAGATTAGAACATATGAAGCAGATAATTGAGGTTGTGGATGGTAAGGGGTATGTTAAGATAAAAAATTAGCACAAGATAGGAAGGGATGGAGGATTCCTTCAAATCCAGTCCAGAGTCTAATGATAGCAAACAAATAAAAAAAATAATAAGACTATTTATTTGTGACAACAGATCGTCACAACGAGAATAGATGGTCATCGCGAACAGTATCATAACCTTAATCAAAGGAATATATGTTTATATATTGTGAAGTTAATTTTTAAATTAGCCTCTTAAACGTCAGTTTTTCCTTAATTTGATAGTGTATATAGCGTAACTGCCATGTGTATCTGATTTTTTCATGCACACTGTGACATTATCATTAACTCCCCAAGCCATTTTTATTATTATTTTTTATGAATATTTTTATGAGTGTGTTATTAGGCTTAAGTTCTGTATTAATAGTTAGTTACTTAATTTGTATTTAATGTAGGGTTTCCACAGTTTGTAGTTTGTGTAGAAATCATGGGTAGCTTAGTGCTTTTATATTAGTATAAATCCGTGACCCTGACGAGCCATCTGTTAGACAGCAGTTGTTCATTTGGCCTGCTGTTTTTTTTTTATAAAGGCTCAGGGGTTGGAGCGGACGGAGAGTGTGTGTCTGGGTGGTGTGGAGAGGAGACCGCAGTGACCTGCCAGAGCAGGCAGTCTCGCTGTACACAAGCCGAAGCAGCTTGTATGTTAATGTAATAGTGGTGTTAAAAATAAAAGCAACATTATATTCAGCAGAACAGTAATTTTATTTACATAGTATAAAGTTACTGCAAATTCCGAGCTGATGGCTTACATGTGTAAAAGGGGTGAATGTGGGCTGACCTCAAGAATACACGCCAGCAGTAGCTCGTATATGGCGACCCTGCCAGGATGGTGGATGGTAATTACCCTGGTGACATACCATCCGAAACGTCTGGATCTACTGAAGCAGCAGTGGTATGTGGCGGAACTACATCTTCAGGACTAACGAACTTCACTTGGCAAGTAACATATCCAATTACTTCTTTGGGGACGCAAGATAAAAAATCAGAGTCGACAGAAAGAAGAAAAAGCGTTTGTTTTGGACAGTCAATATGAACAATAAGCTGATGAATAAATTTTTCGAAAAAAAAAAATGATTACACGTTTGCATGTTCAATAGTTCAAGTTTTATAGTTCAATTCGCTAAAAGATTTTTTCCAGTATTCAAACTGTTATGTAAACTAAATTTGAAAACAAAATATTATATGTTCAGAAATAGGTGAAAGAAATATTTATACAATTAACAATTAAACAGTCATGTCCAAAGTTACGAAGTTCAGTAGTATGTCTAATTTAGTTTTAAAAGCTGTGGAAACCCGTAGTTAAACAAAAAAAAATAAAAGGGGGAAAATAATTTACTACTATTTAAGTTTATGGTTTAGAAATTTCATGTATAAATGTGCATGGTTTGTTTAAATTACATTTGTGCTTCGAGTGGATTTCTGCTTTGCATTTCAATGCATTACAACGGTGAATGTTTGGTTGTAAGTGAATTTGGTTTTCTGTCTTGGTTTGTTTGCACTCTATTGAATGTTTTGTAACTGCGTTGTCGACCGGCGTTGAGCATTTATTGTGTTAGCTGCGTAGCTAAATACTTGTGTTAACCATTATGGAAGGTGATTGTAGGGAATTATTGAGAATGAATGCTGGAAGTAGTTTGGGTGAAGATGATATTAATAATTCCGGTTGGGAAACCGATAGCTTGGAGGTTGTCAATTCCCAGGTCAAAGATGTTAGCCGGGTGGGAGGTACTGATGATGATTGCCAGGTTCAAGCTGAATTAAGTAACCTTGATAATGACGAGGATAATGTATTAGGTAACGAAAGTAATGTTAATAAGGAAAGACAGGGTTTGATAGAAAATAGGTCCTCACCAGGACTAGGTCAAACAGATGACTCTCGAGAAAAGGAAATATACTTGGATCGATCAGATTATACTCGAGATAGGAACATCGATCTCCAACAAATGATTGCCTTCTTAATACAAAGACAGGAAGAAGCAAGTCAAAGACAGGAAGAAGCAAGTCAAAGACAGGAAGAAGCAAGTCAAAGACAGGAAAAAGCAAATCAAGAAATAAAACAAAATATAGGAGAAATGAAGAGAGAACTAAAAGAGGAGATAAGTAGAATACCGAAAAGTTGGAAGCAAGAAGCCCAAACAGATTTAAATAATTTTCGAGTTGAAGACAAGGGAGAGACAGCTGATGAAGATAGGGAAGATGAAGAGAGGTACCTTTTGATAGTTGAAAGTGATGAAAGTAACTGTGGTGAATTAACTTTACCTCTGGGGGCAGACTTTGAAATTGTAGAGAAGCCAGATCAAGAAGCAGAGAACGCTGTGTTATATGTTGTCAGAGAATCTGAAAGTTACAAGTTGAAAACTAAAGAAAATTTACAGAAGTATAGTAGAGAAGAAATTAAGGTATTACTGAAAGAAGAAGTGGAAATGTGTGGAGATGATGAAAAAACTGATAGTAACAAATGCAACTTCGAGCCTAAAAATGCAAAACAGGTGTTAGCTAGTAGCATAGCAAGTGTCCTTGAGCCCCGAGCCGTCAACAGTCGTAGCACAGCTGACTGGTCGCCCGTGTTACCAACGTACCGGGAACTGACTAATATTTCCGTATGCAACCATTTGAATGCCTTGGCAAACCAAAGTCAGTTTGAATACAAAGAACCTGTAACAAGTGGCAATTTTGATAAAGAAGAAGAGGAAGAGAATATACAGGAAGAATATGAGTTTGAAAAATGCGGGGACAGAAAAGCGATCTCTATGAGGTACTATGGAAGCAAAAGCAAATCGGATGAAGAAGGCAGTAAAAAGAAGCAGAAGACGAGAAAAAGGAAGAAAGTAGTAAGGACATACGGGGGAACACAAATTGTCGGCAAGAAAAGAGTGCTATCGGAAGAGAAACGAAGGAAGAGAACAAAGAATTTATTCAATGAAATGAGGAATGTCGTTAAGGTCAAGTGGAAATTTAAACTCTCAGCAAATGTAAAGGAAGTATTTCATAAAGTATTAACCAACATTGACGGAATTTTAAGACTGACAAATGATGAGGCGGAACATTGTGAAAGCTTTAATTCGTGTCGGCAGTGGAACGAAAAGATTTTTGAATGTAATTACGAGATTTTTGACTTGGCAAGGATAAAAAGTAATGAAATAAAAACGGAACTTCAAGAAGTGGAAGTTTTTCGTGAAAATGCAGTAGGTGAAAGTAACGGAGGAAGTGTGCATGCAAAAGACAGTGTTTCAAATAAGTTAATCTTGAAAAATGTACAGTAGATCGTCGTAAGATGTAATGAATAAATAGTGGTTGATACCGAGAAGGTTCAGCATCTAATAATTCTTAAAAAAAGCAATGTATCAGAAAAAGAAGAGAAATTGTATGAATAACGGTGAGGAAAAAAAAAAATGAAGAAATAAAGTTGGAATAAGCTGCGAAATGGAGCAATGAGAAATGTGAAAAAGTGGATATTTTCGAATGGAAAATATTGAATAAATAACGGAAGAAGATAGTTCGAAGCCATGGGGGCACATCAGCATTAACTAAAATGAAACACGATCAGACGCAAAGTACGAAGAATCTTGATCTTAAGCCAATGAATTTTGAAACGAGAAAATAATGACTAATGGAAGTGAAGTATATAAAGATGGATTTTTAATTTGCCAGGAAGAAATGGAGTCGACTGTAAAGAATCGATTGTGCCAGCTGCGGCGAAACAGCATTATTATATTAACAATGAACCAGACGCGAAGATTGACAATGAAGCAAAAACATTGTTCTTGTGAAAGCAAGGAGTTGCCACTTTGAGGACCGATGGAAATAAATGGATAACAGAATTATTGAGAAGAAAGAAGGCAAAGAAGAGATGATACGGGGCAAGTGCTTACCCGACGAAACCAGAAGAAGAATTTAATAAATTACAACTAAAATGTTGAAGAAATTATTGAGAAGAGGAGGCACGATATAAAGAAGAATGCAGTAGAAACAATAAGAAACCATGACAAAAATAAAACGGGGACAACTCCG
Source organism: Vandiemenella viatica (assembly GCA_031002005.1). Lineage (NCBI taxonomy): Eukaryota > Metazoa > Arthropoda > Insecta > Orthoptera > Morabidae > Vandiemenella > Vandiemenella viatica. The sequence goes on along the minus strand of JARYHS010011408.1, from coordinate 230,875,381 downwards.
TGCGAGATGATTTTGTATGATTTAATTCTGGTGACATTTAACATTTATTATTTCATTCAGAATTTAGGAAAGCTGTCAATATATACTAGGGACTTTTAGTTTATTCTTGTCCTTGTCTGGAATTTGTTAAACAACTAGCTTTTCAGTTACTTTTTCACGTTGCCTGCCAGAAGGTCGGAGCAGCAACCGCTCAACCCCTGCAGCTTATCGCGAAGGGCACCGACCGAAAAAAAAAAAAAAAAAAAAAAAAAAAAAAAAAAAAAAAAAAAAAAAAAAAAAAAACCGTCCCTTTGTAACATCTGGTGGGTTTTGGCTACAGTTAGCGTCAGCTGACGAGCCTCGGTCAAATTCAATAGAGTCTTAGATTCTTAAACAAAATACAACAAGAAAACATAAAATGCAAGTTTCCCTTTTACACATTGTTGACTTAAAGTTACATATATATAAAACAAAGGTTGTAAGATATTATATATTCTGTACATGTTGAATCGATTTAAAGCCAAGTGTACTGAAATGGACAGTGATAATTATTACATTGTTACTTGTGTTCTGTTATATATTAAGCATGTGAGAGGGACACTGATAAAGTGTATTTACCAATTACAGTTGGACAATAAGATCATATTTTGAGAACTGATGTAGACGGTGAATATTTAGTGTTTCATCTAATGTTGAAGTGAAGGTATACAACAAGTGTATTTGACCTTGTTAATGTCGTTTGAAATATTATGACATAAAAAAAAAATAAGGAGATTGGTGTGTCAGACAAAGTGTATAAACATTCCGACAAATGAATAGATGTTTGCATTCCATTAATTATGTCGCAATGTGGGGGCAGATGTGACATTATCATTAACTCCCCAAGCCATTTTTATTATTATTTTTTATGAATATTTTTATGAGTGTGTTATTAGGCTTAAGTTCTGTATTAATAGTTAGTTACTTAATTTGTATTTAATGTAGGGTTTCCACAGTTTGTAGTTTGTGTAGAAATCATGGGTAGCTTAGTGCTTTTATATTAGTATAAATCCGTGACCCTGACGAGCCATCTGTTAGACAGCAGTTGTTCATTTGGCCTGCTGTTTTTTTTTTTATAAAGGCTCAGGGGTTGGAGCGGAGGGAGTGTGTGTCTGGGTGGTGTGGAGAGGAGACCGCAGTGACCTGCCAGAGCAGGCAGTCTCGCTGTACACAAGCCGAAGCAGCTTGTATGTTAATGTAATAGTGGTGTTAAAAATAAAAGCAACATTATATTCAGCAGAACAGTAATTTTATTACATAGTATAAAGCTACTGCAAATTCCGAGCTGATGGCTTACATGTGTAAAAGGGGTGAATGTGGGCTGACCTCAAGAATACACGCCAGCAGTAGCTCGTAACACTCATATCATTATGGTGCTTACGAAAAGATAAACTAGATATACGCGCCACTACAAAATTTCAATGATAATGTTCTAGCGTCTTCCATTTTTCCTCTAGCCCGTTTCATGTCTGACTTCTTATTATACACTGAAGAGCTAAAGAAACTGGTACATATACCTAATTTCGTGTAAGGCCCCCGCGATCACGCAGATGTGCCGCAACATGACGTGGCATGGACTCGACTAATGTCTGAAGTAGTGCTGGAGGGAATTGATACCATGTATCCTGCTGGGCTGTCCATAAAATCGTAAGAGTAAGAGGGGGTGGAGATATCTTCTGAACGGCACGTTGCAAGGCATCCCAGTTATGCTCAATAAGTGTTCATGTCTGGAGAGTCTGATGGCCAGCGGAGGTGTTAAACTAAGAAGAGTGTTCCTGGAGCCACTTTTTAGCAATTCTAGACGTGTGGGGTGTCGCATTGTCCTTCCAGAATTGACCAAGTCCGTCGGAATGCACAATGGAATGAATGGATGGCAGGTGATCAGCCAGGATGCGTACGAGCGTGTCACCTGTCAGAGTCGTATCTTAACGTGTCAGGAGTCCCATGTCTCTCCACTGCACACGACCCACGCCATTACATAGCCTCCACCTGCTTGAACAGTCCCCTGATGACATGCAGGGTCCATGAATTCATGAGGTTGTCTCCATATCCGTCCACGTCCATCCTCTCGATATAATTGGAAACGAGATTCTTCAGACCAGGCAACGTATTTCCAATCATCAACAGTCCAATGTCGATGATGACGGGACCCATGCGAGGCGTAAAGCTTTGTGCCGTGCACTCGGCAAGGGTAAACAAGTGGGCCTTCGGCTCCGAAAACCCATATCGATGATGTTTCGTTGAATGGTTCGTACGCTGACATTTTTGACGGCCCACCATTGAAATCCACAGCAATTTTCGGAAGGGTCTGTTACGTTGAACGATTCTCTTCAGTCGTCATTGGTCCCGTTCTTGCAGCATCTTTTTCCGGCCGCAGTGATGTCGAAGATTTGATGTTTTACCGGATTCTCGATAATCAAGGTGCACTCGTGAAATGGCCGTACAGGAAAATCCCCACCTCATCGCTACCTCGGAGATGCTGTGTCCCATCTCTCATGCACCATGTTCAAACTCTCTTAAATCGTGATAAATCGTAACAGCAGTAACAGATCTAACGTCTGTGCCAACACCTGTTGTCATATATAGGCGTTGCTGACTGCAGCACCGTACTCTGAGTGTTTATATATATCTGTGTTTGCATACGCGTGCCTATACCAGTTTCTTTGGCTCTTCAGTGTATATCACCTTAGTATTCAAAGAGTTGATCTGGCACTGCACAACAAAATTGGCAAATTCTTGATAAAAAGTTACGGACATTTTCATTTCTAGGTAATTAACAATAAATGAAAAGTTAGATGTGAGTCTTGTGATATGTTTACCAACATTTTCTTTCTATAGTAATGTGACATGTTACGCATATATACAAGACATTGAACTAGGTGTGACCTTGAGCAAAGTTATTCATACTATTGGCCACAATTCAATGATTAACTGAATTCCACCTAAACACATAAGTTAATCGTTTTGGACACGTATCTGTTTCTAACTCCAACCATAACTTCGAGAATAAATACTGCATAATTACGAACATAAATCTGAAAATAATGGTGCATATAATGGTTAAAGATTTCTGCACAGAGTTTTTAGACAAAATCATGCACATGTACACGATTTTATATCTTCGTTCCAACTAAACATTGATGAGGCATAGTACAGCATAAAACCATCTCAGCTACTTTCTACTACAACTTCCAGTAAGTTGCAGGTAAAAGCACTGGCTGTACGCCTTCCACCTGATCAGTATGGTATCGCAGTCGTAATTTACCAAGACCGCTCTCGATTAACCAAGTTGGTTATTAATACTGTCACATTAATTGGAGATGACGGCGTGTATATGAATGATTCAGGCCCATTCGTCATTTCTCAACACATGCTTAGATGATTTTGATTAATGTAGTTAATTATGTAGCTACCAAAAAAACGGGAGATATTGTTACGAAATCACAAATGAAAATGCACTGTTATGATCATATACCAATGCATTCACTAAACTCCGCTTCCAAGAATCACTGTTTTACATTCTGACATTCATCTAGACAATGTTCCTAACTCATTTAACAAAACATTATTGCTTCCTTACAGTGAAGAACAAATTTGCATCATGCGACGTTAACTACGCGGTACCGAGCGGGGCGGTGTAACGGTTAGCGTTCTCGCCTCTCATTCGGGAGGACGGCGGTTCGAATCCCCGTCCGGGCATCCAGATTTGGGTTTTCCATGGTTTCCCCAAATCACTCCAGGCAAATGCCAGGATGCTTCCTTCAAAAGGCCATGGCCGAATTCCTTCCCATTCCTTGCCCCCATCCTTTCCCGTCTCTAAAGACCTCGATGTTAAAAAAAGACGTAAAGCAGTTAAAAAAAAAAAAAAAAAAAAAAAACAAAAATACGCGGTGCTATACACACCCGCCTCACGCGATCCTCCAGTGAACACTTAATAATAATTCGCCCAGCTGTTGCGGGCCAAAGATACTGCTATACAATTTTTAAAGATAATAAACTTAAGTTAGAATCTTGAGCATAGCTGCGTTACAGGAACGGTAAGACTCGTATTCGTTATAATAATAGCCAACCAGTTACTAAAAAAAATTATTTTATTTTTTTATCAGTATACGAGGCATACATTGGTGATGAGGCATGGAAATATATTGGTGTAGGAATTGAAAGTAATGCATGGAAGGAAAAAGATGACCATGACCACAAACTGGCACTCGATTTCAGGCACAAGGGTGTAGGAAGATTCTCTTTTTGGGGTAGGGGTGTCAGGGATTGGAAAAGCTACTAAGAGAAATGATGAATAACTTTCCAAAAACGTTGAAAGAATTTAAAGTTAAAATTTGTAAAGGGTAAATGTAAGTGCATGCGTTCCATTGCTATTTAATTTAATTTAATTTAACTGCAGTTTCGACAAACATAAGCTTGTCTTCTTCAGATGTACATTTATGGGTTCATAGTTACCCCAATTAGGAAATCCGGCAATGATATACATCAGACTACAGACATTTACACAATTATTAATAATACCTAAAATTAATTTAGAATAAAAAATATTCAATTAGAATAATAATATTAGCAATATTAATGACGAAAAATGATTGGAGGGATTGTGATAATGTTACATTGTTTTATGTGAATGGCAGTCGTTTAATGATTCCCAAAGTTAACACTCTTGGTATTTTATAAGATTTGTTTACAGTCTGGGGACACTGAGTATATCGTTACTTCGTCAGCAGACGGGAAGGCAGCGCCTAATCTGGATTATGTTTGGAGTGCCTTATCACACGGCCGCTCCCAGCTGGCCCCACGGGTCGAGCTGGCGCGGTAATCTTTGCTCCGAGTTAATTGAATTACCTAGGATTTTAGATGCCGAGCCGGGCTTAGACCTTGGTCTGGAGATAAAGAAACTTCCCGGAGGCGAGGCCCGCGGGCTAATGTAAGTCCCGGCGGAGCGAGCGGGCCACGGGCTGCCTTCGGAGATTTCGAACGGGACCACTGTAGGCTTCTGTTATAACATTGAAGCTTCGGAGCGATTGTTATCGTTGCTATTTGAATAGTAGCGAGTAATCCCACCATGTGACGAAGTAATCGCTCCAACTGAGTGAACTAGTAGCTATCAAAAAGTAGCGGCGACGTGATTGAACATGATCAATTTTTATTGTCAGTAGCTTGCGATTGTTCAGGTCGCTCGATAGACAATCCACTACACAGCGTTGGTGTCTCCTCTGACAGCTCAATCCCTAGTTTCTTTATTGTTGTCAGAAGTAGTGTTCACCGTTTTTTTGGTTTGTTCGATGTTTTTTTTTTATTTTAATTTTTTTGTCAGCAAGGAAAACCGGTAAGTGAATGTGTCCAAATTGTTGATTTTAATCGAATTTTTATGTTCTTTATGTATATCGGAAATATGAAGGAATGTTGGACGCGAATAACAATAAATACATGAATAAGAATACGCGAAAAAATTGTTTTCGGAAGCTCTTTGTCGAACTGAATGAAACCAATCTAACAATCTATCTGAGGAACATCTCAGAAAAAAATAAAATAAATAAGAATGTTAAGGATACATACAGAAATTAATTTAGCTACGAACAAATTCTCCAAAGTCTTCAGTCTAAGACCATTTGCCATTAGCGCAAGTTAATTTCTAGTTTAGTCTAATGGAATCGCACTTCTTGCCAATGTATAAGTTGAAAAGTACCCAATGGAAGTAATTCATCAAACTTTCTTTTGAATACTTCTGTAGGCTAGTGGATCTACAGAAACTAGTTCTCTCAGAAGAAACTCAGAAGCCCCCACTTTTTCTCTTTGTCTAATCTAGCAACTAACCATTTTTTCTGACGTCCTTGTATTTCACTTAATTAATGTTTACCATAACTCAGTGCAAGCGGACGAATCAGTCGTTTCAAAACTATACGAAGTGGTTTGTACGACATTGTAAACAACTAATGAAATTGTACGACACTTCACTAGCTATTGTCTACTCGCACAAATCAGTACCTGAGTGTGTCTGGCTTAAATAGCAGCGATAAAATCGTCCCAAGTGACCGAGCCTTTATATTACTCGCTCTGTTTCTCTGAATTCCCAAGAATTTTCAGCGCCACTTCGTGGTGTACTGGAGGGTACAGTAGAACCAAATAACTTTTTATTTATTAGTGCTTCATGCCTCGCCGACGGCATTAGAGGCAGGGAAGTATTGGGGACAAGAGAAGGGAAATAATTCCGCAATTACCTTTTGAAGGAACCATCCCGGCCTTCGGCTGAAGTGAATTCCAGAAACCATGAAAAAACGATATCGCAATGGCCGGACGGAGATTTGCACTTGCGTCCGCCTAAAAGCAAGATCCGAGAATTACAGCTAAACCATCGGGCTCTTTTTGCAAATGCTTGCAAAATTATGATCATTTTATGGAGGATATTTGAAGTGCACACACCACTTTCCAGAATTTTTTGCCATTAGAAACAGTGTTCATTATGTTTATTCCCTGATTGTAGTTACCTATAATCTCAGACATTTGTCGCTTAATATTTATTCGGCTCGTACTTCCGATATTCTCTGCAGAATATGATTTTTTTATTGCGCCAAAACTTGTTTAAAGATTTAAGTGCGGAAACGGATTTCTCTAAATCCCAGGATGGATTAAGGAAATACATTAAGGAAATTCTTTAATGCCTCTGGATACTGAGTACAGTGAATGAAAGATCGGTATGTAGATATCTGACGTAATTGGTTTTGTGTTTCGTACAATGTTTGAAGTTTTGGTTTGTCTTTTTCTTTATGTTTTCTTTTTTTCTATATATTTACAATACAGCTTCAGATGCGTGTGCAGTTATCATATGAAAAGTGGTTTACATTATATTATAATAGAATTCTTGAGAGAAATGCCTCATAATTTTAATAGACTATTACCCAGTCAGCGATTCTTAACTGCCAGTGGTAGGTATTTCTTAGTGACGGACGCTCTCTGAATTGCATAAATAGGTGTCTCTAAAATAACTAAAGACATACGAAGTTATATACACATATATTTCTGAAATGGTGAGAACGAATCATCCATACAATTCGCATGGATGGTTACGGTAAACCACTCATTACATCAAATCGCGATTGTCAATTTGCAAGTGGAAGAAATGATAGCTTTCCAATAGAGTATCCCCGATCTCTATGCTACCTTCTTACCTGATTCAGCAGAGTCAAATTAAATAATGTAACAGTGAACCATGAACACGACTAACAAGCGTATTTAAGAGCTTACACTCAAGTTTTCATTTACGCACCAGGGCCGCATGTAGACTCCGTGGGCTCCTAGGCTATACATGTGACACGTGGTGTGGGCCCCCCTGTCGGCAGTGGCCATAGCTGCCTCCGGCTATGGATGCCTTTGGTCTGAGACTACTCGTATTTATCCAGCATTTAACATTATCACTTGTTTGTCCTAGTTTTCTTGTAACCTATTGTGGGTTCTTATCTTCATTTCGGAGGAAGTTTTATAAACCTGTACATTTTTTTATTGCTAAATGGCAGTAACGTTCGTTGTAAATCTGACTGATACGAGTTGCTGATCTAGGCGCCTGTAGAATCGCTTGCGTTGTAGTTGGTACCACGAACAGGAGATCATGATATTGTTGAGGCCACATCTTTTGACCGGAGGTGCATATCGGTGATTCTATTGTCCGGAAGCGGGATAAATGGTGTGGATAACATCTACATATATACTCTGCAATTCACAAAATTGTGGGTGGCAGAGTGTGCTCAGCACCAAAGCTACTCTCTTTGCTGTGCATTCCAATCCCTAATGGTACGAGGGAAAAAAGAATTCATATAAGAATCAGTCCGGCACCTTATTTCTCTAATTTTATCTTTCCTGTCCTTCCGACTCAAATAGGTTGGTGGAAGAAGTATTTCACTACACTCAAAAGTGAAAGTGGGAGTACGCATGTTTACCAATAAGTTTAAACGAAACGTGTGTCGTCTATCTACCAGAGACTCCCAACCTAGTATACTACTCAGTTCTGTGACGCTTTCATAAGGACTGTAGCAAGAGGTCACGAATCGAGCGGCTCTTCTCTGTACTTTCTCTATACTTTCGATCAACCCCTTACGAAACGGGTACCAAATGGCACAACAATAATCCAAATGTGGACGCAAAGAGATTTGTACGCTATCTCCTTTGTTTGTTCATTACAATTTTTCAAGATTCGACCTATGAATCGCAGCCTAGAATTTGCACTACCTACTAACGAATTAATGTGTAGGCTATGTCCCATTTCATGTTCCTTTGTACTGTTTCTCCCAAATATTTCATACAATCGACCATATCAATAACTATATTGTTTAACTCGTATTTCTGAACAATTGGATTCTTTTTGTTAGTTATGCTCATTGTCTTGCACTTTTTTACAATTTAGAGTAAGTTGCCACTTAGCGCACCAAGCCAAAATAACATCCAGATCGTGCTGAATTTCTAAGCAATCGGCCAAATTTCTTACTATCCTATAAATTACCACATCATCAGCAAACAATCTAAAAACGCTTTTCATTTTGTCTCCGAGATCGTTTATAAAAATTAAGAAAAGAAGTGGTCCTATTACACTTCCTTGAGGTACACCCGATGTAATATCTAGATTAGAAGAACTTTCACCTTCAATGACAACATACTGCGACCGACCAGTTAGAAAATCCTTTATCCATTCAGAAAGCTGATCCGATATACCGTACGCTCGAAGCTTCGCTAAAAGGCGGTTGTGTGGCACAGAGTCAAAGGCTTTCTGGAAATCTAAAAAAATTGCATCTACTTGTGAACCTGCATCGATAACTTTCATTACGTCGTGTGTAAATAGGGCCAGCTGTGTTTCACATGATCTTTTCTTCCGAAATCCGTGTTGATTTGTTGTAAGCAAATTATTATCATCTAGAAAATTCATGTCGTTCGAGCATATAATATGCTCCATAACTCTACTACAAATAGATGTTATAGATATGGGACGATAGTTTCCAGGATCACTTCGATCACCTTTTTTGAAAATCGGAGTTACTTGCGCGATTTTCCAGTCTGAAGGTACTTTTCGCTCTTCTAATGATTTACTGAATATATCAGACAGAAATGGCCTGATTTCAGCCACATACTCTGAAAATACTCTTACTGGAATTCCATCCGGGCTCGGTGCTTTCCCCCACTTCAGGAGCTCTAATTGCTTGATGATACCTGCAGTATCTATTCGTAATGATTCCATCACCGACTCACCACGGCGTGGGAAAACGGGAATACTATCCTTATGTTCATTTGTAAATGAATTTTTGAATACAGTATTTAGTACGTTAGCTTTATTGCGGCTTTCATTAACCTCGGAACCTTCACGAATTAGTGCTGGAATATTGCTGTTGGTACAATTAACTTTTCGTACATACAACCAAAATTTCTTTGGGTTTTCTGTGAGACTCTAAGAGAGAGAGTTAGAGTGAAAATCGTTAAAGGCCTCGCGCATTACATTCTTAATACGTCCTCTTAAATCAGCTAAGGTTTCCAAATCGCTGCGACACCCCTTCCTTCTAGAGCGTGCGTGTATTTTCCTTTGTTTTTTGAGTAATCTTTTGACTTCGCATGTGTACCAAGGTGGATCATTCTCCCCCATTATTGTCCGCTTTGGTATATGTATTTCCACGCCTTCACTGACTATATGTATAAAACGTTGCCACATCTCTTCAACGGTGTCCTTTGTTGACTTGAAGTTATGGTAATTATTCCTCAGGTAGGTTCTAAAACACTCCTTCGAGGCCTTACTGAATCTGTATACAACCCGCCCTTTTTTCCTTTTTTGCTTGGTCATTAATTTGATAGTCGCAATTACCGCTTTGTGATCGCTTATTCCTGTGGTCGTTGAAATGTCGGTGAATAATTCTGGCCTGTTGGTAACCAGCAAGTCTAAAATGTTTTCACTACCGTTATGACACCGCGTAGGTTCATTAACTAGCTGCTCGAGATGGTTATCTGACAACAACTCGAGAATTACTTCAGAAGCTGCTTTATCCCTGATACCTGTGATGTGAACGTAATTACGCCAGTCAATATAACGCAGATTGAAGTCGCCTCCTATAATCATAGCATGATCCTTAAAACGGCTAGCTATACTATTTACATTATTTCTTAACTCCTCGACGATAGCTATGTCGGAATCTGGTTGACGGTAGAAGGTACCTATGATGAGTTTTGACCCAGCAGCGTTGAGGTTAATCCATATGATTTCACAGATCGTATCGACGTCTATTTCATTACATGGGAGAAATTTACTCACAGCTATAAATACCCCATCTCCATGAGAATGTAATCTGTCTTTATGAAAAACGTTCATGCTATCTTTAAAAGTTTCGGCGGTACTTATTTCCGGTTTCAACCAATTTTCTGTACCGATAAAGATATCCTCTTCTGTACTATAAATAACGCTTTCAAGTTCCGGTTGTTTGTTACAAACGCTTCTACAGTTAATTACGAGAACTTTTAACTGTCGAGATTCTTTTACGTTGCTCCTACATTCCGGTGTTGCATCTGATTGGGTTGCCGGTAACTGAATTTCGTGTTTCGGGTCTTCCTCCCTCAGCCTAAAAAACCACCCAGTGCATTCCACACAGCCCCTGCCACCCGTGTAGCCGATTCACGTGTGTAGTGCACACCTGACCTATTATGGGGAACCCTACAAGACTCGACAACCGTGTCCTAATCTCATCCTAATAATGGTTGTTATGTGTCTTCTTGATACATGATGCTCTGTAAACCACGGCGTCTTTGATATTGTTGGTTGTATTGCTGCATTGTGTTGCTGAGTAGTTTCCGGAATCTGTCTTCGTTCTACTTAAGGTATGCCTGTCTAGTGACGGGATAAAATTCCTTCGAGGTAGATGAACGCCTGCAAAGTGTCCTTCGTAGGTGCTTTGAGTCGCCAGCTTGTTGGCTATTTCATTGGGCAGTATTGCTATTTGGGCTTTGATCAAGGGAAAGTATATTTGTATGCCGTCTGAATTAGTTTATGACACTAGTCTAATAATTTCATAAAGATATTGGTGCATCTTGTTATTCCATGTTGTGTCCTGTAATTTCTGGAGAACACTCTTAGTGTCACTAAGGAATAAGAAGTTTGGTAAGTACTTGTCTAACCCATACTTGATTGCTGGGCAGATAATTAGAGTTTCTCCCTATGTATATGGATGTAATGGATTTCACTGCGGGTAAAAATGTTTGTCAGAACTCGTTGGTATGTGTTTTTTATTATTATTATTTCATCGAATGTGGTTTAGATAGATGATGAACATATTTTTAAATCTCATTAACATGGTTCCCCGTAAGTTAAAGTGTTAAATAATGATCGTCGTCGTGCAAAATATATTTCTCTATCTTTCTTTATTGGCCTTATTTTCCATGTACGTGACATACCCCCTTTTCATTCTCCTCTGTTCTTTTTATTATTTTTTCATTTGATTATTTATCTGTTTAGCCAAGAAATGGCACTAACTTTCTCTAAGTTCTTAAGTTGAAGACGTATTTAGAATCATAATATTGTCGCTGAAACTGACTAGTTATAAAAGGGAAACTCGCAATACCGAGGAGATTGGATGCCAAAAGTAAACACTATAAAAGAATGAAACAAATATTGGTCAGCTAGTAAGTAAATTTTGGGAAATAAGACTCGCACTGCTTCATCGTGAGAATGGTGCAAGATTTTTCTAGAGGACTTGTGTTTTATGCTTAAATAAACTCGCGTGTATTTAAAAATCTAAGTCCCCAAGTGTCACCCAGCAGTATTATGTCAACACACATTGGCTTGGTAAAATACGGACGTTTTCTTATACATGTTTAACTTCAGCGAAGTAAACGTATTCTTTTGCAGCACGTAAATTCAAAATAACGTACATCATCCCTTCAAGCATAATACTTCATTCCCAGAAATACAACATCTCCGGCGCAGTTCATCCGTTTCTAAAACGTTTTTCTGAGTTCAGTTTATCTTTTTTTGTTTATAAAATTCACGAAATTACTAATATTATCAGATGATCGTAAAAATGGCGATTTCTACCTTTCTTTTACCTTTTTTCGTCACATATTCAATAAAAAGCATTCCATGTACCGTTATTTTAATGAAAACATTGCTCAAAAATTTCCCATCATGCCTAATAAGAACAAATACCACGCATATAAAATCAGCTTAGTAAAGTAAGACAAGTTTGATATTTTTAACACCTGTAGAATATAAAATAAATCAAAAGTCGTATTTCAAGCATCGAGATGCTAAACGGCTCTTACATTTCTATTAAAACATACGTCTTGTTCGATCAATTTTCATTTTTGTTTTAAATTTCCAGTGCCAATGTATGGATGTAATGGTTATCAATTAAAAATTTATTTCAACATATGACGTATCTGTTTTCGTCATAAATCAGTAATACGTAACCCATGACGTTGAGTCTTTTCGCCAAAGCTTCATCGCTCACACTTGATAAGTACACATTTGAAGCATTTCATTGGCTTGAACAAATAGCTGCCGGTAGCTTGAATGTGATGAATAGATGAGCCTTGGGTCATTAATAAAAAAGATCTTCGACATAGTGATTATAAATTATGATTTTAATCCATCTCACAGAATGTTATAAGGATTTACCATCATACGCAAGAAGTCTGTAAATCAACCCCTCCTGCGCAAACAATATCATACACAGGTCTTGGTGAGTCGACATGACAGCTGAGTCAATTCAGAACAAACCATTCATAAGAAGAATGACTTCACTGTGAGTTATGCTGGAAGAGTCTTCTAGAAACTGGTATTATAGTCTCCTACTTCTCTGGCTTTTCTTCAAAGGTTTCAATTCTTAGAACGGTGCAGCAGCTAGAACTGAAGACCTCCAACGATTTTCGTTGCTTTGTAGCAACCCGGCAAAGAACCCCTTGAGTTATTGTTTATTAAATTCAATAAAATGCACAGACAAATTTTCCATAGTTGTGATATCATTCTATAACTTTTTCCAATTCCGTATGGCTAGTGGACAATGTAGCTAGCTTCAGTATTGTGTGTTTCGAAGTATGTATGTTAATGGATTTCCATACGATGTTACTTTGAGTAAACACAGACGACTCAGAACGAAAACAACACTTAAATAAACCATCGCTAAGGCCTGTAGTGCGGGGTAAGTTCATAATTATAAAATTTTATGCCAGTAATGATCTATATATGATAATTTGGGCACCAAGAATCTCGATTGCTGTGGAATTACAGGTAAATGAAGATCAAGTTTTATTTTTTCTTCTGGCATTTACATTTCTGGGTAAATTTATCGTTATTTCTAACACAAGATAATAGAATTACAAGCAAGCAATACCCATACCTTACAATTTTCCGATGATTAGTGCAAACAATATTTGGATACTAAGTATCTCAATAGTTTTCAAAGTGAATATGGAACATCGTGGCGACTGGCGACACAGGCCAACAACCAGATGTTATACATATCATAAAATTCCCAGGGGTGCCAGTTAAAACAAAATTAATATTATCTGAGTCATGTTCAACAAACATGGAGCTGATGTGTGATCGTAAGTTTTCCCGGCGGAACTATTGCTGGAAGATTTCTCGGGCGTGCAGCCGGGTCAATTGATCGCAGATGTACGAATTTTCGATGGCGTAACATGCCATCATCTTCAGGTAGCGTCCACTGGTCGGCGTGAAGAGCGCAGTCCGGGACGCGACTGCTGGTCTGCTCCGGGGGCGTCGATATTTATACCCTCGGACCCCGCCTCCCCACTCCCGCCACTGCGCTCCGATAGCGGTGGTGGGGGTCGTGCGTCGCAACGCGTCGAGCAATGACCATCAGTTTGTACGCCACCTTCGTCGCGCACAGTGCCTCGGATCCGGTATTTGTGGAGCCGCTTCAATGCTGGGTTCCAAGCTTGGCTTAGTTGGAACCCGTTGTCTTTGTTAATGAGGTTACCCCGTAGCCGGATCTCAATGGCTTCCTTATACACACAGTCCCAGAAGTAGGATATGTTTCTCAGAACTTCGGTGTCCTCGTATACGACAAATACCGGAGCCGAGGCACTGTGCGCGACGGAGGTGGCGTACAAACTGATGGTCATTGCTCGACGCTTTGCGACGCACCACCCCCACCACCGCTATCGGAGCGCAGTGGCGGGAGTGGGGAGGCGGGGTCCGAGGGTATAAATATCGACGCCCCCGGAGCATACCAGCAGTCGCGTCCCGGACTGCGCTCTTCACGCCGACCAGTGGACGCTACCTGAAGATGATGGCATGTTACGCCATCGAAAATTGGTACATCTGCGATCAATTGACCCGGCTGCACGCCCGAGAAATCTTCCAGCAAACATGGAGCTTTCAGACTTCAATGTTGGTGCCAGCTAGCTCGAAGGCACTTGCACAATTAAAGCTGAGATTATATTCCCAGGTACCGTTTACGGGTCACTAAAGCCTCGTTAAACCGATTAAACATTGGCCTGGCGTCAGAACACTTTACTAAATGTTGGCAGCTCCTTGGCGATTTCAACACAGATTGTCACTGTGAGATAATGATCTCACGGACTGCTCATTCCGTCCAAGTGTCTCAGCGGTGACGCTCTCAAGCCACTGCGAGCGAGGAAGTTTTGATCTGCATCAGGCCACGTTCAGCCAGGAGGTGTCTATGCAGCTTCCTTCAGCCACCAAGAAAGATCTGGCTCTACCCTCGCTGTCCAGCGACCATGTCACATGGAAAAACAGAAGCTGTTGACTAACTTCTGTAAACCCCGACACTACACGGCATTGGTGGGATAGCTTACGCCAAAATCACGCGATGTCCAAAGGATTTTCTATTAGCAAGCACTCCAGTCAACGACGACCTTCAACACCCTCGCGTCTTGGCTGGGAGGATAACGCCCTGTCTTGGGCTAACGGGACCTACTTGTGGCACCCGGTATCCCTACTATACTCGAAGCGACTCTCCGGCGCCAAGCAATGGCTTTCTCCAGCCACGCAGGCGTTCGGAATATTCCACAGACCACCAGCATATTTCACTATTTCATATTCTATGTGCTCCTTTACAATAAGCAGTCTTGCATTAACAAAAGTTATATACATCCTTGGCCGCCCGGGTTTAGTATGAATAAATTACCCTAGGACTTGAATAAAAATAATATAATTTGCACTGCATGAACAGTCATAGTTAATAATCTGAATATAGTTAGTCGAAGACTCTATATTCATGGAGTATGGCGAGAGAACGTCATACTGCAGGCCCTATCAATACGAAGCCATACCCTAATCGACCATCCCAGACTTGTCTCCCAACTTAATACTTTCTTTCTTATTTCATAATTAGTTTAAATAGAGTCATGTAATGTTGAATGATTGAATCTTAAGTAAATCTCATCTCAAAACATTGTACGATTCCATTTTTAATGGATACAACTGCGGTTATACACCCTTTAAAATTTAGAGAAAATAATTACATTCTACATCCTGCCGGAATTCTGTAGAATTTCGAGTAAATGATAAGGTTTCTTTATTTTAAGAATTTTAGTTTTCCCTTCTAATCAATTGGTTTAACTTATCAATAGTTTTTAAGGATTTTTATGTCATTTAAATATTGTATTAATCTCACTTGTACTAAATCTGAAAGCACTTAAACGTAAATAAGATAAATCCCAACTATATCATTGGAATTACGCCTGTTACCTTTCGTTTTCAGCTGTCAGCCATACGAATAATTGAAGTAACAGAACAGCAATTTTTCAATGCCTCTCTTCTTTACAGCAAACTTTTTTAAAATAAACGCTTCATCAACACTTCCAGCTAAATGAACCACAGCTATTACATAGACCACGAATTTCGTCAGCTGACATGGTTTGAAGATTTGTTGCCAATGATACTCCACGCAGTGTTAAAAAGATTTTTGTTTTCCTTCGAGCTTTACTTTTTGCCATATCTAGGCCATTAGATGTCGGAGGAGATTGGGAACAAGAAACAGAAAGCATTTAGGCCATGACTTCTTGAAGATACCACACCTGCATTTTCTTGGAGTGACTTCGGGAAACCATAAAAAAAACCGAACTCTAGTTGGCTGCACGGGGATTTGAACCCGCGTTCTTCCGAAAGACAGGACCAAGCGGTACCACACACCTAAAAGTTTCTGTCAGTGTGTTAGAACGCATAGCCTAATTGTATGTATATAACTTTTATGTTCAAAATTAAATGGCTTCCATATAATCTATGGTTCTCTCCGTCGGTATTAAGTCAAATACCTCATTGGTGGCTGGTTGGATTTGCGTTCAAGAATTTCTTCTTTCCGTTGTTTCTCCACAACTAAAATGAAGTAGGTGCAGAAGTACCACGTCGATCTTCGTAACGTTGGTAATTGATTCAGCTGAACTTGTCGTTCCCAATTTTTTCTGTCGTATAACAAAAAACACAAACGTATCATAAGAGTTGTCTGTGGGGCAATGGTACCTATTGGTGGCCGTAAGAGGTGGAGCGTTAGTTTATCCTTGTCGGTTCTCCGGCGCCAGCTGTCAAGCAAAAGCACTCAATTCTGATGGTAATTGACTTGTCCAACCGCTGGGGTCAGCAGTCTGTGCTGGAGACAATTAATCTGCTGACTGGATGTAGCGTGCTCAGCTGTGAGCGGACATCGTGGCTAGGTGAAGGAAGCGTTTAATTATCACCCTACTTGCCGAAAAGAAGAAATTTGACTATATTTAAGGAACTGATTCACTCAATTACATTTCACTGTATTTGTACATGGTCACCATCACTTAACGTGATAGTAAAATTATAAGTAGTTCACTGGAGGTGTTAATACTATTTGAAGGAGGTATTAGCCTTTATACTTAGCCGTGAATTAGCAGTCATATTCCTTTTAATTGATTTTTTTTAGTCGAACAGGACAGATTATTGTACAAAAGCCATGACATATTTTTAGGAGTATAAAGTTAAGGAGGTCAGTCCTAGGACTCCATTGGGAAATAATTTTACTTGATAAACAATGGCAAAAAGGAACAGAGTGAGAGAAGTTGTTTCTGTTTTATACTAAAGCAAACAAAGCACACTCGACATTTTTTATCACTCTGGACGAACAATACAATTTATTTGATGTCATTTTGTATCAGTGTAGTTAAATGTTGAACTATAAATAAAATAATTTGCGGTGTAAAAATATGAATCATTGATATAAGTTTGAGTGATGGCTGAGATGTTCCTTAACGTAATGTTGACAAGTGAAATAATTATTCCTGTGTTTAGTATACTTGCCAGAAAGGCTTTAGTATACAATCTGATGATGTTTGAGTATAAAAAAATCCTGCAAAGAGCCAAGTTAAATACGGCGTTGAAGGAGTGAGATTCTCGGCAACTTCTTTAACACATATATAAAAGATACATAATTGTTTTACATAAAATTACATTTGTAAAAAAAGAAATCATTTTACTGTCAGATCATGTTGATTAAGAGCTTCCCACAGCGTACTCTTTAGGTCTGATTCACACGCTATGACAACATGAGCTGCAGTGCCTTCGTTCACACATCATTTTACATGTTACTTATGCGACATGTGAAGAGTGGATTTATTATCTGTAACCTACCCCTTCTCCACTCAGTTCCAATGACTGCTTCCATCCTTAACCTGAATCGCTCGCACGCTCTCTGTAAAGCGGTGTTGTTGAAATTGGCAAATTGCAAATAGTGGTGGGATAAGGTTTGTACTGTCCAAGCCAGCTAGTAATTAAAATCCAGGAGGTAAGCAGAACGCTTTACAGGATACGTTCCCGTTATCCGACAAACAGTTTTGAAGTAAACGTCTTCTGAGTTCCGCTGACCTTCCTCTGAAACGCACGTCGCCTCTCGAACACAATCTCTGGAATCCGGCGAACTGTTCGCTCACCGACACCCTGCTTCGATGCCAATTTCCTTAAAGATTGCCTCTGGGCGAAATCAGCGCCTGAGCCTTTTTCACGATTACCTGAGTCAGGTTCCCGCTTTCTGTTGAAATACTTTTTTTGGAAGGGTTAGCGCTACCTTACCCTGACCTTTTAGAAGCATTACATTTAGGAACAATGTCGTAAACAGTTTGCCTCAGGTACCGGAAGTACCGAATTATTTCAGTTACCGTATACTCAGTGCGAAAACTTTTATTAACTACAGCTCTTCTGTTGTAGTCTGCACTTTGTCGCAACATCTCTGCCACTTACTATAAATACGTGGCTCTCATGAACGCCAGTGCTTCTAGGCGGGGCGAAATTTGATCTCCGGGTTTAAGCTCTTCATTCTGAAACACAAGTAGTAGGAAGTTTGTATTAACCTAATACGTGTACCAATGGTTGGAAAAAAACGTGATTCTAAACGCTTACATACAAGATTTTCAAAGCTTGTAGTGTACCATTGGCACAATTACCAAACTACACCTTCCACCATTTATTGGTGAGAGCTGTAAATGTCCGCTAAAAAACTTGCATTCGTGATAAGAGCTGGGCGCCAGGAATTACTTCCACATGAAATTAATAAATGTTTTGCCTGCAATAATTATTTTAATAATAACAATGCAAGTAGCTAATTATATTCATTAAGCATTGGAAATGGAAGATTTCAAATAATGACAACGGCAATCTACCATTAATTACATTATATTTTATTATGTGCAAAGAAAAGTTACTTTATGCACAAAATTGTTAAGATAAAAAAAATGAAATTAAATACAAGTTGGACACGAAGCAGAGGAATAGCAGACCATTTACAATGATAATTTAGCTCAGTTCAGAGAGTGAGAACCTCTTTATCTCGATGAAGGCCATTACAGGGCTTTGTAACAGAGTTTTTGGGGTCTCGACAGTTTCAAACAAAGATTTGCGGTAGCAGGTACTTGAAAATATTACCGTGGATGTATTCCTTGGCGACGAAGGAGGCTTGAAGGAGACCACCACAAGAGATCTTCACAACAGATCACGAATTACCGGGTGGTAGTTACAACCAGGCACGTTACTTAGTAACTCACGTGTGTGTGAGGTCGCACTGATACACTGATGCACTCTCGGCAACACACAAAGCAGCAAGCACCCGACGCGACGGTGTCTCCCAGCACAGTCCTCGCCTCCCGCGTTGTATGGAAAGCAATGTAATCATATTAGTCCGCGTGAAACCACACAGGGGCTGTGATTGGCTCAAACACACACACACACACACACACCCTCTTCGGCACTACTTTTGTCCATCTTTGTCACGGAACATGTTCCTCTCTCTCGCCTAATGAAAAATTTCAGGCGCGACACCTGTCTCTTTAAACCCCATCCAGTAAACACATTCCGAGCCGGGCTACCTCAGGTACTGTTACGGCCCAGTGCTGTCCGACACGAAGCATCTTGGTAGGAATATTCGCTTGCAAAATGAAGCATCCGAAATGCGAAATGCTTCAAGCTGGTCATTATATTGTAATACTGACTTATTAATTTGGCCATCACTTAAGGTAGGTTCAGGTTTGGAGGATCAAGCTGTTCAATGAAATAACTTAAAAGACCATACCAAATCAAAGTTTGTAGTACACATTCTTCTTGACTACAAAGTTAGTAACCACGCTACTCTCGATTATTTCAAGCGTAGATAAAATGTGAAGTGTCAGAGCTAAATCATACTTTGATACGATAACAGTTCAGCGTAGCAATCCAGGCAATCTGTCACCAGTGTGGCTCCATGCGCTGAGACGCCGCACACTGGATCGGGGAGGCACAGCGTGACCGGGCACAAGCCCAGACCCCCGCGTACTGTCCATCCTGACTGCACTTTTAGGTGGTTTTTCGCAGACACGGGACGGTACCAAATCTCCGCCTAGAAAACTACACATTTCACACACACAATAAAACACTATCACATATAGAGCATAGTTCATGCGTTTCACAGACAAGTGGCAACGCTTCACTTCCTGCATTAGTACTTAGTTCAATCTAACAGTGGGTATGCTTGGCAGTGGCGAAAGTGGGGCATAAACTTGTGATTGCCACCCCTTCAAACATGAATTTTCTGCCCGGGGCAGTATAGAGTTGTTTTGTTTATTTTTCCGCCCCCCTGAATTTGCCGTCCGGTGCAAGCGCCCCTGTTTGACCACCCTAGATCCAGCACTAATGCTTGGCGTCAGCAAAGAAATGTGGCCGTAAAACAAAAGCACCAAATTCGACCATGCCAACGACGAGTAAAATTCATCATAGGCAACCGACCCCAAAATTTTTGGAAAATGTGATAAAGAAAGAGAAAAACAGTCCATGTAGCACTGACATTTGTGACAGGAGTATTTTCTGTGTAGGTCTCGAAGTGTCGCGGATTATTTTTAAGCAATAAATGAAACGTACTCCACGTTGTTACTTGCTAGGTTGCTGGAGACATTCTGGTTTGTCAATAAGCAGCAACTCAACAGGCAGTATAACGAGCTCACTTCGTTACAGACCACTGCTTCGGCAAATACAATTCAACGCTCCGTACCTGAAATCAATAGCGCCGCTCTACGGAAGCTTAGCTGTTGACCTACATAAGAGAACTTGGCACGCTTCTAAACAATAACCTCACAGGTGAGTTTATAGTTTTATCGTTACTAAAATTGCCAAGTATTTCATCTTCAGACTCGAACCCTGCAGGCGCTTATTTCTGTTCTGCAGGGAAAAGCAAAGTATATTTTAATGCTGGTGAATCTAGAACTCTGAAACTGCTTAGACCTAATGCTTTTGCAGATCGGGTGGAAACGCTATCATACCTAACGCGGAGATGTACAAAGGGCCCAGGCTTCAACCTGGGACATCCTGATTAAGATTTTTAAGTGGTTTTTCTTACTACCTTGGTGAATGCTGCGATGATATCAAATTTCTGCATAATACTCTGCACATTACACACGAACAAAACACAAAAAAGGTACGTATCAGAAAACAAAATGTATATGCCTCAGAACCATATAGCATTTTTTACTATAGCCTCGATTTCCCCTCCCCCTCATACCCACTCTCAATCCCCACTAGTAAAAGATCGCGATCATCATTCCGTCATTAAGGCCGGCGTTGTGATTGAGTTTCATATTCTTCAAGTAATAAATATAGGCGTATTTCACATTATTGAATAATTGCTTTGTCTGAGAAATAATAATATTATAGGTCAGGATTTTATCTTATATCCTTAAACGATCAATTATTGTATATATTTGGTAACTTGGAAACGAATCTAATGATTTGGATAAAATTTCATATGTAAATAACGTTTTGCTTTTCAAGTTTATCTAAATACGTGTCTCATTCCATGTATTTGGTATCTCGGTAACGGATGTAACGCGAGCTAATAGACGTTTCTTTTATCAGTAAGCCTAGTGATGTTAGTTAACTTTCTCTTTGGTCAGAGCAAGGAACTATGCATTTCAAAATTCCTATGAAGCTTTCAAGAAAACGTTTAACTTTAATCATACTTTAGGCAGCCAAGATTCATCTTAAAAAAAATTAATAGCATTACTTGCGACTTTAGAGGCGGGATGGGACTGGGGACAAGGAACTGGAAGGAATTCGGCCATGGCCTTTTTCAAGGAAGCATCCCTGCATTCGCCTGGAGTGATTTGGGGAAACCATGGAAAACCCAAAACTGGAATCCTGGACGAGGATTCGAACCCGCGTACTCCCGAATGCGAGGCCAGAACGTTAACCGTTCACCCACCAGGTACGGTGACAACTTTGAAAAATGTTTCATATATTTCTAAACAAGCAATTCCTACATATATATATAAGAGCAAGCAACTGTTCAATTCAAAATGCTTACGAAGCCTTCAAGAAAAAGGCCTAACTTAAATTTTGACTAAACCTTGTATATTGAACAGAAATCCGAAAACACTCTGGAAAGCTCGGTCACTCTGTAGAATAGCTCCAGTATAGAACGAGTATAGAGAGCTAATATTACAGGTAACTGTTCTACATATACTCAGTAGGTGAGAAGAACCAGCGTATCAGATCTTGGTTAGCACTGTGCGCGAATAGATATCCTGGACAGCTTTAATAACAAACGTGTGTTTCAATGCCCTTCGAATGCGAGCGGGAATTAACTCAATTCCGCCATTGGTCGCTCAGTTACTTCTTCAAGCAACTTACGAAAAGGAGTGGCAGCGTGCGGAATACAGGGCAACGAGAGTAATAATTAGGTACTCGTCTGTCGACACTCCAAGTAGGTTTATTTCTGTTACGCAGAAAACGAGCAGCCGACTGATGGTGGCAGGCAGCTGTTACTGCCTGTCCAGGGATGCTAGCCACGACATAGCGATGACAAATACCCTTCCTAGAACTGCAAGACCTGCCATAGACAGTGCTGATACAGTTGACCGTTACCCGGGGCGCACATTGAGCTGCGTGGCGCAGTAGGGGCAGCACAGAGCAGAGCAGGGCAGCACGAAAACAGAAACTGTGTTGGGCAGTTGCCCGCGCATATTAGAGGGCAGTTTGGGAGCCTGCACAAACTACGTGGCTCGGTCCAAGTGGGGGGGGGGGGGTGGCTGAAAGGCTACGCTGGGCTACGTGGGGGGAGGGGGGGGGGGTTCCGAGCCAGGACACTTAGCTTTCCTTCCATAACATTTTTCACAGTTAAAATGAGAAACAGAACACACAAGAGCATGTGAATATTTATTTCCCTCAGCTAATTATCTCCTTATGTAATTTACAATCGTCTGACAAGAGAAAACAGTACAAAATGTCTTTTGGAATCAAAAAGGAAAAAAGCTACGTGCTACGTGGAGGGGGGGGGGGGGTAGAGACAAAAGCCACTTAGGGCTACGTGGGGGTGAGGGGGGGTTCACAGGAGACCAAAATGAATCTACGTGGTTTATGCACGCTCCCTTTCGTGTGGCAGTTTACAAAGCATTGTTGTGTTGGACGAGAAACCGACAAAAAAGCGTAACCAAAAACTTGTTGATTCAAAAACTTGATTTCTGAATCAGAGAGGGATGCCGATCTTAGAAAATTGTTAGTACTTTAACAGAAGCTGAGTTAGATAAAACTATGCAAAAGTGAGTATATGCAAAGAAGAAACTCTCATCTGGCTTTTGCAGTGACTAGAGAATTCTCGAAAGATTATTTCCGGATGACTCGACCGGGGATTCACGACATAATGTAACCTGTTATTTTCTCGACAACGCTCAAATACCTATTAGAACTGAAGAAAATCTGGCAGTATTTTCGTGGTTATTTATGTCATTATTTAGTGTTTCACAGTACATGACATTTATAAGGATTTTTTCTCTTTTATTTCATATTATATTTTTTTAAGAAAACTACATAGCAGAACATAAGAAACACTTGAAACTAAAAAAAAAGCAGTATTCAATAAATAATTCGGGAAATTGTCTTCACAAGAATCCTCCCTGTCTCGTTAGGAGTTGGACAGAGGTTGCCTTGAAGAGTGAGAAGAAGGAGAAGAGCCAATTCAGTCGGACGTGTGCAACGGTAAAATATATATATATATATATATATATGTGTGTGTGTGTGTGTGTGTGTGTGTATGTGTGTGTGCGTGTGTGTTTCTCGGAGTACTATTGATTGATGTAGTACAAATAATAAGAAAACAAATAATGTAATAATAGCCTACATATCAATCTTTTTTCAAAGTTTTATTAAAAATGAATTCAAAAACAGAAAATAAAAGCGAAAATTGTAAGTGAACAGTTGTATGATAAATAAATGCTGAATTTACCCGCCACTTGTTGGGCTCAGTCCAAATTTCTTGTTTAAATTTAATTTTTATGTATTTATTACGATCGATTTGTGAATCGCGGGTTGGTTAGCCACCAGTTTAATCAATTTTTCTTATTCCATAGCTTAAAATGATTATAAGTAAAGCAAGATTATAAATAACGTAAGAAGTGTTACGGCAAAAACCGGCACGAATGAGCTGCTTGGCACAGTTTCTGTGTCGTGAACACAACGTGGGGCAGGCCACGTGCGGCGCAATACTGCGCTGCCCTGCTCTGCGTCTCAATATGCGCTGTTCCGCCCCAAAAGATAGAGACACAGAAACTGTGCTGCGCCGCCTGCGTCAACTGCGCGTCAATGTGCGCCCGACCTTAAAGCTGACCGTGAAAACATCGACCAGGCGGTAACATTCACCAATAATTCTGTTCACTACAAATGGCACTGAACGTCACACTCACTTTGATTGGCAATTATACCAGAAGTAAATTCTCTTGCCTTCATCAATTTTATTACCGAGTGGTTAACGCTCTGGCCTGTCATTCTGGAGGACGGCTGTTCGAATCCCCTTCTGGGCATCTAGATTCAGGTTTTCTATGTTTTCCCCAAATCACTCCTGGCGAATTCTTCCTTAAAAAGGTCATGGCCGAATTTCTACTCGTTCCTTGCCCCCAGTCACACCCCTCCTCTAATGACCTCGACTTCGACGAGGCGTAAAGTAACAAAAAAGAAAAAAACACTTTTACTAATCTTATCGTTTTATGTAAAGAAAATATTATTTGAATTGTACCGATTAAAGAAAAATAAAGCCCCTAGCTAAAGATTGTTAATTAGTTGGAAAGAGACTTCTCGTCTGTTCTTACCAGAAGTCGTTTCGACCGATTATTCATATTATTAATATACATCACGACATTATTGAAGCAAAACACCAATGCTTGAAGTCGAGGAAACCCCATGACGCACAACAATTAACCTTGCAGAGTTCTCTTTCAACATCAAGAAGCTGTGGACAACTTAATGGGAGCAGTCATCAGTAGCCAGTAAAAATCTAGTTGAGGACCCTTCAGTACCGTTACAACGTTTCGATCTGCCACGCGCAATGGAGAATCATCAATTGCATTCGAACAGGTCAAGGCAGATGTGGCTACTTATTACACAAATGGGACTGGATAGATTCTGCAAATTGTGACTGTGGAGCCACCTTACAGACAATCCAGCACATTGTTTCTGACTGTCCTCTTCGGGCCTTCAACGGAACAATAACAGAAATACATGATGTGTCGATCAACGCAGTTGACTGGATTAAAACACTAAATATAGAAATATGAAATTGTACAAGCTTGTGATATGTACATTTGTCCTAACCTATCGTGTACCTTGTTAAACATCATAGATAAATAAATAAAATTATTAGTAATAATTTTAGAAAGAAATTCTTTGATGAATATTTGCAACTGCATTATGAATTATCTCCAAAGATAAGAGGATGTTACTACCCGTCGCTCGCTTGTGTTGCCTGAGGTCACCGCAACGGCGCATTTTTAAGAGAAAATTTTTAGGTGTCTTAGAGGGAGAGTGATTTCATTTAATAGTGCAATTGAAATCCACGGCGAAAGTAACGTTATCAAGTAATAGAACGTATCACGCAACAGAGTTACATTTCAGCTATTACATATTTCATAGTAATACTTCAGCTGTAAAAGAAACAGTTAAAATAAAACTTTTCTCAGTCACATAACAACCTAATCAAGACTACATTTAAACCCAATTTAAAAGTTTGTTTTAGATTTGTATTTTGCGTTAAAGCTACGCAGTTAAAATAACTGACAAACTTATCAGGAAATACACTCGATTGAATACCAACCAAAGTTTTTTACACATTGGAATCACGAGCTATTATTTCCTATTTCAGTTATGAAATAACTTTTTTTTTTTCAGAATAAGATCAAACGGTAGCAAGGAAATATGAAACCTATAGTCACATTTACCTCTGTGTAAACAAATATGACTTCTACTTATATTATCCTGTCTGTGGAGGTTCCTTAGCAAAATGACATCCGTGCATAACAACCGATGCGAAGGAATTATGGGCTGGGCTCTATGATGGCGATGAATGTGACCTCCACCGAACAAGTGGATGCCTTTCACAACAGAGCACTGCTGGAGTGATGACTATGGCAACCAATAAATAATTCACTACTCAATACGAAAATCAAGCAAACTATAGACGCTTACAACTGAGCGGGCGGAGTTTCCAAGTTCTTTATCGATGTGAGAGTTGTTGGGAAGAGCCAGGGGACAACTAGAAGATTTTGTAATAATTGGTAGTAATATGTGATTATTGTAGGCCGTTTCTTCCACAGTTGCTTGTTAAAGTAATAATTATTATTTTTAATAAATACGCCAATACAACTGTTGTTGGTTGTTATTTAATTCACGGTTGTGTTTCGCCTCTCGTTGAGGTATCTTCAGCTACACCTTTTTCTTGTAATATGTTATAAGTTTTAACGTTTTTTTTTTTTTTCTTTTCTTACGTATAACTAAACTATTATTATATGCCTGAAGCATAATGTGACTTTTATTTAAATACCAGTTTATTGAATTATCATGCGGAAAGTTTTGTTTACACCGCTATAATAAGATATGATTCATAAAGTAACTTACATTCACATTTCTGTTTTGAGGTACTGTTGTTGGTAGCCTGCTTTGTAATGTTTATATATGATTGTTGCATGACTCACTTTTCCCAGCGACGAAATTGAAGTTGGGAAATGGAGGGAGAGGCTCACTGGGGGTCCACGAAGGCAAATCTGGTAAGCGAGGAGAAAGACCACTTCACTTCTGCAATATCTTGCTTCAGCATTGGTACTTAACACGTGGGAGATCGATGGTCTGCCATAACGCCAAGACTCACGAAATTGAGTTTGTTGCAAGTAACTGAAGATAGGCATTCAGCGTTTCAGACAGCTGTTCCGCTTTGAACCAGCTTTTCGCCTGCTGTGAACCTCCAACATCAGTATGTAACACATACACTAATAGAATTATCCACAAGAACAGTTAGATTCCTGTACCATAAACGCTGAATGATTTCATGCCCTGGCATTTTGTTTTGGAAAAATAAAACAAAAATTGAAACTCTGTTTGTTATCACTAATAAACCACAAGCAATACTATAGCACCGTAGGAAATGTCTCACAATAACCTCGGCTTTAGGTTTGGATTTGGAATACGTTTAACTCGTCCTTATCGTTTCACCAATTAAGCTTTCAATATGTATAATGCAATAGAATGCTACGTGGCTCACATTACACGTTAAACTGTCAGTTTTCTACATCCATTTGGATGGCCGCATTTATTAATTAAGTAGATAACGATTATTTTGGAGGTGGATTGCGTGGTTATTTGAATCGTTGTCACTTAGTTAGGCGAAACACCTTTCACAGTCTACCGGTTATTAATACGCTGTAACTATCTACTTATACAAAGTCATAAATGTAACAAAATACGCCTAACATGAAGCAAACATCATTTCATCAGTGAGCAGTTAGTTACAGGACGAAAATACTTGGAATAATAATAAAAATTAATATCTGGTTCCAGGTAAGCCAAAACAAATATTGTAACATTCCTGATACAGTCGAATAGATAAAACATTTATTTCCAGATGGATGGAAATAAAAGCAGGAAGTTGCACCCAGCATACATATGAAATGTAGTTACCGACATGATGCTTAATTTTTCCAATAATCGAAGCAGCAGAGTGTAAAGAGGATGAATCAGTTCTGAACGGGTAACAGCTTGACTACAATGTTATATCATGCCTCAGGGGTTAGATTTAAGGATTGCAATCCCGCAGTGTTTTCAATCCCGCGGGATCCGCGCGGGATTTGCGCCAATCCCGCGGGATCCCGCGGGATCCGTGCGGGATTGGCGCAAACAGTCTTTTAACGCTTATATTTAAAACATAGTTACTTAAAACGTTAATAAATTAAATAAATAAATCAATTTTAATGTTAAATGACAAAAATTAATAGTTAACAATATTTTAATTGGCAAAATGATATTAAAACTTTTTAGCATGTCTTAAGTACATTTCTAGGTTTTACATTTTTGTTTTTAATCTACAACCAATTTTTAAATAAAAAATAAAAATGGAAAATATTCAATTTAGGTCATATTATGTGCCTTTCAATATATCACATGAATTTAAAAACATGGTTTGCTTCGTGGCCAAGTACCAGAGTTTATTTTTTAATTCTAAATAAACGTTCCATAACACCGAGAGACAGCATTCCATTTCACAAATGAAGTGAATATACTCTGTAAAGTGTAGACATGGCTCAGAACAAGATCTCATAACTTTTTGTCACTGCACAAGCACGAGACTTGGCTTTTTTTTTTTTTTTTACAAAATTGTTTTTGTGGGATTCATTATTATATCTTCTGATTCCTCAAGTATTTCAATTTTACATATCTGGCGTAACGACTTTTATATTACTTTTATATAAGAAAGGAGACTTTCTCAGCGAATGATTGCAGTGAAGTTTTCATAGGTTGTATCTCCGGATTTCATTGTTAAAACACGAGATTTCACACGTGAGGGAGACAGCGGAGGCAGCGTCTTAGTATGGTGTTCCTACAACACAATTCGTCGATACACCCGTGAAAACTTCATTATAACTTTTTTTTTGCCTTTAGTTGAAATAATAACAAGAGAAGAGGTATTAATCTAAAGCCCGAGCGGCACATGT
Source organism: Vandiemenella viatica (assembly GCA_031002005.1). Taxonomy (NCBI): domain Eukaryota; kingdom Metazoa; phylum Arthropoda; class Insecta; order Orthoptera; family Morabidae; genus Vandiemenella; species Vandiemenella viatica. Next base: position 230,846,908 of record JARYHS010011408.1, on the reverse strand, counting down.
AAACAGGTGGCTTTCGTCAAAGAAACGCATTGAGGCAGCGGCCAAAACAGCAATAAGTCAAAGGATATACAATTGCCTTTTGATAGCTACTAAAAAATAGGTATGCGATAAAAATTACGATAACGTTAGTTTCTTATCACCGAATAATCAAATTTTCAGCCGCAAAAAAGGAAATTATCACAATAACTTTATCTGCAAATACAGAAAATGGGAATAATGAAACCGTGAATAAAAAGCTGTAACTTTGTAGTTCAGATAACGTTTGCAACACATAAAAAATAATTATATAGTTACAAAATCGTACTAAATACGCAACATAACTCAAATTACAGAAATGTGTACTCGAAAATGAATAGGTAAAAGTGTATCTGTTTAGACAGGAATTCTTCACGGGTCTTCTGCCGGATAAGATCTTTTAAACACGACGTTTCGGTAGTCACCTCCGCTGCCTTCATCTGGTGAGCTGTCATCGCGAAGTAGCTGCCGCGACGGTTCGACACCACATTCGGTGTCGAACCGTCGCGGCAGCTACTTCGCGATGACAGCTCACCAGATGAAGGCAGCGGAGGTGACTGCCGAAACGTCGTGTTTAAAAGATCTTATCCGGCAGAAGACCCGTGAAGAATTCCTGTCTACCATACGCCGGGAAAAACTTAATTGTTGTATCTATTTACTTACGAATGACGCAGGTTGACAAAAATAAACGTTTGTTCACACGCGCCAAATGCCAACTGGAAGGTTATAGCATACAGTGCAATACATCCGATAGAGACCGAGTGGGGCACGCGTTTTATCCGCATTTTTGCGGATTGCGGATCCGCTTAATTTTGTGCGGGATCCGCCAGACTGTCTAATGATGCGGGATCCCGCGGGATTGCGGGATCCCGCTTTGCTGGATTGCAATCCCTAGTTATATTCTTTATCATTCACATACAGTAAAAAAAGGTATGATAAAAAGTTAGCTTCACTCGTGAGTATCGCGAGAGCACATACAAGAACTTTCATTAACAGATTCTACAACGACTCAGAACCATTAATATATATATATATATAAGACACGTTTAGCCGACCTACTCTAGAGACAGAGATGCGCCGTTTATGCATTTTTATATTTTTCAAGTTTGGCACCGATGCCAATTAGATTCCTATGTAACATTCTGATTAAAAGAAGTTCAGCTTTGTTAATTGTGCTTTTTATATTTTTAGTCAGTTAAACGTAGATGTCACAATAACCGGAGAAGGTCTAGATACAAGGAACTGAGAGGAATTCGACCATGATCTTATAAAAGATCCATCTAGGCGTTCACATGCTATGATTTTCGTAAAGCAAGGAAAATCGCAATCTGGATAGTGCGAACGGCAATCGAACCCGCTATCTATAAAATGGCAGACCCAAGATATAACCGATAAACCGAGCGTGGTGGGTGAACGGTTAACGTTCTGGCATCGCATTCGGGAGGAAGCGGGTTCGAATCCCCGTCCGGGCATCCAGATTTGGGTTTTACATGGTTTCCCCAAATCACTTCAGGTGAATGTCAAGATGCTTCCTTCAAAAGGCCATGGCCGAATTCCTTCCAGTTCCTTGTCCTCAATCCCATCCCGCCTCTAATTACCTTGGCGTCGACGAGGCGTAAAGCCGCAAGTAAGAAAAAATAACTACAACCGCTTAAATGCAACGATCTTAATTCTGATCAATTATATATCTGTGTATTTTTTTACGATATGTCTCAACAACTCGTCTCACAAAATTCTGCCATAACTTTTGTAAACTCAGGAATATTCGCCACCTACCTGCAAAAGTTGGTTTACTTTACAGCTCTCTTATCTTAAAAAATTGAAATCGATCCAGTTCCGTTCTGTATTATTTCCAGCACTGAGTGCTGTAAATTTCTTTCTTTACCTAACACATAAGCATATTAAAGCAATATATGGCATAAACAGAATGGCCTCTGTCATAACTAGGGATTTGATTATTTCCATGCTTTTTATAATTGCGTTTTTTATCAGTATAACACTATTCTAAAACCGTATTAATACTTCTGTACAAAGTTTTGTAGTGAAATGAATGTTTCTGGGTGGTCTAAATGTGCTGTTGTGGTACGGTGCAGTTATTTCTCTACGCGGAAAAATTTCTTGCAGGGTGTTTGCTGTTATGATGCCTGGGAGAGGTTCTGACGCGAAGGAAATATGCGCCCAGCCCGGAATCTGTAACGAGAACTCGAACCAGCCTGCACGCTCCTCTGTGATTCGCCACTTCCATCCCGACGGGAGGAGGAGGAGGTGGAGGTAGCAGGTTGAGGAATCGTGGGGTGAGAAGGGTGTAAGGTGGGGGAGGTAGACTGCGAGATAGCTAGGCGTCACCTCAGAAAGCACGTCATAGAAGACGCCTTCAGGAAATGATGCTTCCATCCACGGCAACAACAGCTGACACCTGGAGTTGATTGGTTAAGATTTTTTGGTGGTGACTTTGCAGACTATGCCACATTACTATCGCCGAAAAACTGACGTTTTTTTTTATTCACTACAACTGTCATGAATTTAGATGATGAAAATAATAGTACATTATTAGTGTTCCACAAATTTGAACATAATAATCAGCACCTTTCTTCATCTTCCTAAGCCTGATATCGCATTACGTTCTATATCCATCTCTTAGGTGGTCTTCCAGGAAGCCGTTTACCTGAGTGATTTTACTTAAGCATTGTGTTAGTATTATGGTTTCATCCATTCTTTTCACAAATATGGAAACATACTTTTACAGTTCCGTAGCCAAAGTAAAATGGATCACTGTGACAGGTCTCTAGCTCGTAAGAGGATTAAGTTTAACGTATCAAATTTCACATGTTATAAGCTTAATTGTCCCAAAACCGAACACTGAACCAAAAATTTCGAACACTATTCTAGAGGTTGCGGTAAAAAATTATAAAACAAAATCCCCAGCATCTTCGGTATTGATTTTTAGAGCTCGTAAATTAGAGAACTAAGATATTTTCCTTGGAAGGTTGAAACTTAATTGATTGTCGAAAATCGTCAGCCGAGACTAATTTTGTTACGACATCTGTTTCTTGGAATTCGTTCCCAGTACTGACCATATGCTCTTTATAAATTTAGTTTACCGTGGTTGATAGGTTTTGTGTAAATGCTCTAAATTAAGAGTGCATTTCTTTCTAACGTACCTATGGCAATTTAGATTGGATCTGATCCATGGCATCAGCAGTGCGAAAGGCAAGCGTTGCGTAGGTTTGTAGAGATAAGACCTGAGTTAACTAAAGGGGGATATCCATCATGTATAATTCTTTGTCCCCGGCAGTTCAGAATGGATATACCTCAACCCATTAAAAATAAAAACGATGTATTAACCTCACGCGCTTGAATTGGCTGGTTATTTGAATTACTTGAATTTTTGTCAGTAATAACTAATGTTAGTATCAAATATGGTGCTTTTAGCATGCGTCATATTTGTAAAGTTTCGCTAACTTTGCGGCTTTACTTCTGCATCAATATTATTGCTATACTCGACCTGTTGCCTTCGTCGGGGTTATTTCGGGTTTATGTATCCGGTGATGACGTCTGGTTACAGACTCTAGTCGTTTGCTGGCACATTGGGCCGATTGTTTTAGTTTTCCGGCAACGAAATGGTGTGATCGTCATACATGTTTGACTGCGTTTGTCTGCAAGTGCATTCTCCCTTAATTTACCTAAACAATAATTACTGCCTTTACGAAAGTTCTTGGCGTGTTTGAAAATTTTTATTCATTCTCTGAATTTTCGTTATAATTAGCAGAGGTGGAGCATTAGGTAGACGAAGGGCATAAAATTCAATGGGAGAAGATAAAAATAGCACAACAGAAAGGTTTTTTTGAACGTAATATCAGTGAAGCGATAGAAATTATCAACACCCCAAGAAATGCAATAAATACGACGGCTACGGTTTTAGTCAAAGGCGGAAGTGTGCGCTCGCAAACAAACGCATTCAAACATTTACAACGAATACACTGGAACAGCTGGCAATCGCTAGCGGGAAACCAAAACATTCCGCCCAGTCTGCCTGCGAAATACTAGGAAATCAAACAAACCGCTAGCAGTGGATACATCAGCCCGAAATGGACCTGAGGAATGCCTCAAATTAGGTACCGAAACGCTGGCATTATCAACAACATTAGCACAGCGTTAAAGCCTCGACGTTTGTGAAATTTTACAACTATGATGCCACTTTACAACTCACTTTTTTCACTCAGCCAGGTCATGCATCCCTTGATGTAAATATCCACCTGTGATTGTTCTTTCCATTGATCTCCTGACTGTGGTAGATATGATCAGCATTATACTCACTATTTTGATAGCTAAACATCCGGAACGACTCCCTCGGTTTATTTGTGCTGTTATTAAGTGATTGTACTCGAGGAAACTTCTCCTTGTAAGTGTGGCTGACTATATAATTTCCTTCTTTGAATCAAGTGTCATAAATGGAAATACAAGGGTGTACATGCGCAAACCTGACCACGAAAGGAATCATCTTTTTGGCTCCAATATTGTGCTGATGTCTTCATCCCCATACGCACACCATGTCACACATTGTCTGAATATTTTCGCTTCTTAGCTTCAGTGGTAGAAATCCACACGTTTCATAACGTTACGAACATTATTATCCCGTGATTATTAAGACTTCCGCGGCCGTCTTTGTACATGATTTATAGCTTTACGGGCTATGCCGCGTCGTTTATTGGATTATCTAAGCTTTCGGTTGTTATACTCCAGCCTTCTTCAGAGATCTCTGAAGAAGGCTGGAGTACAACAGCCGAAAGCTTAGATAATCCAATAAACGACGCGGCATAGCCCGTAAAGCTATAAATCATTATTATCCCATCTTTTGTAAGATCTATCCTCTTTTTATTTAGGCATTATTTTTAGATCGTCCTTTAGGTGTATCAACTAAAAATTAAACATATCATCGGTTTTATCTCCACTAAAATAGTTTTACAAATTTCACTAAAGTGTCTTTCGTGCGGTTAACGCTAAGGCAGGATTTTGGTTTTCGTGATCTGTCTGCATTCTGCACTGGTCTAGTTATTACAGTTTTTTTGTTATCCATTATCTGCCCAACGTGCATCCAAGTAGGCTGCAAGTATTTATCTTTAAAATGCTTGGAGGAAGCAAATTTTCATTTGCGAAAGAACAATTATCCGCAGCTCGTTATTGTGCATGAATTTTCCCTCTTACCTCAGTCTATTGTCAGGTCCAGCCAGATGTTCTGTAGGGTACAGTACTTGTTGCTTTGGATAGAAAGAATTTACAACAGCAACAAAATATTTACATTTTATAAAAAGAGTTGAAGTAATTTTAAAGCAGCTTGAATCGTATTTTGTTGCCATAGAGCTATAATGCATGAAAAAGTAAAAAAACAAGGTAGAATATTAGAAACCTAAATGTAATTTAAATGATTTTTATATCCTTTAAATCAATTTTTTCCTTCAAACCGTTCTTAAACACTGACGCCGTAAAAATTTAGTTTGTCTGGATACTGTTATGAGAGTTTTAGTTGTAGGCTAAGTAATTAACCTGGGTGATATTGTTGATAGGTGTGTATGAAATTAATTAATGTGTAATTTTAATTTGTAGTAATTTTACAATGAACCCCAAGTAGATAAAATACGTCACTACTTAAGAATACCTGTATACCTACAATACAAAGTTTTAATCATGATCCACGGTGATAATTAATATATATATTTAGCAATGTAGTTAATACTAAAAATTTTATGTCTTAAGTTTTCGTACAATATAGCAAAGAACATTTTGGTAAATTACTACCCCGGCTGGCAACTATACACGGTATTATATGAGTATTTGTTGAAGTATTGCCCAGTCAACACAAGAAAGAGAGAGAGAATTAATGAGAAAATTAATACTTTTTGATGAGCTATACGTGATTACGATTTTGAAATACCACTAAGTGAATAAAAAAAATGTATTTGTTTGATTGTACCTGTCGTCCGTCGAAAGTTCAACAAACGAATCTGTATCGTGAGACTGAATATATTTTTGGTGGAAACTGAGTTTTAATATATGTCATAATATTAAAGATTCGCTTGTTTGATGCATTACAGTTTTTAATAAAGTTATTAATGTCCGTTATATGAAATTTCACAATACAAGTGGAATCCAATAAATGTGTTGAGGTTTTACCCTTTTCCTGAAAAATAAATTCGAATATTAATTCCCCTTCAGGGCAATGTTAAAAATCAGTTTTTCATTATGGCACTTTGCCTTGATTCAGCTTCATATTTTACGGAAATTTAAAACTCCACGTACTAAAACTCATTAGGCATTTCAGTATCTCGGAGACAGATAGTTGATGAGAAGTATGTAAAAGTGATATTTTAACTATTTTTACAGCGTGAAGCTTCAGAAGTACTTTGTAATGTCTTAAAAAGTTTTCTGTTTCAGCACACAACATACCTGTCAGCAGAAAATAGTCCTAACATTAATTCACTGTTCTACAAAATAAAAACTTTTTTCTATTTCTGAAAAATACCTTTCGTTCCTAGTTGTACTTCGAGTACTGAATTCAAACCTGTTTTTAGTTTCTCTGTGACAGGGATAGTTTACGAGTTCTGATATAGTGCAGAACACATTAGCTGAAAATCAAGAAACAAAACAGATTTTTTATTATGTTATTAAGTTAATCACATTAAGAAAGGTTGGAAAATAACATATAACAAAGTATACTTAGTGTATTCGCTTTGTAGCATTTATTATGTATGATTAATTACAGAAAATATACAAAAAAGGAGTCACGATATAGTAATTCTTGTCACTTTTTTCTCTTGTATTGATAATCATCTTTCTCTCGAATCATATCCCAGCAATAATCTCTTAATATTGATGGTACTCATTTCCCTTCATAACGCCTTTCTATTGCAGATGTGTCTTTATGGAATTTTTCACCATGTTCATCCAATGCGTCACTACAACTGTTTGTGAAGTAGTACAGATGAGAGTCCATCATATGAACCTTTAGAGACATATTGCACCCAAGATCTTTAAATGCTTTGATCATGTCATTCGCCATTTATTTGTAGCTGGCAGCTCTTCTTCTTCCGAGAAAGTTTTCTGGCACCTTTTTGGAACACTCCCATACTCTCTTTTCTTTGCTGTTAAATGTGCTTCAAAATTTGTTTCTTCCTGCAGCTCCTTGATTTGAGGGCCCACAAATACACCTTCCTTTATTTTGGCAGCTGGGGAAATCTGTCAGCTACATATGCAAATCCACTGCCTGTTGGAACCACAGAAAAAATTGCTTCATTAGGCCAAGTTTGAGGGCAAGTGGTGGAAGTAGTATATCTTCAGGAGCTACCGGACTTTCACATTGCATATTTTTTTCACCCATTTTCCACTTACGCTTAGGCCATTACTTCTTCACATAGTGAGAATTTCTGTCACGACTATCCCACTCGAAAAGAAAACATGCATACTTTGTGTAGCCTTGTTGCATTTCCAATGTTATAGCAATTACTTTGAAGTCTCAACATATTTTCCATTTGAGTTCATTTGTAAAGAATTTAGCATCCTCCGCAAGAATTGATAATTCCCTTTAGTTAAGCTGGCGTAAGCAACTGGAACACAGGGCATTTTATTTCCATTGTGGAGCAAAACACCCTTGAGACTTGTTTTAGATGCATGTATGAAACGTCTCCATTCCTCTCAACAGTAGGTGAAGTTCAGCACCTTCATTAGACCAGCAACGTCACTGAAAAATGTCAATGCTTCGTCAGTTGCAAAATAAGGAATAAAGGCATGTTCTCGGTGCTTAAATACACTGATTTTAGTACTTTGGTGGAGTAGATTATACTCTTGTAACCTCGAACCAAGCAGTTGCGCCTTTTATTTACTTAGTCCTTTATTACGCACTAAATCATTTAAATCTACTTGAGTTAGTAAATGTGGCGATGAGTCACCTGAAAACTGATATGCTCCCCACCTACCTTTGAACAAGAAATCGTCACGTCCAATCACTACTTGTGCAGCAACATACACATATATGCCTATAACGTCCCTGTTTGTGTCATAAATGATAATATATATGTATATATATGTACAAATTATGCAAAAAGTATCCCTGACAACGAAATTCCGTTTCCAGATTTGAATTTCCCATGGTAAATTGGTTTATAATCACACATTTTAATATCAGAAATAGAACCCTTGTCAAACAGTTTTACAGGTGTTTATATCGGTCACGCGGAGCACGTAAAGAGTCTAATTACCGTGAACGTTCTTTTAGGTGGATATCGATATTTACTTCAAGAAAAATTCGACTGCAGCAATTATTAGCCTTAAAATTACTTTTACCACACATTGTAGATTATCAAATTTTAATTGGTTGAATACTCCCTCTTAAAAAACCGTACCTAGTTTATATTAACAGCAAATGAAGAAGCATTCAGTATTCTACCTTAAACTTACTTTGACACCGTATTGTGAGAATGGCTGATCTGCTTTACAGCAGACACGGTAAAGGATTGGCTAATCGGGAAATAGGCCTTCCGCTGTCGTTGGTCAGGGCTATACCAGTCGGCCGTAACGCCACATTCATCAGCTGGCGGCTCTCTCGTAATTCAGAGCTATCGATTCCGTTACCTCAAATAAGAGCCTGCCGCAGCTACTATCGATCCCGCTGCCGGAATAACCGATTACCCCCGTGAGGCAGTCGAGCGCAATGACGTATTACAAAAACAGTTCCCCCAGAAAGAGCTCTTTGCTCTTGGCCAAAGCGAGGATCAGCAGAACAGTCGGTAATAGAGGGCTAATTTATTGGAGCTCGTGGCTCCCATCCACGTAGCCATTTGTTAGTGGCGCGACTGCGGGACAGACATTCTGTCTCATCTGGATCGGACGGAGAACTGAATGCTAGCAAGGGATACTGTGTTCGGGTGTTATAATTCATTCACGCTGCTGTCAACTGAGGCACTTGACTGAAGCGAGTTGAACCAGGTGAAAAAGTAGTTAATTAATTCTTACCCTGTTGCTTCCTAAAATTGTTTAGTGAAAGTTTTTTTTATTTCCATTATCTCATCCCTAGACATATAAATCTGTAGCGGGCAGTGTCTCTTAATATTTTTGTTATGATATCGTTGAAAATCTACAGGACGGATATTTTATATTATTTAATGGCTTTCGGCTTTATCGGCCATACAGTAAACTTCATTTTATTTTATAACTATTTACGTACCAGTTTCTTTACATGTTCTATGTACATTACATTTTTGGTAATGTAATGTAATATGTTGACATGAAATTAGATACATTGTTAACCTCTTATGTACACCTTACAATAGAGGGTTCATTAGTGGCATTATTCGGACACTGTGACTTAAATCTACTTTGGTTAATGTTGAGCACGTGTACCCTAACCATTAATACTGGGCACTCATTCTATTATGACTAGATGATGAAATTTTGCCAGGATATTTCTGTGCGGGTGGTATACGATAGTCAATGTACCATACTGGGGTTCCATAATTATCTTGGATTTACATTTGACTGTTTCTATCCCTGAAAAAGGACTTTATGATTTCATATATTTGGTGTTTATTGAAAGACAGCAAGACAGATAAATTGGTTGGAAGAAGAGTATTGCACTTTGTAAGTTCTTTCAGCATTTTGTTCTGAAAGTCGGTGTGTTTCTTACAAGAAAGTAAGACATGATTTATGACCCTTCTGCTTGACAAACGCAGTCACATAGGAGGTTATCTCTCAGACCATGGCTGGAGAAGTTGGCGTGGTAGAATCTGCTTTTAATAATATTGATTAAGTGGCATATGTTAACGGAACCAAGCTTTGTCAGATATGTGGCCGTAAAAAGCTCCTTTCTTGTATATCAAATTGTTCCAATCTGTCTGCCATCTATTCCTTGCTCTCTGTTTAATATCTTTCAGGAATGGGGATGGGTAGATTGATAGTTCTATTCTTTGTCCGTTTGAGATGGCTTCTTTGGCTTGTCTGTCTACATATTCAATGTGATTGACCGCGTTGTGAGAGTGTACCAATTTTAAGCTTGTATTGATATCTAGATTACTGCTGACGTGTATTTCGTGTAATATTTCTATTATCAAGGCCCCATCCTATAGTTCCATTTGGGTTTGTGTTTCCGATAACGCTCAAGGAGACGACTATTATAACCACCTCATTTGGTCTCCTAGTCCAGCTGTATATTACCCCCGCGAGGATGGATCTCGATAAAGCTATCACGGCTTCAAAAATAAGGATCAAATTTAAAATCTGAGATATGTCTTAAGATTGTACGTCACAATGGCACTGGAGCAAGAAATGATAATATGCTCTTAATCTCACATACTATGCATAAAAAATTCTTAACACAATTGAGAGATTATACGCTACATCAACTTTTAATATAATAATCATTTCTCAGTATTATTCAGAAGTCTCGAACTATATCAAAGATTAAGACTCGAGTAAAAGGATACATTTGTTTAAAAATGTTATGCAAGTTTAATTGGTAGTACAATTAATAATTCGGCATTAAAAATTAGTTTCATAATAATTTATCAAATTAGACTTTAGTTTTTCGTGACAATAGCCATTCGTGTTGGATTCTGTTAATATTGTCGTTGACTTTTGCTCTTTGAGTAGTGTATTCGAATATGGTTACAGTTTTTAATTCTGATTGCAGTATACAGACAAACATCTAAGTCCGGCCGTGTAGGATGAAAATGCTCTTCTCAAAATTAACGAAACGATCCGTAAAAAACACACTGGCTGCTCGCGAACAAATACAGGAAACATGAAATTATTGTTTTCCTTTACATCAGCGAAACGTAAGGCTTTAACAGATATTTAGGATTTTTTTTTTTTTTTTTTGGTCCAGTCCGCATTTCGAAATATCCGCCATTTTCGCTAATATTACTGCTTGAAAATAGAAATATCGCACACATGGGTCCACGCTAACTAAGCTCCCAGCAAATACTACTAATTTATAAAATCACTTTCCTACCTTACACAGACAAGAAAAATTGCAAAAGAGTTAGAAATTTCGGGATGCTTTTTTATGATTCATGTTTCCTTCTGTGGATATCGATTTAGTATTATTAACCATTAGAATCTGCATAGAGTTGGAGATAAGACAGCCAATAACTATTTTTAAATACATTCTTTTTTTAAATATTTTACAATTGTAAATATAGTATTAATGATAACGACATTTTACAATAATAGTGATATTTATCATTACTCTTGAAAATAAAATACCTTGCACAATTTAAATATAATGACGTTTTATAATAAAAGTGATATTCATCAGTACACTTCAAAATAAAATACTTTGTAGTATTTAATGATAACGACTTTTTACAATAACTATGATATTTATTACTACTCTTCAAAATAAAATACCTTTCATTTATAACTATACTTGCATTTGCTTATTTCCACAATATTGTATTACCATTTGGCAACTGACCACGAAGAATTGTTCGTTTAAAGGTGTAAGAGTTCCTTGCTTTAACCAAAAAGAATCTTAAATGACATCAGTCGGCTTACTGGTACCTGAAACGACTACTAGATGGCTTTAGTGCAGTTTCCGAGATACCAAATACAAGAATTACTCGTTTAGTGTAATATATCGTTTTTGTAGGGAAGACACCTATTTGTATAAACTTTACAATTAAAACGTAATCTAAATATGACATGTCATGAACATCGTTAGAGCAGTATCCGAAATAGCAAATACATACAAGAATTGCTCGTTTAAAGATGAAGATACAAATGTAAGTAACATAACCTCCTGAACGATAGTAAATCATGTTTACATACCTACAGGAATATGGATCACGTTGTGCCAAAGATATCTCGAAATCATGGAATTAACCACAATTACAGACACAGTTATTTCAAAATGTAAACCGTATATTGGACTGGTGAGATTATGATATGTTCTAAGATAGTGTTAAATATGTATCAACGTGTATTTGAACGATTTTAAATAATCAGTTGAGAAGAAACATTCAAAAAATCACTCGATGAAAAGCATTTTCAATCAGCATTGTCTTTCAAAAGCGATCAATAACGGTTGTAACTGTGATTAAAGACTGCGGCAGGGCCAGCCTTCAAGCAGTAAAATCGGTTTTCTTCCGTCTGTCCGTCTGACTGGCGGTAACAAATTGTTAGACGCAGATCTCCCGGTTCCCGACAGACTCGCCGAATGGGAAGTATTTGTCCTTGTCCTTTCAGCAGCACTGTCTTTCTGTCCAAAAGAATCTTTCTACTGAGAAAAGTTTTTAGTCAAAACTCTGAATTATTAATAGAAATGGTGCACATGTCTTGTGGAAAATTTCGTACCCAACTTTCTAACCACTAAGCATATTTTTATTTTTAATTCTTTCTCAATACCATGAATTACTTATTACAGCCCTTGGATCACTCACCTTCAAAAGAAAACTTTCACACACCCACATGCCTGAGATGAAGTGCTGCATTGTGGCCACGGTCCTATCTTTTATATCAAATACTAATCAATGATATTTGTCATAGACTCACCATTAACGGGTAACTTATACACATCCATCTCTCTCATTAGTATCAACATATCTTCATTAACATATTAGAGAGAATAATCTGAGATAATCACCACAGAGGAATATAGATAACCACATTTCCCCTACAATCAACTATTTTAAATCGTAGCCATTTATGTCTGACTCGTTCAATTCTACCACACTCAAATAAGAATTCGAAAATGGTATTGTGACACTAGTAAATGCCTCATAATCTTTTCTAATAAATGCAGGACTTTGACAGTTTTCCTACCACCTGCCCAATGTATCCTTCCCACTTTGTATCCTTATGCTGTGCCAAGATATTCGTTTTTTATTTGTAATAAAATATTACTCATCGACCAAACAGACATACAACCTTTTATACCTAAGAAGTCAAATATTTTTTATATTTATCGGTTTACTGCACATACCTGTTCTTGATAGTTCAGTAGCTCTTCACAACCGTCTCCAGTTATAAAACACTATGTCATCTGCAAACAATAAAACGCGTAACTGAAGCGTATAACAGAATTATTCGTGTGCAATATTAACTGTCACTTGTACCATTCCTTCTACATCACTCTTCAGTTCACTGGTCCATGTTGCACTGTTTCGAATAATCATTCTAGTCACCAATCCTTGGTCGTCCAGGTAGCTTCTCACCTTTGAAGATTAAACATTCGTCTGCACATTATTCTTCACTCATCTTCACGTTTGAAAATAACTGAAATTTCTATCTGTTCTATGGTGTACAGGTTCCTATTTTACTCACTTCCTCATACATTTATTTCGCTTCTTATCCAAAAGGGATTTGTAGCAGCTGGGAGGAAACAAAGTAAAGATGAAAAAATCGCAGCAATTTTCCGATTGTTCTGAGGTGTTACAGATTGACAAATGAGTTATTTGCAGGATTAATTACACATCCATAATAATGAGCGGAAAGAAGGTGCCAACAATGAAAGAAACGGATATTATTAGAATCCATTCAAATAAAATTTCAGTGTGGCAGATGAGTATCCCGTAAGTCCAATATCCCCACGCTGCGGGAGGCCGGTAGTGACATAAACTGGAGGACGGCATGGGAGGATAAAACGAAATTAGTTTAATGTTGCGGTAACAGTGAAGGCCTTACAGAAATCCGGCAATTGTGACACTACGACATAAGTGCTTCATCCACAGAAGAAGCTACGAACATTAACTTCAGTCAATCCGATATCTGACCAGTGTGATAATCTGTGAACATTGAGACACTGACTGTCATTGACATTCCACAGACAAGGCTGCTAGGAAAACAAAGACGGGTATGTAAGTTCATTTATTTCCTGTGTAGGAAGCGATATATGTTCTGGAAAAAAAATAGCAGGTAGGCTAAAATCGGACTACTATCGCAAGTTTTAACAACAATGCGTCTTTACTTGGCAAAATAACGAATCAAACAACAAATTTTGTTTTTAAGTTAGCAATTTATTTACTTGCAAAAGAGGAACTACAGACAGATAAACATTTTTATGTACGTACACAAAAATAATTCTGCTCAGTACTTAACTGCTACAACAAAGGAGGTTCACAAAAAAAAAAAAAAAAAAAGTAACATACAAACAAACTACAGTATGATTGGTTATGGTATCGTTGTCTTCCTCTAGACAGTCCACATCCATAGGGTTCAGTTTAGTTGTAGTAATTCCCTCCCCCGCAGCGTCGGGTCCCATCAAGTTAGTGGCCACCCAAGGCATTCTTTTGCACGATTTTCTATAGCTACATCCACATACATATTCTGCATTTCACAAAATTGTAGGTGGCAGAGTGTGCTCAACACCAAAGCTAATCTCTTTTTTGTTCACTCCAATCCCGAATGGTACGAGGGAAAAAAGAATTCGTATAATCATCAGTGCGGTACCTTATTTCTCTAATCTTATCTTTCCTGTCATTCCGACTCAAATTGGTTGGTGGAAGTATTTCACTACACTCAAAAGTGAAAGTGGGAGTACACATGTTTACCAATAAATTTAAACGAAACGTGCGTCTTCTATCTACCAGAGACTCCCAGCCCAGTCTACTGATCAGTTCTGTGACGCTTTCATAAGGACTGAAGCAAGCGGTCATGGATCGAGCGGCTCTTCTCTGTACTTTCTCTATACTGTCAATCAACCCCTTACGAAACGGATAACAAACGGCATAACAGTAATCCACATGTGGACGCACAAGAGATTTATACGTCATCTCCTTTGTTTGTTCATTGCAATTTTTCAAGATTCGACCTACGAATCGCAGCTTAGGATTAGTTGTACCTACTAACGAACTAATGTGTAAGTCCCATTTCGTGATCCTTTGTACTGTTATTCCCAAATATTTCACAGAATCGACCATATCAATAACTGAACTGTTTACCTAGTATTTCTGAACAATGGTTCTTCCTCAATCGGCAGAGCCAAAACTACCACTCATTTTTAGGGGGTTTGCTTCATTTAAACCTGTTTTCTGCCGTTTATAGTTCCACTTCTACCTTGTACCTTGTTATTTTCACTTTAAAAGTTGCACAAGTGAATTAACTTTTATCGAATTTATTTATTTATTTATTGCTTTATGTCTCGTTGACTTTGAGATCATTAGAGGTGGGAAAAGACTGGGGAGAAGGTATGGTAAGGAATTTGGCCATGGCCTTTTAAAGGAAGCATCCCGGCATTCACCTGGAGTGATCTGGGAAAACCATGGAATACACAAATCTGGAAGGGATTCGAACGGGCGTCATCCCGAATGTGAGGCCAGAGCGTTGCAGCTCACCCACTACGCTCGGTCCTTTTACTGAGGTTGAAAAGGTCTTAAATTATCTTAAATTGTTTGCCGTAGTGTGTTTCATATGAAATGATATATATATCCATAGTCCTGCGTCAGACGTGCATGGTCCCGTCACTAAGGTTAATGATTCGACTATAATCGAGCATTGTGTCCATTTTGTGACTCCATATACCTTCTAGGGATTTTATTTCTCTCCACAATTGTTTCATTTCCAGCCCCATTCCGCTGTGTCTTCTTCCATTTTAATATCAGGTTAATTCGAAGTGTCACAAATTTCTATATTGATAATGAAATTGTCTTAAATTGTCCACAGCAGTGTATTTCATACGAAATGTTATAATATTGCCTCAGTTCTCCCAACAGACGACTTAAGTCCGTTCTCTGGGGACACCCAGTGTATTGAACATAGCCTTTTCGTTGCCCGACGAATCGTTTCTCTTTCCCGCATTGTGCGGGGCCGTGGAGATGCCGGCTGGTATAACTCGAAGCTTTCAAATTTTCTCGTTCGAACACTTTTCAAACCTTTGCCCTCTGTACAGTATGCTTTGAGTACTAGCCGTTTCAAAGTGGACAGCTTTCATGTCACTCGTAAATCTGTGATGCCACCAGTATTACAGCTTTAAGACTCAGCTTCCCGCGAGCTGAGAGAAATTTGCAATGGGTGATTATAAATTTGTATATTTTTCCTTTATACAGGGTGTTACAAAAAGGTACGGCCAAACTTCCAGGAAACATTCCTCACACACAAACAAAGAAAATATGTTATGTGGACATGTGTCCGGAAACGCTTACTTTCCATGTTAGAGCTCATTTTATTACTTCTCTTCAAATCACAGTAAACATGGAATGGAAACATACAGCAACAGAACGTACCAGCGTGACTTCAAACTCTTTGTTACAGGAAATGTTCAAAATGTCCTCCGTTAGCGAGGATACATGCATCCACCCTCCGTCGCATGGAATCCCTGATGCGCTGATGCAGCCCTGGAGAATGGCGTATTGTATTACAGCCGTCCACAATATGAGCTCTAACATGGAAAGTAAGCGTTTCCGGACACATGTCCACATAACATATTTTCTTTGTTTATGTGTGAGGAATGTTTCCTGAACGTTTGGCCTTACCTTTTTGTAACACACTGTATATGTGTTGTTCCGATAGATGAGAATGTTCCAAATGAACTGAGTGACTTATAATTGAATTAAAACTAGCACGGTGCCTGAAATGTTTAGCAATAGTCTGTAATTAAGAATATTGTGTAAGCCATAGTTTTTTAATAACATTTTGGCTGTTTTGAATTGTTTAATTTTCTGTTTAAATTCTCCTAAACAACTAAGTTTTAATTGTCTTTGTATGATCTTTATTATTTCTGTAATTACTGGCGCTCGAGAAAGATTTGTCGGCATCTTCATATTTTTCCGGAAATTTCTACAATGACTACATAAAGTCCTGATAATCGGAGTTGAGGAAATTAACTCGGAAGGATGCTAACAGCACGTCAATATTTTATTGGTTATCGGGGTGGAGCCGCGAAAACATTTTTAAATCCTACCGTTTCAGTCATCTTGCTGTGGCTATCATCAGACGCAGCTCCACCCGGAGAATAAAGAAAAAATCGACAGTTAAAGCGGAAATTTCCGCAAGTCATGACACTACTTCATTTGTATATTTATTTTTGCTGTCACCAGTCTCTCGAGCGGTTTGCTGCAATCCTACATCCCTTCCTATCTTGTGCTAAACTCATCATCTCGACATATCCTTTACAGCCCATGTCCTCAATTATCTACTTCATATAGTTTAATCTCTGTATTCCAGTTCTTATCTTCGACTGTTCCCTCTACCCACAAATTAACCAGTCCCGCATGTCTCAGAGTACGTCCTAACATCCTATTTCTTCTTTCAGTAAGACTCTTCCATAAACTTCTTTCCTCACTCTCCATCTGTTTAATTGTAATGTGCTTTAAATCTTTAGATCGAAGTGGTTTATGTATGTTTTTTCTAAAGTGGTTTTGACGAAGATAAAATTAAGTTAAAATAATACCGACGGTGTTTCTAACGTACTTATTGTTTTACATTATCAAGAGACTAAGAAATAGATTTTGGAGGAAGTATAAACCTCCTGACGACCGATCAAACATGAAAATCTTTGTAAACCAATATACACCAGTGGATTCACACCGGTACGGAACGTGGAGTACGTATTCACCGCGCATTTAACAGTATGAGTAAGTTATTCCTCACAAATGGTTATCGTCTGCAGAGTGGACGTGTCCTGCCCCTGTTTACCTGCTACCAGCGCGACAAAGCCTGCTGCCCGCCCTCCTGGACTGACGGAGAGGACGGTCGTGATTCAATCGACGGCAACCCGATTACCGGACCGCACCGGCAGCAGCCGCCGCTATTAAATTATAATTATTTTGAAATCCTCACAGAAGACTCGCGTTGCGGGCGCTTGAATTCATTATCCGGCGGGCGGCGGACTGTTGTGTGTAGCCAATTTCACAGTTTAGCGGCGAATACTTTATTAGAGGAGAGAAAATTCAATAGCGATAATTGTGTTTGTCGGTATGTGTTTAACGACTTGTTGGGTCTGGCGGGAGGCAGCGACGGGCTCTGCCAGTGTTTCTATTGATTTATCGGACAGGAACGCTCCGACAGGGACCGACAGAGGAATCAGGGGCGGCGCGAACTGTCTGCGAATTATCACCACCAGGTATTCGCCTCGTTTCTAACATATTGACGTACCATGCAACACCCCTGTTTAAAGTATTAGTACTTACTTCTGGCAGTTTGAACCATATGCAATACTTCTCAAACTGTATACATAAACCTTTTGGTGTGCCGACCGATATTTTTTTTTGAATGCTTAATTTGCATTATGGGAGGTCAGCCCCATTTATGAAATAGTTAGGCCCTTCTCTTCAAATAATAACGCTTTACTATTCTTAATGCCTTGATTTAATTACATCAAATTAAACTACACAACCTAATTCACAGCTAACTTCTTACTATCCTCAGAGATTCTAGTCTATATCTTGTTGAATGCAACGATATTATTCCATATTTACCACAGTATTATACACACTACTGTCTGTGGAAGCCAGTTACAATTAAATGTTTACATCTTTTTTACAAATTATTTATCATTACGAAATTAACACACACACACACAAAAAGAAATCAATTGGGAATTATTATTAACTACGGTATCTGCACCGTATATAACAGGAATGTTATAAGCATACTACTAAAACATTAGTCACCATTGCCCCGTATCTACTTAAATCAATTTACATTTCAAAACGGGGAAGACGGATTCTTTACTTCCAACCATATATCTTTACCGCACTTTTTTCCGTCCATAAAAATGAAATTATCAAAACTTTTGATGACCTAATTAACGATTAAATATTGCTACTATGTTATTGAATTCTAGAACAGCTGAATTTTTAAAATTGTTCTTGCTTTTAAGGATAATTTCTTTACAATTTACGTTCCGAATACGCCTCGTGGCAGAGATAGCTAAGGTGCAACGCTGCACTCGAAATGCAGGTTCTTCTTTGATTCACTTTCTGCAGTTCGACTAGCATGAAAGGAGAGAACGAGTAGTCAGTTCACAAAAGACAGATAGTATTCCAAATCAAGGGTCTTTTTTTTATTATTCCCAAACATCTCCGCATGGCATTCTGAATATTTACGACATAGTTTATGTTAAACGTTTGTCGTATAAGCACGTTAAACTTAACGATCAGCTTTGTGTCTTTCCGTAAGAAGAAATCATGAAGGTGTACTAGCAATAGTCAACTTTTTCGAATACATTATACTGTGTTCGTTCTCAACTGACGGTTCAAGGTCATGTTCACATCGCCCCGCTCCTCACCTCACCACCCCTTCCTGGTGTCTATCCGACCGGACATTCTATGTGGGGTCAATTAACAGACACTAGAACAGCGTCAATCAAAAATGTTTCTTTTAGATCAGAAAAATAATCTCTTTCAGTCTTCTTTCCATTATACAGTTAGAATGGGAATTTTTTACCATCCCTCTTAGACCCGTCTTGCTACAGCTCAAAAAGTGGCATAATCATAATGATTGTACTGGCGTGAAAGCTGAAACCAACAGTGTTAAACTGTCTACTGTTGCGGAGAGACGACTTTTATGAAAACAGCATAAACTCCATACAGGAAATGACAAAACAACAATGTAATTATGAATGACAATTAAGATGTGAACTTAATACTTGTTGTCTTATGCTTTAACAAATTAACAATAATGATTCCTCAGACTTCCACGGCCATCTTTGTTCATGATTAATTGACTTTCGGGTTATGCCGCGTTGTTTATTTCATTACCTGAGCTTTCGGCCTGTTACTCTGCGATGCTTGGCGCTCGTTGCTATGTCAACGTAAACAGTATCTCTGACGAAGGCTGGAGGATACCAGCCGAAAGCTCAGGTAATGAAATAAACAACGCGGCGTAACCCGAAAGTCAATTAATTATGAAAATTAACAATATTTTAAGCAGATTTTGCAAGCTGCGAGGTGTTTGCACTTACGGTTCTCGGTTCGCTCACGATTTCTGCTTCTGTTGCTATACGAGCACATTTCTGGTCCGCCATCTCCTCACTGGAAGCTGATACGAAGCAGTGTTTTTCGTGACGAAAAGGTACCCAGTATATAGGTCTCGTACACTGAAATATCCTTAGGAAATTTTCCGATTTATTCGTTCGTGACAACGCTATAACCCAGGAAATTTTCCAAGATACCATTTACTTTGACCGAACATGGGGGAGTGTAAACAGTTGGACCTTCAAAACGTCATGGCCGAATTCATTACGGTTTCGGGCAAATTTCGCCAGAAGACAGAAGAGTACAATGAGGGACTTACCACAGATGTGTCAGTAAGGACACTGCAGCAAAATTTGGCATTGATGGGATATGGCAGCAGAAGACCGACGCAGGAATTTCGGTTAAGAAAATTTCATCGTCTGCAGCGCCTCTTCTTGGCTCGTAAACATGTTGGTTGGGCCCTAAATGACTTGAAAAAGGTTGTGTGGTCTGATGCGTCACGATTCTTATTGGTAGGGAACGAATGAGGTACAGACCTCACTCGGCCATGGACACATGTTGTCAGGAAGGCATTGTGAAAGATGGTGGAGAGTGAATTGAACATTGATTGGAAATGGTTATGTTCACCTGCTTGAAGATTATTTGAACCCATTTATTGCCTTCGTGTTAGCAAACAACAATGGACTTTCAGGATAATTTGGCGCAATGTCACCGGTCCAAAACCGTTCACTGTTGCGGAAAATTCTAGGTAATTCACAGGGAATTATTGTATTTAGCCAACGGTGTTGCTAGATATTAATCCAATCATATATACTAGGGACCTGATCGAAAGGTCACTTTGTGGACAATGTCATACACCGGATACAATTTCACAATTATGGATGGCTGTAGCGTAAGTTTGGCTGACTATTCTATCAGGGGACTTCATACAATTTGTTGAGTAAATACCATTTTGGTTATTGCACATCGCCAGCCGAAAGAGGGTCGACATGATACTAGGAGCCAAGCAAAAATGATAAATAGTTCTATTATGTATTTAGTACGTTTTAACAAACGATAGTGAAAATAGTTTTATTTTTGTCTTCAATATCATCTGTTTTCTACATATATTACACACGAATCCTCCAAAGGGTCACTAATTAATTGCATTTGGTTTAACCGATATGACTACGTGTTTTTCTTTGTGACAAGTCGAAGCGTTTACTGGAAATATTATTTATTTGTGTTCATATCATTTGTATCGTTCGCAACAAGTTTAGAGGTGATATGTGTCATACGTCATTACCGAGAAGTTTTTCCTTCAATGTACACAACTGAAAGCAGTTCAAATGATCATCTGGAATCGAGCGTGGTGGGTGAACGGTTAACGTTCTGGCCTCGCATTCGGGAGGACGCGGGTTCGAATCCCCGTCCGGGCATCCAGATTTGGATTTTCCATAGTTTCCCCAAATCACTCCAGGCGAATGCCGGGATTCTTCAAAAAGGCTATGGTAGAATTCCTTCCCGTTTCTTGTCTCCAGTCCCATCCCATGACCTTAGCCGTCAATGAGGCGTAAAGCAATAAGTAAAAATTAAAAAAAAAAAACACGATCATCTGGATCTATACTTAGATTTTTAAACATCGCAGTCATCATTTTGTGCATAATATTATTCCTTGTTTATTGGAAACAGATATTTCAGAGTAAATGGAAAACTATGTGCTTGTTGCACATCGTGAATGTGAATAGCTTTATTGTTTACAATCACTAAAAGCCTGTGGAGTTTACAGCAGAATTTTAGTTACATCAAAAAGAAAACTACCACGTATCGAAAGAGTTGAAGTAAAGTAAGTAAGAGCGAGAGAATGAGTGGAAACGTAAGTGGACATGAAGGAGGGAAGGAAGGGAGTAAGGAAGGCAGCAGGAGATTGTTGAGGGTAGAAGCCTGAGAAACTGCTTCTCGCAATTCGATTCATAAATGCCAGTGGCGAGCCTGACGTAACATGTGTGCACCACCCACAGGGCTTCCGATACTGGAAGCCTCCTGCGACTGAGCCGCCATTTCACCCAGATTTATGTCCTGCCAGTAGGTAAGCTCAGCAAATCGATCATTGCAATAAACCAGCCCATATCGTAAAACAGTATCCGTACATTTCCACCCCATAAAAGTCCTTCCGTTTATTCTTCCGCCAGCGACGCCGGTTACGGTGGTAATATATCTGATACACTGCAATCTTCGCAGAACGGGACACGAAGATATTGGATTTCGAACCGTGCTTCAGAGGTGTGCGTCTCTATATAACAGTGTTAGTTTTCGCTGAAAGGATGATTTCAGATACACTGTATATACTGTTTATCAACGAGGGAATACTCGAACATAGATAGTAATGTCAACTAGCCACAAAGCCCTTCAAAACTGAATTTCTTTTACTTGCTTATCTAAATATAATTGAAATTGAAAGCTCAATATGTTGTAATTTCTTATCTCTTGAGATGTACTAAAAAGGATCAGTTTTCAACTTGGTCCAGGTAGCATTTCAACCTAACCACAATCTCTGCTAATAATGCCGTTAGCAATCACATGTGAATTAATACATTCCCTGTATCGCATTTCAATGTCATCCTGCATCGCGATATAAACTTGATGCAAATTCACGTATTCTTACATCTTTCTTTTTTTATCTGTGATGAAGACCGATGTTTTAACCGCTGACACAGCATACATGCAGTGGTAATAATCACCCCAGTGAAAACGAAGGATGCTAAAATAAAATATTAACAACTTACGTTAACCCATGTAATATTAGTTTTAATTGTGTTTTAGGCAGCATAGATCGCGATCAATTTAGAACTTAATTCATTCAAAATGTTTTCAGTAAAAACAAAAATCAAGTGATAATACGCCAATTTAAACTAAATACTTACTTTTCTTTCAGTGTTCTGACAATTTATTTCTCAGCAATTCCTTAATTAAAGAGAAAAAATGAAGCATAATGTAAATCCTAGTGCCTTGTGTTGCTATCCCGGTCCAGGTTGCATTCCAATCGAACCAAATACTACACTAAACTTACCGCCATAGAAATAATACTTCAATTACACGCATGTTAATACAGAGTGTTTAAAAAAGAATATACGTATTACAAAGTATTCTTTTGTCCAAACTATCGATCGCTGCGCCCCGGCTCGGCTATTGGAGAAACGAATACATAGTCTAGTTTATATAATAGTCGCTAGATGTCAGTCGTCTTGTGTTATTCTTGGTAACCGTCATATGTTTAAAATGGCTACTCCACAGCAGAAATCATTTTGTGTTATCGAGTTTGCGAAGTACAATTCCGTGATTACAGTGCAAAGACGTTTCAGGTTGAGGTGTAAAATGCATCCTCCGAATGGATGGAACATTCGTAGATGGTATCGACAGTTTTTAGATACCGGAAGTGTATGTAAAGGAAAGAGTCCTGGCCGCCCTCGTGTTTCTGAGGCACATGTTGCACGAATTCAAACTGCTTTCAAACGTAGTCCTTCAAAATCAACTCGTCGTACCAGTCGGGAGTTACAACTACCTACAACAACAATTTGGCGTGTTTTGAGACGTCGGTTGGTTATGAAGCCGTACAAGTTACAGTTGTTACAAGCTCTGCGTCCTGATGATAAACGGAAACGTGTGGCATTTTGAAACGAGATTAATGATGCTATTGACAATGATAACACTTTCGCACAACGCATCGTTTTCAGTAATTAAGCTACTTTCCATGTTAGTGGTCAGGTAAACAAACACAATGTTCGAATTTGGGGTCTACAGAACCCACATGCAGTCATTGAACATGTACGAGATTCGCCTAAAGTCAATTTGTTTTGTGCGATATCCCGATCATCTGTTTATGGCCCATTCTTCTTTGATGGAAACACGGTTAACGGTCAGCAGTATCTCGCTATGTTACAAAACTGCTTGTTTCCGAGGCTGCACGAAAACAACTCCATTTTTCAAGACGGGGCACCCCCTCACTGAAGTCGCCAAGTGCGTGAATATCTGAATGAAACTCTACCGAACCATTGGATTGGTCGTCAAGGAGCTGGCGACTTAGCATGCATCAGCTGGGCTCCACGGTCACCGGATTTGACACCCTGTGACTTCTTCCTGTGGGGTTTCATTAAAGACAACGTTTACGTACCACCACTCCCATAGAAACTTGAGGAACCGGATCCGTACTGCCGTAACATCAGTGACGAAGGACATGCTTGCCCGAGTATGGGAGGAATTTGAGTATCGATGTGATATTTTTCGTGTGGCTGATAGACGACATATTGAACATCTGTAATCTAAACTTAAGAGGTTCGTAAATATGTGTGTAAAGTTTCATATTCGTATGTCTTACAGTTTAATAAATATATGCATTCGAAATACGTATATTCTTTTTCAAACAGCCTGTACTAATACTGTATCACACTTTAGTGGCGATAATGCATAGCGATATAAACTAAAACAAAAATCTTCACGGGTTTTTACATCTGCCTTACGTGTTATACGTGATTCAGATCGATATTACAACGGTTGAATGGTTAATACAGTTACATACGGTTGAAACATGTCGTCAGTAAAAGCAAAGGAAATTTAAAAAAATCTTACGTCATGCCAGATTTAATTCAAGCCTAAGCTGTTAGATTGAGATCAATGTGGAACAGCTTTAGTTCAAACGAACCAATGATTTAGGTAACAGGACACTAACGAAAATAATTTAAATTCTATGACCAAAGATTGTAACGAATACTTTTACATCAAATGAATATTAAATAAATATAAGAAATTAATAATTATTATGTCAATTTTACCGAAATACGTACTTTTCTTTCAGTGTTCTGACAATTAATTTATTTACTGATACTTAGCTAACGTATATAACCTAGAACAACATCTCTGATCGTAAATTGGTAAAAATAGACGAAATCGTTACGTCTTAGCGTGACGTCTTAGAGTGACGTCATGGCGTGACAGACGACGTCACCGATGACCAAAACTTGCTTTTTTAAGTATACATTATTTACAATTCGAATACTATTTGGCCCTTTTATATCAGTATATCCATTAGGGTGTGAGTTGACCAGCTGCGTATTTTTTATTTTTTTTTACTTAATGGCTTTACTCCTCTTCGACGACGAGATCATTAAAGGCGGGGTAGGAGTGGGGACAAGGAACGGGAAGGAATTCGGCCATGGCCTTTTCAAGGAAGCATCCCGGTAATCGTCTGGAGTGTTTGTAGAAACCATGGAAAACTCAAATCTGGATGCCCGGACGGGGATTCAAACTGCCGTCCTCCCGAATGCGAGGCCAGAACGTTAGCCGGTCACCCGCCACGCTCGGTCTGCATAGTTACTAATGTATATATATAAATATGTAAATAACACACGAAGACTATAAAGGGTCGGAGAGCGTGTTATGTATGATAATATGAACCTTTTTGTATCGTGAAATTTTTAAGGCTCTAACCAAGGGCGTTTTTTGTCTATTACTGAAAAGCCACATTAAAATAATAAACAGTAAGGCCGATATCTCAGGACCCACGATTCTGTCCCCGCCGTATGTACTCGTTTCAAGTACGGCAGCATTTTAACCCGCTGAAATGGAGGGTACAGCAAAATTCGAGTGACGAATTTCCAAACTAATTCGATTTCGATTACATTGAAAAACCTAATACAATATTAATACGGTAGTCTGCAAATTTATTTATCTTCACAAATTGGACTTATTTATAGGAAGATATATTCTGAAATAACTAAAAATCACTCCATGTAGTCCTATAATTTTCTTTTTGTTTGGATATGAGCTAACCGGTAATTTGATAATTTATTCTATGTAAGAGTTAAGGCTTTCTCTATTCTTCTATTATTTCACATATAATCTGATAATATTTTTTTTTTATTTCTTAACGTCTTTGAATTCACTTTGTAAGTACGAAAATATGTATGTAATTAACAAAACGCCGTAGTTATCTTATTTTGACTGTTGATTTAAATAATGATGTTTGTGTTCGTGAAGTGAAAGGCACGTGGTATGATACATATTGCTTACAGTCGTCAGATACAATAATTTTTTATTTCGCGCGTAAATGTACATACAGGAACCTTAGTGTTTAATGTTGCCGCATCTATTATAATTTCCGTATAATACTGCACTATGCAGTGAGGATGTGATATAAACGAATAATTAAAAGTATCGATGAAAGCAATCAGAAAATTATTGTGTGCATTGTGTAGTAGTAACATATTGTAAAAACAGTTTCAGTACAGTAACATGTCGTAAAAAGAGGGTCTCATGAACATTATATCACGTAGAAGATTTTTTTTTCTTATCTTGTATATATTGGTGAGAGTATGCAGAAACCAAGTTTTCGACATCCGACACCCTCGGCACAATTTTCTTTGGCCAAAAAACGTCAACATTTTGATACTTTTTTTAGTTTTTTGTCCATAACTCCTTCCTGATGACTCCTAGCAAGAAATACTTAATTTCTAGCTTGAAAGAAGACAAAATTTCCTACAACTTTTCTAGTACATATTTTTTTTTCCAAACTCAATGCCGAGCGAGCTACAAGCCTTCGAAAATCAGAAAAATTTCATACTTTCCCTAAAAGTTGACTTTTTACCTACTTTGTCGCTCAAAATAATCTGGAACTCCTCTATATATAATTGATATGTATGTATTTCTGTATGTCATACAATATATGTGTACTGTTCTATGATTACTGATGGTCAATTCAATAATCATATGGCATTGTTAGCCGGGAGATTTAGCAGGATTGTTTGGCCACCCGGTGGCAGTGTTTTCGATTCGCCGCGAAATGCGTGTGTACTAACCAAGTAATAGTACCGGGTATAGGGAACCTACAGCTTAACGAGGAATCCGAACCACAGAAGTGTTCTGCCTTATTCCATATTACACAGTAAGCTGTGGTAGAGTTGAAGGTCGGGTTAATGGACTTTGAATATCACAGGTGAGATTGGGATTTCGATCCATTCAGACGCCTTAACCACTGAGCTACCAGACCGCTCTACTACTGATGGTGTTTATAGCAGTTTGAAAAGCGGTTTTACAAAAATGATAGCATAATTTTATGGTACAAAGTTCATTCACGCAGTCAAAATGAAGTAATAATAAGTAAAAAATTAGCCACAAATCCATTTATTTTCCGTTTGAATGGTTTGAAACAATGTTTTCCATTTGAATTTGTTCCGTACTGCAAGGGAACAAATTGTATCTGTATCAAGCATTTACATCCCTTCAAGATTCAACATCCAACATAAAAAGTTTTGTTCTGGATGGAGGATGCTTCTTGCATAAGGTTATGTGGCATCGTAATGGAAACCTTGGCTCCATCTGTGGAAAATATGAAGCCTAATTGAGAACGCACTATAGATCCAACATCACAGTTATATTTGATGGATACAGAAGTGATGCTGCGCAGAGAGTCATCTGAAAGGTTTCGTCATTTGAAAACATCAGATACTTCAGCAGACATCATTTTCAGTAAGGAAACAAGTGCTGTAGTGACGCAACAAATGAGAGTAGCAAGAACTGTGTAATTTTGATACAAATACAAAACCTGAAAAAGGAGGCATCCAAGCTCAACAGACAAAAGAAAATACAGCTGGACTGATTTTTGTCTCAGCTATTTCCCAAGCAGTAAAATCCGACTGTGATAATTCTATGTGAGTATATTGGCTTTCAAGCTCTGCTAATGGGCCTTGTTAACACGAGAAGTTGTACTCTCATAAAACAAGTAAAGGCAAGGAGGCAGGTTTCTGGTACTCAACCACTTCCTTCAAGTTTGAACCCACACATATCTCTTCACCTATGCATTTACAGGATGTGTTACAATTTCAGCATTTTTCGGCTATGGGAAATAAAAAATCTGTTGTCTCATCCAGTACCATGCAATATTAATGCTGACTTCTCGGAAATCCTAGTGTACAAAGACCAGCATCTGGACAAAACGCAGGGGAACAGCTCATCGTGGAACGGTACGTACTAACTGTTGTGAAACATTGGAGGGCTCAGATGCCCAAAATATGCATTAAAGCTAACATTGTTGCCACCAACATCAGATGAAGCAACGTTTCACTCAATACGCACGTACTACCCAGTGCTGGCTGATCGAGAAACTTACCCATTGCCATCCAGCCTTATTCCAGTTACAATAATAAAAGACTCCGGACATGAATTTACTCCGAAAGTTGTATCATTATCCTGCATGAAACCTTGTACTCCACCATGTAGGTGGCGCAAATCAGGCCTGCACTTTTCATCTGCTTGCAAAAACTGCTCTGGTCTGTGTAATGAAAACATGCTTAAGACTATAGTAGATGAAGGAGAGGAAGCTCCTGATGCAATGGATGAATGAAACACGATTCTAGGTAAAGACAATGATAATCCGGAACAAGAAATTGATTTATGACCAATTTTTACCTTATTACGAATTTATTTTGACATAATGACTTTGTGCACTAACATTATACATTCATTTCCGCTCTATTATCTTCAGTAATAGTGTGATCTGGTAGATCAGTGGTTAAGGCGCCTGATTGGAGATCGAAATCCTGGTCTCATCTGTGATTTTCAAGGCCATTAAACCGACCTTCGGCTCTGCCACAGCTTGTTGCGTAATGTGAAGTAGGCCAAAACGCTTCTGTGATTCGGATTCCACGTTAAGCTGTAGGTTCCCTATACCCGGTACTACTACCTTGTTAAGTTAGATAGCCACAAAGAGGCGCATTGGGCGGCGAACCAAAAACACTGTTACCTGGCGGCCGAACAATCCTTCGGGATCTCCAGTCCAACAATGCCATATGATTATTGAATTGTCCATCAGTAATCGTAGTAAAGTACATATATATACTATGTCATACAGAAGTACATATATATCAGTTACATATATACAGTGGTTCGGAAAAGTGTGAAATTTGCTGATTTTCGAAGAATTTTAGCTCGCTTGTTTATCAGATTATAAAAAAACTTTTTACCGTTAAAGTTGTTGGAAATTTTGTCGTCTTTCAAATTGGAAATAAAGTATTTCTTGCTTATAAGGAAGGAGTTATAGAAACAAAAACTAAAAAAGTACCAAAATTTTGACTTGTTTGGTCACAGAAAATTGTGCCGAGGGTGTTGGAGGTCGAAAACTTGGTTTCTGCATCCTCTGACCAATATATACAAGATGATAAAAAAAATCTCCTGGGTGATATAATGCAAGGTAAAACCACCCCGTTACTGGACTATTTAAACTTTACGGAATAAATTTGTAAATAATTTGGCCAACGATTTTAGTAACAACGTTAATTCAAGTCTTTGTGCAAGGGAAAATATTAAATTTCACGAAATAGTAATTTAAGTGAAAGAGGGAAAATTAAAAATACTATTATTTCCAATCATTTGCATAGATACAATAAGTAAATGCAGATTTCTATTTGATTAGTTCATCACTAAATATATAATAATTAAAATCTTGCTTGATTTTTCAGTAGTTCAAACAAGTAACATACACTGTTCTATCAACTTCTCTGCAAACTGACGACGCAACTTAAATATTTTTGGAACTACTTACAGCATAAAAGGCTTTACAAATTGCTAGCGTTATGTTTTATCATTTCACGAACTATTCAATACAGATTAGCTGCTAAAATCATGTTTCCTTACTACACCAACTTTATACTTCAAACGTGATTTTATTTCCGCAGTTTTAAGATCAATAACATAATCATTTACATGTAGCAACAATTATTAATAAACACAGCTTACGAGACAGGACGAATTATATGCGAAACATGTAGCTCAAAGTATACATACTTTGCAGTTATTCGCGTTTATTCAGACGTTCTCGTTTGTGAAAACAACTATAAAAAATCGGGGAAACATATCACCGGTTAATGGGTCGTATTAAATTCAAATTGAAAACTATGTAGATGTCAAAAGAATATCATTTGAAAGTATCACCTACAGATAAATGTCAAAGTTTCGTGCCTCAAGACCTGATAAAATATTTTTATTCATCATTTCTAAAAATTCATTTTTTGTAAGTATTTCAAAAGGAGTATTTTGTTACATAAATACCATTAGTCAAATTATGGTCAGCACGACAGACTAAAAATTCAGTAAAAACGTCTGACAAGTAAAGCTAGTGCATTCAATATCACTAAAGAAGTTTTGTTCCGCAGTATCACAGCATTTATGTTGAATTTGTTGTCTATAAAGGGATTTTATCGCTCCATATAAAGTCTGCGAGCAGTATATCCAATACGCTCGTTTTTGAGACTAACGAGAAGATTATTAGCAAGGGATCCTATGTGTAGCAGAAGCTGAAGCCATTATCCCTTTCAGTTGATATGATGTATCATAAACAACTTCCCGCAGTTTAATTTCTGTATATTAATCCTGAGATTATGTCACCGGGCTTAGTCGACGAGTGGTTAACGTTGGGATCTGACGTTGCGGAGTACAAACCATCGATTCCGGTGAACCAGATTTCACTTTCCCATTGTTTGTCGAAATCAGTTCAATTCAACGCCTGGGTGATTCCTTGCAAGGTAGAATTCCTTCCGGTTACTTCAGTTCCTAGCTCTAATGGTCTAAGACGTCTATTAGCTGTAAAAGCCTAATAAACTGTCACTGATGTGGTTTTTCGCAATGCAGTTGAAGTGTAGACATATTTCAGCTAGTTGAATTCCAAGAATTTCTGCTCCGTATAGCTCTTCGTACATTACTTCACAATAGCATCTTATAAACTTGCATTGAGTATCGGGTATCGACAGCTAAATTGATGTTCAAATAGCAGATCGATTTGTATTGTTTCACCAAAATTGTATTTTTTTGTTTTTTGTTTTTTGTATAATGCTCATGCACAAAACGTGATAGTATATTCGATCGCTGTTTTTGTGCTATATTTGCAAAAAAATTGTTCCAGCAATGCAGAATAATTCCAGAATTATATTTTAAATGAGTATTAATTCGTGAATCACCAACGACGTTAAGAATGTGGGTGCTTAAAAAAATTATCCCAAGCTGAAATTTAGTAGAAAAGAGATTAAAATATACAATTCGTGTTAGGAAAGTGTACAAGATAACACGAATGTTAGACTATGATGTATGGAGGGTGCGTGTGAAAAAGATTGTAGGCCTACAGTTTAATTATTTCTACGCCACATCTACCATATTCGTCACCGTTGGACACTAAGAAGAGCGATTTCAAGTTGAATGGTTCACAGTATGAAATAAATTAATAGAAAATCTTGAGATGAATTTTAGCACCGTTATATACGTCTGTCTCATTTCTTATGAATTACGTATTCTTTATGTTCACATACATAATTAAGTTATTACAGTTTGTATGTTATTTAATTGATGTATTTAACTGCTATCCTTACGTTACAAGAAATAAGGTAATGATTGATAGCATAAAAAACTCTTTTTAAAGTTTTCTGCTATTTCTTAAGTAAAATTTCGGCTATATATGAAATTTGCCGCAATCCGTATAATAAATGTTGTTCCACTGAACGTACTGTATAAGTGCTTTATTCCTGGCATTACCTTTTTACCAGTCAAAAGAAGTGAAAAAAACACTGACAAAACAGAAAACTTTTTGCTTAAGATGCGCAACTGGTCGCCCACAAACAAAAAAACGTAAACAACCACACTACCCCTTCCAGAAAGATAGAAACAATGTTTCGTTGAAAAGTTTCTGAAAGCTGTCAGAATCTCGCTAGCAGCGGGGATGTCCACAGGTCGGGGACGACCACTATCGATGGACAGGAAGTCACTCTAAGACCGAAGTCGGTTTCATCCTTCAACTTTCCCCTAACTGCCGTCTCTCCGCCCAGCAAGTGCGAGGATCTTAAAAATAAACAACTCTGAAAAAAGTTGGTGGCCGCTTCCTTTTAACACCGAACCAAGTCACAGCTGCAGTCTTCCTTCCTCTCTCGTCTATCGCTTCCCTCCACTAGAAATTGCCTTTCTTAGTACTCCTGACGGCGAATAGTTGGAACTTAACTACAGCTCCGGAAAACGTTTGAGACGAGAACAAACGTTCTAAAAAAACTTTTCAACGAGAGGAACCTTCAACCATTTGCATACTATAGTCCAATAAAACAAATTTTCTTTGCTACCTTTTCCAACCAAATTTAGAGTGTCAGGTTGTTTTGTTGTGGGACACTATTTATTTCCCTTGAGAAAAAAGGCTATAGACTTTGTTGATTTTTAATAAAATACCTATTTCTTTATGTTATATTAGTGACATAATAACTATCGGGGTCACGTTTGTACCATAATTTTTGTCGGATGGTTTCTAGGGTTTCCAGTAGGTTTTTATCGTGCCCAAGATTCTGTTCTTTGTATGTTGTTAAATTACTTGAACAATCAAATTCGCACCAATGGAAGCATGTATTTCTTCAGTTGAGTGGTGCTGTGCTAGAATTAGCATAGTTTTAAGACATCTGTTCTGGATCCTTTGAAGGGGCAGAATATTTTATATGAATATGACTGTCTGAGATTGACATCCTAACAGGAAATGCTGATAATATAACTGGGAGGCAGATTCACAACCATTCTTCCAATGTGCTGTGTAATATCTGAGATGGGTTCATTAGTATGGGTTCTCAATTTCTATTCAATATGATGTTGAACGACGAACATTTTGTAAAATGCGACTCTTGCATACTGATGCTTCTCTATCCATGGAACAACTTTCTTTCCTTTTTATCTCCTCCAGATCTTTATTTTGACTGCGAATGATGAGTATAAGGAAACATCTTATATTTAAATTGAACTTGAATAATTCTTGTGTCAAAAATTTCATTGTGTGTAAAAGTCATATCTTTGTAACCATACACTAATATTGGCAGCGCCTATGGAGGAAGGAAGAGAGTGGAATTGAAATATAGGTAAATCTGTGAAGCTCCCTGTAAACACTCAGCTTCTACTGCTGATGCGTGGCGCCATAACAGATACCCCAAAACATTGCGCTGTTAGCACATTGTTTGCCGCTATGAATATTTCATTTTATAATATTCCAAAGTTTTTCTATAATGCCAGCTTGTGTTGCATACGGTTACACAAACAGATCAAATAGGAAACAATCTGGAATAACTTTTCAGAAGTAAATCACATTGTAATTATTGTTCTTGAAGTGTTTGACAGGTAACTGCAAGAATAGGGCCTATCACTATAAATTTACTCATTGTTCTCAATAAGATATTGTTGTTCTCAAATAGTTGTTGGTGTAATGGAGGCAGTCACCATATGTTACTACTTTGCACATATAAGGCTAGCCTTGTTGTAAACAAGTGTTGAAGCCGGTCAAGTTTACATCGTGATACAGTGAATATGGTATTCTGCATGCTTTAGTCCAGTTTCAGTTTACACTGAAAGTGAACGATGAAATTAATTGTGATAATTTGTGCCGTGCGAACTACGAAACGTGATGAAGCAAACATTGTTGTTACCCGAAATGTAGTTTGCGATGCATTTCATGTGTTTAGGTGTACCTACATAGTTTTATTTTGTAGCGGTAATATTAAAGGAAATGTGGGTAGGTTGGAATGCAGCCTGTACCAGAAGGAACAAACAATTGATTTCTTATTAGTTGTTAATAATTTCATGAGCACCATGTTAGTGACACAAAATGTATCGCGTATCGCAATTTAAACTACTTCGGTTTAAGCTTCTGATTTTTGGAGACAGCATATCTCGAGAACTAAAGGGAAATATCCAAAAAATTTATTCTTTACTTTCGATTTACATAAGAATCTATCATGAAATTTTACTTTGGGGAAATATTTCTTCTGAAAACTCCTCAGCTTTGAGACAGTATATCTTGAGAACTAAGCAGGATATCAAAAAAATTCTTCAGTTTTGATTTTTCTCGTCCAGTTACATAATAATCCATCATCAAAATGCGGTGCCTTAGTTGTCATATGATTCCATTGAGGTGTTTATGCCTATTCCCCGTGTTTCCACGGCCATCCATCATGGCGACCTCTGCACCCCACATCTCTCTACCCGGCTTCACTCCAGTGCATAATGATGGTCTCTTGCGTCGCCTATACACTCTTCCTTCCTCCATGGCAGCGCCGACTCAGCAGAGAGGACTCTTTGTTAATCAGTTGCATAGAAGTTATTTAAATCTATGGTAATGTGAATATGACAGAGGTGTGATTAAAATGTGAAAATGATTGAAGAAACGTTAGTCTGAATGTACAAAAAAGAATCAACTATACTATTTAAATGTTGGAAGGTATATAAATAAAAGTAAGTGATTGTTTCTTTTAAACAACATGTTTACATTAGTTTCATTCACGTAGTACTTTATGGATTGTAATACCTGAAAAATTACACGGGGTTCATATAGGCTCGAGACAGTACAGCATTGTTAGCTACCAACTGTAAGTCTAGAAGTCGTGATTAGCATTAAAAATCATTTCTTGGGTCACGTAAAATAATTTTCGTGATTTTGCGAAAAACATTCGTTGGCTGAATCCGATTCCTACCAAAGCACAGTAAAACGAACAACCGTTGCAATAAGGCACATGGTTATAGCAGCTCCTATTATTTAGAAATGTACTGCTAAAATTTCTAAGAATTTCTCAAGAAGCAGTATATTTTGATGAATGGAAGATATTTTTCTTAAATGAACGTGACTGATGGACGCATATCATGTGAAAGCCTCTCTAACGTCACATCAGAGAGCAGGCCGGTGGTTCAGTGGTTAGAGCTCTTGCTTAAATATTCACGTGATTAATAAAGTTGTTAGAGCAGTATCCTTATTACCAGTGCTTTTTATTTGTTATTAGCTTCAGCGGTTGACTCCACCATGCTTCCTTCTGCCTTTAACATCTACATTAATAGTATTAATGCGAAAGTAGCTCTATCTCTCTGTCTGTTTGTTACATTTTCACTGGTTAACAGCTTAACCGATCTTCATGAAACTTGACAAGGGAATCATATTTGACATCGGGAATGAGTAAATTTTTTATCTATAAATCATATATTTTGTCATGGGATTTTGAAAACTAAATTAACGTGACTGATGGACGCATAACATGTGTAAGCCTCTCTAGCGCCATATCAGAGAGCAGGCCGGTGGCTCAGTGGTTAGACCTCTTGCCTTCAGAAGTAATGAGTCTGGTCGCGGTTTCAAATCGGGGAACGGTCAGGAATTTCTAAGAGTTTTTTTTTTTTTTTTGATCGTATGATTCATCTCTGTACGTTCCGTTAGCCAGATTCCACTTTAAACTGTAAGTCCCACCAGTTCAAGGGTGGAATGCTTGGCAAATGTAGGCGGCCGAACAATGCAGTACGCTTTTCTTTTTTGTGCTATATTGGTCACTCAAATTTTGTTTCTCTCGCAGTCAGTTTGTATATAATCCAAACTAATAATATTATAAACGAGAAAGTAAGTCACTGTCTACTACCTTCTGGCGACTAAATGGGTATACCGATATTGATGAAATTTTACAAGGAAATTCTTTGTATCTTTATGAAGGACACTGGATACATTTTCGGTATGATTAACAGATTTTGTCACGAAATTTTGATAACTTATCGAGTGGTGACAGACAGCCTGATGCTTATGCAAGTTTGTGATATTACATCACTCGCTCAGGCTGTGCTTCTCCCGCAGTCAATTAGTGACAAAGCTTATTAATTAGTATAGCTGTTGATTTGTGCTCAAGCATACTATTACTTTGTGTCTACCTAAATGTTTCTAGCATCAGTATATTTTGTCTTTTTAGACATGCCTCACAGGCATAAACCGGAGCTGAGGTGTAGCTCTAGCAGAGCACGAGCAGCTTAAGTAATTAGAAGTCAAGAACCTGATGATTATGCTGAAGATAGAAGAGAAGGAAATTCTGACATTGAAGCTGCCCTCAGTTAACCCCCTCCCCCACTTCTTACACCTTTGTTTTTTTTTCTATTTTTAAACGTTGCAAACTAGATCTCT
The DNA here is from genome assembly GCA_031002005.1 of Vandiemenella viatica. Classification (NCBI taxonomy): domain Eukaryota; kingdom Metazoa; phylum Arthropoda; class Insecta; order Orthoptera; family Morabidae; genus Vandiemenella; species Vandiemenella viatica. Next base: position 230,811,034 of record JARYHS010011408.1, on the reverse strand, counting down.
TCATGAGACAGGTTCGATGGTAGATTGGTATAGTGATGGCTTTTCCGTCATATTATGCGAACTCGGTTTTGTTTGCGACAAATCTTACGTAACTTACAACGTTCTATATCCAACTCCAGCAATTTTACGTCCAGGTGTACGAAATCGCAGGTAATTGCTATTTACCTATAATTGCTTCTATATACCTAGTATCTTATTCAAATATTATATAAGTAACAGTCAAATTCTTTATTTGATATACAGAACACAAATTACGTGTTTCATATACAGATAGATGTACTTAATCTTTTTCTAGTAACAGGCACTATGATAAGTCATCTGGTACACACAGTTATACAATAAAATCAGGCTATTTGCACACGGGAATAAACTCTATAAAGGTCAAATATTGCATCACATTATTTTTAGAGAGACCAATAAGTGAACGAGCTTCTGTTTACCATGCAAACTGCCTCATTCTTCATCACACTGAGCTGATTCAGTAACTCTACCGCGAAATTAGAACTTACAGTATTAAGTTCAGACAACATTTAATGACTTCTTAATTAATCCTCATTTTCCTTTAACATTTTCAGCATCTTACCACATCAATATTCAAGAATCTCCGTAATAGTGAATGTGGGGCCTTATACGAATACACCATCTAAATTTCATCATCTTCTTATGAAGCTGGAAGTAAGGCTGAGGGAAAAAAATACTAACACCAAAAACAACGTTAGTTGGTAAAGAAAAAGGTCTACATATGACGCAGATATCGACTTTAGGGATGGTATATGACGCGTAGACCGAACTTAAGGGAGGGGGAGTTACAACCGTTCTTGGAAACAAGAGAGTTAAAAAAAAAAAAGAAGAGATTGGGGGGTCCAACCTGATCTCACCAAATCTCACCAGAGAGGGGGGAGGGGGGATCCGGAAAGTAGTAAGGATATGTATGTTCTACTTCAAAATAGGTCACGCGCCCCGCCCCCCTGCGGCCGCTTCCCCTATAATTAGGCGCCGCCGCCCTGTAATTATCTACCTGGCTGCCGGCGCCGCTTACCGTCAAGGTCACGCGCCACGCCCCTGCAGGTGTGCAGGTCGCTTCCCCTCCTATATCCAGAACACCCATGCCGGTTTGGTATTAAATAGGTCACGCCCCCCGCCCCCTGCAGACATGACGGCGCCACCGGCCTGTCATTATCTTTGTAGGTCACGCGCCCCGCCCCTGCAGCCACGCCGGCGCCTCTCACCGTAATTATCTTTGTAGGTCACGCGCCCCGCCCCTGCAGCCACGACGGCGCCGAGGCAGGACACGCGTACGCACACGCGTCGTACCCTCCAAGTCCAAAATGGAGTTACGTGGTTTATGGACGCACCCTTAGCATAACAAATTTTCAGCTCCCCCTCTACTTGCCACGCATTCGGGAGGACGTGAGTTCGTATTCCCCGTCCTACCATCGAATTATTATTATTATTATTAAATACAATGAGAGACGAAGAAGGGGGAGAGAGAAACTTGGTGCTGGCCCATTCAGTCTTACTCTTCCGAACATGCGATCTTAAAATACTAATTATTCTCTAATTCATCGTAACTACTGAGATAATTAGCATTTTTTCGTAAAGTGTCGTCAACGGTACAAAACCCCCGTCAGTTTAATAAAGCGGGAAGGAATTCTGCATGTTGAAGAAGGGAAATGGCGAAACCTGGTGTCGGCCCATTCAGGCCTAATCTTCCGAAAGATACCAAAAGGTTTAACGTCCCCCTTCAAAGGTAGTTTACTAGAATTCGGTGAGTTTAGTTTTGCGCGAGAAGGAATTCGGCCATAGCCTTTCGAAGGAAGCATCATGGCATTCACCTGGAGTGATTTCAGGAAACCATGGAAAACCCAAATCTGGATTCACGGACGGGGATTCGAACCCGCGTCCCCCGAATGCGCGGCCAGAACGTTAACCGTTCACCTACATTATGGGCGGTTGTCTCGCCATAGACATTAGCTAAATGTTCAGCTGACTAAATTTGCATTTCTCTTCTGAAGAGCTGGACTTAATAAATTTTATATTTGGAAAACTAAATTTTCCGTTCGTCGGAGTGTCAAGAATGTTTGCACTTGGCTTTTATAATGCCACGTTTAGTTGTTGTCGTATCCATGTTTATACACAGAATCTTTGACATTTTTAATTCCTTGGTCAGTTGTTGAAGGGACTAATAAAATACGCAGATTTTTACTATTTACATAATATTTAAGCAAAAGAGAGTTAATTCGCTATATACCTGAATTATTTTTGCATTAAACTGAAGCTACATCAACTAGAAGAATGCAATATGGAGCAAATTTACAGCAGCATCCTTCAGAATTCAGGACCCGAACTTCATCATCGGTCCAGTAGCGTTGCAATATCGGGAGAAACATGAGGCTTAAGGTTGCAAGCGCACAGATGATTAAACTAACTTCTAGAAAGCTAATGGAGTGATATTTCTTGAATTCACGCAGCACTAGACTTCTGGGGTAACTTTCCATATTATGTTGACTATGAAAGAGTAGTGCGGGAAGGAATTCTGCATGTTGAAGAAGGGAAATGGCGAAACATGGTGTCGGCCCATTCAGGCCTAATCTTCCGAAAGATACCTCAAGGTTTAACGTCCCCCTCCAAAGGTAATTTTCCAAAATTTCAGTGAGTTTAGTTTTGCGCAATATATGGACACATTGGACGAGAACAAATTCAGCCATAGCCTTTTGAAGGAAGCATCACAGCATTCACCTGGAGTGATTTCAGGAAACCATGGAAAACCCAAATCTGAATGCAAGGCCAGAACGTTAACCGTTCACCCACCACGTTAGGTCCTTAGGATTTGATAACAGCGAAGATATTATACGTACTTTACATGGAGTGATTTCGGGAAACCATGGAAAATCTATATCTGGATGCTCGGATTGAGATTCAAACCCGCGTCCTCCCGAATGCGAGACCAGTACGTTAACCGTTCACCTATTACGCTTGGTGTAGTATGAAAAGTATGCATCATAGTATGCTCGATTACACATACATTCCCAAATTTCTGATGGCATAAAATATGCTTGGTTTAAGAAGGTTTTAAAAATAGACTACAAGCCACGTTTTAAAATTTTAAAAGGAACATTGCAACTGTAAGTAGGAATGTAAACCGTTTTTACGTTCTGTAAATATTGTAAATTACTATCAAAGTTGTTTAATTTCATGAAAGAAAGCATTAAAATTAAGAAAAAAAATCAGAGAAACGTACATAGTATATCACGAGATATTGACGGAAATGGCGTTTGTACAACACTCATAAAATGTACAACAAATATTTACACCAGCGGTCTAAGCACAAAACGATACATACAAATCCGTTACCACATTTAACGCTTCGAATGCTTTCTGAACTTTTCTTTTCAGAGTATCGACCAAAGTCTAAGCTTGTCCTCAGACATCCAACATATTGCCGAGGCTACGAGACTTTAAAAAGTAACGATATAGTCGGTGATGTAATAAATTATTGCATCTTCGATTCGCTTTTTATAGTTTTTTCTTTTATAACAATGCATTGCAATGATCACTTGTTGGACATAACTTATTGACTATAATATACTGGGTGTCATGCTGATAAAATATCAAATTTCTGTATTGCGACATTTTGAAATAAGTGTAAAGTGAGGGAATTTTTTCACGCGTTTGACTGCCATGATTTCATGAAAGAAAGCATTAAAATTAAGAAAATCAGAGCAAACGTACAGAGTATATCATCACTCTGTTGGACATAGCTTATTGACTATAATATACTGGGTGTCATGCTGATAAAAGAAACGTACATAGTATATCACGAGATATTGACGGAAATGGCGTTTGTACAACAGTCATAAAAATTATGTAATATTTGCTCCACGAAAGAAGTCATCGGGGGAATGCGGAATAGTTGTTTATGCCTGTCGAATATCACCTGCTAATAAAATTACAGTACCACCGAATGACCGTTCGTTTCCACGTAAGTCTTGGAATGTTCAAACCAAAGATTCCAGCGATTTTTGATGCTTTGAATGTTGCATGTTGGTTGTAATACGTTTAAAAGTATCAAAGTGCAGTAAATTTTAATTTAAAGACTGTAATTAACAATGTTGTGTAAACTTTTATGTTACGAATGAGTTTTTGGTTGTTTAGAATTGTTTAATTTCGTTAGTTTTATGTTTAATTGCTTGCATATACGAGTTAGTGAATTTAAGGTGCACTTTTTTCTTTAGATGAAAGATGGCATATGCGTTTTATTAAAATAACCTAGAGTTTGAAACCTAAGAACCGACTCATTCGAAGCAATGGTTTATTTGTCAACTGAAATAGGTTCGTAACTAAACACTTACAACGTCTTTCTAAACAATTAAAAAAAAAAAATTTGGAGGCGCAAAACATCCATATGACACAACTCGTGGTGCGAAACATACATATGACACAACTCGCGGTAATTTACAGATATGACACAACTCGCGGTAATTTACAGTAGTAAACAGAACATTGCTTTTTGAGTTCTGGTGGCAAAAAATTATTCTTGGCTTAAGAAGGTTTTAAAATAGACTACAAGCCACATTTTAAAAGGAATATTGCAACTGTAAGTAGGAATGTAAACCGTTTTACTGCGTAAATCTCGGAGTCTAACCGTCATGCCTGCAAAACATTTCTGACTTGGAGCTTAACTTTTTTCATAAAACTCTAAATTTATGAAACAGGCGATATGCCTCAGTACTTAGGTTCTTGATTTCTAGCGCTGAGATACCAGCACTAAACACTGGC